>CM033647.1:19446364-20046364 GCA_019512145.1 Engystomops pustulosus
CTCCGCCTTGTATATCGCCAGACAGTCCAATGTTTTAGCCCCCAGCCCCCTTGCTATAGCCACCCACCTTTATATAGCCAGACAGTCCCAATTGATCAATTGGGACTGTCTGGCTATATAAAGGGGGCTGGCTATAGCAAGGGGCTGGGGGCTAAAACATTGGACTGTCTGGCGATATACAAGGCGGAGTCAATTGGGACTGTCTGGCTATATAAAGGGGGCTGGCTATAAAGGGGGCTGGGGGCTAAAACATTGGACTCGTCTGGCGATATACAAGGCGGAGTGTGTGATTTGATACTTGAATGGTCTCTTCTTTGGGGCAGATAAAAAACTGATAGCATTCAGGATTTTCTTTTCTCCACTGATGAAGAACAAGTGACAAAATTATTAACCAAAGATATTCCGCTGTTAAAGGCTGTTCCAATATTGAAACACAACATCTAAATCTTTCAATAAGATCTCCTAGTACATTTATTGTGTTATGATCATACTATTGCATCCAGGCAGCACTACTATGAACCCCAATTTTTTCATATTCTTCCACACCCCATAAATAAATCAAACCGCAGACTAGAACCCTAAATTTCAAAACCCAAAACACAACGCATAAATAAATCAGACTCCAGGGCCAAAAATTGAATCAGATAAAATACTAAGTCCCAAATTGATTTAGACCCACCCAACCAGACCCGATCCGAAATTCATTTCAGGACAACGGATCAGTAGACCTGAATCACAATGTTTGAACTCAGACTTTAGCCAGAAGTTTGTTTTCAGTGTTCGGGCTTACCCCTGCTGATAACACCTGCGTTTGGTATCGGCACTGATCGTGGGCACTATTGGGATTATTGCTTCCCAATGACATTAAGGCTTTGTCAGCAGCATTTAAAGGGTTACACTGGCAATCATCACCGGCACAAATCTTATGTGTCTACTAGCGATGGGCGGACCCGTACCCGGCATTTTGGGGTTAACATTTTGGGGTTAACAGCACTGATCGCAGATGTTACTCAGGTCTGCTCATCACTATTCAAGACATAAAAAACAGTTTTCAGAGTTTAAAAAACTGTGACTCAATGTAGCTTTAACCCCTTAACGACTTGGCCTTTTTTAGTTTTTTCACTGGGGCCCATGGCTACCCAAACCACCCACCAAATTTTATACTGAGGAGGACCATCTACCATGAAATTCTTGTACAACTGTGCATGCCCTTCACATGTACACAAAAGCCATTTCAGGACCTTTGAAGATCCTATAAAGATCCTGAAACCACAGATTGAAAGCAGCAGAAGGAACTCATCCTCCATTCTCCAAGAAGCTGATCCTAGTATCACATGTAGGAAGTGACTGCAGACTTGTAGGGGCTTTAATATTCATACAGCCCATGGCAGTCTCAATATATATTATAATGAGACCACACCCCACACCTATGGACCAGGAGCAGAAGGTAACTGAGGATGATGCAGAAGAGACAACTGTATGTGATGAATATGGAAGCACCAGGCTGAGCGCACTCCACATTTCACTCAGAAGAAAAGCTTATTACTCTTAGCGCAAGATGTTATTTCCATGAGAGAAATGCATAGTCAGAAAATTACCTAGTGTTTAAATATAGAATTTTCTTTATTATAAAGTTTACTAAAATCTTGGCATTTCTACGCTGACCACCAAGTCTATTAGTCAAGTGACACTCGCTGTTCTGTAGAAATCACTTCTTAGTAGAGATCATATTATCACCACAAGCAGAAATATAATAAAACCTAACATTTCTAAGTGAAGGCTCTGATCTTTTACCTCATCAGCAGGGGCTTAACTTGAGGGGGTGCAGAGGGTACGGTCGCAACCGGGCCCAAGAGACTTAGGGGGACCATAAGGTGTCAATTTCCCATATGAGGAGACTAGTACAGGCAGTTCCTGGGTTACGTACAAGATAGGGTCCAGAGGTTTGTTCTTAAGTTGAATTTGTATGTAAGTCGAAACTGTGTATTTTAAAATTGTAGATCCAGACAAAAAAAATTTGGCCCCAATGACAATTGGGGTTTAAACATTTTTTGATGTAATGGGACCAAGGATTATAAATAAAGCTTCATTACAGACACATTACAGCTGATCATTGTAGGCAGACTATAGTAACATCCAGAGATCTTCACAAGAGGTCAGAGGGGTCTGTCTGTAACTATGGGTTGTCTGTAAGTCGGGTGTCCTTAAGTAGGGGACCGCCTGTATTATAAACCATAGATTATAGTCGGGGGCCTGGTACTGACTTTGCACTGGGGACCGTCAACTTCAAGTTACGCCACTCCTCATCAGCCAGACATTCCTGTCTTTAAAATGGCTGCAGATGGAGGGTCATGTGATCTCTAACTGTCCATGAGCAATCGCCCTGCCAGGGCGTACATGAAAAGCTCTGCTGACCCGGGTCCTTCCGAGGTCAGTTCTCTGCACTTTGATGTGCATGTGCTGTGGAGTGAAGGGCGATGCACATGTGCATGCAATGGGTTCAAGTCTCCAGATCACCAACATCTTTCTCCTCAAATATCCTCAGAATAAATTAGTTAAATAACTGAATAATTGCATGCTTGCAGTTTAGGGTCCTAAACAACCTTGCAGGTCCCTTTAAAGCAAGTTCGGTGTGAGAAACTCGCTCCATGTAGTTGTTCAGTAGTTCCCAGACTGAACCTCAAATCACTGAACTGAGTTTAATGATTCTGCCGGTGCATGGAGATGGGCTTAAAGGGAATCTGTCATCAGGTTTTCACCATTTCTTAAAAATTGGAGACACAGTTCAGCTCACCCATTCCGGATGCCGATAATTGCCTTTGCATTGACAAGCGGAGTCGGAATCAGGAAAGTTCAAACGATGCAGGTAAGAGTCCAGCGACCGGCAATCAGTTCCTTCAAAGGACTTGGCCGATAGCTGGACTCTTACTTACATAGTTTTCACCATTTCTTCTGAGCCAATGTCTTTTTCAGCTCCCTGAATCCCTCAGGAATGAGGCAGGGGGGGACGAGTGAGATGTTGGCTGCGTCACACAGTGACTCGATGAAGAGAAATATCCTGAGGAGGGGTGAATGTGGGAGTGAGGGAGACATTGGAGAAGAGAAAACACAAAGTAGGTGCCAGCTACTTTATTAAAATTGTTTGAATAAAGTTACGAAGTAAGGATATTTATAATAAAAACTTAATGGGGAACCTTGAGAAAATTTCTGTGGAAACTGGCTCTTAGGTTTCACCCCTTAATGACGTGTGATGTATTACTACATCACGCAATGGCTGCGGGTGTTTGGAGAGGGCTCACGGGCTGAGCCCTCTCCTTAGCCAGTAGGCGTTTGCTGCAGCAAACACCCCCCGGTAACACCTTCGATTAATGCTAGCATCAATTGTGGTGTTAACCCTGCAATTGCCACCAGCAAAGCTGCCGGCAGCATTGAAAAGCTGGTGGTTAAGCTTACCTTGATGTCATCAAGGGAGTAGCGATCTGTTGCTATGACAGCCTCGGGGTCATCCAAAGATCCGAGGCTTTCTCGTTATACGCCATATATTACAATGTACAATTTGCACATTGTAATAGATGATATGGAAAATTGCCATATACTTCCATCCAGTAGTATGTCAGTATATGGTAAGATCAATCAGACAACCTGGGGTTCAAGTACCCTAGGAGGTCTTAAAAATAGTAAAAAAAAACATTAAAAATTCAAATCACCACCTTTCTCTAGAACTGATATAAATATAAATAAACAGTAAAAATTATGTTAGGTATTATGTAGGTCACAAAATGTCTGAAATTTCTGGTTATTCCCGGGGCTTTAAGCCGTAACATAAAATAGCGCCCAAAGTTGAAAATGCCACTTTTTTACCATTTTGAAAAATATACAAAATTCTATAAAAAGTAATCAAAAGGCCATACAGTCCTCAAAAGTATAGCATTGAAGACGTCATCAAAAGCCGCAAAAATTGACACCTCCCACATTTCCGTATACCGAAGTATGAAAAAGTTATTAGTGCCAGAAGATGGCGGAATAAATAATTTTTTTTTTGTACAGGAGGTTTTAATTTTTGTAAATGTATGAAAACATTATATAACCTGTATAAATGTGATATCCCCGTGATTGTTCCGACCCAAAGAATAAAGTAGACATGTCATTTGTGGCGCTCAAAGAAAGCCCCCAAGAAAATGGCACAAATTCAATTTTTCACTAATTTCACTGTATTTGAATTTTTTTCCCGCTTCCCAGTACACGGCATTGAATATTCAATACCATCACTGAGAAGTGCAATTTGTTACTCAGAAAACATGCCCTTACACAGCTCTTTATGAAAAAGAGTCTGGTCATTAAAGGGTTAATGGCGAAAACCTGATGACAGGTTCCCTTTAAGACTCTCTGCATCGAAACCAATACGCATTGTTAAATGTGCTGATTCCTTAGTAGTTCTTAACCTTTTGATCACTATTATATAGAAATAATTTTTTCTTTAGAACCTGGACCTTCAACTTTTTAATCTGGAAGTTAAAACCATGTGGTTTTAAAAAAGGACATTAGGACAACATGAAATTATCACATTCCCGTAGCACCCCGGCATCTTAGACAAGTAATAACTCACTTTGTCTCCTGATGACTCCGAACACCACAGATCACAACTAATTTACAGTTTCCCCTTCCACCGCATGAGGCAGGTGATGTCATCCTGCTTGTTGCTGCTCCGCGCAGGCTCTCTGACTAATCTCTGCAGCATCCTTTGGCTGTGTGTGTGTTGCCTCTATGTTCCGCTTCAGGCAACCAACAACATTCCAGCCACCGCTACGACCGGTTTAATGAAATGGAATTGATTTCACATCATAAGAGATCTGACTGAGCTGTAATTTATCATAATTCCATTAGATGCAGCCGGATAACCCCCTCCCGTACAGAAACCCACGCTCTAATATCTTTCTAAATAAATAGCTCTCGCAGGATGGCTGCAAGATATGGAAGACTACATTAGAAGACGTGCCGTCGTGAATATACAGGTAGAAAACCAGCAGCAAGGAGGTAGGAGAGGCTGAGCAAACAGCACCCAATGGCACCGGAGTGAAGGTGAGTAAATAGCAAAGCAAGGACTTGCTTCTCGAAAGACCAGGATCCTTTGTACGCGAGGTCCTATAAGGTCTGTGCTTGAAGATTTCGAAACGTATAAATATTAACTTCCCAAACATAATTTATACATATACCTATACAGATGTAGCAAGGCTTTAATTTAATTAATTTTGCAGCAATATGATTTTTTTAACGGCTTTTAGAAGCATAAAATACTTTAGTTTTGGTTGGAGTTTATCTTCGTACATTGATCATATGGTGGTCGAATACAAGTTCTACCCAAGTCCGTATTATCACATACTGATAAGATGTATTCACTGGCACAATAGACATCTATTAAATTTTGTAAAACGTCTTCAATAATGTAAATTTTTTATTTCCCCTTCTCATCTGAAACACCATAAAGATTTGTCCTGAAGACTGTAGAAATTGCTGCTTAAACATCTTTGACCCCTTCCTTCTGCAGCCACTCATCATGCTACATCTGATGCCTAACCCTTAAATTATTTCACATACTATACCCTGAGATACAATCAAACTACATAGCAGACTCCTAAAATAGTTCAAACCTCACATTAGACCCCTGTATTATTTAAGACTGCTTAAAGAATTTAGACCCCAGACCAAACCTCTAAAATAATGCAAAACCTCTAAAAAAAGACCCCAGATTAGACCTTAAAATTCAGTATAAAAATCTTCATTAGTCAGACTCCTGACTCTTGAAATAAATATAGAACCCACACTGTATCACATGTGTCTAATTAAATAATAACCTAGACCAGGCTTTTACATTAATACAAAACCTAAATGAGACTAGACATTAGATCAGTGGTGGCGAACCTAAGGACCAAATCCACCGAATCTTGCTGCAGTCCCAGGCAACTTCATTGACTGTTTGGAACTGCACGATAAGTTAAAAGGTTTTGGCAGAAGATCTTTGGAGGTCCTCCTGTTGGACCCACCATTCTTCCTGTACAGGGAGACCCCGGAAAGAGGCTACAATGATAGTCTGAATTTGCCCTCCTTCTTTCAACTGTATTGGTGGCCTCAGGTGGCAGATACAATTAAAAGGTGTGGAAGAACAGGTTACAATGAGTTACTGCTTAAAATGCCTTGTTGGCACTTCACAGTAAATAAATGGATTTTGGATGTTGTTTGGGCACTCGGTCTCTAAAAGGTTCGACATCACTGCCTTAGATCATGCCTACAAAATATAAGACTCCATTCCTGGCCATAAAGTAATTCAAATTTCCAAACTAAAATCTAAATTATTCCAAGCTAAAACAAATTCATTCTTCAAAACACACCATTCTAAGAATTAGACACAAATTAGACGGAAGTGTTTAGTTAGAGCCAAGACCATAACCCATAAATTATTTGCTGGAAAAAAAGAAAAAAAAACGGACACATCAGATACAGTAGGACGATTGCAATTCCTCTTGGATAGAGCCAAACACAAAGGGTTTTTGTGGGTCAAGACAACTCATGTAGATGCAACATGGGATTCCTCCGTCGTCAACCTTCCAGAGTCAGATTTTTGGTCAGATCTATCAATCAAGCAGAAGGTCAGACAAAAATAAATGTGAGTGGATTTTTTTGAAAGAACAAGAAAATGTGTGATTTGATACTTGAATGGTCTCTTCTTTGGGGCAGATAAAAACTGATAGCGTTCAGGATTTTCTTTTCTCCACTGATGAGGAACAAGTGACAAAATTATTAACCAAAGATATTCCACTGTTAAAGACTGTTCCAATATTGAAACACAACATCTAAATCTTTCAATAAGATCTACTAGTACATTTATTGTGTTATGATCATGCTATTGCATCCAGGCAGCACTACTATGAACCCCAATTTTTTCAGATTCTTTCACACCCCATAAATAAATCAAACCGCAGACCAGAACCCTAAATTTCAAAATCCAAAACACAACATATAAATAAATCAGACCCCAGGCCCAAAAATCTGCTAAAATACTAAGTCCCAAATTGATTTAGACCCACCTAACCAGACCTGATCCTCAATTAATTTCAGGACATCGGACCCGTGCCGAACCCAGACTTTAGCCAGAAGTTTGTTTTCAGTGTTCGGGCTTACCCCTGCTGATAACACCTGTGTTTGGTATCGGCACTGATCGTGGGCACTATTGGGATTATTGCTCCCCGATGACATTAAGGCTTTGCCAGCAGCATTTAAAGAGTTTACACTGGCAATCATCAGCGACACAAATCTTATGTGTCTACTAGCGTTGGGCAGATCTGCAGCCGGCATTTAGGGGTTAACATTGCACTGATCGGAGATGTTACTCAGGTCTGCTAATCACTATTCAAGATGTAAAAAACTGTTTTCAGAGTTTTAAAAACTGTGACTTTAAGGTAGAAAAAAACGGTAAAATATACTTGATTTCAGACTCAGACTCAATGGACTCTGGTTATTCCCAACCAGGAGAAGAAAATGTGTGAGATACCAAATTAATAGCCTAGACCAGACTCCAAAGATATTATACTCACCTCTCCTCAATTCATGAGTCTCTTCTGTTCAATTCATGAGTCTCACTGGACATCGGTCTTGGACACTAAATAGATATAGGGCTCATTGTGTCAGTTGGTTCCTGGAACAAAAGAGGCTAGAAACAAATTCCTTGTGCCAACAGGATTTGGGGACCTACAGGTGAATGTTCCAACTCCCTGGTAACTCAGTCTAAGCCAGCTTATAGTGTAGAGGCGTAACTACAGGAGTAGCAGCCATAGCAGCTGCTATGGGGCTCACAGTGTTGGGGGCCCAGCACCTGCAGTATTGGCGGTGCTTATGCTGGATTTGTGTGTGTGTATATACTGTATATATGGTGTGTATTTGCTGTATGTATGTTTATGCTGTATTTGTGTTTATGCTGTGTGAGTATACATTGTTGATTGTAACTCGCATATCTACAATCTACAATTGTAAACAAATATCTACAATCTTATAAGGGGAAAGGGGGGGGGGGGTCCTATTCAGAAGTCTGCTATGGGACCCTGTCTCTCCTAGTTACACCCCTCGTGTAGTGGAATGTGGAGGTGTATTACAATGTATATATTATGTCTTCTTAGAAAAACTTATACCATGGCAATGCACTGCAAATAGTTCTTGCCAGGCTACAACATCTTTGATGGTGATTTTGAAGGTGAAAATATAAATAGATATTTATAATATTATACAATACAATACAGTTTTACATAAAAGGGATTTTCTGAGAATCTCAGTTATGCACTGTTATACACTCATACACATACATTATATGGAGGATGTGCTGTGCAGTATCACATATTATGCTTCACATCCTGCATTAATAATAATAGTAATTCATTTATATAGCGCACACAGATTACGCAGCGCTGCACAGAGCTTTCCAAATCAGTCTCTGTCCCCAATGAGGCTCACAATCTAATCAACCTACCATATGTTTTGGAGTGTGGGAGGAAACCAGAGGATCAGGAGGAAACCCCCACAAACACGGAGAGAACATACAAACTCTTTGCAGATGTTGACCCTGGGACTTGAACATTCTTTAGTCTGTGTGTCAGGTTAGGCTTGCCTTGGCACTCTAGGCCCCATCGCAGCCACTATGGAAATCAACATTTCCATCTCCGGACAGAAGTGTATGAAAACTGACCCTTATGGAGTTGAAAACCTATTTAAAATAATTATCTATACTAGTAGTAGCATTTGAAATGTGTTTGGGTACAAAATAATTTTATTAATATTAAATTGTCAATATTCCCAAACAAATTTGTTGTACCTTAAATATGTTTTTTGTAATAGAAATTTCATTCTAAAACCGGAATTTCTATTTTTTTTTGACTGGATTTAACTCTATAGAACAGTTTCAAGTTTTACTTGAGGGGATTAAAAATACAGAAAACAGTGTGAGGTTCGGTATAATTTACATTTCTGGTGCGTGTCGTGAAAAGCCACCCCCCTCCTCTTCCCATTAGCACCCACCAAGATTATTCAGATCGAACATTGACGATGACTGACAATAAATGACAATATAAGTGTAGCAAAATACAGGTAGGTACATTGCATCCTTTATGGTCTCCTAAGCAACTGAATTTCAGTCATTTGGGATTTGTGCTACATTCTTATAATCAACAGAACATAATAAACTATTGATGTAACCAGGAGACATTGTGAAGGGAAACTCCTGGTAACTATTCATTAGTGAAATGCAGCATGTAACCTACCAGGGTCATTAATTCTGTCATTCTAGTCCATCAAATACTCAAAGGTCCTTTGTTCACTATAGGAAGGGGCGACATGTTTCTGGCCACTGAATAAAGTTGCATAATTGACAACTGTATGATCACTTCCTGTTCTTGCCACTCTCACAGACTTCATATCCTGCCCTCTTACATGAGCATGAACACATAACATCTAGGACATAGAAAACCCAGTAGCATTTAGCCAGTTGCTAAACTATTCACTGAACCCCAATTTTGAACAATTTCCATCAGATCAGCTGTATGTGATGGAAAACTTTGTATTTTTTTTTAGAAAAAAGAGTTTCTCCCTTACTTATCAGGCTTTTTTAATGAACAGTTTATCCATCCATATAATCTGTAACCAGAGAGGAAAGGATCTCACAGCTTTACTGAGAGAGCATGTTACAGCTGCCTGTAGAAGTCTATGGAGGAGGTGGGAGAGGAGGAGTTTTCTATTTCACTCAGTGTGAGCTTCACAGCTATATTTTACAGTATTTTATTCTGCATGCTGTTGTTTCCACCTATGCTACATAAATAGGGGAGCAAGAGTGCATCTCCTTTAATTGTCATAGCAGACTGTATTCTTAAGAACGCACATCACAGTCAGCTCATTATATTCCTTTTCAAAAGAGAATAGACATTCAGTTGCAGGCAGTGCTGTTTCAGTATTATTACATCTCAGCAGCAGAGTATAGGGAACTTGTTTATTTAGGACGTAGGTCTGGAGGAAATTAATTCTCCTTATGGAGATTATATTTGCAGGCCACATTTTCAGGTGTATGGAGTCTTAAAGGCCATGCATGCTTTGTTGGGGATTCTGGGTAAGTAATGTGCAATAAAGTTTACCAGGATAGAAAGAGGAAAACTATGCCTCCAGTGGAGTGATAGGATGGCCTACAAAGGCAATGTAGGTTAGCCTGAGTTTAGGTCAGCCTATACTTGGTACTACTATACTTGGTGGGCAGCTTTATTAGGGCTTCTCCGCCAGTTTTCTGGCAGAGAAACCATATGAATCTCCCTGTCCCCGCCCCGTTTTCAGTTTTCAATTACATGCATGCCACTTTGGGCATTTCAGGGAATAAAAAGGGTAGGCAGTGGGCCTGGCAGGGGGCAGGTTGCCCCTTGAACAGTCGTCCGTCACATTTATTTATGCTAGTATCTACTAGATTTCCATTTGAAGACCAGACCAGAAAACTCTGCCAGTTCTAACCTGGTCGGCAGTGGAGTTTAGGCCCATATTTGAGAACTGATGAAGTTTGGGCCCATATTCACTAAGAGGCCGTGAACCTCCGGTGGGGGGGATTTTAAACTGGCGTTCTAAATGCTTAGTAAATTCCCCTCAATGTCTGTATAGTATTTTTGACACAATTCTGAATAAGACATATTCACTTATGGTCAAGACAACATTGTAGATACTTATTAAACATTACAGCATACCTTTTCTGCTTATGACCGGTTCCCATAGCCTTTTTAATACTAAATCCAAATCTGAGTACGGTATATATTTAACATTACAGGCTCCACATACTTTTAAAATGAAGTATACTTGGCTCTCTGCCAACAAACAGGATGGAATTATAAGGGTGTCTATAATTGTTTGTGGGTCCCTGTCTCATCATCATTATCTCCTCTCTACTACCCTCACTCCATATTCTCCCCCCCTCCCAATCAGGATAAAATAAGGAAAACAATGCTTCTATAGCTACCTTGTAAGGCAGACCCCTTAACATCAAGCATGGCTTTCTGGAAACCTAATGATATGATGCAGTATTAGGGAGGGGGGAGAAGGGAAAGCAGTGAGGAGATAATGATGATGACACAGAGACTCGCAGACTTGCAACAGACGTCCCATGACTCAATGCAGTTTGCAGGCAGGGAGACAGTTATACTATATTCTATAAGTAAGTGGAACTAGTAATGTTAAATTTGAAAGCAAATTGGGAAATTGTATAAAAAAGTCTATGGGAACCTGTCAATAGGTGAAATTGTGAAATCTTGCTTACAGTTTTGTTATAAAATTATGGATAGACAGGGGTTGGACACTAATCATTGTACCATGATTTATGTGGGTTTGTTCTTTATTCCTTATCATCAATACATTTTTTGTATGTTTATATAGATAAATATATATATAACATTTACCAACCAAATTATTTCTTTATTTTGCTGCAGCCAACCCACAGTTGTGTATCTCCGGCCTAACACAATATGTATGATTGACTCCCAAATCTAATTTCTTTTCTATCATTAATTTTGTATCTGAACTTATTTCCCCCTTTAAGTCATAGTGACCTACATGGCCCAGCTTTCCCATCTTACATATTCCTATATCCCCGCTTCTTGTAACCACAGGAGAAGGTCTTACCGGAAGAAAGGTGAGATACTGAGGTTATCTGCAGTAAAATGTAAATTTTCACGTTTGGAGTGGAAAGTCGGAGCTTAAATATTTTCCCATTTGTAATTGGAAGCGAAATGTTATTACTTATTCAGAAATGTAATGCATTGTGAAATAATTGTGTGGCTTTAAACACAATATAAATGAGAGCGATAACATGTGACAATTGATTCTCCCTCCTCGGCTTCATTCTGTCGGCTATTACATGGGGCCCAGTATGCCGACTGCGTCATAAATTCATGTACAAAATGTGAACTCAGAACTCTGGGGCTGGATAATAGGATCTCCATGGCAACATGAATTCTTAATCTCCATGAATAAAGGCTGTTAACCTTAAGTTACAATGTATACTGTGTGCCAATGAATAGACACCCATTACTACATTCTATAATGACGGCGAAACATATAAACAGCCCAGAGACAAGTAGAAGAGACAGAATGCAGACATTTCACTATTAAATCGGATCTTAGAGGCGACTTGTATCAGGAGAGTTCATCCATTGTGGTTATCTGCAAACCAACCAGGGGGTGACGCAAACTGACAATATGACAGCTGTCCCTGTTTGTTTCTTCCTTCTCCTGATGTCAGGAGAGCGTTGAGATAACCTTCTATAGCCGCTCCCCTCTGAGTAAGAGATGTAGCAAAGCTTCTGGTTAGACAGTACAGTGGAGGGGAGGGGCATAGGAGCAGGTCAAACATAACAGTGAGACACTCCCACATTGCTCCAGCTGCAATGCTAGTAGTCAATGCGGTTCACAGACCTGCTGCTCTAACAACAACAGAAAGTTCTGGTTACAAAGATCCTGGCTCAAAACTAACTTGTCGGTAGCTTTGTATGTTGAAAACTGATGGATAAACTCCCTTTAAATAAAACAATTGCATTTTTTTCGTTGGCTTATGTTATGAAATACACGGAGTAGCAGGCTGTTATTTTTTAAAGTATGATATAGTATTTTAAAAGGTGAATGTATCCCACATACCTCTTGCTCCAGTTTAGATGGGCACAACATGATGAATATTTTCTATGTCATCACTCCGCAGTGACTCAAAACACGATATGGCATATGAATGGGAATTAAGAGATGAGTTCTGAATTAGAACATGACTTTTAAAACAAAAAGCAGTTTCTACATTTAGGGCTGGGTTTATATTCGTTTTTGGCTCATGTTTAGCATGTATGCCAGGAAAGTTCATAGTACCAGATAATAAGTTAGGTTTCATGCACTGACTTGAAAAGGAATGGACAGATATGCCTGCTTGCCATCCTACCCTAGACAGTAGGTGACAATGGTCAACGTTTCCTTTCTGCACCAAAGTGAAAATATGAAGACAAAAGACAAAATAATCATACATAGAAGAATGGCACGTACAAATTGCATCAAAACCAAAGAGGACAAGATATAAAGAATCAAGAGACAAATGGATGTCAGAAGACAAGCAACGGCAGAAGATTAAAGAACATGGAACTCCGGAAAACACTAGTAAACTCCAAAGTAGACTAATAACAAGCATTTGGAAGTTGAGATATTAAAGACTTAATAATAATAATAATAATAAGTCCTTATATATGGCACACAGATTACGCAGAGTGCACAGAGCTGCCCGATCAGTCTGGTCCAGAAAAGTGATTTGACCAATCCCTGACATCCAACCAACCCAGACTAGCAAGGGAGAAATGTGAGGGGAGGAGGCAACTGTCCACACCCAACTGCAGCCAAGAACAAGATCAATAGAAGAAATGGTGTATAGAAATCAGGTGATTTCTACACACCTGAAATCAGGAAAGTAGAAATCAGAAAAGTGTCAGGTTTCGGGGTCGTGGATCCTATGGGACCACTGCAGGAGGTGGTACTCGCACCACTCGGACTGGAATCTAAGTGGCACCTGGTCTTCACCAGAGCTCGCCGTAAAGCGGGATGGACTTGCTGTGGCAGGGTACCACCAGGTTGTTCCACAGGAGCGACTAGCCCACAGTGGCAGCCGAGGTCGAGATACCTTAACGGAAGACAGTCTCGTGGTCAGGACCAGGCACAGGGTCAGGGCAGGCGGAGATGCAGGTCAAGTCCGTATGGGGTCAGCACCTCTCAGTATATAGATAGTCACAGCACATCCCTTAGTATATAGATAGTCCCAGCACATGACCCCTCAGCATATAGATAGCCCCAGCACATGTCCCCTCAGTTCATAGATAGTCACAGCACATGCCCCCTCAGTAAATAGATAGCCCAAGCACATGCCCCCTCAGTATATAGATAGCCCCAGGACATGACCCCTCAGTAGCTAGCCCCAGTACATGCCCACTCAGTATATAGATAGCCCCAGCACATGCCCCCTCAGTATTTAGATAGCCCTGACACATGCCCCTCTAGTAATATAGTCTCAAGCACATGCCCACCAGTATAAGATAGCACACAGAATGCCCCTCAGTATTAGCACAGCACATGCCCACTCAGTATATAAATAGCCCCAGCACATGCCCCTCTCAGTATATAGATAGTCACAGCACATCCCTTAGTATATAGATACTCCCAGCACATGACCCCTCAGCATATAGATAGCCCCAGCACATGTCCCCTCAGTTCATAGATAGTCACAGCACATGCCCCCTTACTATATATATATAGCCCCAGCACATTCCCCCTCAGCATATAGATAGCCCCAGCACATGCCCCCTCATAGTCCAAGCACAGTAGGAAAAAAACTTTTAATTACCTTCCCACACTCCTCTTTTTTTTATACAGAGTGCAGATGGATGTGACGCAGGCGTCGTCCTCTCTGTGACACAGGCGCCGTTGCATAAGCAACAGAGCTGGTACCTGGGTCACACAATGGAGGCAGCGATGCAGGCAGTGGAGACATCCCTGCCTGTGTCAGGTAATCAGCACAGTGTGCGTCTTAAAGACATACACAGCACTGATCACTATTGAGGTCTGGGACAGCGTTCTGGGGGGGGATGTGTCCATTATTTGCAAAACAGGTGGCCCAGAAACACATTCCCATTAAACCCTCCATGATGGTGGCCGTGCTCATAGATCCAGGCACTGTGACTTTAGTAATCTTCTTATTTTTATTATCCATGTCTCCCTGAGGGGCACTAGTAACCCTTCTGGCTCATTAGTTTAATTTTAAAAGTTGATTTTAGAAGGAAGGAGACCATGGATATCAAATATAAGAAGATTACCACAGTCACGGTGCCTGGATCTATGAGTAATGTCCCCGGTTTATCATGATAGATTCTGATGGTAGATTTCCTTTAAGGTTAGTTTTTTGGAGTGGATTTGATTTGTATAAATCTTCTCTTCTGCTAATGTGTGTACTCAATTTATACTGAAGTCATATGGCCAGTTCTGTATGGCCCCTCAAGTAAAAAATGTAAAATTATTCATACTGTTTATACCTGGATTGTTTTGCATAGTGTATGCAGTGCGGTATAAAAAATCAATTAGAATTCACTTTACTCTTAAAGAGCATATACTGCAAAGACACTCAGACTATGTTGGCTACTTCCATAGAAAATATAGACAAAGAACAATTTTAGGAGTCAAAAAAAAAAACCCCAAAACATTATTTTAAAAAAAAATCCAAATTTTATTAACATTTCATTATAAATGGCTACCAATATTCTAGTGCAGTGGTGGCGAACCTATGGCACTCAGAGCCCTCTATATGGGCACTTTTGCCATCACCCCAGGGCAGAGTTTGCCAGACAGGACTCAAGGCCTCTTGCAGCCCAGGACCCTAGAAGGAAGCTACAATGATAATCCAAACTTCTTCTCCTTCTTTCTACTGTATGGGTGTCCTCAGGTGCCTATACAATTTAATCCTGTGACAGAGCAGGGAGTAATAAGTTACTGCTTAAATTGTCGCATTGGCACTTTGCAAAAAATATGTGGGTTTTGGTTGTAGTTTGGGCACTCGGTGTCTAAAAGGTTCACCATCACTTCTCTAGTGGCGGATGTGAGGAACCGCAGCCAATCTCATATTCTCTAGTGCAAGGCTCATATTAGTGACCCCCATTGATGTGATACCAATGCCCCATCAACAGTATAAATTATTATCAATATCCAACAAATCCCTTTAAATGGCTTAAAGCTTAATAGGATATAATCATCTGTGGTTCCTATCGGCCCAGTATACAGACATGGGCCGGCACATCACACTGTTCTTTCTTGGGAATTCTTCTGTAATAGAGAAGGGACTTCTAAAGTGTTGAAACAAACCTTGGTCATTACAATATCCCACCCAACTCCCCCCGCTAAGTACTTTCCGCAACAATTTTACATGTAAGCAGAATCTATTATGCATAAGGATCTTTTAACATCTATATGCACTACAGCATTGTGAATTAAATGGATGACACAGGGGACGCCATGCGAGTCTTATTTAGAACGTGTTTATTCTGTCATCATTCTTTTTGATGTGCACAGCTGTATCCAACTTCCATTACAAGCCAAAGCATTAACAAAAAGCAACGGGGGAGTAGCAATTTTTTTTTACAACTATGGACCTTGATCAACGTAGTTTGATTTTTGCAAAGTGTTATTTCAGAAGCAAAGGAGGTAAAAGGATGTAAAGGAGGTCTCTGAATAGTTTAACACCTTAGTGATAGTCAAACAGATAACTTTTATGATCAAAGCAAGGTAGTTTGCGTTTATTTTGAATTCGTGGAAAACTATAGTCCATTTTGATACATTTTAAACCACACCCATCCCTTTAAGCCACACCCATCCCTTTAAGCCACACCCATTCCCTATAAGTCACACCTCTAAGCTAGTGAGACTCAAACACTACCTAAGGCTTGTTTAAGACAATCATATTTTTTGTTTTTGGCCACATTTCACAGACCAAACACTGCCCCAGGGAAGGCACTCCAAGCAATATACTTATATTTAGCTTGAGGGTTATTCCCATCTGGCATTCAAATGTATTTAAATTAATCTACCATATATAAATATTTCTTCAATTGCATGTTTTTATTTTAAATGTGCATGTGTGAATATAATTTCCCATAAATGTAACCATGTTGTCCCTTATAAATTAGATTACTGTCCTTGGATATGACCAATTCCGCCATCTTCCGTCAGTGGCTTCACATGCACTACTGAGCCCTTCTCGACCACTTGGATTCCCCGTTCATTACCACAGAACCGCTGTAGGACATGCAATGCCTTAAGGACATTTCACATGCAAAAACAAACATTTGTGTTTTGTTTTGTTTTTTGCAATCACTCCAGCAGAGGTGGTCATATCCAAGGACAACAATCTCATTTCTAAGGGACCATATGACACATACATTTATGGGAAATTATTTTCACACAGGTGCATTTTTATAATAACAACCAGTTGAAGAAATGTCAGAGGGAAATTTCGCTGAACTGTAACCGTCTTCCAGCTGCCCCTTTCGTGGGGTTAATGTTCGATCTGTGAAATGTGACCATCATATGGTGTCTCATATAGTGATTTCAATATTCAATATGCTAATAAGGCTTTCTATTGTTTAATGCATGGTTCTGGGCTGGAGCAGACAACCTGCCACCTCCCATCTGACATTGGAACCTGAGAATGGTAGTGCGGCTACTGAGACAATTCCAATTATGCCAGAACCAAAGGAACAGAACCTTATAAAGAATGCTAAAAGCTAGAGTTGTCTTTAAACTGTATCAGCAATTAGAGGATGCCAATACAATTTGAAGCCATGACAAGCAATGAAACAGTATATTCCCATGGGGGAGATTTATCAAGCTGCCTAAGAAGAAGAATGTTCTTAGTTGCCCATGGCAACCAATTACAGCTCCCCTTTAAAATATTTATGAGCACTGGTAAAATAAAAGCTGAGCTGTAATTGGTTGCCATGGGCAACTAAGCACATTCTTACTCTTAGGCAGCTTGATGAATCTCCCCAATGTCCTTCATTCACATCCCCTGAAATGCCCAAACCACCTCAGTATAAAACATTCTTTATTTTTCCATTCCCGTGCAGAAAGGGTTAAACATTCTTTATTTTTCCATTCTGCATATCTTGTCTATAATGGTAATCTAAAAGGCACTTGTCTTCCCTCCTGACATAACTGTTGTAGAAAATACTTGTACAATATCCACTAAAGAACATTCCGGTACAACAACTGGGTGTTCCATCCTGCTGATTGATCTTGTGTGTATCAGTCCATGGCGTAATGTTCCAATAGTTATATGTGACTGTTCTGTTACATCTTGTAGTTGTTATTTTTTTTCCTAAATTAGGAGAAAATTGAAAAAAGAAAACTCCTCCTGGAAACTTTATTTCACACAGAATCCTAAGACGGACATGTCATGAGAATTGATATAGTATCTTATGTGTGTGAAGAATCATACATCTATGTACAGGCAGTCCCGGGGTTACGTACAGGATAGGTTCTGTAGATTTGTTCTTAAGTTGAATTTGTATGTAAGTCGGAACTGTATATTTTATAATTGTAATCCCAGCCAGAATATTTTTTCTGTCTCTGGGACAATTGGATTTTAAAAATGTTGGGTTGTCATAAGAACCAGGATTAATAATAAAGCTTTATTACAGACACCTGTGATAACTGTTATACAGGATCATTGTAGCCTAAAGCTAAAGTACAGTAAATTACCAACATCCGGAGGTCCGACTGTAACTAGGGGTTATCTGTAAGTCGGGTGTTCTTAAGTAGGGGGCGGCCTGTATTGGAAGACTGGTGATATATCCGTCTTTGTGATATGTGTACATCATTTACATTCACCAAAGACGAAGAAAGCCTTGGCTCAAAGTGAAAGAGTTAAAGCAGCATGTCAGGGGCAGGCTGTGATCCAGACCCCTCATCCTCTGACAATCCCAGATAATTGCAGGTTGTGTTCCTCTGTTTTATAAGCAGCAGAAGGAAGTGAGGCAAGTCCTTGCTGTGACTAATTATACCTTCCAATCAGAATGTCATTAGCACAGTTTGTTGTGGCTAGGTTGATAAAAATGGGCTGCGGAGAAGGAGGTGGTGAAGAAGGAAAGACGTGACTAACGTTTTTGTCATGGTGAAGCAGTAGGGAATGCAGCTCCCGGTCATGATGACCATGTGTCGTCTAGCTAAAAGGGTAACCCGAAAGGCATCTATTGTCTCCAAAGCAAACACACGCTGCCGTGTTCTCTGATATAAAGAGAACATAGGGTCTACCGTCTACTCAACGTAATACTCCATGCTAAATATATCAGTCAGCTGTCCGCAGTGTCACTCACATCCAAAGGCTCAAAGATCTCCTCACTAGCTCAAAGGACTCAATGAGTGTCCCGAAAACATTACAGGTCTAAGCACCATCTTTAGAGAGCAGACACAATGCAATAAGACTGTCCCATTGTAGAGCGCTCGGAATTTATTACAGCGGATCAATAAAGAGTCATTGCCGATCTTATTGTGTGATGTCCTGCTCTCTGTGACCCGCGCTTTACCCTTCTAGAACTGATCAATCTAGGAAATGAATGAGAATTACATGTCCTTTAAAACTTTACAGAGTCAGGTTTTTTTTTACACTTCATTTCGAAAAGCCCACGTTCTCTCTGCGGACCGTACGGATACTGAAGAAGGATGACTCAAAGCTCTCAACCTTGGAAAGTGGTAGAGGATTTCATCAACTTCTAGAAACATAGATGGTCCTTGATTTGCGTAGGTGACTCGGGGATTTCATTGTTAGAAAATACACACTATGAGGATGTATTCAAAGTAATAATTAAACTATATGGTAGAAAATGTGATGGCGCTATATAAATATAGATTATTATTATAGAAAAAACACAAGTAACAATTTTTTGTCTTAAAGCGAATCTGTCACCAGGAATGTGATTTTTATGTAGATTCCAATAGCCTATGTTATGTTGATTTTAAAAAAAACACATTCTGAAAAATTTCGGTATTTTAAAGAAACTATTTTTTTATTACCTGGCTCCCTGCCAGCAGTGTGTGGTGAGTCCCCTGGGGTGGGGCAGCTACAGCCTGTGTCTGCCTGTGTCTCTTCATGCATTCTTCCTCTACTCAACACCTTCCCTTGCAGGGAGCTGCAGGACTGTGGAGGAGAGGAGACTGAGACACAGGCTGCAGCTGGCCCCCCACCCTCCAGAACTCACCACACACTTCTGGCAGGGAGCTAGGTAATGTAAAATAATTTTTTATAAAACACTGAAATGATTCAAAATGCTGACAAAGGCATTTTTAAAATCAGCAAAGCATAGGCTATTGGAACCTGTCACCAGCTAAAAATGACATTCCTGGTGACAGGTTCTCTTTAAATTCTTTTCCTTGAATCTGCTAGTTAATGAATGGATCCGGCTGGTTTATAAAAGCTTACTTACAGGCAATGCTTCATGTATGCAAATTAGCTTTCCTCCAGCATTTCCTGTTACCGAGGGGAGACAGCAGTAGAATCAAAGGTCAGCATGATATATAGCGTGAATGCTAATGAATATAACAATATGATATAGGACTATCAATGATTTCTCATCATAGCTATAAAACTACAAGGCTTGGTTTATGGAAGCAAATTTATGGATTGTTTCAAGATGACACAGTGTAAGGTATTGATGAAAATTATTTACAAAGGGGTGTAAATCTCAGGGTTGAATTGGGTGGGGTCTGGCTATATTTCTCTCCGCTATATGACTACATTAAAATTTACCAAAAGAAATGCATATGCCGTTGGCTGTTGCAACCTTTGGCCATTACATTATCAAATGCTTAAATATGTGCATGCATATCCATATATATATTTATTTATTAGGTTCTAGAACTTGGCCTGGGTATGGGTCCACAACCGTCAAATCCTTTTGTCTGGGTAACTCCTGCTGGGTTTCAGATTATGTAATTCTGTAGTATATAAAACATACATAAAAAAAGATTAAAGAAACAAAAATCCATTGCTGTATATGTTTAATTATCAAAAAAAACACATAAAACACATGCAGACTTCTGGTGATTTGTGCCAAATCAGAAAAAAAAATATTATTTCATATTTATTTTTAAAAGAAGAAAAGTTGATGCTGCAATAAATTTTTCCAACCATTATTGGTTTTCGCAATAGTCATGTGATTGGGATATCAGCCAATCTGGTCCTGACATGTCACCAGGATCGGAGGTTGTTTGGAAAATTTGGATCTGGATACTAGGGTTTATGATGATAGGGAAAATAATAATTTTATTTATGTCATCATAATTTTATTTTATTTCTCAGTCTACCCAAATTTTTTTGGTTTCTTTATCATTGGGGACAGTCCCATAATTTCTAATATGGTGTAGATATTAGTTTATTTTGTCAGATTTTACTACTAATTATTCTCATACTCATTTCTAAGGTCGTGATAGGTCAGTTTCCTGCTTGTACAATGTTGTTTGAGATTCTTAGGTATATGGCAATTTTTGACTCTGAAATGATTGCCAGTCTATGTGAATGTTAGGACTATTACTTATTGGGGGTCATTTACTAAGGGCCTGAATCGCACATTTTCGTCGGGTTACCCAAATTTTTCAGATTTAAGCCGAATTGCCCCGGGTATTTGGCGCACGTGATTGGATTGTGGCATATCGGCGGAGGCCGGAAATCGGGGGCGTTGCCGTTGGAAAACCTGAAGGATTCTGAAAAACCGCTGTATTTTTTTAAAAAAAAGTGTCGCTCTACACGCACTTACCTGCACCAGGAATAGGATTGTGAACTTCAGTGAACTCCGACGGACTTCAGCGCAGCAGCGACACCTGGTGGACATCGGGCGCACTACCTTAGTGAATCCCGGCAGAACCCGAATCCTCCTTTGAGAACGTGCCGCTGGATCGCGACTGGACCGTGTAAGTAAATTTGCCCCAATGTCTTACATTGGTCTAATAATAAAATACTAAGCAATAAATTTGACTAATGCTTGCTCTTTACAGCGATGCCTACTCTGACTTTATTTCCGGCCATTGTATGAGCTCACATTCATCTCTTCTCTGTTTTTCGTTGTAAAATACATAAGAATATTGTCTTCCGTTACATAACAATACGAGCTGAAGATTCCTTATGTATTATAAATCACAAGCTCCATCCAGTGGTATTCGGGGAGAACTTCACTTCATTGTGTACGGAGGAGAACACTGTGGATATCAGACATGCTGGCACGCCACCATTGTGTCTCCCTAACAGATGTTCCAGCGACTGCATCTGAAACGGCATCGCAACAGTCCTGTCTGAGAAGAAATAAAAACTGTTACCAGTATCCTGCAGCACCGTGTATCTGTATTGTCTGGGAGTGTGTGACAGATTTGGTAGATGCTGTGTTATTTCATGCATTGTGCCTGGGAGCTCATAGAAAGCACAAAAAAATAAAATAATGTATTATTCCCCATATCAGAAATGTAGAATTTTGTCTACAATTGACAAAATAATAAGAAATCACCTAGATAGAAAGATAAATAAATAGAGATAGAGAGAAAGATGTGGTGGTACAAGGTATACGAGGCTAGTAGAACATTAATCCAACACAAAATCAAGCAAGGTGCCTTATATAAACAATTCGGGAGGGACAACAAAGCCCAGCAACTTTGTCCATGGTACTTTCCATTAGTACCGGTTATAGGGCTTCAAAGCAGACTTTTGCATGTGGCCCCTTTCCCCCGTATAATGATACATATTTGTATACTCACACATTTATATACACTCTTACACACTACCTAGAAAAGGGGAAAAACTCAATTTCTCATAAAGACTATCCAGATTTCAAGTTTTTAAGGACTGAATACCCCCTGACGTTGTTAAAGGCGAAGAAAATAGCAAGTGCATAAGCCTCCTATAGTCCTCCCACACCACATTATGCCCCATCACAGTATAAAGCCCTCTTAGTATCCTCAACACAATATAAAGCCCCCATGCTGTATATACAGGCAGTCCCCGGGTTACATACAAGATAGGGTCTGTAGGTTTGTTCTTAAGTTGAGTTTGTATATAAGTCGGAACTGTATATTTTATCATTGTAATCCCAGCCAGAACTTTTTTGGTCTCTGTGACAATTGCATTTTAAAAATGTTGGATTGTCATTAGAACCAGGATTAATAATAAAGCTTCATTACAGACACCTTTAGTAACTGTTATAGCTGTTTATTGTAGTCTAGGCCTAAAGTACAATAAATTACCAATATCCAGAGGTCCGTTTGTAACTAGAGGTCGTATGTAAGTCGAGCGCTCTTAAGTAGGGGACCGCTTGTGTTGCCCATTTTTAGGCTTCTACACAGTATAACACCCAACTCAGCGTTCTCTTATCACCACTGTAGAGCCCCAACCATTGTATATAGGGCTGTAATATCTCCTCTACAGTACAATACCTGCTCATACACAGGATAGCATCGTCTTACAAAGTCTAATGTCTCCCTTCCCCCTGATACAGTATATTGTTCCCTAGGCATGTCTCTATACAGTACAGTACTTATCTCTTATAGTATAAAACACCTTATAGACGCCCTAAGACTCCCTTGTCGTGATGAGGTCATGAGGTGTTTCACCTCGAGTTCAAGTAACTTTTTATGGTTTGGAAACAAAAAAGAAACGATATTTTGATCTTTGAAGGGGTTGTCCTTCTACTTTAAAAATTATCCACTAAATAGGGGACAATTTTCTAATTGTCGAGGATCTGACAGCTGGAACCCCCACCGATCATGAGAACGGGACACCCAATGGACCCCCAACATTCTCAATAATAGTTAGGGCGGTAAGTTGATCATCCGCCCTGCCATTCCAGCTGAAGATTACAGAGCACAACGTTTATCTCCAGGTGATCCCATAGAACTGGATGGAGCAGCAGGACAAATGCTCCAGCCATTAGTGAGAACCATGATCTTATGATCGGTGACGATCCCTGCCGTTCCAGCTGAAGATTACAGAGCACAACGCTTATCTCCAGGTGATCCCATAGAACTGGATGGAGCAGCAGGACAAATGCTCCACCCATTAGTGAGAACCATGATCTTATGATCGGTGACGATCCCTGCCGTTCCAGCTGAAGATTACAGAGCACAACGCTTATCTCCAGGTGATCCCATAGAACTGGATGGAGCAGCAGGACAAATGCTCCAACATACAAGATAGGGTCTGTAGGTTTGTTCTTAAGTTGAGTTTGTATGTAAGTCGGAACTGTATATTTTATCTTTGTAACCCCAGCCAGAACTTTTTTGGTCTCTGTGACAATTGCATTTTAAAAATGTTGGGTTGTCATAAGAACCAGGAGTAACACTAAAGCTTCATTACAGACACCTGTGATAACTGTTATAGCTGATTGTAGCCTAGGACTAAAGTACAATAAAATACCAATATCCAGAGGTCCGTTTGTAACTAGGGGTTGTATGTAAGTCGAGCGCTCTTAAGTAGGGGACCGCCTGTGTTGCCCATTTTTAGGCTTCTACACAGTATAACACCCAACTCAGCGTTCTCTTATCACCACTGTAGAGCCCCAACCATTGTATATAGGGCTGTAATATCTCCTCTACAGTACAATACCTGCTCATACACAGGCTAGCATCGTCTTACAAAGTCTAATGTCTCCCTCCCCCTGATACAGTATATTGTTCCCTAAGCCTGTCTCTATACAGTACAGTACTTATCTCTTATAGTATAAAACACCTTATAGACGCCCTAAGAATCCCTTGTCGTGATGAGGTCATGAGGTGTTTCACCTCGAGTTCAAGTAACTTGTTATAGTTTAGAAACAAAAAGGAAACAATATTTTGATCTTTGAAGGGGTGGTCCTTCTACTTTAAAAATTATCCACTAAATAGGGGACAATTTTCTAATCGTTGAGGATCTGACAGCTGGAACCCCCACCGATCATGAGAACGGGACACCCAATGGTGGACCCCCAACATTCTCAATAATAGTTAGGACGGCAAGTTAATCATCCGCCCTGCCATTCCAGCTGAAGATTACGGAGCACAACGCTTATCTCCGGGTGATCCCATAGAATTGTATGGAGCAGCAGGACAAATGCTTCAGCCATTAGTAAGAACCATGATCTTATGATCGGTGACGATCCCTGCCGTTCCAGCTGAAGATTACAGAGCACAACGCTTATCTCCGGGTGATCCCATAGAACTGGATGGAGCAGCAGGACAAATGCTCCAGCCATTAGTAAGAACCATGATCTTATGATCGGTGACAATCCCTGCCGTTCCAGCTGAAGATTACAGAGCACAATGCTTATCTCCAGGTGATCCCATAGAACTGGATGGAGCAGCAGGACAAATGCTCCAGCCTTTAGTAAGAACCATGATCTTATGATCGGTGACGATCCCTGCCATTCCAGCTGAAGATTACAGAGCACAACGGTTATCTCCGGGTGATCCCATAGAACTGGATGGAGCAGCAGGACAAATGCTCCATTAGTGTAAACCATGATATCATGATCGTGAGGAGCCCTGCCGTTCCAGCTGAAGATTACAGACACAACGCTTATCTCCGGGTGATCCCATAGAACTGTTGGATGGGCAGCAGGACAAAATGCTCCATTAGTGTAAACCATATATCATTATCGAGGACCCTGCCGTTCCAGCTGAAGATTACAGAGCACACGCTTATATACGGGTGATCCCATAAAACCTGTATGGAGGGCAGCAGGACAAATGCTCCACCCATTAGTGAGAACCATGATCTCATGATCGTGAGGAGCCCTGCCGTTCCAGCTGAAGATTACAGAGCACAACGCTTATATACGGGTGATCCCATAAAACTGTATGGAGCAGCAGGACAAATGCTCCACCCATTAGTGAGAACCATGATCTCATGATCGGTGAGTATCCGAGCTGTCATACCCATGCCAGTAGGACGTTGTCTCCTACTCTGTGGGTTGGGAAATTTTCCATTGAGGCTCTTGGGGAAAATCTTCGTGATGATCCTTGGTGGAATCGTGACTCCTGGGAACCATATACCGGGGCTCTGGTGTCCTGGACGCAAAGACTGTAATACCGGTATCAATCACCGATGTGTGGATCCAAGCAGGAAAATTCGTGTTGAAGACGAGACCTGGATGAAAATCCCTTGTCATCTGCCTCCTGACACGGAGGTGTTCATCCTCAACCCACAATTATTTTCTCTTCAAGGAGAGGTTTATTTGCAGGGGAGGGTGACCTCCATGGGGGCCACTTGTTGCCCCCTCATATCAAATCTATTCCTTGTATTGGGAGAGGAATGAAGTGAAGGAAGCCATGCTAGATCCCAGGACAGGTTTATGCAATGGATGAGATTTCTCAGCCTCACGTGAAACGAGGGAGACAGCAGTGACTATCAAAGTCAGCATGATATATGGCGTGAATGCTATGAATATAACATATGATAGGACTATCAATGATTTCTCATCATAGCTATAAACACAAGGCTTGGTTTATGGAAGCAATTTATGGATTGTTTCACAGATGAACACAGTGTAAGGTGATGATGAAAATTATTTACAAAGGGGTGTAAATCTCAGGGTTGAATTGGGTGGGGTTGGCTATATTTCTCTCCCCTATATGACTACATTAAAATTTACCAAATAAATGCATATGCCGTTGGCTGTTGCAATCTTTGGCCATTACATTGTCATTCTTAAACAGTGCAATGCTTATCCATATATATCGAATATACTCGATATTATTATATTAATATATATATATGTATCTATATATATATATATATATATAATAGGTTCTAGAACTTGGGCTCGGGTATGGGTCCACAACCGTCAAATCCTTTGTCTGGGTACTCCTGCTGAGTTTCATATTATGTGTTCTGTAGTATATAAAACATACATGAAAGATTAAAGAAACAAAAATCCATTGCTGCATATGTTTAAATTACAAAAAAAACACATAAACACATGCAGACTTCTGGTGATATGTGCCAAATCAGAAAAAAATTATTATTTCATATTTATTTTTAAAAAGAAGAAAAGTTGATGCTGCAATAATTTTTCCAACCATTATTGGTTTCGCAAAGTCATGTGATGGGATATCAGCCAATCGGTCCTGACTGTCACCAGGATCGGAGGTTGTTTGGAAGAATTGGATGGAACTAGGGTTTATGATGATAGTGGAAAATAATATTTTATTTATGTCATTCATAATTTTATTTATTTCTCGTCTACCCAAATTTTTTGGTTTCTTTATCATTGGGACAGTCCATAATTTGCTATATGGGGTAGATATCTGTTTAGATTGTCAGATGTTTATACTACCGGTAATTTTCATAGTCATTTCTAAGGTCGTGATAGGCTCAGTTCCTGCTTGTACAATCTTGTTGTGTAGATTCTTAGGTATATGGCCAATTTTTGACTCTGAAATGATTGCCAGTCTATGTGAATGTTAGGACTATTACTTATTGGGGGTCATTTACTAAGGGCCTGAATCGCACATTTTCGTCGGGTTACCCAAATTTTTCAGATTTAAGCGAATTGCCCCGGGTAGTGGCGCACGTGATTGGATTGTGGGCATATCGGCGAAGGCCGGAAATCGGGGTGCGTTGCCGTTGGAAAACCTGAAGGATTCTGAAAACCGTGTATTTTTTTAAAAAAAAGTGTCGCTCTACACGCACTTACGCACAGGAATGGATTGTGAACTCAGTGAATCCGACGGACTTCAGGCAGCAGACGACACCTGGTGGACATCGGGCGCACTACCTTAGTGAATCCCGGCAGAACCGAATCCTCCTTTGAGAACGTGCCGCTGGATGCGCGACTGTACCGTTGTAAGTAAATTTGCCCCAATGTCTTACCTTGGTCTAATAATAAAATACTAAGCAATAAATTTGACTAAGCTGCTCTTTACAGCGATGCCTACTCTGACTTTATTTCCGGCCATTGTATGAGCTCACATTCATCTCTTCTCTGTTTTTCGTTGTAGAAATACATAAGAATAATTGTCTTCCGTTACA
The DNA here is from genome assembly GCA_019512145.1 of Engystomops pustulosus. NCBI lineage: Eukaryota > Metazoa > Chordata > Amphibia > Anura > Leptodactylidae > Engystomops > Engystomops pustulosus. The sequence continues at coordinate 19,473,978 of CM033647.1, forward strand.
TAACAATACGAGCTGATGATTCCTTATGTATTATAAATCACAAGCTCCATCCAGTGGTAGTCGGGGAGAACTTCACTTCATTGTGTACGGAGGAGAAACTGCGGATATCAAGACATGCGGCACGCCACCATTGTGTCTCCCTAACAGATGTTCAGCGACTGCATCTGAACGGGCATCCACAGTCCTGCTAAGAAATAAAAACTGTTACCAGTATCCTGCAGCACGTGTATCTGTATTGTCTGGGAGTGTGTGACAGATTTGGTAGATGCTGTTTTTTCATGCATTGTGCCTGGGAGCTCATAGAAAGCACAAAAAAAAAAATAATGTATTATTCCCCATATCAGAAATGTAGAATTTGTCTACAATTGACAAAATAATAAGAAATCACCTAGATAGAAAATAAATAAATAGAGATAGAGAGAAAGATGTGGTGGTACAAGGTATACGAGGCTAGTAGAACATTAATCCAACCAAAATCAAGCAAGGTGCCTATATAAACAATTCGGGAGGGACAACAAAGCCCAGCAACTTTGTCCATGGTACTTTCCATTAGTACCGGTTATAGGGCTTCAAAGCAGACTTTGCATGTGGCCCCTTTCCCCGTATAATGATACATATTTGTATACTCACACATTTAATACACTCTTACACACTACAGAAAAGGGGAAAAACTCAATTTCTCATAAAGACTATCCAGATTTCAAGTTTTTAGGACTGAATACCCCCTGACGTTGTTAAAGCAAGAAAATAGCAAGTGCATAACATCCTATAGTCCTCCCAACACCACATTATGCCCCATCACAGTATAAAGCCCTCTTAGTATCCTCAACACAATATAAAGCCCCCATGCTGTATATGCAGGCAGTCCCCGGGTTACTAAAGATAGGGTCTGTAGGTTTGTTCTTAAGTTGAGTTTGTATGTAAGTCGGAACTGTTATTTTATCTTGTAACCCCAGCCAGAACTTTTTTGGTCTCTGTGCAATTGCATTTTAAAAATGTTGGGTTGTCATAAGAACCAGGAGTAACACTAAAGCTTCATACAGACACCTGTGATAACTGTATAGCTATTGTAGCCTAGGACTAAAGTACAATAAAATACCAATATCCAGAGGTCCGTTTTAACTAGGGGTTGTATGTAAGTCGAGCGCTCTTAGTAAGGGGACCGCCTGTGTTGCCCATTTTTAGGCTTCTAACACAGTATAACACCCAACTCAGCGTTCTCTTTCACCACTGTAGAGCCCCAACCATTGTATATAGGGCTGTAATATCTCCTCTACAGTACATACCGCTCATACACCGCTAGCATCGTCTACAAAGTCAAATGTCTCCCTCCCCCTGATACAGTATATTGTTCCCTAAGCCTGTCTCTATACGTACAGTACTTATCTCTTATAGTATAAAACACCTTATAGACGCCCTAAGAATCCCTTGTCGTGATGAGGTCATGAGGTGTTTCACTCGAGTTCAAGTAACTGTTATAGTTTAGAACAAAAAGGAAAACAATATTTTGATCTTGAAGGGGTGGTCCTTCTACTTTAAAAATTATCCACTAAATAGGGGACAATTTTCTAATCGTTGAGGATCTGACAGCTGGAACCCCCCCACTCATGAGAACGGGACACCCATGGTGGACCCCACAATTCTCAATAATAGTTAGGACGGCAAGTTAATCATCCGCCCTGCCATTCCAGCTGAAGATTACGGAGCAACAACGCTTATCTCCGTGTGATCCCATAGATTGTATGGAGCAGCAGGAACAAATGCTTCAGCCATTAGTAAGAACCATGATCTTATATCGGTGACGATCCCTGCCGTTCCAGCTGAAGATTACAGAGCACAAACGCTTATCTCGGGTGTCCCATAGAACTGGATGGAGCAGCAGGACAAATGCTCCAGCCATTGTAAGAACCTTGATCTTTGATCGGTACAATCCCTGCCGTTCCAGCTGAAGATTCAAGAGCACCAATGCTTATCTCCAGGTGATCCCATAGAAACTGGATGGAGCAGCAGGACAAAATGCTCCAGCCTTAGTAAGAACCATGATCTTATGATCGGTGACGATCCCTGCCATCCAGCTAAGATTACAGAGCACAACGGTTATCTCCGGTGATCCCATAGAACTGGATGGAGCAGCAGGACAAATGCTCCATTAGTGAAAACCATGATCTCATGATCGTGAGGAGCCCCGTCATCCAGCTGAAGATTACGAGACACAACGCTTATCTCCGGGTGATCCCATAGAACTGGGATGGAGCAGCAGGACAAAATGCTCCATTAGTGTAAACATGATATCATTATCTGAGGACCCCTGCCGTTCCAGCTGAAGATTACAGAGCACACGCTTATATACGGGTGATCCCATAAAACTGTATGGAGGCAGCAGGACAAAATGCTCCACCCATTAGTGAGAACCATGATCTCATGATCGTGAGAGCCCTGCCGTTCCAGCTGAAGATTACAGAGCACAACGCTTATATACGGGTGATCCCATAAAACTGTATGGAGCAGCAGGACAAATGCTCCACCCATTAGTGAGAACCATGATCTCATGATTGGTGAGGATCCCAGAAGTCATACCCATGCCAGAAGAAGTTGTCCCCTATTCTGTGGGTTGGGAAATTTTCCATTGAGGCTCTTGGGGAAAATCTTCCAATCGTCATTGGGACTCAACCCCATTGAGCCACCAAGGAAAGAAAGACCTCTTATTCATAAATTCTGCTGGAGGGTGAAGATTAAACTTTATGGACTAGTGTGTTTTGTGCAGTAGTTATGACTCGCGGTGAGTTGGTCACAACTTGCTCTATCAGTTTTTTGTGTTTCCCGTTATGAAAAATGATTGCCTACATTCCCATCAATTTTGAGAAATGTCATAATAAGAAATTATAAAAAAAAGTCCTACAAAACAAGAGGCAGAATTTCCTAATGCTGCTTCAGCCGCTCTCTTCATTAGGGTATAATACAATTATCACCATGAAAAGAGCTATTTTTTAGAGCCTGTAACACAATGTGTTGTGAATTAGCAAAACCGGTTTCATCTTGTAATTTACGGCTATAAAATGTAATTACTGTTACACAATGCAAACATTTTTTTCAGCGTTATTTTCCAGAGTAATGAAGAACCAATCACACCATTATCGCTCCCGCGCCTTAATATTTATTAGATTTACGAGCGCAAAATAAACTTTTTTCTTAAAACTGCAGCCTTATCTCTCCGCAAGTAGACAAACACAGGATATTGCCAATGATTTACCATCCTAATTATTGATTTTATGCTAATTCATTTTTTTAAGTATCACAACACCAGATACCTACATAATAGAAAATGTCTTATTTAAAAAAAATAGTATAGTGCTAATAGCTTAAAGGAAATTAACCATCTAATTCAAGCATGGATAATCCGGGGCCATTTATTCATAGATCCAGGTACCATGACTGTCGTGATCTTTTTATATTTATTATCAACGGGCTCCTTACTTATAAAATCAACTTTTAAAATTATGGTAATGATCTGGGAGGCACTACCAGAGCCCCTCCTTACTGTAGCTTCACAGGCTGTTACACGGTCTCCCCCCTGCCACCTCAGCATTGCCCTCATCCCAGGGTGCAGGGGGAGATAGTGTAACAAAATGTAAAGTTACAGCTAGGAGGGGCTCTAGTAGAGTCATACTGACCCATTAGCAAAATTTTCAAAGTTAAATTCAGGAGGAATGAGGCCATATTTTACAAGTATTAGAATATTACCATGGTGCCAGCCAAGTGTCCCTGGTTTATTATAATGCATTTTTATGGTAGACTTTTCCAGGCCTAACTAGTATCAATGATGTGGAATCTAATATTCCCAGTGAACCAGTGTAGTTCCACTTACATTGGAGCCATTGATATTCCATAGTCTTGAGTTCAAGAAATTCTACAGATTTCCATGGTTTTGGCTTGTTTGAGACCTATCCATTAGCTGTCATAAGTTGGATGTGGCTACAATGATCTGTTGCAACTAATGATGGTGAATGTGCAAATGCAATTTTAGCAATAGGATATTTCCATTTTGTGACATGAGCACAAACCCCGGTAAACCCTTAACTTATGCATCGCCATTTTTTCACTGCCCCGCTATCTTAGGCCCCTTGAACAGGGATTTTATTTCAGGGCCATGAGCTAGCCAAACAAATAGCAGCTAATTCGCAGCCCATATTAAGGTCTATTGTGCATGGTCCTGGTGCAGTGAGGCCCCGTTCATGCACTGTTTCTCTTTGCACCATGACCATGTAGAGCAGGTCCTATTCCTGCCCAGATGTGTGCCCTAACTAGCTATTTAAATGGACATCGGCAGTGTGAGGGACACTCACTCACCGATGTCCTAGGGCAGTGGTGGCGAACCTATGGCACTGGTGCCAGAGGCGGCACTCGGAGCCCTCTCTGTGGGCACCCAGGCCATCACCCCAGCATGAAGTTCACCAGGCAGAATCTACAGAATCTTCCTACAATGCTAGGCAAATTTGCCCTCCTCCATTCAAATGCATTGGTGTCTTTAGGAGGCTGAACGATTGAAAGTTGTCAAAGAACAAGGAGAAATAAATTACTGCTTAAATTACTGTGCTGGCACTTTACAATGAAAAAGTAGCTTTGGTTGAAGTTTGGGCACTCAGGCTCTAAAAGGTTCACCATCACTGTCCTAGGGGGTCGCAAATAGCACATGGTTGTGTGCATGAATCCTTACGTTGAGCCTCTATGTAACTTCACACTTCAGTGAAAATTCTGTCCATCTGGCTAGCAAGATGGAATTCACTAAAATCAAATTTAGTCAGAAGCAGGGAAGATAATAAAAGCCCAGGTAAGTGGAGAAGGAAGAACTGCTCTATGATAAGTTAGATGAAGTTATGGTTGACCAATTACATGGTTGTAGAAGACAGGCCTTTAGCACTAACCTCAATCGAATCGAAGATATTCTTACTCTTTAAAGCTATACTCCAGCTAAATAGGACACATCACCACTCCTGCCATTTCTGTGTTAAAAATAAATTACCGGTACCGGTATTCTTCAATAAAATAATGTGATTTCCTCCAGTGGATTGTCTACATTGGTAAAAAGTATCAGGCCATGGCAGGCCACCCGTGACCTACAGCCTAACATGAATGGTGAACACCATCTCGAGGGATGGTAGGGAAGATGTGCTTTGCATATATTCTTATTTGTTTGATGAAGGATCGGTCCAATACTGAAACCAATTGATTTTACTCCAATAAATAGTCTGCCTTCCAGCCCACTGAGCTACAAAGTCTTGTTCTTCGCCATGATGATGACTCTCAAAGAAGTCTTTGTCTGCCTATTTATTTAATAGGTAAGTAGGCAGATCACAACTTCTTAAGAACAAGCCTTCAGAGTTCATTGGTCCTCAGGGCCAGATGTATGAAGCAGAAGCCGTCATCCAGTCTTGTTATAGAACTTTTTACTTTCTATCGTGCTCCACTCCCAGGCGAGTCCCCTTTATGTGAGTATACTGCTCATTTCTGCTTTGTTATATGACCCTTCGGAGCATGGAGCCTTCTTTTTATCTTTTTTTACCATCCAAATTCTAGCCATTGTCAGCAACCATTTCCCAGACCTCTAGTTGTGGACCGACAGAGGATTGCAGACCATTAATTTTTGATATCCATTGTTTATCCATGGTCTATGAAACGTAGTTATTGTTCAAACTGAAGAGTCTTGACTAATATTTCAATGATTTTTTGTATTATTTTAGAAAAGGCCAGTTATGTACAAAAAGAAGTGAACAAATATATAGAATAGGTAGAGTTCACTATAAAGTAACTTAAGCGAATTCTGGTTCTGTTCTCAAATGAAAAGCATATGCTATAGGAATTATTAAATATTTAATGACTACAGCAATTCCCTAATATCATTATTTGTTGCCCTGTGTGCAGAATACAACCCTGGAGTCACCGACAGCAACCTACCATATCTATATTACATTGCCAGATCCTACAGGCTATTAAACGAGAACTGGACTTCCCAAAAGTCATTAGTTTATTCTCAGAATTGCTCCCACTAGTAAAACACAGGCCTTCTACAAAAAAAAAAGCAATAATACCGATAATGTAGCTTTTTAATATGCAAGTTAATTTGAATTAAAACCAGAGCTATGGCATCTTTGGGTTAATGAAGACTTTAATTCTACATGTAGGACCTAAGAAACTCTGGATAAGTAGAAGGCAACCCATCACATCAAGAAGAACTCAACTATCCTTTATACCGTCTGGGTGGAAATAATGTTATAAATACTTACCTGTTCCAAAAACTCCTTCATATATTCCATCTTATGCCCATCACTTTTCTTACAACTTTCTTCAAATTATTTTGAAGCTTCTTTATCTCCTTCCTCTGGAGGGACCACATTACCAGGTGTTGATAAATAATATGGCCAGGTGAATAGGGTTGGCCTTCCCATCTTTAGGATGAACAAGCCCTGGAAGACGCCTTGGTGGCAAAACCCTGGGTTGGGAGTGCAATTTCTCCGGCTTTATGTTATTTTGAATTTTATGACTTGGACTTGGAATGACGAACTTGGATAAATCTAACAGAAGCCACTATGGAAAAGCAGGAAACGACTTGTGTATATATCACATAGGACTGCACAAATCTACACCCGATGAAGGTCCGGGTACCAGACAGAAACACATTGCGCATTTATCTAGGTTCATCCTTCCAAGTGCCTGCCTTACAAATACTTCAAGGGGACCCATCTCCTGGGGATGTGTGGACCCCGTATGTGCCGATTCAAGGCTTGCAACTTTTACCATCATGGGATATGCTTCTTTAACCACCACCACAAGGTGAGAGGCCAATTCATAGATTCCGGTGTGCTATTCCACCTCGTGTTTATAACTTCCCTTGAATTGTCTTTTTGTGTTGCACCATTCCTATGCGTTGCCATTTTTCCCATTGATTTCCCAATTCATAGTAACTTCGGAAAACATTTTTTTCTGTACCATAGTCTATCCCTAAAGTCATATCTCCACCCCATCCCCTACTATTATTAGAAGTTAAACTTACATAAGGAACAATAACAGAGAAATTCAGTTACCCATACACCTTATAACTAAGACCTTGGGGGTCATTTACTAAGGGCCCGAATCGCGTTTTTACAACGTGTTTCCAGAATATTACCGTTTTTTCTCTGAATTGTCCGGGTTTCTGGCGCACACGGATTGTGGCGCATCGGCGCTGGCATGCACGCAACGGAAGTCGGGGGCGTGGCCGTCGGAAAACCCGACGGATTCTGAAAAATCGCCGTATTTTTTAAAAAAATGTGTCGCTTGACACGCACTTACCTGCACCCAGCATAGCTTGGTGAAATCCGGCGGACTTCAGCGCAGCAGCGACACCTGGTGGACATCGGGCGCACTACCTTAGTGAATCGCTGGAAGACATGAATCAGCGTCGGCGAACCTGCCGCTGGATCGCGAATGGACCGGGTAAGTAAATGTGCCCCATTGTCTTGGTTGCAGAATACCCTGTAAACTGGGACTCTATTGCACCTCTATTACCCCCATAAAGGTCTACTAGGCTGTGTCAGCACTATATAAGCACCAATAATAAGAATTGTCATAAAGGGAAACATTTTAATAAATCCAGAATACTCAAAAAAGAGAATTATTATAATAATTATTAAAAAAAGAAGCTTCCCAAAAGTGACTTATCCCCAGATAGTGTAATACATCCTTTCCACCTTGATGCATTATCCTGCTCCTGTTTTGTTAAAATATCCCTGATTGCATTAAATTGGACTGAGTTTTTGTAGTAATTAATGTTTAAAAGAATCTCTTCAATATCAAATCTGTAATTTTAACTTTATTCAGTCATTGGGGAAATATATACAGGAATATGGAGCAACACAACGAGTCTCAGATGATCCAGGACTTGTTAAGGGGATTACAAATGTATTCCGAATAACAATTCTGGATGCTGTTTTGTCGATGCCTTGGGTTAAAGATTGCGGTATTTTCACACAAGTAGTGTAGGGCGGTTTATCATTTATAGTAGATAATAAGAAATTTTAGTGTACAGTGAGGATTCATTTCCGTTTACAGCCTGTATTAATAAACTCACAGTAGGTACAGGGATCAGTAAAAATAAGACGTGGTGAGATGAGGAATCAACGACACCTCAGCCGAAGACCTTATTGTGTTTGTAGTTCAAATTCAAGGACCATTGAAAGGACCCTGGACAAACACTTTTCACTTCAGCCCCTTCCACCTGATAAGCACAAAAAGAAACAGACATGTTGCCCCCATCAGGTGACCTTTTCCATGATGTAACACATTTGTTATTAATCAAGAATAATTAGCGATGATGTACCTTAATTTGAATAATTATGCGCCATCAATTGTGGAATTTGTACAGTGTGGAAGGGGCGTCGTGTGCTGCTAAATCCTACCCATAAATTCATGGATCTATTATAGCTGTGTACTCCCAATCTTTCAGGATATGGAAGGTCATCAGAATATTGATCTTTCTTGACTCAGGCAATAATAAAATCAATGGGAATTTACAAATATGTGGATATAGAGCTTTAGTGAGATTAGGAAGAATTAGGATTATGGGGTATTGCAAAAACATTGATCGTACGTACATAAGGGTAGTTATTTTTTGGTGGCCATCACTAGTCAACTGGTAGGGGTAGATGTTTGGTATACTAATCAAAATCTGATTAATTTAAAGGTGATAGAGTCTCCTAATTAGTCTGCTCGTTCCCTCTAGGGCAGTGATGGCGAACCTTTTAGAGACCGAGTGCCCAAACTACAACCAAGACCCACTTATTTATCGCAAAGTGCCAACACAAATTAAATTTGTGATTTATACTCCCTGCTCTGCCACAGCTTTCATTTATATCAGCACCCTGAGGACACCAATAAAGCAGAAAATAGAAGAAATTTGGATGATCATTGTAGCTTCGCTCCAGGGTCCCATAAAGAGGAAGAATTGTCAGGGCCGGAGCAGGAGATACAATGATAATCCAGATCTGTCCACATCTTCCCACTCCCCCAGTAGTCCCAGGTAGCTCTGTCATAAAATAGCTCCGTGCTTAGCAAGTCCTAGACTGTCTGGGACTGCAGGAAGATACGTGGAGTCATCTCTGGTGATGGCCTGGGTGCCCACAGAAAGGGCTCTGAGTGCCACCTCTGGCACCAGTGCCATAGGTTACCCACCACTGCTCTAGGGGATGGGGTGACTGTTTTTTACAAGTTTTCTTGCATCTTTAATAATGATATATTAACTTTGTTAAACAGCCAGAGGCGCTCAGGCAAATGGCCCCCTAGTGCCTCTCGGCTTCTCTGGGTTTTAATTTACTCATTCCCCCGTTGCAAGCCTCCTCTTGCCCTTAGCTAGGGAACTAGGATCCAGCTGTCAGATCCCGGGCTTGCAGAGAACGAGGGGTATTCCCTCTCCTAGTTCCCTGGCCGGCAGCAGGAGGCTTTCAGATGGGGCCAAGCATAAATTAAAAGCTGAGAGGCTCTCAGGTTTTACAAAGTAAATATTTTGTTATTAAAGATGCCAGAAAACTTGTGAAAAACAGTCCCCCATCCCCTAGATGGAACAAACAGCTTAATTAGGACACCATTGGTCATCCCAGTAGGGATGACCAATCAGAGTTGAAAAGTTTGGGCACATGACGTTACAGTACCGCTTCGGATTACTAAGTACCAAGTCTACAAAATGACTTTATATTTTCCGATACTTTTTTACAATGGAAAAAATATGGTACAGACGACCTTGTACCATGCTACAAATAGAGGGAGTTGAGATGACATAAGAGAAAGCCAAATCTACGGACTGGGATAAAAATAGACGGAATACTACTCAAAACTAGGTCATAGTCCATTTCCCTCCCTCCAGACACAACCTAGAAACTACCACTATGAAAGTCAATATAGGGACCCGTGTCCATCTTTAACTTAGCTCTAATTTTGTAAATTTTTTCTTACAATATGGATGGAAACTAAATAACTGCTCATCAGCTAATGATAATAATTGGCACATGCTGAATAGAAGCTGCATTTATACTACTAGGAGGATTGGCGTCCCAACAATTGGAATCGAGTAGAAATCCTTTATACTGAAATTCCCCATCAAACCGTCATCACCTTAAATAGTGGTCTATATAGACAACAATTATCAAATACACCAAAATTCAGATTTTGCGATACATGAGAGAAGACTATACGGTACAATGTTATGAGTCACTAGACAAGATATAAGCCTATGGCGTTTTCTAGTAGATAATCGTATATGCGGTGGGTACATTATCTGTGCACAGATTTTTATTTTTCCTCCTTTTATCTTCGCATTTTGTCATTTTAGTTGGAAAGAATGAGCTCAGTTTAAAACTTGAATGTCAGACAAAAAGAGGTTAAAGCTTTAATAATAAGGACCTGCTATCAACATGATCTATGATTATGCTGCCAGTGAAGCCATGTGGGGGTGGGAATGGAGAGATCCAGGGAGCTTGCTGAGCTTCATGAATTAAACATTAAGCATCATACGCATGCAAATGAACCCTTGTCCAATTAGGCAAACAGCAGAGAGCGCTGGGAGCAACGTCACGGGATATGCAGCTTTTGAATTACACGCCTCGGTCACATTTACAAACAGCAAAGCAGATTTAAATTGCTTTCCTGTCTTTTTTGTCTGCTCTTTGGAACAGGTGTTGGGTTGTTTCAACTGGTGCCTATTTCACTCCCACCTCCTCCAAAAAATATAGCTCTGTCCCTGCAGGCAGAGACCTCTGAGCTCTGCAAAAAGACATTTCAGAAACGGCTTGACGGGAGGAATGAAATGCTGGCTGTGAGCGGGCGACGTGCAGAGCATACTCCTGAGCTGCTCATTACTGCAAGTGGATTGCAGTAGACTCCAAATCATTAAAAGCCCGAGACCTGGTTAGGATTCTGCCAGCATTGCATGCAGAGCAAACAGAGCCTAAGGGTTGTGTGTACTGCAGATAATACACAGAGGTAGCAGGTGGAAAGCTGCATTTGTTCACTAGGCACGGCGTAGGGTTGTCGGAGTATACTCAAACAATGCATGTTCCCGAATCTGATTATATTGGGTTAATCTCATCTACAAATTAGAAAAAAATGGAACACAATAAGAGATGACTTTAGGTAAGGGTGCGTCATGTGGGACATGGACATATTGCTGGATTTGGCAGGGCAAATGCGTCCGGCAAATTGACTTTCCTGTAGTCTTCAGAAATTCGATAGCTAGAAAAAAGGGGTTAACAATCTAGAGGAGCCACTGACTAGACACACTCCCACCATAGCCAAAAATTCACAAAGTCAAAAATGTCAGTGCTCTACTCCATAATATGTCCTTAAATACTAATGTCAATGAACGATCTCCCCAACTTCTCTTGGGTTAAAAATGGAAGATTTCATAGGATTTTCTGTTCCTCTCTCCATTCCCTTGCACTGGATCCCACCGTGGACCCCGCTTCACTCTCGTATTCTGAGGTTCACTGACGATCCTATGCTGGGAATTACGGATAGATAGTGCAGATCACCAAGGTAAAGGGTAAGTATTAATGTATTCCATATACTCACAAGAACATCAATAAAAATGTGCGTATCATAAATCTTTAAAAGACCGCCTCCTCAGGCTGCTTTCGGGGCATGAGAAACTTAGGGCGAGGTGTTTGGCGTCTTTTAAAGATTTATGATACACACGTTTTTATTGATGTTCTTTTGAGTATATGGAATAAATTAATACTTACTAGAGATGAGCGAGCACTGAAATGCTTGAGTGCTCGTTACTCGAGTTGAATTTTTCCCGATGCTCGAGTGCTCGTTTCGAATAACGAACCCCATTGAAGTCAATGGGAGACTCGAGCATTTTGCAAGGGGACCAAGGGTCTGCACAGGGAAGCTTGGCCAAACACCTGGGAACCTCAGAAAAGGATGGAAACACCACGGAAATGGACAGGAAACAGCAGGGGCAGCATGCATGGATGCCTCTGAGGCTGCTTAATCGCACCATTATGCCAAAATTATGGGCAACAGCATGGCCATGACAGAGTGACCGAGTGAGGCGAGATAGCATCTAAAACATCCAATAATAATAGAACAAAACGTGCAGAAGAAATCAGACAGCAACCACAGAAGATGATTGCTATGGCTAGTTTCTAACCTACACTGACAGCACACAAAAGGATTATGTGCTGTGACTGTCACTTTAACTTTTGAAAAACGCTAATGTAGCCCTAACAAGGGCTGTTGGGTTCTTGTAGAATCACTCCTGCCTAACAGTAATCTACTAGCACCCTAACGCTGTCCCTGACCAGCAGCAGCTCTCTCCCTAACGGCATCCAGACAGAGAATGACGCGAGCAGCGCGGGCAGGGGCTAGTCTATTCCAGGGTCACCTGATCAGGCCAGCCAACCACTGCTATCGACGTGTAAGGGTACCACGTCATGCTGGGTGGAGTTCAGAGTCTCCTGGCTTGTGATTGGCTCTGTTTCTGGCCGCCAAAAATCTAAACGAGGCAAGATGACATTTTCTTGAGCGGGCGAAATACTTGTCCGAGCAGTTGCGAGTACGCTAATGCTCGAACGAGCATCAAGCTCGGACGAGTATGCTCGCTCATCTCTAATACTTACCCTTTACCTTGGTGATCTGCATCTATCTGAAATTGACGTTCCTACCATGGCAGTGATTGGTTAGTTTTCCCCACAGCCAAACACTGTACCCAAGCAATCCCACTCATCTCTAAACACAATGCAGCTGAGGTTTTTGAATACCTACTTCAAAGACGCTCCTGGGTCACATATAAACTAAGCAACTGACCCTGCATCATTTGCATGTATGGCCAGAGAGCTAACCTTTTTATTGTTATCCATATGCAAATGAGCATCTTGGTGCACCACGGCCATGGCTCTGAGCACTAGACCTCACCTCAATGACATGGTGCACAGACATGCTCATTTTCGAGGAAAAAAATGTAAATAAGCTTCCAGGTGTGTGGCCACAATTGCTCATTTCCTTATTTTTATAGTGACTGTCAATCAAGAGATCAAAGTTGGCTCCAGGTTTCAGGAGGCCCCTGGGTGACAGAGCCTCAGTGGGCCCCTTTGCAGTGAACGTGGTGGCATTAAAAATTCAGAGACTAAAACAGTTCCCTGCTCCCTAAATGATTTGTAAAGTGCTACAGAATTTGATGGTGCTATATAAATAGAGATTATTATTATAATATTCCCTAGTTTATTATCTCAAACATCCCCCTCATAGTTATTTTATAAAGAGTTCCCTCATCCCCATCCCCCTTACGTACAGCCTTATGTGGGTCCCTCAGCAGCTTTGGGCCCCAGCGCTTGCCCGGGTAAACCAATGCTGCCGCCGCCTCTGCATGGGATGGTCCTGTGTTACATGACATAAAAAAGCAGGTGCATAAACAGATGTGGCCACACCCTTTGTGCACCAAGAAGCTCATTTGCATGAAGAACAAACATCATTTTCAAAGAAATGGCATATTGCTGGGATATATTTGGAAAACTTAGTATGTTACACAATACTGTTTTTACTTGTGGGTTGACTTTGGAGCTGGAACACTCTCTTTAACCAGATCTACGAGTGGCTCTGGAGGACAAAATCCGGACATTTATTAAATGACCATCCATAAATGTGAATGGACTCCATACTGCCACCAGTTCAGGGCTGTGTGTCCTCTGCATCAGCTGTGATGGTTGAGGGTCTCTTTCAGCTGGACCAAAGATAGTTCATGCTGAAAGAGGTCTATCTATTTGTTACAACCTTGGGAAACTTTCCCCTTCTGGAAAAAGGAGAAATTGTGGGTCACTTGACCTGCCAGAAGAAGCTTTCGGAATTCCTTTAAAGCACCATGCTCTGGCAGGTCAAAACATATACACAATTTCCCGGTCAGTGGTTGGAGAGGCCAAGGACATCCACACATCTTCCAACCAGTGACATGGGGGTGGTGTTTAAAGAGGGTCCTGTGACAAACAGGAAGTCTGCAGGACACAGGATGTCATAGGAAGTCCTTCTCTTCTGGGTAGAAGGGAAAAGTTTGGAGTACAATTTGGGTGACCCTAAAAGGGTAATGTACTTACTCATGTAAACTTTCTTATAGAAGGTGGTCACACCAAATTTGATTTAGATTTCTCCTATTGATAAAAAATTAACAATTAACACTTCAAGTTTTGAACACATTTTTTTCTAAACCTGCCTAAAATTTCATGTACGATCGATCAACAATACCTGAGTATTTACTTTGGATTAATATTTGAACAAGATCTTTCCTCCTCTGTTTATGATGTAGGAATATATTGCATTTGTATAATAATGTATTGTATAAGTCTTCCTAATCGCTTAGCACTGAAGAAGGTATTTTACAAATTCACAATGTCCCTGGTAAATGTTAGGTGTCACAATCAATTTGTCAAGGAGGTAAGATGCAAGAACCTGTCTCATTATACAGCATTTTGTAAAGGAGCAACTCATGTGCCAAATTTAAAGAAGGAGACTTCATAAAGACTTTAGCACTTTTTGATTTTGATATTTTTTTTTTTTAGGAAAAGGATCAAATCAAGGAGCCATTGTGAACCTGTGAACTTGTTCTGGTTCCTCAGGGGAACCCATTTTATTCTTATACATTGCTCAGATACTCATCAGGAATTAAGTTCTCCTTACAGAGACTTTGCCAATTAAGGCGCCTTGTAGGTGTGTGGAGGCTTATAGCCATTGATGCTGCACTAGGGGATTCTGGGAAATATGCAAATACACATTCCTAGATGCGACAAGGAGAACATTGCCTCTTTTTGCTACCATGTGTACAACCCTCTTACCATCAAGAATGACTTTCAAGAAGCCTAATGAACATAAGACATAAGTGCAAAGACAGTTGCATAAAAAGTCACAAATACTATCAAAAGTCACAGCACATAAGCCATGGTGGGGCTGAAGTCAATTTGCGCCACAACTTGTGCCTGAATGGAAAGTCCCAAATCATGAATTCAGTCCAATTGTGAAAACTAGTTTATGCAAATAATACATTTGGTGCAGGGCGGGTCTATGTCAACATGACTTTGCACGGTCCTATGTTCAATGGATAGACACACAACAGCATTTGTACCACAACTGCGCCAAAACAACGCCAAATTACCCCCAATGTGTACATTTCTTTTGAAAATGGCAGAAATCCCCATTAAACATAATTAAGGTCTATTGGCTAGGCCATCCGGATAGGAATTTATGTTATTTAGTTGATATTTTATGTAAAAGTTTTTACATTTTTAAAAATAAAATGGATTGGATTAGTAGATTTGATATTTAAGGCCAATATGAGATTGGTGGGGATCTGACACCCAACACCCACCTCGATCACCTTTTCTTTACTGCTGTCAGTATCTATGGTAATGTTTGCTGTGTATTGGCCATGCAGGAGAACGGCAACTTAGCTTTATTATAGGCCCATTGCTTAAAATCTTATGATTTCTCCAGTCCTGTATTTCTGTGCCTCATAAATCTGTTTATATGTGACGTTTTTCATCCATTTGTGCATGTATATCACTGCATCTGTACCGTAACTGTACAAAATGACTGATTATTGGCTAGTTGGCAGAATGCACCTCCCACTGGTTCTGGTCTCCCGGGATACTGCATGTATATACGGCAGCCAGGGTCGGATACAGATATCAGTAGGCCCCTGGGCGACAGAGCCTCAGTGGGCCCCTTTGCAGTGAACTCACATAAAAAATTTAGAAAATAAAACAGTCGCCTGTTCCCTAAAAGATTCCCTAGTCTATCATACCAAACAGCCCCCCCATGGTTATTTTGTAAAAGCGCCCTCACATCCCTCACATCTGTCACAGTCTATGGGAATAGTCCCTTGGGAGTCTGTGGACTCCCTGGACCACCGCTGTCAGGATCTCGAAAGACCACTAAGATACCGGACCACCACAGGATTACAGGACCGCCACAGGAGTACAGGACCGTCACAGGAGTACTGGACCGCCACAGGAGTACAGGACCGCCACGGGAGTACAGGACCGCCACAGGAGTACGGGAACACGGGTACACCGCAGGAACACGGGAACACCCCAGGAAGACGGGAACACTACAGGAACACGAAGGCGTCTGGAAACGCTCAGGAAGGCTTTCTCTTCAGCAGAATAACCTGAAGATCTGGCAGGGGATGCTGGGAGTCGCCAGGCTATATAGCCTAGCCAGGATGCCAGCGCCAATAAGGAGGACGCTGGCCCTTTAAATCTTGAACAGACGGCGCGCACGTCCTAGCATCGGGAGCGCACGGCGTGTGGCCTGGCCGAAGACCACAGCCTGGAGCCCGGAAAAGTAAGTAGCGGACCGGGGAGTGGGGACAAAGAGCGGAGCACGGGTGCGCACGCGATCCGCAACATGGATCGCGGGGACAACCGGGCCATAGGTCCGGACCGTTGCCGGGCAGCGCACGGATGCATCCGCGATCTGAGACATGGATCGCGGGGTCATCCGTGACAACATTCAATGGATTCAATAGATACAGCCCCCTTCAACCCCATCTATTCCTTATGTACAGGCTTATGTGGGCCCCCCCAGCAGCACTGGGCCCCAGCACTTGCCCAGGTATGCCCAGTGCTGGCGCCGGCCCTGACAGCTGCATACCGTGCCGTACTGTTTGCAACACATTTTTCAAACATTGCCATAGATTTCAGAAAAGAAGTACTGGAAAAAATAGGACAAGCTCTACATTTTTTTTAAGTCTTGCTCATGTTAATGTAAATGGATGTCCATATTCCCCATTGAAATGAACGTGGCCATATGCTACCCGTATGAAAACAGTATGATACAGAAAGCATAGGGCGGTGAAAGGAGCCTTTAAGAGAACCTGTCACCAGGGACCTCGTTTTCACTAAAGAAAAGTTGTAGAAGCCCATTACAGTTGTACATCTGTCTTTCTACTTTAAACATTTGCAGTACAATTTAATTGTGTGTTATAACTTACCTTGCACACTGACAGAATCATCTGTGTAGTCCTAGGTTTTGGGCTTTGGTTTGGATGCATTTCAAAAACAACCTGCCAGCCTGGTGAGCGGACATCAGTGGAGGAGGGAGGAGCTGTACTGGAGAACAAAGGTGGGGGCCAAAAGCTGAGCAGTCTGCAGCACAGACAAGTCACGTGTTCTTTTTTGAAATGCATTCAAACCAAAGCCCAACCTCTGGGACTACAGAGATGATTCCGTCAGGGTGCAAGGTAAGTTACAACACACAATTATATTGTAATGCAAATGATTAGATAAAGTAGAAAGACATATTTGCAATGCAGCTGTAATGGGCTTATGCAACCTGTTTATAGTTAAAATGAAGTCTCTGGTGACAGGTTCCCTTTAAGATGAGCTGCAATAATACTACTACATGGCCACTATAAAGTGATATGAAAGAAGAAAGTTCATCCAATAGATGAATAAAAAAAAACTGCTGTGTTGATGCTGCTAACCCCCCCCCCCCCCATCTAATATGATATCAATAACCTATGGGAAGGATAGAACGTCAAATGGGTTTTCCATGCTCAGGTTTGATTTATACTAATGACCTATCAATAGGTTAGATAATCTGAAACTTGGATTCCACACCAATCCACTGTTCCAGCACCCAAACTACACACTGGAGGCAAAAGGATCCATCCACCATATAGTGGTCATCCAGAGGAACTGCAGTCTAGCTCCTATGCAAGTGAATGGGAGCATCCTGACCATTAGCTGAAACCATCCAGTGTATGGGTTGGGTGCTATGAGAGCCCCACCGATCACATACTGAATAACTATCTGCTGGATAGATGAAGCCTATAACACCCCATGCATATTTATAGACTGTGGTAAATGCTACACTGAGCTTTATTTTTGATCAGCAGATTATTTGTTGAATGCTCTTTCTGGAAGCTTCCATTAAGCGCCTGCAATTTCTTCCATGTGATTAACAGGTCACATCTTATCTGAATAACAGAACATGGTAAATACATCTTTCTATTCGCCTCACGTTTCTGAGCATCTCAGGACATAAATACACTGCTGGAAATGAACACACTTCACATACAGAAAAAAACCGTAGCCGCGGCGTTGTCACGTTGATATTATGAGACCATTCCCCAAGCTCAAATAATATATACAGGTCTGGCAGAGATCCGCGTGTGTGCGCAATTTAATAGCTTCTCCTTAACGGTGTGATAATATAAAAGGTATCAGCCAGGATCAGCTATAAATCTATATGAAAATGAGTTTCCCTGGGAACTTCTGGGCCTTTCATCACTGAAGTTTTGCAGAAGATGTTGCTGCCATTATTAAGAGCATTTCAAATGCATTTCCAGAAGGCAAATAAATCTTCCGGGTAGATGTATGGAGGACGCGCGCGCCAGGAAAAATCATTAGTGACAGGGAAAACAAAGACGATTAGGCAAGTGGCGCTGGGGCCTGTTCACACGCATGAGATTGGTAGCGCGTAGAAATAGGTTGGGGTTGGCATTGCACGATACACGACTGACAATTACGTTACAACGTTACGTTATTTCATAAAAATACGTTTTTGTTTTTGACACATTGGGGCAAATTTACTTACCCGGTCCTGTTGCGATCCCCGATCCGGATGGTCCGACGAGGATGAAGTCCGGCACGATTCATGAAGATTGTGCGGTCAAGTTCCTGTATCCACCGCTTCCCCGCTCAGGTCCGCCGGAGTTCACCTTCTTCTTCCTGGTGCTTGTAACTGCGTGTCTTGCGACACAATTTGAAATGTTAAATCCAGCGCGTAGTCCGAATCCGTCGGGTTGTTCGACGGCCCACCCCCCTGATTTGTGTCGTGTGCAAGCCGGCAACGTTGTGCCAAAATCCAATCGCCAAAATCCCCTGTTAAATGCGGCACAAAATGGAAATTGGCGAGAAACCCGACGAAAATGCGCTACGCGGACCCTTAGTAAATGAGCCCCATTGTGTGATGCTAGGAGCCCCAGACATCAGCAGGTTGTGAGAGTAGGATGCAGATCCACGCCCTGCTGACTTAAAGGGAACCTGTCAGCAGAAATTGACTTAATAAACCACTACCAGTATGCTGCCAAACAGCTGAACACCTTCCACATGATGATTCTTTCATATGTGGAGGTCTCATCCAGAAAATCTACTTTGTAAACTGGTTGTATAAAGTCAAGGAGGCGGAGATTTTAACACAGAAGTCAAGCTCTCTCTCTTCCTCAGAAAGCCCCCATCACTGTAATTGATGGTCCTACATCCAGAGACATCACTAACCAGATCTCCTGAAGTCCGATGCATGATGTCAATCACAGAGGAGGAGGCGTCAGAGCTCTCGACTTTGACTTCATTGTTAAACTCTCCTCCCCCTTGACTTTAATGCAACCAATTTACATCTTACTTCAAAGTTGATTTTCTAGATGATGCCAACTCACCGGACCATGAAAGATACAGAAAACTAGAAGGTGTTGCGCATTTTGACGCATTATACTGGTAGTGGTTTATTAGGCCATTGCTGATGACAGGTTCCCTTTAAGTCCACGACAGACAACCTCTAGTTACAGACAGACTTTTCTGCCCACTGTGACCTCTGCTGAAGCTTTCTGGAGGCTGGTAATGAACTAAATGTTAGTCACAGGCTGCAAGGATGAACTGTAAGAGTTGCCAGAGGTGTCTGTAGTGGGGCTTTATTGATAACACTGGGGAACACTCATTTTGGTGCCTTAAAATTGGAACTGTTTTGAAGTATGTTTGGGGCCCTGATTCTGGAAATGACACCTGTTCTCCCCCTATCAGCTCCACTTTTGGAAATCTGGCATCCGCCACCTTCCTATATGCTGCTCAAACTAGTCGTCGCTCCATATTGTACTAAAGAAATTTTGGAACTTAACGTCAACCAATTTATAAATGTCATATTGCTGCTCAAACTAGTGGTCACTGAATATTGTGCTAAAGGTTAGGAAGTAAGAGTTCTTCTTAAGGAGAGTTTGCCAATTCAGGCTGCCTTGTAGGTGTGTGGAGACTTATAGCCACTGAAGCTCCACTAGGTAATTCTTTGAAATATGCAAATATATGTTCCAGGATGGGACAAGGAAAAAATGCCTCTTTTAGCTACCTTGAAAGGCAGTCCCCTTAACATCAAGGATGACTTTCAAGTAGCCTAAGAAAATGTTGTGGGATTAGATCAATACAATTGCGTGTTTTAACTTACCTTGCATCCTGAAAGAATCCTGTACTGAGTCCTAGGGGTTGGGCTTTGGTTTGGTTGCATTTAAAAAAAAAAAACTATGTGACTTGTCCGTGCTGCAGACTGCTCAGCTCTCAGCCCCCACCTTTGTGCTCCTGCACAGCTCCTCTCTCCTGCTCCTTCACTCACACAAGGACAGAGCTCACAGCCTGGTGAGCTGGCATCAGTGGAGGAGGAGCTGTACAGGAGCGCAAAGGTGGGGGCTGAGAGCTGACGAATAAGCAGCACTGACAAGTCACAAGTTTTTTTTTTTTAATTACATCCAAACCAAAACAAACCTGAGACTCAGAACAAGACTTTGTCAGGGTGTAAGGTAAGTCAAAACACCCATTTATATTCTAATGTAAATGCTCACAAAAGGCAAACAGACATCTTTACAACCTGTCTTTAGTAAAAATGAGGTCTCTGGTGACAGGTTCCCCAGATTTTTCTGAATTTTAGCAACATGCATATTCATAGGGTTTGTAAAAAGTCATGATTATTGATGATGAAAACTTAATGGAAAAAAATTAAATAAAAAACAAATTTAAAGGGAAAAAAATGTTTTAAAGGAAATCCACCATCAAAATCAAGTCTGATAAACCTGATTTCAGAATTTTCCTTTAAAATTAACTTTTAAAATTATGCTAATGAGACAGAAGACCTATGTCTGTTACCAGAGACTCTCTGTGCTCTGGCTTTACAGGCCGTTACACTGTCTCACCATCCCCCCTTCTCCCTTAGCACTTTGCTACTATACCATCATATAAAAAATGTGTAACAGAAACTTGAGAAGAAAGTAAGATTACACTTTTCTATAACTTTTTCAAAAATACTTATTCTTTCTTACAGCCAGAAGGGCCGACTTTACATCACAGAGAGTTGTGTTACCGTTCCCTCTGGAAGTGAAAGGATTAAATAAATATTTCTGTGTCATCAGCTTTTTCAATCAGTGTTATAGCTCTGTCAGTTTTCAGGTGGGTACCATTTCCAAGAGGTTTCCATGGTAACTGTGAAATTAGGTTTTCTCACTGGCAGCGGCAGATTGAGGATTTAGGGTCTTGGTCAGTTCTTTAAGCAAAGCGAGAATGTTTTTTTTTCGAAACATTGTTGTACTAGACATTGATAGGCAAAGCACCGCACCTCTGGGATATTATCTGTAATTTATTAGGATCCAATCCTCTGTGACATGGGCAAGAAGGCGATATTAATTGTTTGTATATATTGTAAAGGGAGCTCTTAAAGGGGTTGTCCAGGTTATAATTTTTTTTTAAACCCCTGGAAAGAGTTTATACTCACCTGTCCGCTCAACTGGGAATCCAATGCAGCCTCTCACTTGGTCCTTCCAACCTCTGTCCACTTGCATGCAGCATGTGGTCTTTGCAGCCAATCAATTGACCCAATAGCTTCTTACCAAATAACTGCCATTATAGGTAGATTTAAAGTTTACATTTTGCCCCCTCTATCACCTTAAAACTTTTTGTAACCTTTAACTGGTAGCCACTCTACTGAGGCAGAGAATTTTCTCTCTAGTCCCTTCCTTCCTGGTTAAGATTCTGTATTGTCAGTACTAGGTCACATGACACCTCTAACTGTAGGTGGGTGGTCCTCCTGTTCCGGACTGACCAACTGACAATAGATGGGCTTATTATATATTAGATTCTGAAGGTTCTGTGGCAAAAGCGCAGCAGTAGCAAGAAGTAAACCTTGGATGCTAGCATATGGACATCCGGCTCTTCCTTCTGACTACTGCTGCATCACCCGTTGTGGTATGATTACGCATGCACCGCCCATTGTGGTATGATTACACACTATGCGAACTTGTAAGGAGACAGGTTTAGGCGCAAAAAAGTCACAAAGAGCACAAAAACCAAGAAAAATACAAGCCACAAGTTTGATACACGTGCCCCTATATAATACCGTATATGTTTTTTTCAGATCTTTTTGAGGCATTTGTTACAAAATCACACAAAAATGTCGCACAAATGTCTCAAGTCTCTCTTCAATTTTCAAGTTTTTCTTAAGTGTGGTTTGTCTGTAGGTTTTTTGCGCCAACAATGTCACAGATTTTAGGACAATGAAAAGATAAAGTGTCATTGTGACATTCAGCCACATCTCGAATAGAAGATAAATGTGTCTTACTGACGATAAACAAATGTCCAGTGGGTATTTCAAAAAGTCCCCAAAAAGGCACAAAAATTGCAGTGTGCCAGAAAATGTCTCAAAAAAGACAGAAAAACATGAAGAACAATAAAGATAGATGACCCCCTATGTTGTGTAAAACCCAGCTATGACATAAAGCCAAAAAATCATACACAGAACATGTGCCATCCTTATTTAGCTAATGATATCCACCAAAAACATCAGGGGAAATACAATTAAAATGGTATATACCAGTACCACCAAATCTAGACGTATCACTTTGTTTTTTCTGTTGTTTTGCGCCTTTTATATTTGTAGCACTATTTTGCCAGTTTTCAACTAAAAACCTTAACTAGCCGTACAGCAAAATCAACCTATTTTCCTCATTTAACCTTCCAATCCAGATGTTTTGCGCACTAATAATCATTCATCATTAGCACTTAGGGCAAAAAAACACCCAGCCCGAAAACGAGAAGCAACACGAGAGTCTTGCACAGAGCAGCTTATCCCCAGCAGCAGAGGCTCAGCAGACATTACAGACCCTACAGACAAAGTGATGGTGTCCTTCGTTGAGTCGAGTTGGTCTAGATGGCGGCTCTTGTTCTGAACGTCGTCAGTCGATGGTCACTGAACTCTGCCCCTAGTCAGGTCACTATGCCCCCTTTAACCGATACAATTGGGGTTAAGTGGAATGGCGTGGGATGATGACTGACTTGCGGACTCTCTATATATATTAATAGGGAAGCCGTTCAGGAGCGAGAAGAGCGACTTTACTATCACACTACAGACACTATGAGCAGCCTCGTTGCGTTCATTGGCCTTCTTTTACAAATAATCTGCAAAAGCAGCAGCTCAGAGCAGGCGAGAAGAAGTTTGTAGGATTTTGCAGATAGATACAGAGAAGTTGTGCCCCGGATAGCAGGATGACCCTACGGATAGCAGGAGACCCTATGTTGTCTGAGGGAGGATACTGCCCCAGAATTAAGAGGGGCAGCAGGAAGATCAGCCCGGGGGATCCCCTCCAGGAGAAGCACTGCTGAGGAGATCACAGGGTGCAGGGTGTCACACACCGGGTGGCTGTGAAGGTTATTCTCATGCTGGGGTGCGGGATGGAAGCAGAGAGGAGCTTGTAGGAGGATCACATATAAGAGCCCGAATCTAACATGCACCAATACTGCTACTAAAGTAAATTAATAAAGTAAATTAATAATTAAAGTGATTAATAAGAGGCAGGAACTCAAGTCATCACAGGTGGTTGTACACGTGTTATAATTCTTGGCGCAACAAAGACTTCTGGTGTATAACAGTGATACATCTGTCCCGTAGAGAACTTCAAATTGGACAGGAAACCTGTTGCAATGACAGAGGTCAGACCTTTGACCAGATTACACATACTGCAGTAGGGATTTTGGCTGGATCCACCAGTGTGTTACTAACTGTAATCTTTGATACCGTGGTTCCAGCTCGCTTCAGGTCCAGACTCGGTTTGTCACATACTGTAGTTCTGGGGCTGATCTGAACTCTTCAGAATCATTCTGATATACAATGGTGAGATCTTTCCTTGAGCTCCAGATCAAGAAAAAAAATATCAGTCATCTGGGAGGCAAACATATGCAGAAAGGCAGACACAGAGACATTCACGCCATCCATACTTACTAGAGATGAGCGAACACTAAAATGCTCGGGTACTCGTTATTCGAGACGAACTTTTCCCGATGCTCGAGTGCTCGTTCGAATAACGAACCCATGAAGTCAATGGGAGACTCGAGCATTTTTCAAGGGGACCAGGCTTGCACAGGGAAGCTTGGCCAAACACCTGGGAACCTCAGAAAAGGATGGAAACACCACGGAAATGGACAGGAAACAGCAGGGGCAGCATGATGGATGCCTCTGAGGCTGCTTAATCGCACCATTATGCACGAAATATGGAGCAACAGCATGGCCATGACAGAGTGACAGAATGAAGCTAGATAGCATCTAATAACACCAATAATTGACCCTGACACTATAGGGGACGGCATGCAGGCAGAGGCCGCGGGCAGCAGCTAGAGAGGCATGGCGACATACCTACATTGGACTCAGGCTTCAACCAATGGGGTGTCAGAGAGGAACCAAAGGAGGTGAGCAAGAAGGCCCAAATAATATCGGTACATGATACAAAGTTTGCCAGTATATTTTGTGGATTACACAGCGGGTGCGACAAAGTAACATGTTAACTGTATGCGTAAGTAAGCTCTTTGTATTTCTCTATGGCTATTTTTAGCCAAGTATCAAGCCACACTACTATGCCAGATGAGATGACATAGTTAGTGTGCCTAATTGATGAATCCAACCCTACTAAATTTTCCCACTTCGGTCTTTGCTATGGATATGTGTGCACTAAGAGCTAAACACAACGGTAGAAGTCCCCCCCCTGCTAATTCCTCACAAAATGGTACTAGATGCAAATTAAAAAAAAAAGAGATAGACGTTATTGTAGCCCTAAGAAGGGCTGTTGGGTTTCTTGAGAATCACTCCGCCTAACAGTAAGCTAATAGAACACCCTAACGCTTCCCTGACCCAGCAAGCAGCTCTCTCCCCTAGCGGCATCCAGACACCGAATGATCGAGAGCAGCGGGGCACGGCTAGTCTATCCCAGGGTCACATGTCTGGCCAGCCAACCACTGCTATCGACGTGTAAGGGTACCACGTCAGCTGTGGGAGTGCAGAGTCTCCTGGTTGTGATTGGCTCTGTTTCTGGCCGCCAAAAAGCAAAACGGCGGAGAGCTGCCATTTTCTCGAGCGGGCGAAGTATTAGCCGAGCAACGAGCAGTTTCGAGTACCCTAATGCTCGACCGAGCATCAATCGGACGAGCATGTTTCCTCATCTCTAATACTTACCTCTCACGTGTCCTACGTCTGCCTTGCCTTGCATTGATATGCCCTTTAGGATCTGGGTTAGATGCAGGTCCTTGAAAAAAATAGTACACACATGTGTGTCAGACACTGCCAGTTCTAGAGACACAGATAGATGGAAAGCTGAGGTGTCCCAGTAGTCTCCAGGGTCCAGAGCCGCTGTCTCCTTTGCCCCTTGGGAGCTGCAACTTGGCCCAGGATCCATAACCCATTTAGGCTTTGATGAGATTTCCGTTATAAAGACAAAACTGTCTCCTAAAAATAATTTTTGACGCAAAGATAAAATGAAATAGAAGTAGCCGTTCTGTAGTATACTAGATGGTTGCTGCAAGCCAACACACATTGTATATTGATGTATGTGACTCTGAAGGGTAATTAAAAGGAATTATATGAAAATTCCCTCATAAATATCATCCGTCTATATGCAAATGAGCAGTAAGTCAATTTACATGAAACATTTATGAGTAAAAGACAATTAAAGCAAAATTAAATAATTATAAAAAACCATAATCCCGTAATATTTAAACCAGGAAAACTTTAAACTAGATACTGTCTTCAATAAATATAATCAACATAACCACAATGTACGGAGAAGAAAGTGTCATCTAATCATTGAGGGTCATCTCATAAAATGTTTGTATGAAAAGTAGGAACGAAAGCGGAGAGCTGTTAGAACATACAGGGGCACATTTACTTACACGTGTTGCATGATCCCCAACCAGATGGTCCGACGAAGATGAAGTCCGGCGCGATTCACCAACATCTTGCGCCCGAGTCTGTATCTGTCGCTTCCCCGCTGAGGTCCGCCGGAGTTCACATTCTTCTTCCTGGTGCATGTGCATTTTGTTCAGTACACTGTATGGGTCCCTAAGAACTCCATTATTGTGAGTCGGGTCCAATGGGTATTTGATGGAGTTGGTGCTTACTTGGTGCTTACTTAGTATGATATAGAAATATTCAACATAGATCTAAACACCCCCTGTGGATCATAGGTAGTCCCGGCCAGCCCTTGTTGCAGATATGATGATGGATGCAGGGCCATCACCTGGGGTGTATTCTCATCAGGGGTGTGGTGGGCAACAGTGATAAGCAAAGAGGGTCCCGGGTCAAGCCCATTTCTTAGTGATTTTACTCAGTCTTATAGTACTGGCATATGGACTTAATTGGCGCCTTGTCAGGGTCGGCTCTAGGTTTCAGTAGGCCCTGGATGACAGAGCCTCAGTGGGCCCCTTTGCATAAACTCACTCCTGTTCCCGAAAATATTCCCTAGTTTATTATTTCAAACAGCCCCCTCATGGTTCGTTTATATAAAGCCCCCCTCACACCCATCAGATACAGCCCCCTCACCCCATAGATTCTTTATGTACAATTTTATTGCCCCCTCCCCCCAGCAGCTCTGGGCCGGACACTTTTACAGGTAAGCCCCAGTGTGACGCCAGCCCTGCCCTCGTGTTCGAATGTCATCAAGATAAATATAATTCATGCTAACCAGAGCTATGCCATTGATGCAGACAGTATAAAGATTGATCTGATCCTCGAAGAAGAAGCGGATCCATGACCTTCCTGGAACTTCAGGTCTTGACGGAAACTGTGCAGCGAAACAAAAAAGCAGAGTGGGGTGTAATATGTTGGGGGGTTTTTTCACACTGACCCGAGCCAGGATGTTTTCCATATTATGAATAATCCCCCTAATACAATTCATTGGCCAAGATTATTAAAGCCCCTGCCACCTTGAGTAACTTGTGTTATTTTCAGTGCATTATGTGTAATAACTTATCTTGCGCCCTGACAGAATCCTCTGTGTAGTCCCAAGGGATGGGCTTGGTTTGGACTCCTTTTTAAAAAACAGCACGGGTCTGTGCTACTCACTCTAATCTCTCAGTCCCCACTTTGAGCTCCTGTACAGCTCCCTCCTACTCCTTCTGAGCTGACATCAGTGGGAAATGGGAGAGCTGTACGAAGCACAAAAGGTGGGGACTGAGAGCAGAGGAGTGAGCAGTACAAACAAGTCATGTGTGGGGTTTGAAATGTATCCAAACCAAAGCCCAAACCCCTGGGACTTAAGAGGAGGATTCTGTCAGGGTGAATGAAAAGTGAGTTATAATACACAGTTATATTGCAATGCAAATGCTTAAAGAAGGCAGAAAGACATATTTGCACTGCAGCTGTAATGGGCTTATACAACCTGTCTTTAGTGAATATGAGGTCCCTGGTGACAGGTTCCCTTTAAAGGTGCACCAAAAAAGCTGCATATAGTCATGGGGTGCCAGAATCATGTAGAATGTGCACAATACACAGGCAAACTGCACATTTATTTTGATAAATGTGGGCCATTGTGTATATTATACACAACTTTATTCAGAGGGCCAGAAAACAAAATATAATGCAGTGTTAGGAATAAAACTGCCAGGAAAGAGTGCTATGGGCATTGCCCTCTCACCTCTACTTCTCCTTCACTTTTACTCACCTTTGATTCAATATCAAACTACGGCAGGCGGCGCAGCGTAATCATACCACAATGGGCGTGCATGCGTAATCATACCACAACAAGCGGCGCAAGCATAATTACACACAAACGGGTGGTGCATGGTAATCATACCACAACAAGCGGCGCATGCGAAATCATACCACAACGGGCGGCGCATGTGTAATATACCACAATGAGTGGCGCATGCGTATCATACCAACCGGGCGCGCATTGTAACATATACCACAATGGGCGGTGCATGCGTAATCATACCACAATGAGCGGCGCATGCGTATCATACCACAACGGGCGGCGATATGATTACACATGCGCCGCCCGTTGTGGTATGATTACGCATGCGCCACTCATTGTGGTATGATTACGCATGCGCCGCCCGTTGTGGTATGATTTCGCATGCGCCGCTTGTTGTGGTATGATTACGCATGCACCACCCGTTGTGGTGTAATTATGCATGCGCCGCTTGTTGTGGTATGATTACGCATGCACCGCCCATTGTGGTATGATTACGCATGCGCCGCCTGCCGTAGTTTGATATTGAATCAAAGGTGAGTAAAAGGAAGGAGAAGTAGAGGGTGAGAGGGCAATGCCCATAGCATCTTTCCTGGCAGTTTATTCCTAACACTGCATTATATTTGTGTTCTGGCCCTCTGAATAAAGTTGTGTATAATATACACAATGGCCCACATTTATCAAAAATAAATGTGCAGTTTGCCTGTGTATTGTGCACATTCTACATGATTCTGGCACCCCATGACTATATGCAGCTTTTTTGGTGCACCTTTAAAGGGAACCTGTCACCAGGGACCTCATATTCACTAAAGAAAATGTTGAAACAATAATAAAAAAAATAAACAGTGAAAGGAAAGTATTAGAGATGAGCGAACATGCTCGTCCGAGCTTGATGCTCGGTCGAGCATTAGGGTACTCGAAACTGCTCGTTGCTCGGACGAATACTTCGCCCGCTCGAGAAAATGGCAGCTCCCGCCGTTTTGCTTTTTGGCGGCCAGAAACAGTTTATTTTAATTTGCATCTAGTACCATTTTGTGAGGAATTAGCAGGGGGACTTGCTACCGTTGTGTTTAGCTCTTAGTGGCACACATATCCATAGCAAAGACCGAAGTGGGAAAATTTAGTAGGGGTTGGATTTCAATTAGGCACTAACTCAGTGTCATCTCATCTGGCATAGTAGTGTGCTTTGATACTTGGCTAGAAAATAGCCATAGGAGAATACAAATACTTACGCATACAGTTAATACATGTTAACTTTGTCGCCACCCTGCTGTGTAATCCACAAAATATACTTTAAGCAGCCTCAGAGGCATCCATGCATGCTGCCCCTGCTGTTTCCTGTCCATTTCCGTGGTGTTTCCATCCTTTTCTGAGGTTCCCAGGTGTTTGGCCAAGCTTCCCTGTGCAGAGCCTTGGTCCCCTTGAAAAATGCTCGAGTCTCCCATTGACTTCAATGGGGTTCGTTATTCGAGACGAGCACTCGAGCATCGGGAAAAGTTCGTCTCGAATAACGAGTACCCGAGCATTTTAGTGTTCGCTCATCTCTAGTAAGAAACTGAACGCCCAGGGGCAGAGTATGGTAGAAAATAATTTCAGAGCTGCAAGCCTTTCTGACGTGCTACCATTATGCCATCAAAAAAAGAAATGTGTAATAACATGAAAGTTAATGGGTGGGAAAATGTGCACACTAATACTGTATTCATTGCTGTATCTGACCATAAGTGTGATTATATATGAAAAAAATTATAACTGTGCACGGTTTGCTGTCACAAGTATCACCAACATAACAAATAGAATATAGCAATTAAAATAAAGTAAATGATAGCATGAATTCTATTTGTCCGGGTCCCTGCAGAAGTGTTAAAATGTCTTGTGTAATATTAAATCCCTGAAAGTGAGCAGTGAGACTATGGAAGTCTCTGCAGGAGGTTGTTATGGCGGACTCTATGTACATGTTCAAGAGAGGCCTGGATGCCTTTCTGGAGGGCAAAAATATCATGGATTATGGGGAAAAAACATTTGTTTAAAAACGACCTGTCAGGCCCAAAAAGGCCCCCATCCAAACATGCCCCCCATAATCCTCTCCCCAGCCCCTTTCCATCTATACTAAATATATTCTAATGTATTTAGGGAAAGTTTAGGTAATTCTTCCTGGAAGAATTGACCTTTTACCAAATAAGAGGTCAGATCCACGTAACTTTGTGTTTGCTGTCCGGGATATATTCATGAGGGACCAGGCACTCCTCTGTATCCACTGGCCACTCCCTGGGTTTTAGTTCTCACGTGCACATGCACACACTGGATGCCGGCAATGATGGCATCCAGTTCAAAAGCGCTCTCAGCGGGGCCATGTCAGTGATGCCGGCAGCATCGCATGCACTGTGCATGCACCAGCCAAACGTATTATGGGGGGCATGTTTAAATGGGAACCTTTTGGGGGCTGACAGGTCCTCTCTAATTCTTGAAGGTCGCACTTGACGGACTTGCATCTTTTTCCAGCCTTATAAACTATGATACTTAGGGACTTAAAAGAATT
Source organism: Engystomops pustulosus (assembly GCA_019512145.1). Taxonomy (NCBI): domain Eukaryota; kingdom Metazoa; phylum Chordata; class Amphibia; order Anura; family Leptodactylidae; genus Engystomops; species Engystomops pustulosus. Next base: position 19,504,292 of record CM033647.1, read on the forward strand.
ACACAAGACATTTTAACACTTCTGAAAGGGTGCAGACAAATAGAGAAAAAGAAATGGAAAAAAATTAATCCTATCATTTGCTTTTATTTAAATTGCTGTAATATGGAACCATTTCTGCAGTCAGATATTAGGACAAGTTTAGGAGAAAGAAAGCAAAGTCCACAGCTCATCCACAAAGTCTCATAATTCTTTAAAGTGACACTGTCCCTGGTTTTACCCCATTAAACTAGCAGCCCCATCAGTAGGATATGAAATGGAGAGAGTCATATATTTCCCGAAATGAGTAACTTTCAAAGGCAAACATTTCAAATGCCCCTATTTTCGGTACCATGGTACAAAGAATCATGGTTTTAGTTATTTTTAGTTATGTAAAATTAAACATAAGAATAACATTTTTCAGATTGCTTCAGGCTAGTGGTTTGGTGAGATACAGAGCAGTGAGAGGCAGTTAAAGAAACAGGCAAGGAGTTTCTTATAATTTTGAGTTTAAGCGAAGGTACATAATATTAATACAAATAACTGGGAAAACGTATTGACCTGAATATAAGCCTCGGGGGGTACTAATGCAACTCTTAAATAAAATGTCCAGCACTTGCCCTCCCCTCACTAATAACATGGCCAGCAGCGGCCTCCCCTCACTGATAACATGTTCCAGCAGCAGCAGCCTCCCTTCCCTAATCACATGTCCAACAGTGGCCTCCCATCATTACTAACATGTGCAGCAGCAGCCTCCCTTCACTAATAACATGTCCAGCAGCGGCCTCCCTTCACTAATAACATGTCCAGCAGTGGCCTCCCTTCACTAATATCATGTTCAGTAGTGGCCTCCCTTCACTAATAACTTGTCCAGCAGTGGCCTCTCTTCAGTAATAACATGTCCAGCAGTGGCCTCCCTCGCTAATAACATGTCCAGCAGCGGCCTCCCTCAATAACAACACATCCAGCAGCAGCAGCCTGCCCTCACTAATAACATGCCCCAGCAGTGGCCTCCCCTCACTAATAACATGTCCAACAGCAGCCTCCCCTCATTAATAACATGTCCAGCAGCAGCCTCCCCTCACTAATAACATGTCCCGGCAGCAGCCTCCCCTCACTAATAACATATCCAGTAGCCCCCCCTTCACTAATTCTCCTTTGAACCTCCATGCAAATTTGCAGACAGCCGGGTTCAGTCACTGGCTTGTCTGCAGCTCTTGGGCGAGGTTCAAAGGATGAATTTTTATGAAGCGGGCGTGCATAATTTATTAGCAGACAGAGCAAGGAGGCGCTCGGCTGACGTAGTCCTGCGCAACTCCAGCTCAACAGCATATTTTATAAAGTTGATTTTTTTGATGTAAAGGGCATTCAAGAAAATAAGAAAGTTGTGCCAGATAACCCCTAAGGTAACGTGCATGACATTGGTGACAGTGTATCACCAGTAAATATGGTGGTAGATATCCTGTAACTTTTTTGAAACAATGGTAAATAGTAAGTGGATTTTAAGCTTTACAAGAAACCAGTAAAAAAAAACCTTTAAGTGGTTGTATGAATTACGTTCGTAGCCCATTAATGATTCTTCCCTGCCCATTTTTCATGTGTTATCCTCTTGACCAAAGTTTTAGGGATAAATCATAGTACAGGTTGATTTACTGTGGCCAAACTCAATTGAGTTTGAATTTAGCAGATGTCACTGAAATAAAAACATTATTGAGACACAACAGTCAACCACCTTTAAAGGGAACCTGTCACCAGGGACCTCATATTCACTAAAGACAGGTTGTATAAGCCCATTACAGCTACAGTGCAAATATGTCTTTCTGCCTTCTTTAAGCATTTGCATTGCAATATAACTGTGTATTATAACTCACTTTTCACCCTGACAGAATCCTCCTCTAAGTCCCAGGGGTTGGGCTTTGGTTTGGATACATTTCAAAAACACCACATGACTTGTTTGTACTGCTCACTCCTCTGCTCTCAGTCCCCACCTTTGTGCTTCTGTACAGCTCTCCCATTTCCCACTGATGTCAGCTCAGTAAAGGAGTAGGAGGGAGCTGTACAGGAGCTCAAAAGTGGGGACTGAGAGATTAGAAGTGAGTAGCACAGACCCGTGCTGTTTTTTAAAAAGGAGTCCAAACCAAAGCCCATCCCTTGGGACTACACAGAGGATTCTGTCAGGGCGCAAGATAAGTTATTACACATAATGCACTGAAAATAACACAAAGTTACTCAAAGGTGCAGGGGCTTTAATAAATCTTGGCCAATGAATTGTATTAGGGGGATTATTCATAATATGGAAAACATCCTGGCGCGGGTCAGTGTGAAAAAACTCCCCAACATATTAACCCCTCTCTGCTTTTTGTTTCGCTGCACAGTTTCGACAAAACCTGAAGTTCCAGGAAGGTCATGGGATCCGCTTCTTCGAGGATCAGATCATCTTTATACTGTCTGCATCAAATTGGCATAGCTCTGGTTAGCATGAATTATATTTATCTTGATGACATTCGAACACGAGGGGCAGGGCTGGCGTCAGCACTGGGCTTACCTGTAAAAGTGTCCGGGCCCAGAGCTGCTGGGGGGGAGGGGGCAAATAAAATTGTACATAAAGAATCTATGGGGGTGAGGGGGCTGTATCTGATGGGTGTGAGGGGGGCTTTATATAAACAAACCATGAGGGGGCTGTTTGAAATAATAAACTAGGGAATATTTTCGGGAACAGGAGTGAGTTTATGCAAAGGGGCCCACTGAGGCTCTGTCATTCAGGGGCCTACTGAAACCTAGAGCCGACCCTGACAAGGCGCCAATTAAGTCCATATGCCAGTACTATAAGACTGAGTAAAATCACTAAAGAAAATGGGCTTGACCCGGGACCCTCTTTGCTTATCACTGTTGCCCACCACACCCCTGATGACAATACAGCCCAGGTGATGGCCCTGCATCCATCATCATATCAGCAACAAGGGCTGGCCGGGACTACCTATGATCCACAGGGGGTGTTTAGATCTATGTTGAATATTTCTATTATCATACTCTGTTATTAAATCTGAACAACAAAAATAATGTAAGCACCAACTCCATCAAATACCCATTGGACCCGACTCACAATAATGGAGTTCTTAGGGACCCAGACAGTGTACTGAACAAAATACAGAAACATACAGTATGCTAAGCTACGCGTCCAGCTTCTTATACAACACAGGCTTAGCGGTATCACATGGAAACATCAGGGCTCATTTATTAAGGGTCCGCAGAGCGCATTTTCGTCAGGTTTCCCAATGATTTCCGTGTTGCTATGCATTTAACAGTGGTTTTTGGCGCACGCAATCAGATTTTGGTGCATCGGCACCGGCTTTCATGCATCACAAATTGGGGGGGGGGGGGGCGTAGGACAATCCGTTGGATTCACAAATTGTGTTGCAAGACATGCACTCACATGCACCAGGAAGAAGAATGTGAACTCCGGCGGACCTCAGCGGGGAAGCGACAGATACAGACTCGGGCGCAAGATTTTGGTGAATCGTGCCGGACTTCATCTTCGTTGGACCATCTGGATTGGGGATCATGACAGGACCGGGTAAGTAAATGTGCCCCTGTATGTTCTACCAGATCTCCGCTTTCTTCCTACTCTTTCATTACAAGACGTTTTAGTGCGATGGACCCTCATATGATTAGATGACACTTTCTTCTCCGGTACATTGTGGTTATGTTGATTATATTTATATGAAGACAGTATCTAGTTTAAAGTTTTCCTGGTTTAAATATTACGGGATTATGGTTTTTTATAATATATTTAATTTTGCTTTAAATTGTCTTTTACTCATAAATGTTTCATGTAAATTGACTTACTGCTCATTTGCATAGAGCGGATGATATTTATGAGGGAATTTTCATATAATTCCTTTTAATTACCCTTCAGAGTCAACATACAATACAATATACAATGTGTGTGGCTTGCAGCAACCATCTAGTATACTACAGAACGGCTACTTCTATTTCATTTTATCTTTGCTGTGAAAATTATTTTGAAGAAGCAGTTTTGGTCTTAATAACGGAAATCTCATCAAAGCCTAAATGTAAGGGGTCATGGATCCTGGGCCAAGTTGCAGTTACCAAAGGGCAAAGGAGGCAGCGGCTCTGGACCCTGGGACTACGGGGACACACTCCCAGCTTTCCAATCTATCTGTGTCTCTGGAACTGGCAGTGTCTGACACACATGTATTACTATTTACTTTTCAGGACCTGCAAGTCTACCCAAGATCCTAAAAGGGCATATCAATGCAAGGGAGACGTAGGACACGTGAGAGGTAAGTATGGATGGTGAGTATGTCCCTTTGTCTGCCTTTCTGCATATGTTTGCCTCCCAGATGACTGATGATTTTTCTTGATCTGGAGCTCAAGGAAAGATCTCACATTGTATATCAAGAATGATTCTGAGAGAGTTCAGGAATCAGCCCAGAACTACAGTAGTGACAACCGAGTCATTGACCTGAAGCGAGCTGGAACCACGGTATCAAAGATTACAGTTAGTAACACACTGCATGGATCCACACTGGTGGATCCAGCCAAAATCCCTACTGCAGTATGTGTAAATCTGGTCAAAGGTCTGACCTCTGTAATTGCAAACAAAGGTTTCTGTTCCAAATTTGAAGTTCTCTACGGGACAGATGTATCACTGTTATACACCAGAAGTCTAGTTGTTGCGCCAGAATTATAACAAGGTACAACCACCTGTGATGACTTGAGTTCCTGCCTCTTATTAATCACTTTAATTATTAATTTACTTTATTAATTTACTTTAGTAGCAGTATTGGTGCAATGTTAGATTCGGGCTCTTATATGTGATCCTCCTACAAGCTCCTCTCTGCTTCCATCCCGCACCCCAGCATGAGAATAACCTTCACAGCAACACCCAGGTGTGTGACACCCTGCACCCTGTGATCTCCTCAGCAGTGGCTTCTCCTGGAGGGGATCCCCCGGGGCTGATCTTCTGCTGCCCCTCTGTAATTCTGGCCAGTATCCTCCTCAGACACCAGTGGGGTCATCCTGCTATCCGGGGGACACTTCTCTGTACTATCTGCAAAATCCTACAAACTTCTCTTCTCGCCTGCTCTGAGCTGCTGCTTTTGCAGATTATTTGTAAAAAGAAGGCCATGAACTGCAAACAGAGGCTGCTCATAGTGTCTGTAGTAGTGATAGTAGAGTCGGCTCTTCTCGCTCCTGAACGGCTCCCTATTAAATATATAATAGAGAGCCGCAAGTCAGTCAATCATCCCACGCCATTCCACTTTTAACCCAATTGTATCGGGTTAAAGGGGGCATAGTGAGCTGACTAGGGGCAGAGTTCAGTGAGCCATCGACTGACGACGTTCACGAACAAGAGCCAGCTCATAGAGCCAACTCACTCACGAAGGACACATCACTTGTCTGTAGGGTCTGTAATGTCTGCTGAGCTCTGCTGCTGGGGATAAGCTGCTCTGTGCAAGAGCTCAGTGTTGCTTCTCAGTTTCGGGCTGGAGTGTTTTTTGCGCCTAAGTGCTAATGATGAATGATTATTAGGTGCAGCAAAACATCTGGATTGGAAGGTTAAATGAGGAAAACATGGTTGATTTTGCTGTACAGCTAGTTAAGGTTTTTAGTTGCAAAACTGGCAACAACTGTGCGACAATATGAAAAGGCGCAAAAACAACATAAAAAACAAGTGATACGTCTGTATATTTGGTGGTACTGGTATATACCATTTTAATAGTTTTTCCCCTGATGTTTTTGGTGGATATCAGTTGCTAAATAAGGATGGTACATGATTTTTTGGCTTTATGTCACATCTGGGTTTTACACAACCTAGGGGGTCATATATCTTTATTGTTCTTCATGTTTTTCTGTCTTTTTTGAGACATTTTTTGGCACACTGCAATTTTTGTGCCTTTTTGGGGACATTTTGAAATACCCACTGGACATTTGTTTATCGTCAGTAAGACACATTTATCTTCTATTCGAGATGTGCTGAATGTCACAAATGACATTTATCTTTTCAATTTGTCTAAAATCTGTGACATTTGTTGGCGCAAAAAACTACAGACAAAACCACACTTAAGAAAAACTTAGAAAATTGAAAGAAGAGACTTGAGACATTTGCGCGACATTTTTGTGATATTTGTAACAAATAGCTCAAAAAGATCTGAAAAAAACATATACTGTATTATATAGGGGCACGTGTATCAAACTTGTGGCTTGTATTTTTCTTGGTTTTTGTGCTCATTTGTGACTTTTTTGCGCCTAAACCTTTCTCCTTACAAAGTTCGCATAGAGTCCATAAGCATATTTACACATCACATTGTCTAGTTTTCTGTAGTGTTCCCGGACTTATCACCAGAATGTGAAATTAGTGACTTTTTAAAAAGTTGCAAAAAAGGTGCGAATTTAGGCGCAAATCTATGGATTTGTACTAAGAAACATCCCAAAAGGACAGTTCAAAAGGATAAAGAGGAATTGTACTAAGAAAGAAGATTATGAGGCACAAGCAGCACTACTTAAGAACAGATTTTTAGAAAGAAATTATAGGAGTGAGGACATAGATAAAGCACGTAGAGCAGTGATGGCTAACCTATGGCACTGGTGCCAGAGGTGGCACTCAGAGCCCTTTCTGTGGGCACTCAGGCCATCACCAGAGATGACTCCAGGTATCTTCCTGCAGTCCCAGACAGCCCAGGACTTGCTGTGCACGGAGCTATTTTAAAGTGACAGCTGTACCTGGGACTATTTTCTGCTTTATTGGTGTCCTCGGGTGCTGGTATCAATGAAAACTGTGACAGAGAAGGGAGTATAAATCACAAATTAAACTTCTGTGTTGGCACTTTGCGATAAATAAGCGGGTCTTTGTTGTAGTTTGGGCACTCAGTTTCTAAAAGGTTTGCCATCACTGACGTAGAGAAATAGAATTAGATAATACCACACCACGGGTGGAAGAGAACAATAGTCACAATAAGGGAAATGAAAAGACAAAAGACAAACTTGTTATTCCTTTTATCACTAACCACACTAGGGATTCACACACAATAAGAAGGATCATCAAGAAAAATTGGCACATTCTACAACACGATCCGATCATAGGCCACATGTTGGATGAACCAAAAATAGTTCACCGCAGACTAAAAAATTTACGGGACCACATCTTTCACAGTAGTATCAGTAAGAACCCACACACGTCAGAGAAGGCACATACTGGGTTTTACAATTGCTCTAGATGCAAAGCATGTAAAAGTATAGGCAAATCAGGTACAGGGGGCACACACAGTTTTTCATCCTCTGACAATCAAAAAGTTTGTAACATAAAACAATTTATGAATTGTGACTCAAGCAGAGTCATTTATATGATTATATGCCCTTGTGGCTTATTATACATCGGAAGAACGGTGAGGAAACTAAAAACCTGAATAGGGGAACACCACAGGAACATTAAAAAACTGAAAAACTGATCACTCTTTATCCGCACACTTTGCGAAATATCATGACTTCGAAATCAAATGTTTTTTATAAACTGTCCATTACATGTTTATTGGTTTTTTACGGTCTTTTAGTTGTTTGTATAGTTTTTTTTGTATAATTATTAATTCCATATCTCTCTCTATAAATATACATCTTCATTCTATATTGATATTCTAACAACATACTATAGGGATAAACCAGCCGTTTTTATTACCTTATACATGTTGAACATTATGTTTCTCCTAAATAAGTACCTATTGTATGGAGCTATAAAAAGCCACAATGTATGCACGTCAGCCAGCCCCGGAAGAAGCTGAAAGTTGTCGAAACTCGAGTCGGGCAGACAACGCCGAACGTGCATGAGACTCTATGAGATTTTAATGAAAAAGTTTGTGAGTATAATATTAAAGAAACCTTCTCTCCCAAAAAGAAATTGTGTTGCACTATTTCTTGTATCTCTCTCCATACGGGTGCTCTGTGGACCAAAGCGGAACAGAAAGTGTTGCAGTGGAGTTCCCGAGTCGGAAGCCACACACTGTACACCTGAGGGCTGCATAGCCACACGCTATACACCGCAAGCGTAACAACGGGATCCACAGGAGTGCCACACAGAGGGAGTGCACGGAGACTTTATTTATTTTCACCTGATGTAAGGTACTGTTTTACCCTGTTGACTGCAATCTTTTATGCACCTATATAGATTCTTCCTCTCTGAACGACGTAGATGCAGAGGAAAAATCAATTGACTGTTTGTATCGGACCATAAGGAATACTGGACCTCTATTCCACTTACATTTTCCTCTTTGCGCCGTCATAATTAGCTGACAACTGGTTAATCTTTTCCAATAATTTTTATTTTTTGCAAATCTATGGCTGCCCCTGACCAGGCGTAGAAATGAGCTTGGAACTGATTGCTACTTTTGGAGGCTTTTTGCAACTTTTGTTTTAAAAAGTTGCAATTTCACTAAACGCCACATGTATCAATAAGGAATAACCTCTAAGATACACCTGACTAGCAGAAGAACCAAGAAAAGTCCTAAAAAACAGACCAACAAAGCCTGACTTATGATAGATGTCCACCATAGTTTCTACAAGGACAAAGGGGGACTAAATAATGATTTCTAATATCATATTTTTCTCCCATATTTTTCCCTTTTTTTGGGGGTTTCCCCCGCCGCCCCCCCCCCCCCCCCCCCATTTCTGTCACGTGAAAGCCGGCGCCAATGCACCACAATCCGATCGGGTGCGCTAAAATCCCGGGGCAATTCAGCGCAAAACGGAAATATTCTGGAAACCCGATGAAAGTGCGGCGTTCGGACCCTTAGTAAATGAGCCCCTATGTATTAAATTGAAGACTTTATCTGTCATTTTATCTTTTTTGTTCCTTACTGTTCTTATATTATCAGTTGAGAGATTTTCCTTTTGTTTTACCATTTTACAGAAAATGAGAAAAGTGAAAAGAAGGAGAAGGATCTCCAAGTTGCTGTCCATAATGAAGGTAAGAATAATGATATAACTGCTATACGTGTGGGGAGATTTATCATAAGACTCTTAGAACAGAACTGCCCATGGAAACCAATCAGAGCTCAGCTTTCATTTTCCCACAGCTGTTTAAAAAATTAAAGCTGAGCTCTGATTGGTTTCCATGGGCAAGCAGAACAGTTTTACCTCAGAAACTTAATGATAAATCTCCCCCATATTCTCTATACTGTGGTCAATGGTTGTCACCTCACACTATAGTGTGGACCTTGGGTGTGTCCACATTGGCGGGAGACAACACGTAACATATAGACACATAAGATATAACCATAAGGTGGGATCTGTACCAATTTTGTGAATAAGAGATACTTCTATGATTTTTTTTTCCACTCACTTACTTACCTTTAGTAATTAAGAGTGATTTTATTTTTTTGGTTGGTCCAATAACGGATGTTTTCTTTCCCCCAGATTACCAATGTGTGCAGAAGGTGGAGTGATCCATGGAAAAAGAAGATCCTGCAGAGATTCATGTGACTAGATTGACTACACATTACTTTTTCTTCACTTGTCCACTATCTTCAAATAAAACTACAGGCAGTCCCCGGGTTACGTACAAGATAGGGTCTGGAGGTTTGTTCTTAAGTTGAATTTGTATGCAAGTCGAAACTGTATATTTTATAATTGTAGATCCAGAAAAAAAAAATTTGGCCCCAGTGACAATTGGAGATTAAACATTTTTTGCTGTAATGGGACCAAGGATTATCAATGAAGCTTCATTACAGACACCTTACAGCTGATTATTGCAGTCTAGGATTATAGTAAAGCATTCAGAAAGCTTCACCAGAGGTCAGAGGGGTCTGTCTGTAACTATGGGTTGTCTGTAAGTCGGGTGTCCTTAAGTAGGGGACCGCCTGTACAATAAAACCTTCAAAAACACCCTTCCTTTTGTGTGTGAGTGAGGAGCCCACAGCTTTATTGAAAAGACAAACAGAACAAAATTCTCTACGCTTTTAAAAAATAATGTAAACTCCTAAACTTTCTCTTCATCTTGGCAAAAATAACCGTCTGTGAAGTTCAGGAACCTCCTGATAGTCCTCCAACCGGGTCACCAGAAATGATTGTTCCACCATCACATACACGGCCATTTAATTCAGGTCCTGTAACATTTAGGCCCCTTTCACACCTGCGTTGCAGATCACGTCAGAGTCTGATCAGGGTGCGATCAGGGTTTGGTCAGTGAAAAACGCACATTTTGCATCAGAGTTCAATCAGTTTTCAGTCAGAGTTTGTTCAGTGTCTCAGTTTTTCACGCGCGTTTTTGATGCAATTTCAATGCAATTTCAATGCGTTTTGCACGCGCAGAAAATGCGCGTGAAATGGACTCAGGACTGAGCTCTATCTTTTCTATGGCAATTGATGCGTGAAAAAATGCGTTTTTGATGCATCTCCATAGACTTGTATGGTGCGTTTTTCACGTGCGTGACTTGCAAAAGTAGAGCATGTCGAGATTAAAACGTGCGTGAAAAAAAAATGCAAGTCTGAAAAGACCCATTGGTTATAATGGGTCAGAGTGCAATGCAAGTTCTGCGCGTCAAAAGCACGCGCAGAAAACGAGCGTGAAAAAGCAAGTGTGAAAGGGGCCTTAGGGTTGGAATGGCTGTGGTCTTTTATATTATCACCACACTTTTATATAATCTCCACACTGATTTGTACCTTTGCTTCATTCTATGGTTGGGTATATATTATCCAATGTAAAGAAGTATAGAATGTTTCAGGTTCTATCCTTCCATTCTTGGCCATGATGACATCACAATGGGTAGTGATGATGTCACAATGCCCAGCTGCCTATATATTCGCCGCACAGATGACTGAGGCCTCAGTCCTAGAGTGACAGTGTTGGAAGCAAGATGCTTGGTAAGTGTCTCTGGGTATAAGTAGTTCACTTTAGTAAATTTGGTGGTGTACATAAGATTTTAGCAGCTACTAGCACCTGAAAGTAATAACATTTCCTATAGTAGACATTTGGGTTCAGACTAAAAGTTGGAGAATATACAGATTTAATATTTTTTTATAGTAATAATTATTCTCCTTGACATCGATATGGTTTCAAACCAAATGTACATGTCATCACAGAATTTCTGTGACTTCTGTGACATCTACCACAAGGATAAAGGATGGTGAACCAAGCACACCTACATGCTGATATGTGCCCTCTTTCTGCACTTCTTTTAGCTTCTTATGCCCTTGGTTTAAAAAAAAAAGGAATTCAAAATTATGCAAATGAGCCTGAGGGTCTCCAGGCTCCATAGCTGTTAATTTGCATAATTTGTTAAAAAAAAATGTCATACACATGAGCTGGCTGTGTAGCCCTACAAGAACGTGCAAGGAAGCGACACTACTAAGCCTACTGGGGTGTGGAGTAGCCTTAACTCTCAGCCATCAGCCAAGCTTCTCCATGCCCCAGTAGCTTTTGCAGATAATTTACAAATTACTTAAATTACGTTTTTAAACTGTTATATTAGTCATAGAAATTTACAGATTAGGGTTGAGGCTACCAGGAGGAATCTACCATCAGATAGGTAGGTTTCCTTTAATAGTTCTGTCTTATCAACTTTACCATAGAACATAGAGTGAGACCTTCGGGTCTGCCATAAGTATAAAGCTAAATGCAGAGGCAAGACCTCATACATGGAGCAGTGACTATACATGAGCCAATAATGCTCTATAATATTCCACCTCCCATACAGCTATATAAGTAATTAAATAATTAAATTACCGAATTATAGCATTTAGAGCACCCACTATTTATTAGGTGCCTTAATTTAGTCTCCCCCAGCAGCACACAGCCTCAGTAATGAACAGCCGCTCCCCCTGTATACACAGCCTCTCCCACCCCCTGTATCCACAGCCTCTCCCCCCTCATATACAAAGCCTCATCCCTCCTGTATACACTTCTCCCATCCCCCTGTATACACAGCCTTCCCTCCATATACACAGCCTCTCCAACCCTCCATATACATAGCCTCACCCCCTCATATACACAGCCTCTTCCCTCCCTGTATACACAGCCTCCCCCCATATACACAGCCTCTTTCCCCACCTGTATACACAGTCTCTCTTCCCTGTATACACAGTCTCTCCCACCACCTGTATACACAGCCTCTCTTCCCTGTACACACAGCCTCTCCCATCCCCTGTATACACGCCTCTCCCACCCCCTGTATACACGCCTCTCCCACCCCCTGTATATCAGCTTCTCCCACCCCCTGTATATCAGCCTCTCCCACCCCCTGTATACACAGCCTCTCCCACCCCCCTGTATACACAGCCTCTCCCCCCATTCATATACACAGCCTCTTCCCCCTGTATACACAGCCTCTCTCTCCCCCCCAAAAAAACCTTTGGGCTCCAGCCCCGGCACTCCCCAGCAGCTCCCTTCTTTTCTCTGGCCGGAAGTCTGAGAAGGGACACAGGGTGGCGCATGTAATGATGTTATTATGCCTGTATCCTGAAGAGCGGTGCACAAAGGGGCAATGTGCTTCACAGCTCTACCTATAAATTACATTGGCACCTTAGAGGTGCCAATGTAATTTATTTTTCAGGTTTCATGGACTTGCCAGCCATTGCCAAGTCCGTGCTACCAGCGACAAAATGCCCAGACTTCACCCCGCCTCATGGCAGATGCGGCCCTGATAATATACATCATATACATCAATGCACAATCTAATGACTTTTACAGTATTATACGGTTTGTACAAGGACATTATACTGTGTAAATAACATGATCACTAAATGATATCTGTCTTTCTCTCCCATAGATCTCAGAGTAATAGTGACCGTTGCAGTGCTCGGAGCTGCAGCACTAATACTGATTGTTTTTGGTATTGGACTGGCTGTTCACAGCTTGTAAGTTACTTACCTTATATTATTATATTTTATCATTAGGAAATTTTCTACTAATTTCTCCTACTTTCCCAATTTACCAGTATAATCATATAAGCTTTTCCCTTCTTTCTACACCTTAGCATAAAATGGAAAGCTCAGAAAGATGACAACGATGAGCTCCAGGAAGTTGTAGTCCATAAAACAGGTAAGGATCATAAAATTACCGCTATATGTAGTCTCTATACTTAGATCTGCAGCTGTAGCCACATACTAGTCATGTATTATATATTTATAGAGCACCATTCATTTCATGGTGCTGTACAAGCAATAGGTTCACATAGATTACATTAAGACGAGAACACTTACACGTACAAATTACAAGACTACAGTGGTCAGGAAACAAGTGGAAGGTGGACCCTGCCCATGAGGGCTCACAATCTATATGGGAGGGAAGATGGAAACACGAGGGAGCAGAGCAGTTATTGTGCATTGTATGGGACCCTGAACAGGTTGGTTTTCTGATTACATTTGAAGGATTGGAAAGTGGGGGATGGACTGACACAATTTGGTGGAGAGTTTCAGAGTATGGGGGATGCACAAGAGAAGTCCTGGAGATGGTTGTGAGAAGAGTGGATGATAATAGAGTGAAGCTGAAGGTCCTATAAGGGAACGAAGATTATGTGTGGGACAGTATTAGCTGATTAGTTCAGAGATATATGGAGGGGAGAGGTTGTGATGGCTTTGTAGGTCATGGTTAGTATTTTATACTGAATTTTCTGTGTGATGGGTTACCAGTGTGGAGACTGGCAAAGAGAAGAGGCAGAGGAGAAACGACAAGACAGGTGGACAAGCCGGGCAGTAAGAGTTAAGGATAGATTGAAGGGGCATTACAGAGTCAGCTGGGAGACCACAGAGAAGAGTGTTGCACTAGCCCAAGTGGGAGATGATGAGGGCATGGACTAGCAATTTTGTAGACTCTGGATAGAGGAAGGGTCGATTGCAAGAGATGTTTCTGCAGCAGGTTGTTGTAAGGATCTCCATGTGAGGTTTAAAGGCTGAGGCAAAGATCACTCCTAGGCACCAGACGTAGGTGAGAGAGTGGAACCATGAATTGTGATGGTTAGATCTGGTGGGACGGATGTGTTAGGTGGAGGAAAGATTATGCGATCCGTTTTGTCCATGTTACGTTTTAAAAAACAGGAAGAGAAAAAGGAGGATATGGCTAATAGACATTCTGGAATTCTGGCTGTAAATGAGGTGATATCTGGACTGGAAATATATATATGTAAATCATCAGCATAGGAGTGTTATTAAAAGCCATTGGACTTGAGATGTCGTAGGCCAGAGGTGTAGATGGAGAAGACTATGCTGCCCAGGACAGAACCTTCAGGGACGCCAATAGAGAGGGGGAAAGGTGAAGAGATGGTATGAGAGTGATAGACACTGAACGTCTGGATGGAGAAGTATGAGCAGATCCAGGAGAGGACCAGATCAGTGATGCCAAGACAAAGTAGTATTGGTCAATTATAGTATAGACTCTGGATGAGTCCACATAGGTGGGAGACACTGCATAACATATGTAAGGTATAACATTTATAAGAAACCATGAGGTGACATCTGCAACAATTGGAAAAACAAGGGTTACTGCCCCAATAACAGTGAGCATGAAAGAGCACTGCTTCACTCTACATTTCATTATATTAAGTAAATAAAGATGATTTCGTTTTTCAGGTTTCACCATTGACCAAATTTTTTTTTTTCCCCAGCCAACAAATCTGACCGGAAGTTCAAAGGAAAAGAATATAGAGAAGCAACAGAGACTTATGTGCCTGCCTCTATATTCCGGAGATATCCTGTGATTCTTACCCAGACACAGAGATACATGTTGGAGGGTGAAGAATGGCTAGATGGTATAACCATCGACCAAGCCCAGGAGATTCTCCAGAAACAATTTGAGGCAGATGGACTGCAGTCCTGTGAGGCGGCACAACTAGCTTATAAACCAGTGTTTGGCCCATCAGTACAGATCCATCATGATGAAGACCGGCTGCACTGGTTCACCTCCTGCTTCAGGAATGGAAGAATCCTTATTGCTGACAGCTCATACAAAACTCTGTCACGTGCAGGGATGAGGCAGCTGATAGAACTGTACAGTCGAGTTGCTCATGACCCCCTGGACATAGTGACATTTGTAGATGTTGATCAGCAACCAAACGGCTATGACTGCGGCTTGTATGCTATAGCCAATGCATACGAGTTCTTGGTTGGGAATGAAAGCTTCAATCATGTATATAACAACAGCGTGATGAGAGCCCACCTCGCCATGTGTCTGGAGAGGGGCTTTTTCACCCAATTTCCCAGAATGGTCTCTATGTATTAGATCAAGAGCAAGAAAGTAGAACTTCTCCCAAGTCTCAAAGATACCAGCATGTCACCTGCTGGAGTAAAGACATCTACAAAGCTGCAGATCAGAAGTTTGGACAACACTGAGGCAGTGGATGTTGTGCAAGATGCCACAGGACTCATAGTCCTACGAGACAGATGCCAGGCTTGGTCTCTGATTTCACCACCATCTCAGGCATATTCACCCAACTTTTCCTTCAGGCAGATTTCGGGCTCGATTTCTCTCACCACTGGATTGGATATATTCACCAGACTTTTCCTTGAGGCAGACTCCGGGCTCGGTTTCTGCTCTCACCAGTGGATTGGACTTTCTTACTGGACATTCCTACAAGACAGATTCCATGCTTGGTCTCTGCTCTCACCACTGGATTGGATGTATTCACCGGACTTTCGTCCAAGGCAGATTCTGGGCTCAGTCTCTGCTCTTGCTACAGGATGAGACCATCACCGGACTTGATATTTATTACATCATGGGCAGCACGGAGACTCGGTGGCTAGCACCGTTGTCTTGCAGAACTTCAATCCTGGGTTTGATTCTGACCATGGACAACGTCTGCATGGAGTTTGTATGTTCTCCCCGTGTTTGCGTGGGTTTTCCCCGGGTACTCCGGTTTCCTCCCACATTATAAAGACATATTGATAGGGAGGGACCTGACTAATAAAAAAATCATCTTTCTAGTCAACAACTAGCCATGTGTCTAAGCCTGTTTATTGTGATAGAACAAAAACATAATGGGGCAGATTTACTTACCCATACACAGGAGTTCACCGAAAGTGCATTGTCCGACGATAATGCCCTGTGCCACGTTTCACTAAGATCGTGCGCCCGATATCCTGCATGTGTCGCTTCCCCACTCAGGTCCGCCGGAGTTCACCATCTTTTTAGTGGTGCATGTAAGTGCTTAGGCTTGTAACACAATTTGAAAGTTAAATCCTGCACTTAGTCCGAATCAGTTGGATCGTCTGGCAACACCCCCCAATTTGTGTTGCATGGAAACAATGCAGCTGCACCAAAAAACGTTCACTTGCGCCAAAATCCCCACGAAGACACTAGTAAAATACCTGAACAAGACGTTTTAGCTCCGGAAAAGACACACAGTCCAACGCAAATGATCAGCGCGACCCTTAGTAAATGAGCCCCAATGAAATAACCAAACATGAGCCTAAGAGGGGGGGGCGTTAAGTTGTTGGGAATATTGATTAAATGGTTTGCTAAATACTGAAACTGAGAAAAATAGGGGACTATTGTACCAACCTGTTACACATCAAGGTTGGCAAAATATCATAAGAAATATATAGCACAAGACAAGATATCAGGATGAAATGACACTGTTTATCACCAGTCCACTCAGTCTATGTAAATGGGCAAGATAGAGTGAACTGGTCATCACAGACACCTGATGGTTCTCTGAAATGCGTGGCCCCGTCCTCACTAATTGATGAAGCATCAGGTTGAGCATGTGTCCTGCTCTTCCATTCAATATTATGAGAGTGTTAGAAATTGCTGAGTATAGCACGAGTATAGCACTTAGCAGTCTCCAACACTCCCGTTCACCAGTCCACTTTTATGGATCTATGAGAGTCTACATGTGTATTTCATTCCAGACTCCATATATTAGCATAGACTATATACATTTTATGTAATATATAATAAATGACATATAGTAGAACGCAGGCGAAGTAAATTAAGAACCTTCTTTCCTTTCAAACCCTAAAAGGTATGGTCCAACTAGATGTTGGTCCCTACTTACGCAAAGTGCAAATAAGTAATAATACAAACAGAAAAGAATAGTCAACAAGCCGGGTCACAACAGAGATAACGAGCCGGGTCACAACAGAGATAACAATGAATCTAAATAGAGCTGAGATGAAAATACCAGGAATTTAGAAAAGAAAGTCTTTCTCAAAACGGCAAGGAACTATCCAAGATTAAATCTATAACCAGCACTGAACTAAATGTCAACAAAATACTTATGGGATACCAGTGTCTTTGCACTAGACTGATTGAAGCAGAGCGCTGTCAGACACAACTGTTGCTGTACTGGAGCAAACTGCATGAGGAGAAGGGTGTGGTGCAATCAACTTCTAGACAGCCAGCAAGCTAAGGCCGTGTTTACACAAAGTACAGTGACATACATAGAATAAACAGCACAGCACAATCAGAGGATGAACCTGACACAGATATTACAGTCTTACTTATATGTCTGACATACAAGCCCTGATTTGTGCTTATTCCTTAGTTTCTTTTAATCTGCAAATGATGCTCTAAAATTAATTTAGGAAGAAAAGAAGAACTTTCTCAAACAACTGGCAAATTCAGATACAACATTTGTTAACCTGCCTGCTGTGATGTGGTAATTGGAAAATCTTTGAGCACCATGGTGTACTATGGCATTGGCAAGGAAACCTGTGCAATTTGGGGCACTGCACTACTCACAGGGTACTTGGTTTATGGATTGTTTTTTATCTTAAATTGTGTTATCTAAGTATTGCCCCAGGCAGAAAAAATACTAACTACCAGGATCAATTGCACCAAGTGCCCGCACCCTAACAGTTTCAGTAAACATTCGCCAGACCTACTTCACATGTGTTCAGCACTTATATTGGGGGGATTTGGGTCACAAAGCCTCAGGCCAATAAGACTCTGGGAGTGGTTAGTGTCCTAAATCGCCCTGACAGGTACCTTTTAATGACTGCTACATGTTTTACAAGGTGGGGGGTTGGCAATCAACAAAAGTGGATGATCCCTAAAACCAATGAAGGCAGTTTATCAAAACTGGGTGCCACTCTTGATAGTCCCCCACTTATAAGCCTGGAGTAGAATTCTTCCTTAGCATGCCCCACTTCTCAACATCCCATATCACATACCTGGCATATCTGAGGTTGGCGTAAGGGATGAACAGTGTAAATTCGTTAATGTGCACCAAGAACTGTGATTTTTTCTTTCTTGTAAACCAGAAAAATGGCGTACAAGACATGATAAACCCCCCTAACAATGTCTTGTGGTCAAATATTTTGACCTATCCCCCCTTTGACCTTACCTTTGACAAGAACCACTAGAGTCCAGCAATGTCACACTACTACTCATGGTGGACAATCGTAAGTAATGAGTAAGAAGAGAATGATGTGGTTTCCAGGGTTCATCTTGTTAGTGCAAAACTTCCTTCATTGTATCAAGTGAGCTAATAGATTCGATAACGGAAGGTCCTTTTTAGAACATTTTTTATATATGGCACCCGGAGGTATCTCCCCTTGTCAGTACTGCGTCTCCTTGCTCCTAACTCCCCCTCCCACGCCCCACATAAGCATTCTAATCACCGGCGCACATAACATGACGACCTATATGGGACTTTCCTGTTTCCCATATTAGTGTCTCCATGCCTCCTGCCTGATAAGAGGAAAAGCGATGCTTCAGCTTGACAGGCCTGCAAACAGAGCGCCGGCTGCTCCAATCGGATTGGAATCCCAGGTGCACGGAAATAATTACCCCCATCACTCATGCAGCAACTGAAAAATGGTATTTCAACAAGAAAGATTACATTCTTTATTTAGTGCCAACAGAAATCATTATTTTGAGCTAGACTCAGATTCTCTGCAATAATTTAGCCATTAAATACGTTTGTTGTATCGCTTAAAAGTGCGGCGTAAAAACAGCATTAATTATAGTCGTCCCCAAAATGAAATTAGTGTCCTCTTAATTGTCATAATGCGTCATTTCATCTCTGCTAGAGGAAGGGACAGAGTGTGGTCACAAAAGAAAGGAAGGAACCTAAACAAATATTCCCCAAATGTGCAAAGAATTACCCTCTATCTCTGCATCAGTCTATTTTCTTTCTTTATCTAATAAGTATCTATTGTCTATCTCTACTTGTTGTTTATTATCTACCTAAAACAAGTAACAAAGCAAAAAGGAATAAAAAATAAAGTGTGGAGGCTTTAAATCTATGGACAATTTTAAAGTGGGTTTCAATGAATATAAAAACCTCCAAGGTTGTAAGAAAAAAGGAGAAAAA
Source organism: Engystomops pustulosus (assembly GCA_019512145.1). Taxonomy (NCBI): domain Eukaryota; kingdom Metazoa; phylum Chordata; class Amphibia; order Anura; family Leptodactylidae; genus Engystomops; species Engystomops pustulosus. Next base: position 19,523,530 of record CM033647.1, read on the forward strand.
CCACATACTTAAAGGGGTTGTCCACTTTCAGCAAATAATTGATATGGTTTGTGAAATGAAAAACTGTACAATTTTCTAATATACTTTCTGCATCAATTCATCATGGTTTTCTAGATCTCTGCTTGCTTTCCTTCTATAGGAAGCTTCTATGTTTACTCAAGTGGACACAGTGGCGTAACTAGAAGCTGATGGGCCCCAGTGCAAAGTCTGTGCCAGGCCCCCGACTATAACGTATGGTTTATAGTAATAGTCTTCTCATATGGGAAAATGACACCATAAGGGCCCCCTAAACCTCTTGGGCCCGGGTGTGATCGCAACCTCTGCACCCCCTAAAGTTACGCCCCTGAGTGGATTGAAATCTGCCCATGGTCTTGTTATGGACACGCGGGTGCACGAGCTGTTAGTATCACAGAGAGCAATAGGAGTTGTGTGATAATCATGGTTTGTGCATCTGCCTGTCCATCACATCACATGGACAGATTTCTATCCACTGGAAGTAAACATAGAAGCTTCCTATAGCAGGACAGCAAGCAGAGATCTAGAAAACCATAAGGAATTGATGCAGAAAGTATATTGGAAAATTGTATAACTTTTCCTTATACAAGCCATATCAATTATTTGCTGAAAGTGGACAACCCCTTTAAACCACTTGAGCTTCTGATTCTTGCATCATTCTGCTATTTCCGGCTCAGGCTTCTGCATGGTTATGGGACCTGGTGGATGAAACTCTGCTCTAATGAATGAAGTTGGTTCCATGACCCCCAAGAAGTTGTGGTCAGGCACAGGACCGAAAGAGGAAGTGCCATAGTGATGTGGGAACAAAGAGACAAAGTAAAGTAAGTATGTGGTTTATTTTTTTACCCCAACATCCGGAGGACTTATTCATGGAAACCCCTTTATGAAGATTCTTCTCTATATGGAATGGAGAAGATTCTTATTTTTGTAACTACAAGTGCTTCTCAATAAATTAGAATATCAGCAAAAAGTTACAGAGTTAACTTTTTTTAAGTGTTTATTTATGTTAACCCCTGGTCCGGCTGGGGGAGGGGGGGGGGAGTGAATGGAGAGAGCTTAGTAAATTATTTATTAAATTATTTTATATTGTTCCCTTATAAAGAATGGCTGGACCATTATACAACCTCTTGTGTCACCCCCTCCTCCTCATAGACTGTAAGCTCTTGTGTCGCCCCCTCATCCTCATAGACTGTAAGCTCTTGTGTCACCCCCTCATCCTCATAGACTGTAAGATCTTGTGAGCAGGGCCCTCACTCCTATTGTTCCATATGACTGTTTGTTCTTTGTAATGTAATATAGTTGTATATGTCCCCTATGATTTGTAAGGCGCTACGGAATTTGATGGTACTATATAAATAAAGATTATTATTATTATTATTAGCTTACAGGCTGAGCTCTCTCCACATACAGCGGGTGTCAGCTGTATAATATAGCTGACACCCGACTGTTACTGCCACGGTGGGTACGGGCACCGATCACGGCAGTTAACGTGTTAAATGCTAAGGTCAAACCCAACCACGGTACTTAACCTTGTTCCCTATGGGCGCCACCATCTTGGATGGCAAATCACCACCCCCGTGACATCATCAGAGGGTGGCAATTGGCTGCCATGGTAGCCAACAGTCTATAAGAGCCTTGTAGGCTTGCCATGGCTATTAGAGATCATCTATAAAATTTCAATATACTACAATACAGTAGTATTGCAGTATATAGTATGAACAATCAGACCCTGCAGGGTTAAAGTACCCTAGAGCAGTGATGGTGAACCTTTTAGAGACCGAGTACGCAAACTTCAACAAAGACCCACTTATTTATCGCAAAGTGCCAACACAGAAATGTAATTTGTGATTTATACTCCCTTCTCTGCCACAGCTTTCATGATACCTGCACCCTGGGGGCACCAATAAAGCAGAAAATAGTCCCAGGTACAGCTTTCTCTTTAAAATGGCTCTGTGCACAGCAAGTCCTGAACTGTCTGGGACTGCAGGAAGATACCTGGAGTCCTCTCTGGTGATGGCCTGAGTGCCCACAGAAAGGGCTCCAAGTGCCACCTCTGGCACCAGTGCCATAGGTTAGCCATCACTGCCCTAGAGGGTGTGAAATAATCGTAAAAAAAAAAGTAAAATATATATCCGGGTCGCAGGTGCCCACGTGTGCCTCTCTGTGCCCCCAGAGCCAACATGCACCCTAACTTATCTTCCGTGGCTCGAGCGGTGGACTTTGCGGTACACTTGCTCTGGGGCATGCGTCCCCGTCTCCTAGGGCACGTGATTTAAAGGGCCAGTGCGCCTATAATTGCTGCTGGCCAGCCGCCAACCCCTTCCTGTATCCCCTGCCGGATCTTTGTGCTATATTTCTAATCTTGTGCATTTAGACTAATTTCCCATTGTGAACTTGATTCCGTTCCCTACTTAGCTCCTGTGCTGCCTATTCTGACCTACCACTACCTCCCCGACTCCGATCCTGTGCTGCCTGTCTCGACCTTCTGCCTGTCCCTGACCACGCTTCTCCATCACAACTTTATACTATGCCTTGGCCGCTACCGCTGACAAAATTGTACCTGTGGAGCAACCTGGTGGTACCACACCGCAGCAAGTCCAACCCGGACTTTCAGCTTACATCACTATCCGGAGTGGTCCAGTGGGTCCTCTACCCATGGTGCCTGACAATGATTAACTATTTAACTATTTCACTGCAGCTCCCCCAAAGGGGAAATTAGGAATTACACCTTACAATAGGTTTCTTATTAAATGAAGCGGCTCAACAGGTCCTCCAAAAATATTAAAATTCTATATAATTCCTTTGTATATAGAAAAGTTGTAATAGTTGTTAATGATACAAAATAATAAGTGATCGCATATAGACGCATATATTCAAGATTCGATTTTTTTGAAATAGATTATTTTTAAAAACTGTTTTCTCGCATTACACATTTCACAATATTTAGAGCCAAGGTAAAGAAGGATACATCTTTACCTTCAACGTCTTAGCAACCGGCAGCTATTATTTTCCTTGCCTTGATTATATGCAGAATCCACCTTCAGATTTTCACGCTTGAGCTCCCTTCTGTTTCCGATCACCAGGAGGTTTCCCCAGAGTTAAGCTTCATGCAGATGAGATATTATTGAGGGAAGATTTGTTTCCGCACAGAATTCTGTATTTCAATGATGTCCATTTGCAATGTTCCATGGTCCGCTGCCTGGTGTTTTACACTGGGGATTTTCTTCTGTGTTAATATAGAACTGAAACCAATATGAGTCAGTATTAGACAACCCATGACAGCCCCCATCCCAAAGTTTAGACATTTAGAACAATTTCTTCATTGGAATATAACATATTTAACTATTTGCACATATAGTAAAAACAAAAAACACATCTATAGCTATGTTTTTGACCTTATTAAGAGGATCATTCACTGACTCCTACTATTCTTTAAAGGAAATTTACCATTTGTTTTTATGCATTGTGAATAAAAACATACCTTGAGAATGCTGTAGGTACACTGATACAGAAACATATCTTGTTTTATTCCTGAACTGAGTGGTTTTGCTCAAAAAACAATTATAAAATTCAGGAACTTGGGAAAGCTGGGTGCAGACTGGCTGCTATACATAAACACATTACTTGCAAATACACAGGAGCTGCCTGAACAGTCCAGACAGAACTAATCAACCAGCAGCTGGGCGATAGTGCAGTGATTGATTACTTCTGCCTGTCAGGGTCAACACAGTGATGATGGATTTTTGGCTTTTGCTGGGCAGGACAGGGATGGAGTAATGCATAATTAGGGTAAGAGGAGAAGCACTGGAGTAGCCACAGAAGCAACAGAGCTTCATTATCATAATTTTATAATTGTTTTTTCAGCAAAATCACTCAGTTAAGGGATTAAACAGGATATGTTTCTGTATCTGTGTAGTTACAGCATTCTGAAGGTATGTTTGGTTTATAAAGCATAAAATCAAGTGGTAGATTTCCTTTAATAGCTGTCACTGCTATTACTTTGGTGCAGTTAAAATACTGTTTTCTCCCCACCATGAGATTAGTTTTGACAATATGCTAATGTTTCTCTAGTGTGAAGTATGTGGAACTGGGCTGGTGCAGACAGCCTGGCCACACCCACTTAAGAGCCTGATTAGCATAGGAGATGTCATAACTGGTAGAACTGATTGCTCAAAATGAGAGAAAAGAAATCCTTGTGCGCCAGAATCAGTATCTATTAGATCATGCAAGGAGTAGGAATTGATGAAAGTGGTAATAGGTCCTCGTTGGTTAAGCCCAAAATATTATTTTGCCCCTTTAGTAGTTTTGGCTTTATCGAACAGTCTATGTCCTCTTTCAATCTGCGGTTTCAGGACCTTTTGAGGACATTCACAGATCCTGAAATGGCTCTTGTGTACATGTGTATTGAGAGCAGGAACACAAGTACAAGGATTTCATGAGTGGGTGGTTGGGCCCTATAGATGGCTTGGGCCCCCAAGCTACTGCCCAAACCACCTGTATTTTTATAATCCACAACTGTGTACATCTTGTCCTATTACTAACACCTCAAGGACAAAGTCTAAAATGGCCCTCAGGACCCAGAGCTTCTTTAAGTATTTCCCTGTTTTATATTCCACAAGCCATAACTTTTTTATTTTTTATCTTTTATTTTTTTGGGCATTTGAGGGCTTGTTTTTTGTGGTAAGATTTGTATTTTCCAATGGCTCAATTTTTATGGTAAAAGTAGCATGACGATTCAAATTTATTAACTCTTTCCTGCAACTATACAGAATAAATCAGCTTTTGTCACTTGTTCTTTATTAAAACTTTTAGCAGTTCACTGTTCAATATACCTTATAAACATGATAAACATGATAGTACAACTAAGGAGACATCAAACATGTACAGGTTTTCTTATGTTTTACTACTTTAGCAAATAAAAACGTCTTTAAAAGGAAATTGCATTAGCCTATATGTCGCCATATTCTGAGAGCTTTAACTTTTTTATTCCTCAAATGAGGATTTTTAGGGCTTATTTATTGCAGAAAAAGGTAATGGTTAGATTGGTGCTATTATAGGGTACATCTGAATTTTAATCACTTTCTATCAAAAATTTTTAATTTTAATTTTTTTAAGATTTTTTCTTTTTTTTTTTTATATCATAATACGGTATAATAATGCTATATCTGCTTGGTCAAGGTCCCTACGGATGCCACAGTACCAATTTTCTGGCGTGGGTTTTATATTTTTTGAATGAAAAATAGAATTATTTATAGGGAATGGGTGATTTTTGTATTTTTTTTTATTTTTTATTTTTTATTCTTATTCATTTACTTATTTATTTTTTTAAACCTCTAACAGTTTTTTTACTGTCCCACTAAGGGGATAGCTTGATCCATCATACAATACATTGCAGTACTTTTGTATGTATTGTATCTGTCAGTGATTTACTAATAGGCCACTATACCTGGCAGACACAGAGGTCTTTGTCAGACCTCAAGCTGCCATGGCAACCAGCAAAATGGCCGCGTTCCCTCTGTCTCTTTCCTTAGCAGTCGCTATCTTGCTTGATGCAGGTGCAGGCTGTATGTAACAGCCGATCTCCTGCGGATCACGCTGGAACACTGCCAATGCCAGAGTGCGATAGAAAGGACGATATAGATCGTCCTAATGTGGCAACTGCCCGCTAATGTGGATGATCTATTTCGTCCTACATCACCAACCAGCTAAAGTCTAGTTTACTTTCCAAAATGTGTAAGTGGATCTTTTTGGCCATGATGTACATATCTCTTTTTCCTGTGGTTTTTTAAAACTGCCGTTTAACCTTCTGCTGGAGCTTCCCTTTCTACTTTCGATTGTATCCACATGGAACTGACCCAGTACTGTGCCCTTACATAACAGAAGGGCACAGTAGTTAATCCATTAGTAGTTAGTCCATGAATAATGGGCCTGTTTTTTGCTCCTGTGTCGGATAACATTGTCATTTCTCTGGAGAAGAGAGTAGAATGGAGGAAACCATTGTCTGCTTCTCCAAGGTTCTCTTAGTGTGTATGCCCCATCTCTATGGTATGTATGTCCTTGACCAGTATAGTCTATGGAATGCCCTTGGAGAGGACAATAGGTCTAGCCTGACATGACACAAAGTACAGACACAAATAGTAAGCTATGTACTTAGTCTGGTGGTCAGGCTAGGTCTTAGTCTGACTATGCAGGTAGTTATCCTCTTTTCCATTGAACCGATGTATGTTGTCACTGTGTTCAATTATTTCTGTCTCACTTGTGGATATATCCGTGCATTAACCACTTGATAACTGAGACCATTTGTCTCACGGAAAGAATTTCACGGATGCGCTGCGTTTCTGTTGACATCAAAGAGATTGAATATTAGTGGCAGCAGGAAGGTGTTAAGCCAGAAATTACATTAAAACCAAATATTGATAGAGGATAATTAAAACAGCAGCTGAGAAAAGATCTCCACAAGCACAGGGAGAAAGCGGGAGGATTACATAAGGGATTGGGCTACAAGTTGAGCCGTGCAGGAATAGAGAAGAGGCGCCAGCAGTAGATATAAGAGAGAATAAGTAATTTCTGAGCATAATTCTCACATGAAAGCACATTGCCCACCATGTCACTCGGGAGCGCAGGCGGTGTGTGTGTGAGGCTGGAAGGCCCTATACTCCATACATTATTTAAGGTGCCCTCCTTGTTCTTACATCCATTTTGTGCTTAGAGGATACACAGTGTACAACCTGTTTACTCAAGGAACACAGTAAGTGATAGGATGAAGAATAGAAGTAAATGGATAATGCATCATGCTATCTAGCGCTAAGAACTAAGACAATGGGATACATTTCGTTTAGATACGACTACAAAAACAAAATGTAAAATATCTGCCGTGTAATAGAAAGGTCATAAAAATTTCAGAAGTATATTTGGTACAAAAAAAATGTATTACATTTCTCAGTTTGGGATATGAGCGCAACACAACACAGTCTATGCAATGAAGATGATACCGTAACTACAGGTTAAGCACTCAGCGCTGCCTTTGTATTGTGTCACGGGTAACCCCAGTGATCGATGTCACGTATCGCGGGCAGGGCACGGCTCCCCTTGGCCCACAGTCACCTCTCCATGCTCCTGTCCCGGGTAAGCCGCGCGTGTGTCCAAGCTCCCTAGGGCGTGCGTGTCGGCACTTGAAGATTTAAAGAGCCAGCGCACCGCTGATTGCCGCTGGCCACTTCCGGGTTACGATTTAAACCGGTGGCTCCCATCATTCCCTGCTGGATCTTTGCGCTCATTAGCCTTAGAGAAAGCTTCTCTGTGTTGTTCCTGTGACCTTCCACTGCCTGTTCTGCGTTGATCTCCTGTTGTGACCTTGGACCTGACCTCTGCATCTCTGCCGCCTGCCCTGACTACGTGCCTGGGCCAGACCTCGAGCCTGAACGCTGATTCTCTACTACGACCTTGGCTGCCACCGCGGGCTAGTCGCACCTGTGGAATGACCTGGTGGCACCAAGCCGCAGCAAGTCCATCCCGCTTTGCGGCGGGCTCTGGTGAAGGCCAGGTGCCACTTAGACTCCGGTCCCAGGTGTCGGCTAGTACCATGGGCTCCCTAGAAGGCTTGTGCCCCGGGCTACCACCTATATTATAATCCACTACTGGGTATGGCTCTGACAGACCACAGCATGGTAGACCGAGATCGCCTGAGGAGGTAAGTACAGGTTTATTTTTTTAAATAGCTATGCCTAGCCCACCTCCAGAATTTTTAATAAAGTGTAAAAACCCCATTAATTTTATGTATGTTGCACACACATACTACATCTACTGTATATAAATAGAGGTATTATGGAGATAAGCAATTAATCAGATGATTTATTTTGATCCCTACAATAAGAACGGTTGGTATTATAAAATATCTTCAGGGCTGTGGCTAGGTTTTCCTTCACTTCCTTCCTTCTCTACTGCTAGATACACAAAGGAGGCTTTGTCTTACATCTGTAACCTATCCCGGTAGCCCCCCTCCGGTCTACACGCCTGACTAGTGTGCCTCATAACGGTTGGTTTACTGCATCTGGAGCATCACTCCTGAATAACAGGTGGATATAGATGAATATATTGTATCTCCACCATGTGATGCACCTTCCATATAATATCGGCTTTTGGCTTTACTTGCACATCTCCACCTGTACCTTGAATTTCAGATTTTCGAAGAGCTTTGACCTGACACCCCCACGCTCCACTCTCTAGTACTTCATTTTTCTTTCCCTTTCTGTCACCGTTTTTCTGCTCCCTGATTTGTCTCTCCTACAACTGTGTGGGTTGCTGCCCCTGATTCTTTCCTGTCCTTTTCAATGTCATGTGTCTGATTACCGGTCTCCCTCTTCACCTGATGAATCCATAAAGATGAACATAATTACACTTTCCCAAGGTAAATAGCTCTTATAAATCAGATACCTCTGCCAGATTTCCTCTCCACTTCCTTCGCTTCTGAAGAACCCTCCCCCAGGATTATATCTCCTCTTACTAAATGCGCTGAATGCATGAACGTATTTAATATGGCAGGTCACTTGAAGGTACCGAATGGGAGTCCTGGCAGAGGTTTTCATACAGAACTTAAATGGTGAATATTAATTTATTATTGTCTTTAAAGGGGCATTCCCATTTTACATGACCTTTTTCTCCCCATAATTCCAATTTCAAAATCAAATTAGCACTTTCTTCCATTTCTTGCCTATTCTTCCTGATTGGGCTTAGTTTTGTCCATAATGCGTTCTTATTCAGTATTATTGACCAGCAAAATGTTCCCTCTTATGCACAGCTCCACCCCCCCCTCCCACACACACAAAAAAGGGCAAGAAGTCTATTGCTCTCTGCTGTGCCATAGCTTAGCATTGTATTGGCCACTTGAGGATGCTGATACAGAATAAAGCAAGGGATAGAGATGTAGGTCTCCTCTCATGAAAGAATTGGTTGCATTCCACCTAGTAACCTTATTCCCAGTTATAGCCAGTTATAGCCAGTTATAGCCAGGAATATTGAAAATAATATGGTCTATGCAGAGAAGCTAACATGGAAAGCAAAATGTGGAAAGAGATACATATACAAAGATAGCTGACTGGTTTATATGATAAGCTCTGTGCAGCTCTGCAGAATCTGTTGGCGCTATATAAATAAAGGAATTATTACTATTATAATAGAAAAGGTGTATGCACAAAGCAAAATTGTACTTGTGGGGTCACTTGGGAAGTAGTAGATTCCCATAACCCACCCACAACCCACAATCTATATGGAAAGGGAGTTGGAAACACTCAAGCAGTATAGCAGAAGGGTTATTGCATTTTATAGGGAATTCTAAACAAATGGCTTTTCTGGCTAAATTTGAAGGTTTTGAAGGTGGGGGGCAGTCTGACATGTTTTTGTAGAGAGTTCCAGAGTATAGGGGGAAGTGAGAGAAGTCCTGAAAACAATTACGAGAAGAGAGGATGGTAACCACATATTATGAGTTCGAGACACGGATCACCCCGAACTTTCTTGGTTCAATTGAACCACAACGAGAGACCTAAATAGTTACCTGTGTACTATTCTCAAAATAGATTGTTCTCTAAATACTTAAGAAGTTATTGGGGATCATTACCCTAAATGTTTCCCCCCTTTTTCTTGCTTCTCCCTCCCCGCTTCTCCACGCCCTATATACCCCTAAACCCTCAAAACCTCCTATTTACATTACAGATCCATGACCCCGCGAGACAAGGAGAGAAGGGGGTCCCCACCTCCCCCCACCCTAATCTTGTTCCATACGTTTAGCGAAAATAGATGTTATGAAGCAAAATACTCTGTAAAACTAAGTTTACACAGCCATTTACATTGTATATTGTTTTATTTTCTCAAATAAAGCTTTATGAAAACTAAAAAAAAAAAAAAATTAGTACAGAGCTAAATAAGGGCATGTTTTCTGCGTAAGAAATTGTACTTCCTAGTGACGGTATGTTATTTCACGCATGTACTAGTTAGTGGGAGAAAATTCAAAATTTTGGGAAATTGACAAGAAAACGCATTTGTACTTTTTCACTAGAACTCCGAATGACATCTAACTTATTTTCTGGCTTGCTATGATTACAAGGATACCAATTTTTTTTTTTTAATTCTTCATTTCACCAAAAAATCGGACCCTAAGAACATCATTCTTCGGAGTACAGACCTGTGTAAGGTGTCATTTATTGCTGGACATGATGACGTTTTCAATGCTACCATTTTGGGGACTTTGAGACCTTTCGATCACTTTTTATTATAAGTTTTAGGTGTTGCAAAATGGCAACTAAATACGATATAGCAAGTGGTACCACCAAACTATTGCCTAAAATATAACCTTTAATGTGCATTTATTAAAATGGGAATTTCCATCCCCTGTACCAAACAAATTAGAATAGTCCAGATGTGAACATAACCAGTGATTTACCTTTGGATGTTTGCTTGAAATATTTGACTACTTCCAATATACTGTAATTATTATCCCCTCAGTCTTTATGTTAATGTATGATTCCGGCATACATTACCTAAAAAATGAAAAATAGGGACACAATAGTCACCACACATTATTATATTGACCCCCATCTACCTTTATCATCGTCAGCGAGAAATTCTCTTAGTCTGAATCAGGGTAGGAGGTGTCTTTCTAGATCTGTTTTGCCCTACCATAACTGCTTATGCACGCTTTTCTCAGTACTTTGTCTTGGTTTTAAGTATATGTTTGGTAAAGAGGATGAAAATTCCCGTTTTAAAAAGTACACATTAAAAGTTATATTTTAGCCAATATTTTGGTGGTACCACTGGCTATATCCCTATTGTATTTAGTTTTCAGTCGGCAGGTGAAGTTAAGGGGCATACACTGCTCCTATATGTATTTTTTCAACAGACAATGGGGCAGATGTACTTACCCGGTCCATTCGCGATCCAGCGGCGCATTCTCTGCGGTGGATTCGGGTCCGGCCGGGATTCACTAAGGTAGTTCCTCCGACGTCCACCAGGTGGTGCTGCTGCACTGAAGTCCGCTGAAATGCACTCAAGTATACCGGCCTATTCCTGGTGAAGGTAAGTGCAAGCTCCGCAACACTATTTGCTTTTTAAATGCGGCGGTTTTCCGAATCCGTCAGGTTTTCGTTCGGCCACGCCCCCCAATTTCCGTTGCATGCATGCCAGCGCCGATGCGCCAAAATCCGATCGCGTGCGCCAATCAGGGAAAATCGGCACAAATCGGAAATATTCGGGTAACACGTCGGGAAAACGCGAATCGGGCCCTTAGTAAATGACCCCCAATGTTTTCATTCGTTGCAAAATAGCAGAAAAATGGTGATTCTGACATTTGGGCACATTTTTGGGTTACGGGGTTAACCACTGAGAATAACCTCTTTTGTATTTTTATGGACTGGGTACTTTTGGATGTGCTGATACCTAATGTTTTGTTTTATTTTTTTTCCACATTTTTTTCAATTATTTTTTTAATTGCCTTTTTTACTTTTTTTATTTGTACTGTAATGGGACAGAAACAAGTGATTGTTAGAAGTAATAATAACACCGTTTACAAAGGGAGGACTAGGGGTACCAAATCTGGGGTTATACCACAAAGCAGCAATTTTAGATGTTGGAAATCTCAGAGTTCACATAAATGGATTCAAATCGAAAACATTGGATTACCAAAATATTCAATCAGATATCTTATGGAGAGTTTATGTATTAATCCCAATAAAATAGATTATTATTTGGGCTTAATCAGATACAGTATAAAAATATACGAAATATCACAAAAGTATTCAAACACTTAATAACAATAAGTTTGGAGTTACAAATATCTAATTTAAGCTAGAAGAATTTAACTGGATTATGGAAGATGGAATTGTTAAGTCCTTTAGAGAAAAGGGCTTAGGAAAAGACAATGGGGGACATGTATATCTATTTATGTTAGTTTATTTGCATCATTTTCGTGACATTTAAAACAAAGAAAAATAAAACAAAAATACATGTCCCGCAATGTCTGCAGATTAGAAATATCTTAGGGAAATTTGTAGAAATACAAAGCAGGAGGTTCCATGTAAGAACTTTAGCCTTATTTGAAGATACTAATTGCCAGATAAAAAGCTTTCCACAGCATATCTTTTTTAAAATATGTTTAAAATGCTTAAAGAGAACCTGTTACCCTCAAAAACGGCACCAAGAGCTGCTTACTCAAGTAAGCAGCTCCCAGTACTAAAACAGACGCAGCGGTGTTATACTAATAGCATAATCGGAAACCTCTGCGCTGTACACTACAAACGCCAGACTGCTCTCAAAGTGACGTATTCATGAGGGGGCGGTATGAGGCGCTACCTTAAATTTGTTATTTAACTTCTACAATGAAGGGTTTGAAAGTAGATCCTACTCCAGTATTGGAGTACTACACCACAACATATAGGACTGGAAAATTCGGACCCTCTAATCAGGTGTCCAGTCTCGCACATCCTAAAAGCAGCTAGATTAAGTATAACTAGGATCTGGAAATCTACAAAATTTCCTAATATACAGTATTTTTCGGACTATAAGGCGCATCGGAGTATAAGGCGCACCATCAATAAATGCCTGCTAAAACGTCTAGGTTTATATATAAGGCGCACCGGATTATAAGGGGCACCTGATTATAAGGATGAATGGCCAGCAGGTGGCAGACCTGTGCACAGTACAAGGCAGCTGATGTCTGTAAGTATGGTTCATATATAAGGCGCACTGGACTATAAGGGGCACCTGATTATAAGGATGAATGGCCAGCAGGTGGCAGACATGTGCACAGTACAAGGCAGCTGATGTCTGTAAGTATGGTTCATATATAAGGCGCACCTTTGATTTCTGAGAAATACGGTAACAGAAGTGTGCAATAAAGTTAATCAGCAGATGCATTACCATATTTCCCTAGCTAAATACATAAAACAATGGAAGTAGAGAAAGATGTAAGAAATTAGTCCCTACGTAATCCCGTTGTAAAATAAGGAAACAAACTTACATTCCTTCTTTTCCTTTTTTTTCTTGTTTTATTTTTAGCCACATAAAATCAATAAGACATCTTATGGGGCGCTAAGAGAGGATGAAAGCATTGTTTGTATAAAACCTTTCTATTTTTTTCTTTTTTGTTTGAGTATTGTCATATGTGTTATAATGGTAAGAAGGGTTGTTTATGCATAAACGTATCATTTATATGTATGTTTGCGTATATAATTTGTATGTATTTGTTATGTGTTATATGTATTGTCATGTATCTATATGTAAGTTTGTAATAAAAAAAAGTTGGTAATTTGTATGTATGTACATTTAAAATTAAAAAAAAAAAAACAAGTGATCATCTGATCATTTTGTCACGGCCGTACCCGTGATCCTTGGTACGGAATTGCTGGTACCCCCGTGCCCTCCAAGTAACGCGGTGTCCCGTGGATCTTCAGCATTCTTCATGGAACTTCCAAAGTTTCCACACCTCGCTTCCCACAGTGGTTCCTGCTGAAGAAGAAAGTCCATCAGCGTTTCCAGATGCTCCTGTAACTCCAGCGTTTCCAAACGCCTCCATGTTTCCTGTCTCCAGCGTTCCCATACACTTCCCGCTGTGCCTTCCAGTGTTCCAGTCCAGCGGTGTCTCCAGTCCGTATTCCTGCGTTACCAGTGTTCCTCTGTGTTCCTGCTGTCATCCGAGGCTCGGACTGTTTCCTGCATATCCTTTACCTTGGCTGCCACCCCGGGCCTCAAACCATCTCCCACGGTGGTCCAGAGGGTCCACTGGTCCACAGACTCCTCCCTCTGGACTCTTCCCATAGAGACTTTCCTCCCTGGTACTCCCAAGTACCTTCTGTTGTCTGTGTGACCGTTACACACTTATTCATACTAATTCACTGCAATAACCATGGATTGCTGTGTATTGGTAATGTCAGCCTATGCACTTGTGTGTGAAGGCTGATTAAGCCTCATTCAGCTAGCTCATTAGGTTATTGCTTGCTGTATACCGATGAATATGGCGAAACTAAAACAAAATCATGAAAATAATCCTCTCCTGTAAGGGCTACAAGGCTTGCACTTCTACTACAGCCCCATCAAACAGCTGATCGGGGAGGTTCCAAGAATGGGACTGCCATGAATAAAACTCAAGAGCATTTCCAAAAAATGAATCCGCCCCCATGGAACTTCTACTCTAATTTGCATGGATTTTATTGAGAACATAAAAAATACTTTGCCCCTCAAACACTTGGAGTTACTTCCTAGACTTAAAAGTCAGTCCCTTTTAAAACCATGAATAAGGCGTACAGCTGAAACACGTAGGTCATGTCTACCATGTGGAGGATCGGGTACTTTTAACGCATACCAATAAAGAAGAATAGTTTTTTACTTTTCATCTGGTCTACATCCATCTCTACACTTGCGTGCCGGGATCTCCTATTTTTGTATCCCAGCCTGCTTTTCCTACTTCGGAGTGATCAATGTGCACCTGTGATAGGGAGGACTGAGCGAGCTGGACACTCTCTCTCTCCTTTTCAAATTAGGGTTTTAGGAAAAGTGTACTAAATTAGGTTTTTTGGATTTTTTTTTGGATGATGATTGTTACCTCTGCTTTGACTTCTTAATCTCTTATTTTAAGATACCTTATAAGACATGGATAACATTTACTTCACACATCCACATACACTCGGGATACATGCTTCAACTCCGAGTTAGTAAGTTAAGATGCAACGTAAGTTAAAACATTTCCATAAATCATAGTAAGCAGATGGACTCACCAACCACTTTGTGGAGATTAGAGAATTGCACAGACTGTAAATTAAATGTTTATTAGCAGAGGTACCTGCCAAGAAAGCGTACAAGCTGACATCTGCATGGAATAGTCAGTTTTGGCTTCGTCTCTTTGCTGTTCAAGGTCACTGCCGAAATTAATGTGGAAAGTAATGCATCATGTCATTCCCATCTCTAACTTCCTGCCTTCTATTCATTGATAATAATTGTCTAGCACAAAAGTTCACTGCAGGAGAAGTTCTCTTTTCAGCCAAGAGTCATCTATAGTAAGGTTCTTCTCCCTTCATCGATTTGGAGCGAAGTATTCTAGCTTTATCTCCTGACTGCAGGTATGTATCACAGCTCTGGAGGAGACTCAAAATTGAAATGGGTTTGCCATTTTTTTTTTAATTACAAGCCAAATTACACATCAGTCAGTAATAATTATTGGCTTCCACATCTTACAAAATTTAGCGTTAAGGGCAAAAAAAATTACAGATGTGTTTTCCTTACCGTGCCTACGGGCTAGACATGTCATGTGGGTCACAAAATTTTCAGTACATGATTTTGTGATATTGTGTCGCAAAGTGATCTTCTATCTGTGTCTTGTGGTCACCTAGTCCTTGTGTTTTGATTCGCAGCTTGTCATCCATAAAGAACAATTCTCAAAGAAATTTTTGGTTAAAATAGTATAGAAAAAGTTACTTTTGAATAATTGGAAAATGAACATGATGAAGGGGGAAATAGTCAAAATATAATAATCATTGTAATCATTGTAGGTGTTATCTGGATGTTCCCAAGCGTATGAATGAGAAATAGTGTAGGATATGTTAAACTTGAGTGGTAATTCTGTCTCTCCATACGGTATCAGTACTAGTGACAAGAGTAAGTGTAAAAAACCCACCAGTGACGACCGCGCCAAGATGGTGGCGTCCTGCCGGAATATGTAATTTAGCCATTTGAATGATGCTGGAAAGTTTGACAACAGCGTTTGAAGAGTTATCAGGGGTGACAAAGGCAGCGGTGGGTTTGAGCAGGGGGAACGGGAGACATGTTCTGCTAATTGTGAAAGCAGCACTGAGAGGCTCTGGAAACACCCACAAGAGCTCCCTCAAGCTCAGAATAATTTTAAAAGATTATTTTAGAAGGAAGGAGGCAATGGATAATAAATATGAGAAGATAACCATAGTCATGGTGCCGGGATCTATGAGTAAGTGTCCCTGGTTTATCATGATGGATTTTGATGGCAGATTTCCTTTAAATGTTTTATAAGGATTGTCTTTTGTTTGGGTGTTGAGATGTAGTATATCCTGGACGTCAGGAGTATAAACCTTTACATACATAGGTAAGTCAATATTTAGTCTACATAATACATAATTATTGGCTTTTACTTAAAGTCCAAAGGACTGATTGTATAGTGTGCTTAAAGACCTTACTGCTAGTACGACGTGGGGCCTACCGGATCTGTGCAGATGTCCTTGTTTGGGCTCTCGGTGGAATCCTTTCTGCTGGTTGGGCCATGTATCCATCTGGTGGTGTTAACTCTGGCGCAAAGAAGATTTGTTTGTGCATGTACCAGCGCTGGTGCTAAGAAATCGTTTCTTCATCTCAATGGAGTTCAATGTGCCTCTAATACCTCATTCCTGGATTGATGGTAACAAGATGTATAAAACAGTTTCTTAGTCCCCTTCTACACTGGCGAGAGTGATCCGATGAACTCGTATCACACTTGCAACGTGTGCTGCCCGGATCGCACGGCCCGAACACTGAAAAGTGGAGCTGAACTGACAGTATGGCAGTATATGGGGATTTTCCTCCTCATTCATTACAATGTGCTGATAGCACATTGGAATGAAAGGTGTAAAAACGAGACAGCCTCGAGGCTATCATGGCGATGGATCGCCGTTCCCCGATGACGTCACGGGAAGCGACGATCCTCGGCAAGATGGTGGTGCCCATCTTTCCCATGCACCGGAACCCGACGATTGCCGTACTATTACGGTGCGCGTCGGTAAGGGGTTAATAATACCGCAGGTGGTCCGCAACTTAAGTAAACCGACTTACAGACGACCCCTGGTTACAGATGGACCCCTCTGCCCACTGTGACCTCTGGTGAAGCTCTATAGATGTTACTTTAGTCCCAGGCTGCAATGATCAGCTGTAAGGTGTCTGTAATGCAGTTTCAATGATAATCCTTGTTCCCATGATAGCAAAAAATTTAGAAAATCTATTTTTCACAGGGACTAAAAAAATGTTGTCAGGAGTTGCAATTATAAAATATACCAGTTTGGACTTACATACAAACCTTAAGAACCTTTCTTGTACGTAACCCGGGGACTGGCTGTAGTTATTCAGCTAACCATACATGGTGATCTTTTCAATGTATCCCTATATGTACTTCATAGATCTGTTATCATAGACACAACTAATGCATTTTAACACTTGGCAGGTCTCTTTTTAGGCTGTAACTTTAGTTTTAGTGCCATGCAAGCAGCGTACAGCAGAGGAGGGGGCTGCTACTCCATGAGATGGATGCCTGACACTGCGTCACTAGCTCAAGGTGACTGTTCCCATTAATGTGCAGATAATAGATGAGGAGGAGGGAGACCGAGGTAGAAGAAAGACGTCACCGATCGCTATGCTGCAGAGGTTCAAAGAAAATAATGTGTGAATAACAGACAGTAATAGAGCGGACGGATAACTTGGGTTCATTTTAGAGTCAACATCTGTCTGCGGCAATGTCAGGCTTTACGCGTGGGATTGAACCTCTTCTTGTCTCTGCCGTTTTCTATAGTTCAGCTGTATGTCAAGCAAAATTTATGTATATATATATATATATTTTTTTATTTTTTATTTATATATGTTCTTTCTTTAAATTGCCCCTCAGATAGAAAGAAGTATTAATAGTCCACGTGTAATAAAATTACATATCTATATATACTTCTGTATATGTGTTAAGGGACAAGTATTGGAACCAGAATACAGTACAAGGCAAAGTGGGTACAATTATGTCCGTTGCTGGTACAGCAATCCTGAAGAGAAACTAATCCGATGACTATGGAAATGCCATACATGTGTTTTTTTTACAATTTTTGCAAACGAAAATTATTTCAATAATTTATTTTCTATAAAAACACTTTGTTTACTTAATTTACTTTACATAATTGTATCTTTATTTACAATGTGATCTTCAGCACGATATAATACAGTATAGTTGACAGTAACAGGCAATCTATCTTTGTTAGACCCTGACGGTCATGGCACACATCCTCTCCATTGCAATCACCTTGTTGGTGTTAAGATAGTGATGGCGAACCTTTTAGAGACTGAGTGCCCAAACTACAACCAAAATCCACTTATTTACCGTGAAGTACCAACATGGCATTTTAAGCAGTAACTTACTGCTACCTGTTCTTCCACATCTTTCAATCGTATCGGCCCCCTGAGGCCACCAATACAGTTGAAAGAAGGAGGCCAAATTCAGACTCTCGTTGTAGCTTCTCTCCAGGGTCTCTGGTGGGTCCAGCAGGTTCAGCTACAAAGATAATGCAGTTCTGTCAACACCTTCTCACTTTTTCCGCAGTTCTAAATAGTCAATGAAGTGTTGTTTAAATTGCCTAGGACTGAAGGAAGATTTGGTCCTAATTTGGTGAACTCTGTCCTGGGTCTGAGTGCCCACAGAAATGGCTCTGAGTGCCTCCTCTGGCACCCATGCCTTAGTTTCGCCACCACTTTGTTAAGTAGTGACTTAAGGAATCCCCTCTGTTTGTCAAAAAACTTACATACCAGAATTGGTATTGAGGGTGGTATCTTCAGGGTCAATTGGCTTGCAAACATAACTTTTGAACAGGCATCGGAGGTTTGATCGGAACAACGGGAAACAATTTTTCAGTGTTCTTTATTTGTTTACTATAATGTATTACAATAAAACTATGTATGTTTTATCTTTTGTAAAAAACCATGTGCAAACTTTTGTAACACGGAGTATATGAGAGATACACGTGCACACGTCTGGCCACCACACCTCCTCACAGGTGTATTCTTTTCAGATAGTATAAAGCCGAGTGCATGTTTTCTTCTCAGATACACCATGATTAAGAACGGTTAGTCCGTTCGAAACGCGTTGAATTTAAGGGGAATATTGAAACCATGCTGTGGATACACAATGTTGACTAAATAAAAGTCTTAAAGTTTCATTGAAACCTGGCTGGATCATTGAAAGTCTTTTCTTATGCT
Organism: Engystomops pustulosus; assembly: GCA_019512145.1. Taxonomy (NCBI): domain Eukaryota; kingdom Metazoa; phylum Chordata; class Amphibia; order Anura; family Leptodactylidae; genus Engystomops; species Engystomops pustulosus. The sequence goes on from CM033647.1 coordinate 19,542,532, forward strand.
GTTTTGACCTTGACAAACGAGGTGGAGTCCGTGCCGTTTCCAGAGTACAAGGAGGCTGGAGGTGAGCTGGAACAGTTACTTTTCTCGATGTAACTAGTCCCCCCACCCAACTGTACTATATGGTAAATAAATCAACAACGGGCCACCATAAAGTACAATTGCCACTTTATTTTAATAGATTTTGTTGCCTTATCCCTAGCATCTAGTGTGAAAAAAACATATAACGCTAAGTTTTAGTGACCCCCACACAGTATAATGCCGCATTTATTTTGTTGTCTCCCTTTCTTTGGCCGTTCCTCTTCAAATAATGTCCTAGGTTTGTTGCTCCACCACACTTACAATACCCCTCTTACCTAGACCACCCAACATTATGTAGCCATTTTTGTAGACCCCAACTTATGCATGTTCCCCCTACGAAACCATTTCTGTAGAAAAATAAATCTCTTTCTGTGGTCTGCCCCAATGCCTCCCTTTCTGTATGCCTCCATTTGTGTAGCTTCCCTGACAACATCATGTCTCCCTTGCCCCCCCATCTTACCCAACCATTTCTGTGTGCCCCATTGCCTCTCTTTCTGTAGTCTTTCCCACACCCTATGCCCTGCTATTTGCATTTACCACCTTTTCTATAGCCCTCCACTTCCATGCCTCCTCCCCACTAATTTGCTGTCAAATGGTTGGGGGAAACATATGCTCACGTATCTACTTTCTCAGTAGTCAACTCATCTCTCTATACCCCCTTCCCACCACCGTGTGGGCCCCGTAACAGCCACTACAGGACCTATGGCACTAGTTCCACTAATGCTTTTGAATGCTTGGGATCATCATCATGAACATTTATTGAAGAATGCCATTTTATTAAACATACAGGTGCATCTCAATAAATTAGAAAAAAGTTCAGTTCTATAAATTAGAAAATCAGCAAAAAGTAGTTTTTTTCTGTAATTCAATTCAAAGAGTAAAACACATGTATGATATAGAGTCATTAGAAACAGAGTGACTTTTTCAAGTGTTTATTTATGTTAATCTTAATGATGACGGCTTACAGTCAAGGAAAACCCAAAAGTCATTATGTCAAAAAATTATAATATTAAATTATATAAAGACCAAGTCTACAGGAATTTTTGAATACAGAAATGTTGATCAAATGGAAACTATGTAGAGTAAATGTTGATGGCACTGCAGAGGTGTTATGGCATGGAGGGATCAGCTGATGGCGCTGCAGAGGTGTTATGGCATGGAGGCGATCAGCTGATGGCACTGCAGAACACCGGGCCACCTAAAGTACATTGCCACTTTATTTTAATAGATTTGTTGCCTTATCCCTAGCATATAGTGTGAAAAACTATACGCTAAGTTTTAGTGACCCCCACACGTATAATGCCGCATTCTTTTGTTTGTCTCCCTTTCTTGGCCGTTCCTCTTCAATATGTCCTGAGTTGTTGCTCCCACCACACTTAACCCTACCCCTGTCCTAGACCACCCACATTATGTAGCATTTTGTAGACCCAACTTTGCTGTTCCCCCTACGAAACCATTTCTGTAGAAAAATAAATCTCTTTCTGTGGTCTGCCCCAATGCCTCCCTTTCTGTATGCTCCATTGTGTAGCTTCCCTGACAACATCATGTCTCCCTTGCCCCCATCTTACAAAAACATTCTGTGTGCCCATTGCCTCTCTTCTGTAGTCTTTCCACACCCTATGCCCTGCTATTTGCATTTACCACCTTTGCTATAGCCCTCCATTTCCATGCCTACCTCCCACTAATTGCAGTCAAATGGTTGGGGGAACATGCTCCCGTATCTACTTTCTCAGTAGTCAACTCATTCTCTATACCCCCATTCCCACCACCGTGTGGGCCCCGTAACAGCCACTCGGGACCTATGGGCACTAGTTCCACTAATGCTTTTGAATGCTGTGGATCATCTCATGAACATTTATTGAAAAATGGAATACAAATGGAACTTTAACATAGCCATTAGATTGGCACACTCACTGGCAATTGTGGCACTTAGCACTTTTAGTCTCTTTAGTGCTATACCCAGGAGACGATTCCATAATCTCATCGAGATCCACTATCATGTATCCCTTATTCTCTTTCCCACAATAGCGCACTTCACATCAAAACCTTCTTTGACATAAAGCACTAAGCACTTTTGCCTCTTTTATGTCCTTATATTCCCTTTTAATATATGTTCCTCATTTTTATAGTATAATCATGTATAACGGAACCTTGGCATCCCGATTTTAGGTACAGCGTCACATACCAAGGGATAATTATCAATTCCATTTCCCTTTGTTCATAGGTCTATTCCCCTGCCTTCAATACGAAATGAGTATGTATCCATCAATTTTGGCTTGCCCATACCCGCCATCTTATCTGTGGGCAATGGTGCGCATCGCCCGGCGCATGCGCCTAGTTCGGTGGCGGCTCCGGGACTTACCGGTAACGATGAGCCCAACCATGGCGTTGAGCGTCTTCCGGAACCCGGTCCCGCCCCCATCTGGGGTGCCGCTGACCAGGCGATGCGCCAACATACACAATGACCGTCCACAACTCATAGGTATGTCACAATCTCATTGGCCCTAGTTAACATCTGACCTTCAATTTGGGTAATATGCCGGGCAGTACACGCTCCACAGTACACCCCCTGAAGAAGCGACCGGCGAAAACGTGCGTCGGGGTGCTGTGGCGGTGTCCTTACCTAAGGCGCACAATTTTGGTACTATGCAACACCCGGGGGGTAATTTGACTGTGGATTACAACCAAAATGTAGTATACTGTGTTCTCATTTTTTATGGCAGTTGGTTATGCTTGTTATTTTGGATACTGTGACCATCGCCCACACTCTTGTTCCTGTGGATTTTTTCTATGTTTTTATGTCTTTTTTAATGGTCTGGCCATATTGATTAATACAGTCTGCATAAATCTCAATTTGAAGTGTTATGAGTATTACTTGTGAGTATACTGTGGTCCTAATATCTTCATTGGTATTGCATGCGCATTTATTGAAGAATGCCTTTATTTTTAACATACAGGTGAGCCATCATATTTAGAAAAAGTCAGTTTAGAATTAGAAATCAGTCAAAAGTAGTTTTTTTTCTGTAATTCAAGAGTAAACACCGGATGATGATATAGAGTCATTACAAACGAGTGACCTTTTTCAAGTGTTATTTATGTAATCTTAATGATGACGGCTACGTCAGGAAACCCCAAAGGCATTATGTCAAATTAAATTTAACATTAATAAAAGACCAGTCTACAGGAATTTTTGATCAAAGAAATGTTGACCAAATGGAATATCTGGTGTTTATGTTGATGGCACTGCAGAGGTGTTTGCTGGAGGGATCAGCTGATGGCGCGCAGAGGTGTTTATGCATGAGGCGATCAGATGATGCATTGCAGAGGTGTTATGGCATGGAGGATCGAGTCAGCTGATGGGAATCGGCATTGAGTGTGTTATGGCTGGAGGGAATCAGTCCGAGTTCACTGCCAGAGGTGTTATGGCATGGAGGCAATCAGCTGATGTCACTGCAGAGGTGGTATGGCATGGAGGCGATCAGCTGATGGCATTGCAGAGGTGTTATGGCATGGAGGCGATCAGCTGATGGCACTGCAGTGGTGTTATGGCATGGAGGGATCAGCTGATGGCGCTGCAGAGGTGTTATGGCATGGAGGAACACCGGGCCACCTAAAGTACATTGCCACTTTATTTTAATAGATTTGTTGCCTTATCCCTAGCATATAGTGTGAAAAACTATACGCTAAGTTTTAGTGACCCCCACACGTATAATGCCGCATTCTTTTGTTTGTCTCCCTTTCTTGGCCGTTCCTCTTCAATATGTCCTGAGTTGTTGCTCCCCCACACTTAACCCTACCCCTGTCCTAGACCACCCACATTATGTAGCATTTTGTAGACCCAACTTTGCTGTTCCCCCTACGAAACCATTTCTGTAGAAAAATAAATCTCTTTCTGTGGTCTGCCCCAATGCCTCCCTTTCTGTATGCTCCATTGTGTAGCTTCCCTGACAACATCATGTCTCCCTTGCCCCCATCTTACAAAAACATTCTGTGTGCCCATTGCCTCTCTTCTGTAGTCTTTCCACACCCTATGCCCTGCTATTTGCATTTACCACCTTTGCTATAGCCCTCCATTTCCATGCCTACCTCCCACTAATTGCAGTCAAATGGTTGGGGGAACATGCTCCCGTATCTACTTTCTCAGTAGTCAACTCATTCTCTATACCCCCATTCCCACCACCGTGTGGGCCCCGTAACAGCCACTAGGGACCTATAGGCACTAGTTCCACTAATGCTTTTGAATGCTGTGGATCATCTCATGAACATTTATTGAAAAATGGAATACAAATGGAACTTTAACATAGCCATTAGATTGGCACACTCACTGGCAATTGTGGCACTTAGCACTTTTAGTCTCTTTAGTGCTATACCCAGGAGACGATTCCATAATCTCATCGAGATCCACTATCATGTATCCCTTATTCTCTTTCCCGCAATAGCGCACTTCACATCAAAACCTTCTTTGACAAAAGCACTAAGCACTTTTGCCTCTTTTATGTCCTTATATTCCCTTTTAATATATGTTCCTCATTTTTATAGTATAATCATGTATAACGGAACCTTGGCATCCCGATTTTAGGTACAGCGTCACATACCAAGGGATAATTATCAATTTCCATTTCCCTTTGTTCATAGGTCTATTCCCCTGCCTTCAATACGAAATGAGTATGTATCCATGCAATTTTGGCTTGCCCAGACCCGCCATCTTATCTGTGGGCAATGGTGCGCATCGCCCGGCGCATGCGCCTAGTTCGGTGGCGGCTCCTGGACTTACCGGTAACGATGAGCCCAACCATGGCGTTGAGCGTCTTCCGGAACCCGGTCCCGCCCCCATCTGGGGTGCCGCTGACCAGGCGATGCGCCAACATACACAATGACCGTCCACAACTCAGTAGGTATGTCACAATCTCATTGGCCCTAGTTAACATCTGACCTTCAATTTGGGTAATATGCCGGGCAGTACACGCTCCACAGTACACCCCCTGAAGAAGCGACCGGCGAAAACGTGCGTCGGGGTGCTGTGGCGGTGTCCTTACCTAAGGCGCACAATTTGGGTACTATGCAACACCCGGGGGGTAATTTGACTGTGGATTACAACCGAAATGTAGTATACTGTGTTCTCATTTTTTATGGCATTTGGTTATGCTTGTTATTTTGGATACTGTGACCATCGCCCACACTCTTGTTCCTGTGGATTTTTTCTATGTTTTTATGTCTTTTTTAATGGTCTGGCCATATTGATTAATACAGTCTGCATAAATCTCAATTTGAAGTGTTATGAGTATTACTTGTAGAGTATACTGTGGTCCTAATATCTTCATTGGTATTGCATGCGCATTTATTGAAGAATGCCTTTATTTTTAACATACAGGTGAGCCATCATATTTAGAAAAAGTCAGTTTATAATTAGAAATCAGTCAAAAGTAGATTTTTTTCTGTAATTCAAGAGTAAACACCGGATGATGATATAGAGTCATTACAAACGAGTGACCTTTTTCAAGTGTTATTTATGTAATCTTAATGATGACGGCTACGTCAGGAAACCCCAAAGGCATTATGTCAAATTAAATTTAAATTAATAAAAGACCAGTCTACAGGAATTTTTGATCAAAGAAATGTTGACCAAATGGAATATCTGGTATTTATGATGATGGCACTGCAGAGGTGTTTGCTGGAGGGATCAGCTGATGGCGCGCAGAGGTGTTTATGCATGAGGCGATCAGATGATGCATTGCAGAGGTGTTATGGCATGAGGAGAGCAGCTGAGGGAATCGAGCATTGGTTGTTATGGCGGAGATCAGTGAGTCGCTGCAGAGGTGTTATGGAATGGAGGCAATCAGCTGATGTCATGCATCGAGTGTGGGTATGGCATGGAGGCGATCAGCTGATGGCATGCAGAGGTGTTATGGCATGGAGGCATCGCTGATGGCCACGCAGTGGTGGTTATGGCATGGAGGATCAGACTGGTCGGCAGATTAAAGCAAGGTGTTATGGCACGGATGGAGGCAATCAGCTGATGTCACTGCAGAGGTGGTATGGCATGGAGGGATCAGCTGATGGCATTGCAGAGGTGTTATGGCATGGAGGCGATCAGCTGATGGCACTGCAGTGGTGTTATGGCATGGAGGGATCAGCTGATGTCACTGCAGAGGTGTTATGGCATGGAGGCAATCAGCTGATGTCACTGCAGACCTTTATCATAACGACAGCGAGAAATTCCCTATCTGAATCAGGGTAGGATGTGTTTTGCCCTCCCTAACTGCTTATGCACGCTTCCTCTGTACTTGTCTTGGTTTTGAGATATTATGTTTGGGAAATTTTAGTGAAAATACCGGGTTTTAAAAATCACATTAAGTTAATATTTTAGGCGAATATTTTGGTGTACCACTGCCTATAGCCCCTTTTGTATTTAGTTTTCGTCTGCCGGTGAAGTGTGAACAGGTGCATACACTGCTCCTAGATGTATTTTTTCAACAACAATAGGGGCAGATGTACTTACCCGGTCCATTCGCATCCAGCGGCGTGTTCCTCTGCGGTGGATTCGGGTCTGGCCAAGGATTCATAGAGGTAGGTTTCCTCCGACGTCCACCAGGTGCGCTGCTCCTGCCTAAAGTCCGCTGACATGCACTCTAAGTACACCGGCCTATTCCTGGTGAAGGTAATCAGAGCTCCACGACCTATTGCTTTTGAATGACGGCGGTTTTTCGGAATCCGTCAGTTTTCGTTCGGCCACGCCCCCGATTTCCTCGCGTGCATGCCGCGCGATGCGCCAACAAATCCGATCGCGTGCGCCATCAGGGAAAATCGGCACAAATCGGAAATAATTCGGGTACCACGTCGGCGAAACCGAAATCGGGCCCTTAGGTAATGACTCCCAATGTTTTTCATTCGTTCAAAATAGCAGAAAAATTGTGTATTCTGACATTTGGCCACATTTTGGTTACGTTTAACCACTGTAAAATAACTCTTTTGTATTTTATGGACTTGCGTTACTTTTGGGATGTGCTGCAATACCTAATGTTTTGTTTTATTTTTTTCCACATTTTTTTTCAATTAGTTTTTTCAATTGCTTTTCCTTTTTTATTTGGTTACTGTACTGGGACAGAACCAAGTGATTGTTATAGTATACTAACAACTCACCCGTTACAACGGGAGGCTAGGGGTACCAAATCTGGGTTATAAACCACAAAGCAACAATTTTAGATGTGGAAATCGCAAGTTCACTAAATGGATTCATATCGAAAGCGTTTTGGATTACCAAATATTCAATCAGATATTTTAATGGAGAGTGAATGTATTACTCCCATAAAATAGATTATTATTTGGGCTAACAATACAGTATAAAAATATAGAAATATCACAAAAGTATTCAACAAACACTTAATCGACAATAAGTTTGGAGTTACAAATATCTAATTTAAGTGAAGAAGTGAACTTGGATTTGGACGATGGAATTGTCAGGGTTCCTTAGAGAAAAGGCTTAGGTAGAAGACAATGGGGGACATGTATATCTAGTTTATTTTGTTTATTTGCATCATTTTCGTGACATTTAAAACAAGAACAATAAAACCGATACTGTCCCGCAATGTCTGGCAGATCGAAATATCTTAGGCAATTTGTAGAATACCCACAAATCCAGGAGTTCCATTGAAAACTTTAGCCTTCTTTGCATATACTAAATTGCCAGATAAACAGCTTTCTATAGCTATCTTTTTTTAATATGTTTAAATGCTTAAAGAGAACCGTTTACCCCCAAAACGGCACCAAGAAGATTCTTACTCAAGTAAGCATCTCCTGGTACTAACACGAGACGCAGGCGGTGTTATACTACTAGTCATCTCGAAACCTCTGCCGCTGTCAAACCTACAAACGCCAACTGCTCTCAAAGCGATGTATTCATGAGGGGTTATGATGCGCGATACTACCTTAAATTTGTTATTTAACTTCTACAATGAAGGGTTTTGAAAGTAGATCTCTCCATTATGGGAGTACTAACACCACAACGTCGACTGAAAATTCGGACCCTCTAATCAGGTGTCGCATTCTTCTCAAATCCTACAAGCAAGCTAGATTAAATAAACTAGATCTGGAAATCTACTACAATTTCCTAATATAACAGTATTATTTTTCGGACTATATAAGGCGCACACGAGTATAAGGCGGCACCATAAAAATCCTTTTAAACAACGTCTAGGTTTATATATAAGGCGTACCGGATTATAAGGGGCACCTGATTATAAGGTGAAATGGCCAGCAGGTGGCAACCTGTTCACCTACAAGCGTGCTGATGTCCTGTAGTTAAACGTTTCATATGAATAAGCGCCCCTTTGAATTTCTGAAAATACAGTAACATAAGTGTGCAATCAGTTTCAGCAGATGGCATTACGACATTTCCCTAGCTAAATACATAAAACAATTGGAAGTAGAGAAAGATGTAAGAAATTTAGTCCCTACTTATTCCCGTTGTAAAATAAGGAAACAAACTACATTCCTTCTTTTCCTTTTTTTCTTGTTTTATTTTTAGTGCCACAGATCAAAATCAATAGACTCTTATGGGGGCGTTAGAGAGATGAAAAGCATTGTTTCTATAAAACCTTTCTATTTTTTTGCTTTTTTTTTAGTATTGTCATATGTTGTTAAATGTAGAGGGTTGTTTATGCATAAACGTATCATTTATATGATGGATGTGTATATAATTCATGTATTTGTTATGCGTGTTATATGTATTGTCATGTATCTATATGTAAGTTTTGTAATAAAAAAAAGTTGGGTATTTTGTATTATGTCCATTAAAATAAAAAAAAAAAACAAGTGATCATCTGATCATTTGTTCACGGCGTACCCGTGACCTTTGTACGGAGTGCGGGTAACCCGTACCCTCCAAGTAATCGGTGTCCCCCCGTCCCACTCCCCTCTTCAGCTCCTGGTCTGCTCGGTTCCGTCCGGCGTGTAGGCGCCAATTTCTCAGGACTTAAATGCCCAGTGATCTCCTATTGGAGCTCTTTATATCCGGCCGTCCTCTCCCATAAATCCTCACCTCCCTTCACTCCCCGTGGATCGTCACATTCTTCATGGACTTCCAAAGTTTCCACACCTCGCTTCCACAGTGGTTTTCCTGCTGGAAGAAGAAATCCCATCATCGTTTCCAGATGCTCCTTTTACTCCAGCGTTTCCAACGCCCTCCATGTTTTCCTTCTCCAGCGCTCACATACATTCCTCCCGCGCTGTGCCTTCCAGTGTTTCCGTCAGCGATTCTCCAGTCCGTGTTCCTCCTGCGTTTACCAGTGTTCCTCTGTGTTCCTGCTGTCATCCCGAGGCTCGGCCGTTTTCCTGCACACCTTTACCTTTGCTGCCACCGCGGGCCTCATACCATCTGCCCAGTGGTCCATCGGGTCCACTGGTCTCACAGACTCCTCCCTCTGGACTCTCTTCCCATAAAGACTTTGCTCCCGGGTACTCCCAAGTACCTTCTGTTTGTCTGTGTGAACCGTTAACCACACTTATTTCATACTAATTCACTGCAATAACTCATGTTGGCTGTGTATTGGTAATGTCAGCCTATGCCCTTGTGTTTTATGGGATTGCCTCATTCAGCTAGCTCATTAAGTTATTGCTTGCGTATACCCAGAATCTGGCGAAACTAAAAACAAATCATTAAAATACTCGCTCCGGTAGGGCTCAAGGCTTGCACTTTTCCCCCACCTACTACAAAGCCCCATCAAACAGCTGAATCCGGGGAGGTTCCAGAATGGGACCACCATTAAATAATGCTCAAAGAGCATTTCCAAAAAATGAGAACCGCCCCCATTGAACTTTTATCAACTCTATTTTCATGGATTTTTTTTTTTTAATTGAGAACATAAAGAAGACTTTGCCCCTCAAACACTAGGAGTTACTTCCTAGACTTAAAGTCAAGGTTTCCTTTTAAAATTAGTCCATACCGGACTGGCGTACAGCTGAAACTTGGTGTTAGTGCCATGTCTACCATGTTGAGGATCAATGTACCTTTTAACGCATAACAATAAGAAGAATATTTTTTACTTTTCACATGGTCTGTTCTACACACACGTGTGCCAGCATCTCCTTTTTTGTATCCCACCTGCTCTTTCCTACTTCGGAGTGATCAACTGCCACCTGTGATGAGGTGGACGAAATCCTGGTGTCTGTGGCGCGTAGGACACTCTCTCTCTCTCTCCTTTCAAACTAGTGTTTAGAAAAGTGTACTAATTTATGGTTTTTTGATTTTTTTTTTTTTGGATGATGATTGTACCTCTGCTTGACTTTCGTAACTCTTATTTTGAAGATTCTTTATAAGACATGGATAACATTTCTCACACCCCACACCACCCAGATACACTCGGGATATCATTCTGCACTCCCCCGAGTTAGTAAGTTAGATGCAGCTGTAAGTAAAATTTCCCATAAATCTAGTAAGCAGATGGACTCACTACCACCACTTTGTGGAGATTAGAAGAATTGCACACAAGACTGTAATTAATGTTTATTAAGCAGAGGTACCTGCCAAGAAAGCGTAACAAGCTGACATCTGTCATGGACTAGTCGTTGGCTTCGCTCTTTGCTGTTCAGGTCACTGCGAAATTAATGTGGAAAGTAATGCATCATGTCAGTCCCTCTCTAACTTCTGCCTTCTATTCATGATAATAATTTTTGGGTCCTAGCACAAAAGTTACTGCAGGAGAAGTTCTCTTTTCAGCCATAAGTCATCTATAGTAAGGTTCTTCTCCCTTCATCGATTTGGAGCGAAGTATTCTAGCTTTAATCTCCGCTGCTGTGGTGAATCACAGCTCTGGGGAGACTCAAATTGAAATGGTTTTGACATTTTTTTTTTTAATTACAAGCTAAATTACACTCATCAGTAATATCATTGGGCTTCCACATCTTACAAATTTACGTTAAGGGCAAAAAAATTACAGATGTGTTTTCCTACCGAGTCTACTGGCTAGACAGTCATGTCATGTGGGTTCCCAAAATTTTCAGTACTAATTTTTTTGAATTGTGGAAAAAAGTAATCTTCTATCTATCTGTGTCTTGTGGTCCACCAGCATTGGGCAATTACTTACAAGGTCCATTTCCCATCCAGCGGCGCGTTCTTGCGCGGAATTCGGGTCCAGCCGGGATTTATTAATGTAGTTCCTCCGCGTCCACCAGTGGCGCTGCTCGCGTCTGAAAGCGATATCGGAACCACTGGAGTTCACGAGCCGGCTGAGTGAAGGTAAGTGCAAGCTCCGCGACAGATTTTTTTAATGCGGCGGTTTTCCGTATCCTCGGGTTTTTCGTTCGGCCCTCCCCCCTACTACTGTCGCGTGCTGCCAGCCACGTGGATGCCCACACTGATCAACGGCCCAAAATCCCGGGCAATACGGGAGAATCTGCGTAAAAAAAAAAAAGTCGAAAAATTTCGGGTAACACGTCCGGGAAAACCGAATCGGCCCTTATAAATGACCCCCTTGTGTTTTGATTTGCAGTTGTCATCCCTAAAGAACAATTCTCAAAGAAATTGTTGGTTACAATAGTATAGAAACAAGTTCCTTTTGAATAATTGGAAAGGACATGATGAAGGGGGGGGAAATAGTCACAATATAAATTCATATGGTTAGTATTGTAGGTGCTATCTGGATGTTGTGAAATGAAAAAAGTACTCCAGCTCACCTAAATCGTTGGCGTCATCCTGAAAGTGCACAGATCTTCCCTGCCTACGGGAAATATAGTATTTAAAATGCCATGGCGTCCACAGGCAAAAACAACGTATAGGAACAAAAAGTCAACGCGTTTCCAGCTCTAAGTTGTGCTCTTACACATGAGTGGAACCGCGTTGACTTTTTGTTCCTATACCTGGCTTTTGCCTGTGGACGCTATGGATTAATACTAATAAAGGCGATTTTATCTGAACAAGAGCCGGATCTGTCAAACATGTTTTAGGAAAAAAAAAACAAGTTTTTTAATCGTGGCATCTGGAGTTCCCAGGGTATAATAAAATAGTGTAGGATATGTTAACTTGAGTAGTACATTCTGTCTCTCCATACGGTATCAGTACTAGTGACAGAGTCTGTAAAAAACCCTCAGTGACGACCGCGCCCAATGGGCGTCCTGCTGCCGGAATATGTAATTTGCCATTTGAATATGCGGAAAGTTTGACAACAGCGTTTGAGAGTTATCAGGGTGACCAAGGCAGCGGTGGGTTTGACAGGGGAACGGGAAGACCTGTTTCTGCTAATTGTGAAACAGCACTGAAGGCTCTGGAAAACCCACAAGACTCCCTCCAGCTCATAGAATAATTTAAAAAGATTCTTTTAGAGGAAGGATGCCATGTAAATACAGAGAAGATTGCCATAGTCCGGTGCCGTGATCTATGAAGTAAGTGTCCCTGGTTATTCATGTGGATTTTTGAGTCAGATTCCTTAAATGTTTCTAGGATTGTCTTTTGTTTTGGGTGTGAGATGGGAAGTAAAATCCGGACGTCAGGAGTATAACCTTGACTACGTAGGTAAGTCAATATTTAGTCTACGCTAATACAATAATTATTGGTTTTACTTAAAGTAAGTCCAAAGAGACTGATTGTATATGTTCTAAAGACCTTACTTCTAGTACGACGTGGGGCCTCCCCGGTCTGTGAGCAATGTCCTTGTTTTGGGCTCGCGGGTGGAATCCTTTCTGCTGGTTGGGCATGTATCCATCTGTGTGTTAACCTGGCGCAAGACGATGTTTGTTTGTGCATGTACCAACGCTGGTGCTAAAAATCGTTCTTCATCTCAATGGCTTCAAGTGCCTCTATACCTCATCCTGGATTTATGGTAACAAGATGAAAAAAACAGTTCTTAGTCCCCTTCCTACACCCTGGCGAAGTGATCCGATGAACTCGTATCACACTTGGCAACGTGTGCTTGTGCCCGGATCACGGCCCGAACACTAAAATGGACTGAACTGACAGTATGGCATTAATGGTGATTTTCCTTCCTCCTATCCTCTTCCATTACAATGTGCTGATGCACATTGGAATGAAGGTGTAAAAACGAGACAGCCCGAGGCTATCATGGCGAGGGACGGCCTTTCCCCGTGACGTCACGGGAAGCGACGATCCTCGGCAAGATGGTGGGTGCCATCTTTCCCATGCAACCGGAACCCGACTATTTCCGTAGCTATTAACGGTGCGCGTCGTAAGGTGTTCATCTACCGCAGGTGGTCCGCAACTTAATAAACCAACTTACAGAAGACGACACCTGGTTACAATGGACCCCTCTCCCACTGTGACCCTGGGAAGCCTATATATGTTTACTTTAGTACCCGGCTGCAATGAACACTGTAAAGTGTTGAATGCAGTTTCAAATGATAAGCCTTGTTCCCATGTGCACAAAATTTAGAAAATATATTTTCACAGAGGACTAAAAGTTGTCAGAGTTGCCATTATAAACTATACCAGTTGGACTTACATATTACAAACCTTAATAACCTTTCTTGTACGTACCCGGGGACTGCTGTAGTTATTCAGCTAACCATACATGGGATCTTTTCAATGTAATCCCTATATTACTTCATAGATCTGTTTCATAACACAACTAAGCATTTTAAACCACTTGGGCAGGTCTCTTTTAGGCTGTAACTTTAGTTTAGTGCCAGAAGCAGCGTACGCAAGGAGGGCTGCTACGCCATGAGATGGATGCCATGCCACTGCGCACTAGCCCCAAGGTACTGTTCCCATTAATGTGCAGATAATCGTGATGAGGAGGGGACCGAGGTAAGAAGAAAAGACGTCACCGATCGCTATGCTTCAGATGTTCAAGAATATGTGTGAATAATAGAAGTAATATGAGCGGACGGATAATTTGGGTTTCATTATTTAGAGTCAACATCTGCTTCGGCCATGTCAGGCTTTCAGCGTGGGATTGAACCTCTACGTGTCTCTGCTGTTTTCTATGTTCAGCTGTATGTCAAGCAAACCTTTATCTAATATATATATATTTATATTTTATATATATCTATTTATATATGCCCTTTCTTTAATCGCCTTCTCAGATAAAAAGAAGTATTAATAGTTCCACGTTTAATAAAATTACATATCTATATATACGTCTATAAGACTTCTGTATATTTGTTAGGGACAGTGATGGAACTAAATAACGGTACAAAGCAAATGGGTAACAATTATGTCCGTTGCTGGTACGCATCCTGAAAGAGAAACTAATCCGATGACTATGGCAATGCCATCATGGTTTTTTTTACAATTTTTGGCAAATGAAAAATTATTTTCATCGGTTATTTTTTTTATAAAAACACTTTAGTTTCTTAATGTAATTTTTTACATAATTGTATCTTTATTTACAATGTGATCTGCAGCACGGTATAGTATAGTATAGTTGACATTAACAGGCAATCTATCTTGTTAGACCCTGACGGTCCCTCGCACACATCCTCTCCATTGCCAATCACCTGTTGTGTTATGATAGTGATGCGACCTTTGGAGACAGAGTGCCCAGCTACACCAACTCCACGATTACCGTAAGTCCAACATGGCGATTTTAAGAAGCAGTAACTTACTGCTACCTGTTCTTCCCCATCTTAGCAATCGTAGTCGGCCCCCTGAGCCACCATACAGTTGAAAAGAAGGAGGCCAATTCAGACTCTTTTTGTAGCTTCTCTCCAGTGTCTCTGGTGGGTCCGCAGGTTCAGCTTCAACAGATAATGCAGTTTCGTCAACACCTTCTCACTTTTTCTCCGCAGTTCTAAATAGTCAATGAATGTTGTTTAAATTGCCTAAGGACTAAAGGAAATTGGGTCCTAATTTGGTGAATTCTGTTCCTGGGATCCTGAGTGCCCACAAATGGCTTCTGCGGCCTCCTCTGTCACCCTGCTTGTTTCGGCACCACTGTGTTTAAGAGTGCTTAATAATCCCCTCTGTTTGTCAAAAAAAACTTACATCCCAGAATGGTATTGAGGGTGTATCTTCATGGTCAATTTGCTTTTTGCAACATAACTTTTGAACAGCACCGGAGGTTTGATCGGAACAACGGGAACCATCTTTTCAGTTTTTCCTTTATTTGTTTACTATAATGTATTACAATAAAACTATGTAATGTTTTTATCTTTTGTAAAAAACATATGCAAACTTTTTTAACACGATTATGAAGAGATACACGTGTACACGTCGGCACCACAACCTCCTCACAGTTGATTCATTCCGATAGTATAAAGCCGATGCTGTTTTCTTCTCAATACACCATGATTAAGACGGTTAGTCGTTCGAAACGCGGAATTTAGGGGCATATTGAAACCATGCTTTGGATACACGATTGTTGACTCAACTAAAAGTCTGAAAGTTTCTTGGAACCTGCTGGATCATGTAAAGTCTTCAGTATGCTGTTTCGACCTTGAACAAACGAGGTGAGATCCTTCCGTTTCAAGAGTACAAGAGTGCGGAGGTGAAAGCTGAACAGTTACCTTTTCTCGATGTACTAGTCCCCCCACCCAACTGTACTAATGTAAATAAATCAACACGGGCCACCATAAGTACTTGCACTTTATTTTAATAGATTTGTTGCCTTATCCCTAGCATCAGTGTGAAAAACATATAACGCTAAGTTTTAGTGACCCCACACATATAATGCCGCATTATTTTGTTGTCTCCCTTTCTTGGCCGTTCCTCTTCAAATATGTCCTAGTTGTTGCTCCACCACACTTACATACCCTCTCCCTATACCTAACCACCAACATTATGTAGCCATTTTTGTAGACCCAACTTATGCAGTTCCCCCTACGAAACCATTTCTGTAGAAAAATAAATCTCTTTCTGTGGTCTGCCCCAATGCCTCCCTTTCTGTATGTCTCATTTGTTTAGCTTCCCTGACAACATCATGTCTCCCTTGCCCCCCATCTTACCCAACACCAACATTCTGTGTGCCCCATGCGCTCTCTTCTGTAGTCTTTCCACACCCTACGGCCCTGCTATTTGCATTTACCACCTTTCTATAGCCCTCCATTTCCAATGCCTACCTCCCCACTAATTTGCAGTCAAATGGTTGGGGGAACATGCTCCGTATCTACTTTCTCAGTAGTCAACTCATCTCTCTATACCCCCATTCCCACCACCGTGTGGGCCCCGTAACAGCCACTACAGGGACCTTAGGCACTAGTTCCACTAATGCTTTTGAATGCTTGGATCATCATCATGAACATTTATTGAAAAATGGAATACAAATGGAACTTTAACATAGCATTAGATTGGCACACTCACTGGCACTTGTGGCACTTAGCACTTTTAGTCTCTTTAGTGCGATATCCCAGGAGAACGATTTCATGAATCTCATACGAGACCTCCACTCATGTCCTGTATCGCACTTATTCCTCTTTGGGACAATAGCGCACCTTACATCAAAACTTCTTTGGCACCATAAGCACTAGAGCACTTTTTGCCCTCTTTTATGTCCTTTAGTATTCCCTTTTTAATATATGTTTTCCTCATTTCTTTATAGTATAACATGTATAACGAACACTTGTCATCCCGATCTTTAGGTATCCAGCGCTCCATACCAGGGATAATTAATCAATTCCATTTCCTTTCGTTCATAGGTCTATTCCCTGCCTTCAAACTAAATATGTATATTATCCATCCAATTTTTTGGACTTGCCCAACCCGCCATCTTATCTGTGGGCAAGTTGGTGGCGCATCGCCCGGCGCATGCGCCTAGTTCGGTGGCGGCTCCGGGAGCTTCCGGTCACGATGAGCCACCATGTGCGTTAGCGTGCTTCCGGAACCCGGTCCCGCCCCCATCTGGGTGCCGCGACCGAGGCGATGCGCCAACATACACACATGACCGTCCACAACTCATTAGGTATGTCACAATCTCATTGGCCCTATGTTAACATCTGACTCAATATTGGGTAAATATGCCGGGGCCCTACCGCTCCACAGTACACCCCCTGAAAAGCGACCGGCGAAAACGTGCGTCGGGGTGCTGTGGCGGTGTCCTTACCTAAGGCGACATTTTTGGTACTATGCAACACCCGGGGGTAATTTGCTGGATTACAACCAAAATTGTAGTATACTGTGTTCTCATTTATTTATGTGCATTTGGTTGCTTGTTATTTTCGGATACTGTGACCATCGCCACACTCTTGTTCCTGTGGATTTTTCTATGTTTTTATGTCTTTTTTATGGTCTGGCCATATTGATTTAATACAGTCTGCATTAACTTCAATTTGAAGTGTTATGAGTATTACTTGTTGAGTATACTGTGGTCCTAATATCTTCATTGGTATTGCATGCGCATTTATTGAAGAATGCCGTTTATTTAACATACAGGTGGCATCTCAATAATTAGAAAAAGTCGTTCTATACATTAGAAATCAGTCAAAGTAGTTTTTTTTCTGTAATTCAAGAGTAAAACACGGATGTGATATAGAGTCATTACAAACGAGTGACTTTTTTCAAGTGTTTATTTATGTTCATCTATATGAATGGACGGCTTATCAGTCAAGGTAATAACCATATTATAGGCTTATTGTCCAAAAAATTATGAATATTAACATTATAAAGACCAGTCTAAGGCATTTTTTAGATAACAGAAATGTGTGACCAAATGGAAACTATGTAAGGATAATGTTGATGATGGCACTGCAGAGGTGTGTATGGCCTGGATGGGATCAGTCTGATGGCGCGATGAGGTTGTTATGGCAGTGAGGCGATCACTGATGGCATGCAGAGTGTGCATGAGGCGATCAGCTGATGCACTGCAGGGTTATGGCATGGAGGGATCAGCTGATGTCGCTGCAGAGGTGTTATGGCATGAGGCAATCATGCCTGATGGCACTGCACGACAGGTGGTATTGCATGGAGGCATCAGCTGAGGCCATGCAGAGGTGTTATGGCATGGAGGCATCAGCTGATGGCTCACAGGGTGTTTATGGCATGGAGGGATCAGCTGGTGTCCTGCAGAGGTGTTATGGCATGGAGGGCAATCAGCTGATGTCACTGCATGGTGTGTATGGCATGAGGGATCAGCTGATGCTTGCAGAGGTGTTATGGCATGGAGGCGATAGCTGATGGCACTGCAGTGGTGTTATGGCATAGGGATCGCTGATGTGCACTGCCAGGGTTATGGCATGGCATCAGCTGATGTGCACTGCAGAGGTGTTATGGCAGGAGATTCGCTGCAGAGGTGTTATAGCATAGAGGGATCAGCTGATGGCTCTGCAGAGGTGTTATGGCATGGAGGCGATCAGCTGCTGCCGCTGCAGTGGTATTATGGCATGGAAGCGAGCAGCTGAGGGCACTGCAGAGGTGTTATGGCATGGAGGTGATCAGCTGATGGCGCTGCAGAGGTGTTTTGGCATTGAGGCGATCAGCTGATGGCACTGCAGAGGTGTTATGGCATGGAGGCGACCAGCTGATGGCACTGCAGTGGTGTTATGGCATAGAGGCATGGAAGCCCATGTTGTGTGATAGCAGTTTTCAGCTCACCTGTATTGTGGGGTCTGGTGGTTCTCATCTTCCTCTATAGATTCTCTATGGGGTTAAGGTCAGGTGAGTTTGCTGGCCAGTCAAGCGCAGTGATACTGTGGTTATTAAACCAGGAATTGGTACTTTTGGTTTTCTACAGAAAGCATGAAGTGCTCTAATATTTCCTAGTAAACAGCTGCTCTGACTTTGGTCTTGATAAAACACAGTGGGCCTACAACAGCAGGTGACACAGACCCTCAAACTATCACCGATTGTGGAAACTTCACACTAGACCTCAAGCAGCTTGGATAGGGTCTCTCCACACTTCCTCCAGACTCTGGGACCTTAATTACCATATGAAATGCTAAATTGACATTAACCTGAAAACACCTTGGACCACTGATCAGCCGTCCAGTACTTTTCCTCCTTGGACCAAATAAGATGCTTTTGGTGTTGTCTATTGGTCAGGAGTGGCATGACATGCAATGGGACATTGGTAGACCATTTCCTGGATACATCTGTGTGTGGTGGCTCTTGAAGCACTTACTCCAGCAGTATTGACTCATTGGGGGTCATCTACTAAGGCCCTAAGGGCATGAATCGTGTTTTTCCAATGGGTTACACGAATATTACCGATTTGCGCCGATTTTCCCTGAATTGCCCTGGGATTTTGGCGCACGCGTACGGCTGGTGGCGCAGCGGCGCCGGCATGTGCGCAGCGGAAATTGGAGGGCGTGGCCCTAAGAAAACCCGACGGGATTCTGCGCAGCAGCGACACCTTGTGGACATCGGACACACTACCTTAGTGAATCGCCGGAAGACCCGAATCCTCCACTGAGAACGCGCCGCTGGATCGCGACAGGACCGGGTAAGTAAATCTGCCCCACTGTGCTTGATTGGTCAGCAAACTCATCTGACATTAACCCCATTGGGTATTGTCAAGAGGAAAATCAAAGACTCCAGACCGAACAATGCAGAAGAGCTGGAGGCTGCTATGATACAACCTAAGCTTTGCCTCCATGCCACGCAAAGTTGATGTACTCATTAATGCAAAAGGAGCCTTGATAAAGTATTGAGTGCATTTACTGTACATAGTTTACATTTGGACATTTCTGTGTTAAATTTTTTTTTTACAGTTGGTCTTTTATAATATTCAAATTTTTGGAAATAACAACTTTCAGGGTTTTCTTGAATGTAAACCATAATTATCAACATTAACAGAAATAAACACTTGAAAATCTTCCCTCTTTGTAATGACTCAATATCATGTACGAGTTTCACTTTTTGAATTGAATTACTGAAAAAAATAACTGATTTTGCTGATATTCTAACTTGTACAAAAAGTTTTTCTCTGCATCCTCGTCCTTCAAAGATACTGTAAGTATATAGAACAGTCAGTAAGGACAGTACCTTTCCATCTCCCAGTCCATGTACCCGAGTGGAGGTAAAAAGCTTCCTCTGTACTCGTTATTGGGTTATGTAAATAGGACCAGTGTGTTGTCAATTAACCTTTTACTAAAAAAAACTACATATCTATGCATCTATACCTTCAGCACAAATAGTATGTTCTTCGCACACTGTGCTGCCGAAAGTAAGAAGCAGTTTGCAATAAACTAAGAACAGCACTAAGCTACATATTACCTTGTCACTGCTGGAGGACGACAGATATTACCGAGTATCTGTAAGCTGCAAATGAAATGAAAAAAAGAATTAACACTGCTGAGGAAGGCAATTCTGTGCCATGTAGTTGCTAAGTAACCTAATGGATGGATGTCACCGGGGACGGGAACAGAATGGTATGTTAGTATTGGGTGAGAAATTATTGTTGGGTGTAAATTGTAGTCTTGGTGAGTCTTGATGGTAACAGTACCAACTAATCTTAATTCCATGTTGCCTACCAGATACCAAAGAGAACCTGTCATCAGGATTTCACATTTTCATGACAGGTCCCCATAGACTTTTTAAAAAAAAACCAATCTGCTGTTACAATTAACATTAATGGTTCAACTCACTTTTAAAAGTAAACAAAAGTATACGTGGTTACTTACTAGCAAACCGCAATGAGTCATGGGGAGAAATTTTACGAGCATTAATCATCATCATTATCTGCTCTCTACTCTTCGTCCTTCTTCCCAGCCCCATTCCTGAAGAAAATTTCAAACAAATCTGAATCCAGTGTTCTTAACCCCAGCTCCTGGAAATATGCAAGTACTTTTCTAGAATGACAAATAAAACATTGCTTCTTTTATCTATCTTGAAAGGCAGGCCCCTTAGCAGCAAGCATGACTTTCAAGAAGCCTAATAACGTGATGTGGGATTAACACCAAAAGCAGTATATCCAGGAACTTATTCACATGGGAAGAGATTGACAGCTAAAGACAGCATTGTTTTGACATGGTTGTGTCTCTTCAGTATAGTGTAGGGAACTGGTTTGAGTGAGAGGTTATTGACTAGGGTCCAAAGGTAAGAGTTCTCCTTATGAAGACTTTGCCAATTAAGACCAGCTTGTACACGTGTGGAGACTTATAGCCATTGATGCTCCACTAGGGGATTCTGGAAAATATGCAAATATGTTTTCCAGGATGGACAAGGAAAACATTGCCTCTGTTTGCTGCTTTGAAAGGCAGCTCCCTGCGCTGGTCTGATGGCACAGTGGACCACAATCCCCATTAATCCAATATTCAAAAAGAATTGGTGTCCTACCTGTTTCAAGTGCCTGCAATTCACAGAGAAAGAAAGAATGCAAGACTTAAGAAAATGTTTAAAATGTGCATAATTGGATATTGGCTCCATCCATCTCCTTCTTTGGTGTCTTTTGCCGAGTTCTCCTTTGATAGGGTAAATTGCTATGCAGATGACCTGTGTCAAATTGTAATAATTTGGTGCCATAATTGACAGTTTGGTTATACTGTTAGGAATGTCACAAAGTGTTTTCAATTTGTTCACATTCATCCTTTTTTTTTAATTGTATCATCCCCGTTTTCCAGCTGCCATTTTTTCTTAACTTGATATGAAATATTTACAGATCAAAAGCAATGTAGACAGGTTTATTTTTTGGAGGCTATTCACAGGATTACAGTCTGCCACCAATAGCTTGGCTTGTTACTAACCACAAATTATTCTTGGCTCCACCCCCCCAACCCCCCATTACTAACCTCTGATTTGCTTCTTAAGGCCTTTGAATGACAAAGTTCAGACTTTATTATAATAATTTTGTGAGCTACCTTTTCTAATTTTCACCTACAGATGTTAAATTAGCATACAGGAGCATGACAGTGGTTTTTAAAATATATCAATATTATTAACTCCCTTAAAAGGACCCTTTGGGATCCCCCCATTAAACCTCGGTATATGAGATAATCTATTTTCAATGGGAGGGGGTACAGTATAATCAATTTGCCCTTACTGTAATAATAACCAGAATTGTCTCCCTTAGCCTTTGTTAGACTTATGTTTATATACAGCAGCCAATCAGACAAGGCCAAGCTGCAAGGGGGAGGAGAAAACAGCAGCTTGAGCCAATGAGTCACTGATCACAGGACTATCATAAAATATAGTAGCAAAACTAAAAATCAGGATAAAAGAAAAAAAATTGATATTGTAGGTACTGACTATAGAACCTGATTGGACAGGTATTTGGAATACTACAACGTAACATTGTACTCTTTTAATCAAATTGTGAGAAAAAAATGGATAAATGCTGGATAAAAGCGAATAGTTGTACTCTCTAAAGGTCCCATGACCTAAGTATAATTCATAACTTTCTAGTTATACAGTTACTTTGGGTCCAGAAGTGTTTGGAAAGGAAATCAAGATGTGATTAAAGTGCAGAATTTCAACTTTAATTCAAAAAGTTTACCAAAAATATTGCACCAACTATTTAGGAATTACAGCGACTTTTTACGTAGCTCCTTTATTTCAATGGATTTAGAAGAAATTTGACAAACTAACATAATTAAATAAGCATAAGGATTATTTCTAATACCTGGATGCAATGACTTAGTAGACAATGACTGCCTGAAGTCTGGAACACATGGATATCACTAAATACCAAGCATGGTCCCCTGAGATTCTTCCAGGTCTTTGCTGCAGTTTACTTCTTGTTCTTTCAATTTTCCTTTGTCCAAGTGAAAAGTTTCTGCCATAGGTATAAATCAAGAATTTCCTTTACACACGTGAATTTTAGGGAAAGTATAAGTGTCTTGTAACACCTGAACATATCATCAATAGACACTAGTGACCAAGTTCCATTGTTAGCCATACCTGCCAATGCCATATGGCTACCTCTACCATTTCACACATGTGTCGTGGGATGAGATATTCACTCCTCACTTTTCTGGTAGAACTTAATGGGGCACATTTACTAGTGGGGGTTTTGGCGCACACGATTAGATTTTGGCGCAATCGCGTGACACAATTGCAACACAAATCGGGGGGGGCGTGGCCAACGGACAACCCGAGTGATTTGGAATGAGCGCGGGATTTACAATTCAAATTGTGTCGCGAGACATTGCACTTACATACACCGGGAAGAGGAAGGTGAACTTTGGCGGACCTCAGCGTGGAAGCGACAGATGCAAGAAAATGGACGCACGATCTTGAAGAATCGCGCCAGACTTCATCCTCGTTGGAGAACGCACCTCGGGGATGGTGACAGGACCGGGTAAGTAAATCTGCTCTAATGTTTCCAATATCTGTCATCAAAATCTTGTTCCATATCTGCCATCTTTTTAGATGTTTTGGATCAAAGTCTTAAATGGTAAAGTCTACTTTATATTTACATTCAGGAAGCCATCACTTGAGGGAGTTCTCTAGGAATTCTGGAAAACTCCATGGGGCAGATTTACTTACCCGGTCCATTCGCGATCCAGCAGCGCGTTCTCTGCGCTGGATTCGGGTCCGGCCGGGATTTATTAAGGTAGTTCCTCCGCCGTCCACCAGGTGGCGCTGCTGCGCTGAAAAGCATCGGAACGCGCTGGAGTTCACCGGCTCGGGCTGAGTGAAGGTAAGTGCAAGCTCCGCGACAGATTTTTTGTTTTAAATGCGCCGGTTTTTCCGAATCCGTCGGGTTTTCGTTCGGCCACGCCCCCCGATTTCTGTCGTGGGCATGCCAGCGCCGATGCGCCACAATCCGATCGCGTGTGCCAAAATCCCAGGGCAATTCAGGGGAAATTGGTGCAAATTGGAAATATTCGGGTAACATGTCGGGAAAACGTGAATCTGGCCCTTAGTAAATGACCCCCCATGAGTGCCAAAGCAGAGAAAGCCTGCTTACTCTTATCAAGCTCTCGGTTCTTCCTTTGCTTGGCTACTTGAATCTGGCCAGAAGTAAAGGATTTTAAGTGGGTGGCCTTCTTAGACTTGTGGACAACAAATGAAATGAAGTCCAGTGCTCAGGGGAGGCCTTTATTGACGAGGCGGGTCCCATGACCCCTTGGAGCATGGAGGCATGAAAAAGTCACAATTCCTTGTGCACAAACAGGAGTTGTGACATATTTCCCCCTCATGCTGTTCTGTGCTACTTGAGGGGCTGGGTGATAACACCAAATTTACTATAGCCTGTGCCAAAATGCTGGACCTGGGGTAGAATTCATTTGGGCGCTTTGGACAGAACTTTTTTGTAGGGGAATCACCAGGCGTGGATTAAGACTACCATGGGCTCTGGACTGTATGAATATTATAGCCCCTATAAGTCTGGAGTCACTTCCTACATCTGGTACTAGAATCAGCTTCTTGGGGAATGGAGGATGTGTCCCTTCTGCCTGCTTTCAATCTGCAGTTTCAGGACCTTTGGATAACCTGCATATAACCTGAAATGGCTCTTGTGTACATGTTTATTGAAAACAGGAACAGGTATTGTCAGTACCTGACCAGCAAACCGCGCAACCACAACCAGGCTTGGTGCTAGCTGTCCGACTAGGTAAGTGGTGGTAAACTCACCCTCCGACGTCTATGGAGGCTAAGGCCCTGCCTAAAGCAGTTAAACTAAACTGAGGGACAAACAAACAGATACAGACAGACGAGCGGAGACAAACAAACCAGGTCAAAACCAAGATGGCTGCAGAGTTACAGAATCGGATACAAAACACAGAATACCAAACAAGATAGCAAGAGCACTAGATACACAGGAAAGACTTGAACTAGATACACAGGTAAGACTTGAACTAGATACACAGGTAAGACTTGACTTCACCAGCAAGGTATGATGGGAATAGGCAGGTATATAAGGCAGTTCCCGGACACTCCTTCAGCAGAACACTGGGGAAACTGTCCATCAGGCTAGTAACCCTTGCTGGGTAGGACTGAAATGCAAGGAGCAGGGTGTGGCTCAGTTAATCCAAACACAAACACTAAGCCATAGTTAACATACAAATAAACACCATCTATTCTGCCAACTGCGGATAGAGCGACCTTTAGGCACGAATGTTACAGGTATACAGGGATATATATCATGGGTGAAGGTCATTTTCAGCATAAAATTTGGTGGGTGGTTTTGGTGGCCTTGCGCCTTCTAGAAGACTTGGGCCCCCGGCTGCCGCCCCAAACCCCCTATATTATACTCCACAACTGGGAATCACATTGTGCGCCAGTCTTGATAAATCCCAATACTGTGTCTGGTCTTCAAATCACTGTGGGAGGAATTTATTAAGACTGGTGTTTAGATCACCAGTCTTTAAATTACACCACCAGTGCTCTGGGCCAACCTATTCACTAAGAGTCTCTGGCCAATTTGGGGATCCGGGGACAAAGTCCCCCAGTTCTGACCGGTATATGGAGTTATTTGCTCAAGTCTCTGCCTGCTCCCCACCCGTTCTAGCCCTGACACACAAATATGTGTGGAGGTTGTAGAAGCCAAAAATCTGGTGGAGAGAAAGAGATTTATATGGAAGCCATAATGAATCTCCCCCTGTGAGTCTGAACCAGTTAATTACCCAATCTATGAGGAAACAGTGACAAACTGGAGGACAAATGAGGTTGTATATTATTTGGTGTTGTTACGACAAATGGATCCATTTTAAGATTCCATGTGCGCATATTACATGAAATAGAAGTTTATTATATAACATCTATAAATGCTTCTCTACAGTCATCAGATACACCGCAGTAGTGACAATGAGTTCAGTCACCACAGTAGTTAACAGCCAGTTAGATATATTGATGTCATATCTATGTCACCAAGGTCTATAAAATGTTGGGATATAAAAAATAATAATTGGGTCATTTCTGCATGGTGGCACACAGGCAATGCTTTATCTGTCATAAAGACCTACAAAAATGTCTCGGAAGTTTAGCTTCTTGGTATCTACTTAACAAGTAAATAAATAAAAGCCATTTTAATAGCCATCCCTTCCTCTTATCTGTAAAATGTTCTGGAAAGTGTTACTCGGAATCTATGCAGGTGGTCAAGTGTAGTGTCCAAAGTGTATGCGCTGGCTCTTACTGACAAGAGCAGGCGCTGATATCTGCGGCTGACCTCTCTTACAGAAGCAGATAATCCCCTTGGTCAAGTCTGACAGTTGTAGATATACAATTTGTCATGGTGTTCTCTCCAACTACCTACTGCTTATCTATCGTCAGAATGAACCATACGGTAAAATATTTAACTCTACACTTCCAACCTTCACTTTCTAATGTCAAGCTGGGCGTCGATGGCCTGGGTCTTCTGCACATCGGGAAAAGAACAAGCAGTGAAGCTTTATTAACAGAATTTATAGCTTCCTACTAGGACCAACAAGGTGAACATACAGCGATTGCAACGTCTATTTCATGGAAATCATATAAGGCAGTGATAGCGAACCTTTTAGAAACCGAGTGCCCAAACTACAACCGAAATCCACTTATTTACCATGAAGTGCCAACATACTCCTACCTGTTCTTTCACATCTTTCAATTAAATTGGTGGTCTGAGGCCACAAGTTAAAAGAAGGAGGGCAAATCATATTATCATTGTAGCTTCTTTCTAGGGTCTCTCTGTAAAGGAAGAATGGTTGGGTCCAACAGAATGACCTCCAAAGATAATGCAGTTCTGTCAAAAACTTCTCACTTTTCCCGCAGTTCCAAACAGCCACACAGTGTCGAAAGGCACTGAGAGCAGCCATCTTTATTTTCCTGGGACTGCAGGAAGATTCAGTGTTTGGTGAACTCTGTCCTGGGGTGTTGGCCTGAGTGCCCATAGAAAGGGCTCTGAGTGCCACCTCTGGCACCCGTGCCATAGGTTCGCCACCACTGATATAAGGGATAATATTTTTGAGATAATAGTCATGTTATCGGCACCTGATACACAAGAAGTCCAAAAATTCCATCAGCGTCATATGAACTCTACACATCTACGTGTACATTTTTGGTTTCTCATGGCTTTGTAAAAAGGTAAGTAGATGCCACAGTACGCTAGTTTTACGACACATTGGGGCTCATTCACTAAGGATCCGAACGCCGCACTTTCATTGAGTTTCCAGAATATTTCCATTTTGCGCCAAATTGCCCCGGGATTTTGGCGCACGCGATCGGATTGTGGCACATAAGCTCCGGCTTGCACGTGACAGAAATTTGGGGCCGTGGCCGTCGGACAACCCGACAGATTCGGAAAAAACTGCAGAATTTAAAAAACTATTTGTGTCGCAAGATCAAGCGACACCGGCTGGATATAGGGCGCATGACCTTAGTGAATCCCGGCAGTCCCGAATCCTCGTCTGACAACGCGCCGCGGGATCGCGAATGGACCGGGTAAGTAAATCTGCCCCATTATATTACTTTATAAACCTTTTGGAAAACAATAGTACAAGGGACTACATGAAAAAGGAATTTTCTAGACTTACTTTGCTCTTGATCTTCATCTTTTCTTTCTTCCTAATCAACTTTCGACTTTGAAATATATTGATATGAATATTCTGTAAGATGGACATAAGCTGACTGGAGTGTCATTTATACAGAAGCTCTATGCTAAAGGTAACAGTGAATAACAATAACAAGTATCATGTTGCCTTGTCAGTTGAACTGAAAGGTAAGTGATGGTTAAAAACTTGAGTGGTTTGTTTGATGTAACTCTCAATTATTCTATTCATGTCCAATAAAACACAGCTGCTGCTAGACCTCTTTGCCTGAGATTAACTCCCTGTAGCTAATATCCATTTTTCTACTGTTTCTGTGTCTTGTATTGTTATTTTTTAATTTCATATCTTGTGTTAATAGTTTAGACTCTATTGTAATTCAATTACCTCCTCATAAATATCTCTACCTGTTTGCTCCATATACCAGCAGCTGCCTAAATAGCAAATTCACCTTGAAGCATCACTCAGAGTCTGCTGGTAGGTTCCAGATAATGGGGCACATTTACTAAGGGTCCGCACACCGCATTTCCGTCGATTTCCCCTATTTCTGATTTGCGCCGCATTTAACAGGGGTTTTTGGTGCACGTGATCAGATTTTGGTACAATAGCGCCGACTTTCATGCGACACAAATCGCGGGGCGTAACTGTCGGACAACCCGACTGATTCGGACTAAGCGCAGGATTTAAAATTCAAATTGTGTCGCAAGACATGCACTCACATACACAGGGGAGAAGAAGGTGAACTCCGGCGGACCTCAGCGGGGAAGCGACACCCGGCAGGACCGGGTAAGTAAATGTGCCCCGATGAGTTCACCCCTATCAGGGAGGTTATTCAGGTGCAGGAAGGGTTGTAATTCGCAGGGACATCACAGGGAGAGTTTGCCATCAGATGCGTAGTGTAGCGCCATGTCTGGCTGTCGGTGAAGAAAGAGATTTCCAGCTCACCTCTGCTTCAATGGCTGCACATTTAGAGCATGCGCCATCCAGCTGCAGGGACAAATGACTTGATAGAAGAAAATCCAGGGCCAGCTCCAAACAGCGTGAACAAGGCTTTATTTCAGATTCATGAGAACATTCAAAATTGTACAAAAATGGAGAGGATGCTGGTTAACGTGTTTCTGACACTCCTTATCTTCAAATGCATCTCCCAGTGACACGCACTCGGGCGGAGCTAAAGCAGCATCAAAATATACAGACTGACATTATTAAAACATTTAAAAATACAATTTAAAAATAGACATTACTAGCCTGATGTCATACCCCTATGCATCCAAAACAAGGTTGTTATCATGGCATTCTCCTCAAGCCTTCCTGGTTGTATAATCTTGTGCTTACATCATCATCCAGAAACATGTCCACCTGAAGGCGGCATGTGCTACATTCCCAAGTTAACCTCCTAGTATCCATGGGCTTCAGCTATCCACATGACCTATCATGTGACTGATTGGGGCCAATTCACTAAGGGTCGCACTGTGCACTTTAGTCGGACTGTTCACGTTCTTTTAGGCTAAAGCAGCTCACACAGGTATTTAAGAAGTGGGTGCGCTGGGATCTTGGTGCACGTGACTATTGTGGCGCAGCTGTGCCGGCTTCCATGCGACACAAATTAGGTGGGGGTGTCGTCGGTCGGTCTGAGCACTATATTTAACTTTTAAATTCTGTCACATGCCCTATGTTAAAGATGCACCACAAAAAAGATGGTGAACTCTGTCGGACCTGAGCGGAGAAGCGGCACATTCATGATTTCAGGTGCACGATCTTAGTGAATCACTGCACGCTGCAGATAGAAAATAGATGGACAATGCACTTTCAGGGAACTCCAGTGCGCTTGTAAGTAAATGTGCCCCATTGTCTTGGATACAATGGTAAGTGTACCTGCCGTAGGTGTGTCCTTTGCGGTTCTTTTACACCAAGTCTCCACTCACTAGCTGGAAATACTGGACCAGTGGTTTCTGCAAAGTTTATTAAAAGTTCAGGTATATTCCTTAAAGATAAAAGTATGGCGGGACATTAAGAATGAAGTAAAAATTCTCCAGAAGATAATTCCAATAAGACATGGAAGATGTAAACCAGCTAAAATATGTCTAGTCCACAACCTTGAGCAGTGAAGGATATCAGGAAGAAGTATTTGGTCAACATTACAGTTAAAATTGAGTAAATAAGGGAATGGGAGATGTCCATCATGATTATGGGAGAATTTATTGAAGGCTTTAAACCTGAAATCTAGTTCACAGAAGTTTTAATCGAAAAGTCATGACTTGGCCTTGTCTTTATAATCTGTAGCAAAATCTGCATGAATTTTCTTACAAATCTGCAGTGACCCCATATGTACAGTATAACATGCAGAATCTTTGTGGATTTTTGGGATGGATTCGGCTTTGGACCTTAGGGTCCTACTTTTATAGTGTTTAAAATTTTCCATGAATCTCTTTTTGCCCAGACCCCAAATTAAGCCGTTCCTTTAAGCTTGTTTCAGGTACCACCACATGTTTAGTGTTGCCATTTTTGCTTAGTAGAGATTTTTCGTTTATTTTCCACCCGTGGCCTTGTCTTGTATTACCTTAGCAGATACGGTAGTTGTAGAAATTAATAGTGCTTTTGTGTATTGTGGGCAAACAATTTACCTGTCTGCATAATGCTTGTGTGCATATAATCAGCTCTGACCAATTGTTAGATACTTAACATTTATTAGGGGACGATTTATGACTCATGAGAGAACACAGCGCCGCACTATATTACTCATTGGCAAATGGCTGCGGAATTCACTATAAAAAGTTACTTTTAAACAGTTTGTTCAAGAAATGTTACAGTATTTTCTATAAACTTTTCTACTGTGTTCTTTTTGCTTTATTCGGGTGATAGAGGGGGTCTTCTAATTGGGTAATTATTGGCGTGGCTACAAATGTACATTGATAAATAAACTATAATCTCTCCTATGTGTGAATATAGCAACATCTCAGAGATACAAGTTGGATGTGTCGCAGAACAATCTGGCACTGTTAGCCAACATGGATCATCTCTGGGTAAATTAACATTTGTTAATTTACTTTGTTTTTACATTTTCCACTGACTGTGAGAAAACCGTGGAGACTGCAAACTGCTGGCTCCATATCCTAAAAGGCCAGAGACACTCTGAATATCCGGTATCCAGTACAGTGGTGGGGAGAGGGCAATATTAAGACTGCTTTTCAATATGGAAGCCTTCATAAATTGCCCCTATTAGGGGGGAGGACTTATCATTTGCTGGTGCACAATGCGAACACTGCACCCTGCATGCACCAGATGTACAGTAGCGAGAGGCTCTGATGTATTAGACCCAATGTTGGGTTGGGCTTCATAGGCTTCCATACTCACACCTCTTCAGCAACTGCAGAAAAATGGAGGGTGCAGCATGAGGGGGGGCATCAACAGGTTCAAAGCAGTACCTGACAAAAAAACAAAGAACAAGAGAGCTTGCAATTATAGAAAACAGATTCACTTTATTCAAAAATACCACATAAAATATAAGTAAACCACTTTCAGAAGGGATTCCTGAAAGTAGGAAATATAGGGGGAACAGAACAGTGTCCCAGATGGAAGTGGGACAGACACAAAGAACCTATGGCCCCCCTACCCTGTATGTGCCCCAAAAACTGTGGCAAAAAATTTTTTTGTATCAGAAAATGTATAGTGTCCAAAAATAGGACTATGGTAAAAGGCAGTGGACCTATGTGTCACAATAACTATATATTATCAAAGCAGTACCTGATGCTAAAAGATAGTGGGGGTCATTTACTAAGGGCCCGATTCGCGTTTTCCCGACGTGTTACCCGAATATTTCCGATTTGCGCCGCTTGTGCATGAATTGCCCCGGGTTTTTGGCGCACGCGATCGGATTGTGGCGCATCGGGGCCGGCATGCGCGCGACAGAAATCGGGGGGGCGTGGCCGAACGAAAACCCGACGTATTCGGAAAAACCGCCGCATTTAAAAACCGAAAATGTGTCGCTTGGGGAGCGCTCACCTTCACCTTCTATGGGATGGTGCATTCCGGGGCGTTAAGATTATTTTCGGCGGAGGAACTACCATCTTAAATCCCAGCCGGACCCGAATCCTGTGCAGAGAACGCGCCGCTGGATCGCGAATGGGCCGGGTAAGTAAATGTGCCCCAGTGTCTCTGCCCACCTTATGTCAGCATGGCTTTGAAACACTGCTTACAGAACCCATCTACCAAAAAAAACATATCTGATATATTAATACAGAAGAAGGCAGCGGGGGTGCCATCTACAGGTCGCCTCAGGTAGCAGAATATTTCACCCCTGACACCACACTCCCATTGCCGGGGAGACAGGGGGGCAACCCTCTTCACTATGTCTCTCTCCTTTGTGCTGCTTGATCAGAGTTGTTAAGGGATTAATATCTCCATGCAGGGCAGATGCAGCAGGGACAAGTGTGATCACCAGGACGAGTGTGTGCTCGTCCTAATGTGGGAAATATCTGCTAAATAGGAGGAAAATTGTCCTTTTTCGTCAAATGTTTAAAGGTCTGTGTTCCAAGTTGTCTCCAATCGTGGACCCCCCACACATAGTAGAGATGAATCTGTCCAGCTCATGCTGAATGTTGCCCAAGGGTTTTAACATGTTGTCAATAATTGGGGGCAAAAGTCCAACCACTTTCAAGGCCAACTTTGTGTAGGTTAAAGGAGTTATGCGCCGAGTTCTTTAGTATGAACAAGAGAGGGGACAACTCATTGATTAATGGGAGACTGACATCCCCCCCAATTTAAAGGATGCGGGTCCAATTCTCTTATCCAAATGCAGCAGCAGATCAAACAGTCCTGCTATTCTCGTGAGTGATGGTTTGGCCACACAATTCGGAAAGTTTATTTAGTAAGAATTTATAAAGTGGAATCACCTGCTATGTGTGTCTTTATTGTTTTGTGTTTTATTTATCAATTTTTTTTTGTTTTTGTGCACATTTCAATCTCTACATCCAGACTCCATAGTCTATAACAAGTAAGATGGCTGCCTTTATCACAGACAAGAAACCCGCCTGACTGTAATGTGTTGAGACTTTGCGCTGAAATAGCAGTGTTTGCTACGGACGGAGAGGAATCTCATTTTCATGTGAAATAAGAGGACATTTATCACGGTGACAGGGGAAACGGAGAGCCGGACACAGTTCTTAATAGCAAAGAAATATGAACTCTGTCCATGAGCTGAGATTGCTGGTTAGTCTAGCGCTGTGTCGCAATGTAAAAGGTTAATGCAAACCTGACAATTTTCACAGCCATGTAATTGAAATAAAAGCGGTTTCCTGGGGTATCAAGTAAAACATGAGTCACCGTACAAGCAAGAAATGAAAATCTGCCCATAATATGTTGCTGGAAACACTTAGGTCATTGAGACATAAAGCCACGTTAGATGCGTGAGGAATGCTTGAAATATTTAACTCCTAAGACATGGGAGTCATGTCATCCTGTATGTAACCTGACTGCGGCAGACCCTCGTAGCAGGGCCTTCTGAGGGAGATTGGTGAGGTTATGGCTCCCTCATATGGTGAGTCTTCAAATTGCAGACACAAAAGGGAAATGGAAAAAACACGTAATAAGAGGAAAAAACAAATGTATTTGCTTGATTGTTAATTTGGTCCATACTCCGTGTTTGTCTAATGTTATTTACTCCAGATGCTTAGATAGATGCATAAAGAAAATCTTGTATATGGAAAACTAGGCATCACTTTTAGGGCAGATCAGAACAAATTACAAGCGTGCATAGAAATATATAGAAAATAGAAACACAAAACTAGAAAACATACATTTCCAGCAGTGCAGCAAGGGCAAATTAAGACAACTATAGGCCATGGGCTTTTAAAGTACCGTACTCTGGCAAGTAGTGTTTACAGAGTAACAGAACCAAAGACGCTACAACGATTTTCAAATATAAAGTTTACCAAATTAGTAAAGCACTAGAACCAAGCTAAAAGTTACATTAATACATAGGTGTAGTACAAGAACCAATCTTAGGACGAAGATATGGTGCCGGAACCAAGCTTACTACATAGAAAAAGTACCATAACCAAGCTAAACACATACATAAAGTACCATAAGCATGCTTTGTATATAGATATGGTACCAGAACCAAGCTAACCACATACATAGAGTACCATAAGCAAGCTTTGTATATCTATATGGTACCAGAACCAAGTTTACCACATACTTACTGTACCATAACCAAGCTAAACACATACATAAAGTACCATAAGCATGCTTTGTATATAGATATGGTACCAGAACCAAGCTAACCACATACATAGAGTTCCATAAGCAAGCTTTGTATATCTATATGGTACCTGAACCAAGTTAACCACATTCTTACTGTACCATAACCATGCTTGCTACATAGATGCGGTAGTTAAACAAAGCACATTCTATAGATAAGGTACCAGAACTAAGCTTACTACCAGACATAAGTAACATATTGTAATGCGGGATCGTAGGAGGAAGATATGGTGCCGGGACCAAGCTTACTACATAGAAACAGTACCATAACCAAGCTAAACACATACATAAAGTACCATAAGCATGCATTACGCCTACAGTAGCGTTATATATATTTGATTTCTGGTTGATCTGCTGGTGGCTGTACTTGCTGCAGTGCATCTACTAGCAAATTGGGAGCAATTTGGAGTCAGACTTGCGACCGCTGTGTTTTAGTGACGCACATATCCATTGCAAAGACCGAAGTGGGAAAATTTATCCTCCACGATCCTCCACAGCATCCACCAGCGTTCAGCTCTCCATACCCCAGACGCTGGAGCGGAAACGCAAATATAGTGCAACCCACCCGCACGCCCAAGCCCTTAATGTGCACATCTCCAGATTGCTTAGCCTGGAGATGCTGCCCTATAGGCTAGTAGAGACCGAGGCCTTTCGCAACCTCATGGCGGCGGCCGCCCCTCGGTATTCGGTCCCCAGCCGCCACTACTTTTCCCGATGTGCCGTCCCAGCCCTGCACCAGCACGTGTCAGACAACATCATCCGTGCCCTGACCAACGCCGTTTCTGACAAGGTCCACCTGACCACGGACACGTGGACGAGTGCTGCCGGGCAGGGCCACTATATATCGCTGACGGCACATTGGGTTAACTTGGTGGAGGCTGGGACCGAGTCTGACCCTGGGGCTGCTCATATACTGCCGACGCCGAGGATTGCGGGGCCTACCTCGGTCCAGGTGTTTCAGGCCTACTATGCCTCCTCCTCCTCCCACCCCTCCTCCACCTCCTCCTCCGAACTACCATCCGTGGGCACGGCGCCATCAGTCGGTAGCTCTAGGCACAGCAGCAGTGCCGTCGCTAAGCGACAGCAGGCGGTGCTCAAACTGCTGAGCCTAGGCGACAAAAGGCACACCGCCCAAGAGCTATTACAGGGCATCACGGCGCAGACTGATCTGTGGCTGGCACCGCTGAACCTCAAGCCGGGAATGGTTGTGTGTGACAACGGCCGTAACCTGGTGGCGGCTCTGCAACTCGGCAGACTGACACATGTGCCATGCCTGGCCCATGTGTTAAATCTGATAGTTCAGCGTTTCCTCAAGACATACCCCAATCTGTCTGATTTGCTCACGAAGGTGCGCCGCATCTGTGCGCATTTCAGGAAGTCCAGCACAGATGCTGCCACTCTCAGGGCAGCGCAGCGCCGCCTCCAACTGCCCGCTCACCGACTGTTGTGCGACGTGCCCACGAGGTGGAATTCAACACTGACCATGTTATCCAGAGTTTACCAGCAGCGCCGAGCGATTGTAGACTGCCAGATGTCAACTTCCACCAGAACTGGTAGTCAGGTCAGTCAGCTTCCTCAAGTCTACAATGAGGAGTGGACGTGGATGTCTGATATCTGTCAGGTGCTGAGTAACTTTGAGGAGTCAACACAGATGGTCAGTGGCGATGCCGCCATCATCAGCCTCACCATCCCGCTGCTTGGCCTGTTGAAAAACTCTCTGATCAGCATGAAGTCGGAAGCTTTGCGCTCGTCACAAGAGACGGGGGAAGAAGATTCCCTTGTTGATAGCCAAAGCACCCTTAGGTCTGTTTCTCAGCGCATATCGGAGGAGGTGGAGGTGGAGGAGGATGAGGAGGAAGAGGAGGAGAATGTTGGCGAGACACAAGAGGGGACCATTGTTGAGTCCTACACTGTTGAGCGTGTATGGGCAGAAGAAGAGGAGTTGGAGGAGTTGGAGGAGGAGGAAATGGACAGTCAGGCCAGTGAGGGGAGTGAATTCTTACGCGTTGGTACTCTGGCGCATATGGCAGATTTCATGCTAGGCTGCCTATCCCGTGACCCTCGCGTTCAAAGAATTTATTCCAGCACCGATTACTGGGTTTACCAGCAGCGCCGAGCGATTGTAGACTGCCAGATGTCAACTTCCACCAGAACTGGTAGTCAGGTCAGTCAGCTTCCTCAAGTCTACAATGAGGAGTGGACGTGGATGTCTGATATCTGTCAGGTGCTGAGTAACTTTGAGGAGTCAACACAGATGGTCAGTGGCGATGCCGCCATCATCAGCCTCACCATCCCGCTGCTTGGCCTGTTGAAAAACTCTCTGGTCAGCATGAAGTCGGAAGCTTTGCGCTCCTCACAAGAGACAGGGGAAGAAGATTCCCTTGTTGATAGCCAAAGCACCCTTAGGTCTGTTTCTCAGCGCATATCGGAGGAGGTGGAGGTGGAGGAGGATGAGGAGGAAGAGGAGGAGAATGTTGGCGAGACACAAGAGGGGACCATTGTTGAGTCCTACACTGTTGAGCGTGTATGGGCAGAAGAAGAGGAGTTGGAGGAGTTGGAGGAGGAGGAAATGGACAGTCAAGTCGGAAGCTTTGCGCTCGTCACAAGAGACGGGGGAAGAAGATTCCCTTGTTGATAGCCAAAGCACCCTTAGGTCTGTTTCTCAGCGCATATCGGAGGAGGTGGAGGTGGAGGAGGATGAGGAGGAAGAGGAGGAGAATGTTGGCGAGACACAAGAGGGGACCATTGTTGAGTCCTACACTGTTGAGCGTGTATGGGCAGAAGAAGAGGAGTTGGAGGAGTTGGAGGAGGAGGAAATGGACAGTCAGGCCAGTGAGGGGAGTGAATTCTTACGCGTTGGTACTCTGGCGCATATGGCAGATTTCATGCTAGGCTGCCTATCCCGTGACCCTCGCGTTCAAAGAATTTATTCCAGCACCGATTACTGGGTGTTCACTCTCCTGGACCCACGGTACAAGCAAAATCTTTCCACTCTCATCCCTGGAGAGGAAAGGAGTGTGAGAATGCATGAATACCAGCAGGCCCTGGTTCACAAGCTGAAACAGTATTTCCCTTCTGACAGCGCTAGCGGCAGAGTGCGTAGTTCTGCGGGACAAGTAGCGAGGGAGAGTAGGCGAGCAGGCAGCTTGTCCAGCACTGGCAAGGGTACGCTTTACAAGGCTTTTGCCAGCTTTATGTCACCCCAGCAAGACACTGTCACCTGTCCCCAGTCTCGGCAGAGTAGGGCTGATCTTTACAGAAAGATGGTGAGGGAGTACGTAGCTGACCATACCATCGTCCTAAATGATCACACAGCTCCCTACAACTACTGGGTTTCAAAGCTGGACATGTGGCACGAACTGGCGCTGTACGCCTTGGAGGTTCTTGCCTGCCCTGCCGCTAGCGTCTTGTCCGAGCGGGTTTTCAGTGCAGCTGGTGGCATCATCACCGATAAGCGTACACGCCTGTCGACTGACAGCGCTGACAGGCTGACGCTTATTAAACAAAATATACTGGCAAACTTTTATCATGTACCGATATTATTTGAGCGCTTCTTGCTCACCTCCTTTGGTTCCTCTCTGCCACCCATTGGTTTGAAGCCTGAGTCCATTTAGGGTATGTCGCCATGACACTCTCTAGCCTGCTGCCGCTGCCTCTGCATGCCGTCCCCTATAGTGTCAGGGTCAATTATTGGATGTTTTAGATGCTATCTAGCTTCATTCTGTCACTCTGTCATGGCCATGCTGTTGCCCATAATTTTGGCATAATGGTGCGATTAAGCAGCCTCAGAGGCATCCATGCATGCTGCCCCTGCTGTTTCCTGTCCATTTCCGTGGTGTTTCCATCCTTTTCTGAGGTTCCCAGGTGTTTGGCCAAGCTTCCCTGTGCAGAGCCTTGGTCCCCTTGAAAAATGCTCGAGTCTCCCATTGACTTCAATGGGGCTCGTTACTCGAAACGAGCACTCGAGCATTGGGAAAAGTTCGTCTCGAATAACGAGTACCCGAGCATTTTAGTGCTCGCTCATCTCTAGTCTTAATAAATTTCCCCCAATGTTCTTATAATATCCTCCAGTCTCATTCGAAAGGAGACTGGCAGCCAGTGCAGCGACTGGCATGAACTGTAGGCATACATGGTCCCCTTATCAAACGAGCTGACTTGTTAACTTTGTCGCCACCCTGCTGTGTAATCCACAAAATATACTGGCAAACTTTTATCATGTACCGATATTATTTGAGCGCTTCTTGCTCACCTCCTTTGGTTCCTCTCTGCCACCCATTGGTTTGAAGCCTGAGTCCATTTAGGGTATGTCGCCATGCCACTCTCTAGCCTGCCGCTGCTGCCGCTGCCTCTGCATGCCGTCCCCTATAGTGTCAGGGTCAATTATTGGATGTTTTAGATGCTATATAGCTTCATTCTGTCACTCTGTCATGGCCATGCTGTTGCCCATAATTTTGGCATAATGGTGCATTTAAGCAGTCTCAGAGGCATCCATGCATGCTGCCCCTGCTGTTTCCTGTCCATTTCCGTGGTGTTTCCATCCTTTTCTGAGGTTCCCAGGTGTTTGGCCAAGCTTCCCTGTGCAGAACCTTGGTCCCCTTGAAAAATGCTCGAGTCTCCCATTGACTTCAATGGGGCTCGTTATTCGAGACGAGCACTCGAGCATCGGGAAAAGTTCGTCTCGAATAACGAGTACCCGAGCATTTTAGTGCTCGCTCATCTCTAGTAATAATCTATTGACGTAACACTATGTCAAACGGTGTTTGCAAGTATGTGTAGCACAAGCAGAGGCCGCTGCACAATATTTTGAGTTTGCAATTCCATTGCCGCAAAGTTATTCCTTTTACATACATGTACTCTATTTTCTCCAAAAAATTTTTTGGGCAAATGTTGCAATATCGATCAAAAAATTTTAGTATTTGAAAAAAAAGTTGGTCTTGCCAGACGGTCATTTGGCATTTTTTTCAATTAGCCAAACACCATTATTGACGACCAATCCATTCCCATTGTAGGCTGCTGTATGTTATTGGATTTAAAAAATTTTGTAAACTTACGCCTTACTAATTTGAAATGCATTGGGATAGAAAAGGTCATTTTTCAACATCAATGTACAAGTGCTGTACACCGTATCATGTTAACAACACCTTAAGGTTATGATATTATATGGATACATCCAAAGGAGGAAATGTTGAAACAGCACTATTTAATATAGAAACCATTCACGATTTACAATATATAGTGTAGTTGCACGCGGGCATTATCCGCATAGGTATTGGGCAAAGAATTTTGCTTCTTAACAAAACTTAAAAAAAAATACAGACAGTGTCTTAAATTTAATCCAAGCTTCAAAATATGTTCAATTATGTTTTTTAATGGGATGACATACTCTGGCATGCATTAGATTTGCCCTTTTTTCACAGCTAAACCAAATTATGCAGATTTCAAAGTAACTCTGCAAATTTCCAAGTTCTTGCTGTATTTCTTGTGGCTACGCTTTGCTTGCATTCAATGCCGACAATCTGCCAAGTGCAACGCACTTTTCTTAAATTAACATTGTTATCATAGTCACTGGTGGAATCACATTTGCAGCACAACTGTTACTACGTAACTTTCATAACCAATTCCATATGTCTCAGGCTGCATATACCACATTAACTTATAGAGGCAGTCCCCTGGTTACATACAAGGCAGGGTATGTTGGTTTGTCCCTTTGTGTAAATTGTATGTAAGTCCGAAATATAGTTTTTATCAATGTTATGCCAGGCTGGAATTGTTTCTCTGTGACAATTTGATCTTAAAACTGTAGGGTTGGCATAATAATCAGAAATAACAATAAAGATTCATTACAGACGCAAGTTATAACTGTTAAAGCTGATTATTGTAGCCTAGGACTAAAGTACACTAAATTAACAATATCCAGTAGTCCCTTGGTAACTAGGTTTCGTTTGAAAGTCGATTGGTCTTAAGTAGGGAACCACTTGCAATACTATGTGACCTATGAGAAGCAGCGGTAATGGAAATTTTTATTTTTTTTTTAATAAAAAAAAAAAAATAGAAAAGTCTGTTATATTCAAAACATATTGAACATGGGCATACAGATTATTTACGCGTGACACATGACATGCGCTGGACTTATAAAACTATAATCCTATTAGTTTCTAAAGAATTGCTAGATGGTTAGGTTGGTCATGGCAGCGTTTGTTTTGCTGACCCTTTTTTAAATACTTGTCATATTTCAATGTCTACAAGTTTTTGAAAAATTGGATACGTTTTTTTAAAGAATGTGAAAACTTTAGTAACAAATGAGGCAAACACAACGAATTTACCCATCTACTAGGCTAGCATTGTTATTACACAAGTCAAAAGGCATTTAACCACTTTTTTAGATTTCGACTTCCTATGGCTTGTGTCACTTATTTTGGTCAATGTTATAGTCTGAGAGGCTAAATTTTCAATAGGAGTGCATCACAATATGGAGATTATCTTCTTTACAGATTTTGCACTGACATGTCTCATTTTGTCTGTACAAGATGCAGTTATGTATAGCTCTACATGATTTTCATGAGTCACCAACATGTACAGTGATTGCATGTTGATTTTTGTCTCATCCAAAATGCAGCCATTTTTGGCTCTAAAAAACAAACTTAAACATTTTTAATTGTGCCTTTCGAAACAACATTAATATTTATTGAAAAATCAAAAAAGTATTCACATAATGTTGCCAACAATATGTTTTTTACCCCTGTTCCAAAAAAGAAAATCAGAAATGCAATGAGATTAATGTCCTGGCAGTAAATTAAATCCACAAATAAATCCACAAATAGGATACACTTTTATTCATACAGGTCTGAATGTAGAGATTTACTTTAGGGTGCATTCACATGAACGTATGCCCACACGGCTATAGCCGGGCGGGCATATGTCAGACCCCTCCCCTCTACGTAGCAATCCGCGAAACATGGCCCGTAATACGGCGAAAGATAGGACATGCCCTATCTTTTCCGAGTGTACGGAGCAGTACCATGCTGCAAGCTAGCGTCCGTACATACGTCCCCCATACTGTAGTGTGAATGGGCCCTTACTGTCAGCATAATCTGCCCTGGTGGGCAAGATGCACAATGTGGATATTCTCCTACTCCAGCTAAGTAACTGAACATGTTTTAGTGTAAGTTTATGCAGTTTTACTACTAATGAATATGTTTATTATTTGTCTGCTACCAATAAAAGGGAACAAAACATTGGATTAATTAAACTAATCTAACAAATAAAAACAGCCTGTCATAAAGAAACACAGAAAACAATGTCATGACACACGTCTGTAAGGCAATAGGAATGGAATCAGATCTGGTGATTTTAGTGATTTTAATGGAGTAAATAACTTATTTTTTCCTAAATTCTCCCCATATAGAATTTAGATATAAAAAATATGCAAAGCTGTTGCAGAAATATTATCATTTGAAGATTATATTTTCAATAAATGACCTGTCCCTAATCTGTCCCTGTATCTTCAGGACTGCTCCTGAAGGTAGAGCCTCCTGCGCCTCGTACCTAACCTCCTGACACTCCCCCTAGCACTATCCCTATTGGTGATTGATTATATTGAACTGGTCCTCCCTGCAATTGATCCTCGATCAATCAGAAAAATCTGAAGATTTTTCTGAGAAGAAAAGATTTTAGATGTCAGTATCTTTATTCATTCGAAAATGCATTCATATAATTAATAACTGTAATAAAGTATTTATAATTCCAAAAAAACAATCCCCAATTTCTTTGAGCCAAATCATATGGTTTATAAATAACATCAAATCAAGAGAGTGGGCATCTCGTGTTTATGTCAGTTTGTCCCTGCGGCGCCCCCTGTGGTATATATATACCATGATACCATATATATTGTCCCTTTCAACCTCAACTGACACAAGATGGCTCCGGCCTACACCACATGTGATGTCGTCATAACTGCAGCGTGTATATAGCATGTGGTTCTTTCATATAGTTTTCTCCTATAGTGATGTTTTTGTCCATTATGTCCATTAATGGATGCATTTTATATGTAAATTATGTATTGAGCTATGGAAACACAGTATCATAGTCAATAATATCTTATAATCAGCATGGGCAGTAACCACCAATCACAGCATATCTTTCATTTCATATTGTTCTCCCGCAAAATGAAAGCTGGACTGTGATTGGTTCTTCCTTTCTTTAAGATGGCCTTATAGATCTGTGCTGCCACTGGTTGCTATGGGCAGCAAAGACAGACATTTTTCTAAATCTTCCTTTGCAAAGTATGAGTCTGCCAATATTTCTTGTTTTAGAAATGACACTAACAACCACAGCAAGACTTTATCGTGTTTTCTTGAAGATCCCCAAACCAGACCCTTTATTTTACCTTTTATTGAGATAGTTGGAGATAAAAAGTTGGGAGGTGATGGAGGAGTTAAAACGTCCTTTTTATCTTTTGGATAACCAGGTTAAAAAACAAACAAACATCACAATTTTTAATATATCCATAGATTTTGTTCCAGCCCTTACTCCACCGCCACACAGTATAACTTCCACCTTAGTGCCTCCATCATCCCTTCACATTATGTGCACCCAGCGCCCTGTCACATTGTAGTCCCTCGATATTGTGCCACTAGCTCCTCCTAAT
This sequence comes from Engystomops pustulosus, assembly GCA_019512145.1. Taxonomy (NCBI): domain Eukaryota; kingdom Metazoa; phylum Chordata; class Amphibia; order Anura; family Leptodactylidae; genus Engystomops; species Engystomops pustulosus. The sequence continues at coordinate 19,584,794 of CM033647.1, forward strand.
ACAGTATTATAGCCCCACCAGCAGCTCCCCCTTATATTGTACCCACTGTGAGACACTGAAGGGGTTAACTGTGGATGGGCGGTATGTTTCCCCTAGGTTTTGCTATTATGCAAGGCCTTAGTGCTGAGGTTGGGTGTCCAGCACCTTGGACACAGGTGATGGGAGCAGCCCAATCAGTTTTTTTTAAAACCGCTCAGCAGAGCTGAGAGTGTTGTCTCTCTCTGTCTTGAACTGCATCACAGCACCCCGCTACCACGGTCTCTACTGGGCCAAATCTCCCACACCACTAATACTGTGTCCCCAAGCAGATTCCTATCTTATTGTGCCCACCCCCAGTAGCTCGCCCTCTTTTTTGCCACCCTGCCAGAAGCTCCCCCTCTTATAGTTCTGCCCAGCAGCTCCATCTTTAATTTTGCCCCCTCCAGCAGCACCTCTCTTACTCCCCCCCCTCCAGCATCTCCCTCTCTTATTGTGTCCCCACAGTAAAATAATATACACAGATACTCACCTTTCCTTGTTTCCCCACAACAGCTTCTTCACTCTCCTCTGCTGCTGCTGTATGTGCCAGTGAAGCCAGCAGGCAGGGATGACATCAGTACATGGCGCCAGCCTGCTCTGCTACACAATACAGCAGTACTGGAGGCACACTGATAGTACATGGAGCTGTCGGCTCTCTCTCTTATCCCTGTAATCAGCACATACATACCACCAGGAGGGACAGAAAGGCAAAGCCCAAAAACCAGGCCTGACCCACTGGATTAGAGATGGTTGGGAGGTGTAGTGATCTCAGTGTATAACATATAACCAGTAAGTGTAGTGATCTCATTGTATACTATTCAGGTTTAGCATCTGTTGTCACTGTAAGCTAGCTCCCCAGCTTTACAACTGAAACACAGCTTAACTACAAGCTAATGTAATGAGAGGGTTTAACATCACCCTATATAGCAGGGGTGGCGAACCTATGGCACTGGTGCCAGGGATGGCACACAGAGACCTCCCTGTGGGCACTCGGGCTGTTTCCCGGGCACAGAGTTTGCCAGACATGGAAAATTGCAGTCTCAGACAGTCTGTGTTATTTTAAAGAGACCCATCTTGGGCTGCCTGGGACTGTAGGAATAGTGAGAAGTTGTGATTAGGGTTGGTTTAGAGCTATTAGAGAACTTGCTCCAGGCCCCCACGATTCTTCTTGTTGAGGGGGCCCTACCGTCTTTGAACGGTATTAGGGCACTCAGGCAGCTATGTTACTGCCATGTTGAGACTTTGGGAAAAGTTAGTGGGTTTTGAGTCACATTTTGGGCACTTGATCTCGAAAAGGTTCGCCATCACTGCTATATCGCATTCCTGTAGAAATAACAGGTCTATGTGGGCACCATTCATTGTAATGGAACAAGTATACAGTAGTGGATTATACTACAATGACACCTGGTGGCCATAACCGGTCACTACTAGGTTAATACTTTGCAATTGTGGTGACCTCTTAGGTCTTTCATTTATTCTTACCACACTTTGAATTCACTTCCAGACCAACACAACAAGCCAAGCTATAAAAAACAGAGCACTCAACTGTTGAGTTATAACACTTTATTCTTATTTTTGATAAATACAGAAATAAATGTGAAGTTTTAAGTCTATGGCTAGTGGGTATCAGGGAAATCTTTGGATCTTTCATGTTGTTTATGCTGAATTAGTCAGGGCACAAGACTAATATTGTCAAGCTCTGTACTGTTTGAGCCTGCGACACGTTGTTAAATTCCCCCAATGCGTCATGCGTGTGTCGGCCATATTTGCGGATCAGTTGTTAAGTAACACATAAATAACATATATAATAACAATAACTACAGCAGTTTTAAAGCATAACTGTCATTTCACAAATGTTTCTTATATGTGTAGGGGATGTGCTTTAAAACATTTTTCTAATATAGTTTATTAGGGGATTTTGTGAGCTTTTATGAAAAAAATACATTGAAAGCTTCCCCTGCTCTGCTCTGAAAAACCTGTTGTTATGCAAAAGTCTTCATTCTATGCAATATAGAATAAAGACAGCTGATACAGTCTATGGATACTGTTTGCACTCTCCCTACTGCTGACTATGGGGGTCATTTACTAAGGGCCCGATTCGCGTTTTCCCGACGTGTTACCCGAATATTTCCGATTTGCGCGGATTTCCCCTGAATCGCCCCGGGATTTTGGCGCACGCGATCGGATTGTGGCGCTGGCATGCACGGACGTGGCCGAACGAAAACCCGACGGATTCGGAAAACCCGCCGCATTTAAAAAAAAAAAACTGTCGCGGAGCTTGCACTTTCCTTCACTCAGCCCGGCTCGGTGAACTCTAGCGTGTTCCGATGCTTTTCAGCGCCGGAGGAACTGCCTTAATAAATCCCGGCCGGACCCGAATCCAGCAAAGAGAACGCGCCGCTGGATCGCGAATGGACCGGGTAAGTAAATCTGCCCCTATATGTCTATATACAGCAAAATCTTTTCTTGCACTCAGTAAACTTTTTGTTGCTGTTGTTTAGTTCTGATAGCCAACATCGTCCTTTCACACACTAGTGATCTCCCAGGAGTGGAGAGGAGTGCCGTCAGTCATTAGAGGTCACTGTTTGTCAAAGTCAGAGGAAAACTTCAGATTTCCAATGATATTTTATGGTAAATCTGAAGCTGCCCTGTGACACACAGTGACCTTTGACTTACTGCCTAGCTCTCCTCTCTCATGGCAGATCACTAGTGTGTGAAGGGAGGATGTCGGCTATCAGAGCTGACTCTCTAAATAAACACAGAATACGGTAAGTAGTTTACTAACTGCAGGGAAAGATTTAGCTGCAAATATATCTGTAGTCATCAGCAGGGAGATTGCAGAGTTTATACATAGACTGTACCTCTGAGCCATCTTCATTCTGTATAGCACAGGATGAAGACGACTTTTTCATAGCATAGCCAAGGTAGTTACTACAGCGGTAGAAGCCATAGCAGCCGCTTTGGGGTCTGCAGGGTCAGGGGGCCCTGGCATCTGACCTGACACTAAAGAATGGAGGATGTGCACCATTATACATATATATATACAGCATAATATATAAATATACATTACATATATGTATAATGGTGCACATCCTCCATTCTTTAGTGTCAGGTCAGATGCCAGGACCCCCTGATCCTGTGGGATGTATGCGTATGTATGTATACTGTATGTGTGTATATATGCTGTACATCTGTACATGGCACTGTATGTGTGTGTATATGTGATGTGTAGATTTTCTATGTGTGCTTATGTGTGTAAAAATGTATAAATGTGTGTGTATGAGTGAAGAACTATATGTTTATGGATATAGGTATATAAATGTGTCTGTACATATGTAAGGCTCCATTCAGAAGGCTGCTACCCTCCTAGTTACACCCCTGTAACAGGCTTTTACAGAGAAGAGCAGGGGAAGCTTTGATGGTAGATTTTTAATAAAAGCTCACAAAATCCCCTAATAAAATATATTTGAAAAATGTTTTAAAGCAAATGCCCTACACATATAAGAAATGAAGTGAAATGACGGTTATGCTATAAAAAATTTGCAGATTAGAACCTCATTTGGAGCCGATTGAGGGCTTGTTTTTTGCAGGACTAATTATATTTTTCATTGTTACCATTTTAAAGTAGAGGATGTTTTTTGATCAGTTTTTTTCCCATTTTATATGAGGCGAGCTCATGATTGTTAGCCTTTTTTTATTTATTTAAAATAAGCGTTGAGGGTTCTATTAGTTTTGTTGTGCAGTCGTATCCAACAAAATGATTTCACTGAACAAATTTACTAAAACAGTGCAGTCTGTACTATGTGCAGTTTGCCTGTGTATAGTACAGAGGGCGCCAGATTTAGGATTTGTGACGCCCGTTCTTCATAAATCTTGAACTCCCTGCATTTCCCCGACAGAGTGCACCAACTTTTTTTAGTGCACCCTTTAACATGGGGCGTGCAAATTTGCAAATTGTGACTTTGCATGATAAATGTGGCGCACGGTCCCACTGAGCACCGGAACAATCAGTGCAGAAATTTGTGTCATGTCGGAATAGTGCAGCCACACATGTGGTGGGGACACTTCTTAAATACCTGTGGAAGCAGTTTGCACATAAAAGAAAGTGTTACTGAAGCCCCTGCACCACTTTTTCGTCAGATTTTGCACAAAGTGGGGCTCATTTACTAAGGGTCTACAGACCGCATTTTCGTTGGATTTCCCAGCGATTTCTGAGTTGGCGCATGCGATCGGATTTTGGCGCATCGGCACCAGCTTTCACGGAAGAAAAAAAACCGGGGGAAGGGCCGTCGGACGATTCGATGGATTCTGACAACGCGCAGGATTTAACATCGCAAATTGTGTCGAAAGACATGCACTCACATACAGTGGGAAGAAGAAGGTGAACTCCGGCGGACCTGAGTAGGGAAGCGACACATGCAGGATATCGGGCGCACAATCTTGATGAATTGCGCCAGACTTCATCTTCGTCGGACCATCCGGATCAGGGATTGCGACAGGACCGGGTAAGTAAATGTGCCCCAGTGCGTTGTGCTTAAAATGGCGCTAGGACATTTAATTGATGCCAGTTCAGCATTTAAAAGGTTTGCCGTAATTTAGGATTTACCATAGAGGGTAGCGCTGGACTAACAGTAGTAGGAAAAAGAAGAAAGTGAGTTTTCATTGATGACCTAACAATCAGTATATATGACAGATGCTTCTTATTAATTCTCTTTTTTTAGGGTAGAATATTTGTCACACAGTCTATAAATGTTTGATGGAGCAAACAGTGAAGTTTAATTTGCTGATGAAATATTAAAATCAAATCTAGATCTTATTGGAATAGGAGTTTCTACAAAGTATTTGTAAAGCTGGTAGAATTCTCATGCTGTTCCGCACCAGTAGTAACCTTATAGACTCTGACTACTACTGGGCTGTTGTGGGACACAAGAGTGATACCAGCTAAGACCACCAAGGTCAAAGGGCAGCACTGAGGCAGCAGGGGTTTCCATCAACTGTGGGATATGACATACGCACAAGAAATACAATTTTTTTTAATACTTTTTGCATGATGCATGCTGTTACAATTTTTACATTCTCGTAATATACACTGAATGATGAATCAATAAATAATAACAGTAAGCCTAAAACAGCCAAAACAGGATTCTAGCAGTTATTTTGAGGGTCTAAAATCTTATTCCTAGTATTTTTCTTTGTATGGTCACTAGGTGTCCTTCTTTCCCTCCCAATATCTGCTAGCACTTGGTATAAGATGTTATTGTATGATTATTTCTAATATGTCATTCAGTATTTGAAACTTGACATACAACTAGGAATATACATCTCTTTTTTAAATATTTCTACAATTTTACTATATTTCTATTTGTAATAATAATTCTTTATTTATATAGCGCACACAGATTACGCAGCGCTGCACAGAGTTTGCCAAATCAGTCCCTGTCCCCAATGGGGCGCACAATCTAATCAACCTACCAGTATGTTTTGGAGTGTGGGAGGAAACCGGAGGACCTGGTGGAAACCCACGCAAACTCTCTGCAGATGTTTACTTGTGCTGGTTTTGGAGTATAGGTGGAATATATCCTTTGGGGGTTATGATGATAGGAATGAAATTAGTAGTTATACCTGGTCTTAAAGGCATTGTCCAACGTAAACACAAACATTCCCAAATCATATACTAAAATGCTGCCATGGCATGATGGCCATGATGGCCGCTGCCTGTAAGAAAGCACTCTCCAGTCCAGTCCAGTCTCTCTGGAGTGAGATAACCCTAATGTATAATATGTAGCAGTATCATCCTATCGTTCACAGCATGGCTGTGGAGTCTGTGACAATTATGGTGCAATCGGAGTCGTGATAAAATGGTACAACTCCGACTCCATAGACATATAACAAATTATATAAATTATGAAATTTACTTTAAATGTCTGCCCTATTCCCGATCTAAGGATGTACACCAGGGGTGAGCAATATTTATTGGTTTGAGGGCCATATTGTTAAATTGTTCAACTTTAACCCCTTACCGACATGTGATGTAATACTACGTCACATGCCGAGTGTGGGTGCATGGAAAGGGCTCACGGGCTGAGCCCTCTCCCTAGCCTGTAAGTCTTTGCAGCATATTGCAGAAAAGGCTTACCGGTAACACCCGCGGTGCTTTCCCACTGATCGCCGCTTGCGGCTTCAAAATGGGCGCCCCCATCTTTCCGAGGATCGTCGCTCAGGGAGCGGCGATCCGTTGTCATGGTAGCCTCGGGTCTTCCGAAGACCCGAAGCTACTTCGGGTTAACCTATTCATTACAAAGTGCTATCAGCACTTTGTAATGAATGAGGAGTAAAATCCACATATACTGCCATACTGCCAGCCTGAAAAATAGTAAAAATTAAAAAAAGGAAAAAAAAAATTATAATAAAAAAACCTAAAAACTCAAATAACCCCCCTCCTATCCGTAAAACTGATATAAATATAAATTAACAGTAAAAATCATAGATACGTTAGGTATCAAAATGTCCGAATATGCCCGATCTATCAAAATATAATAACGTTTTTTCAATGCGTTTAACCACGTAACGGAAAATCACGCCCAAAGTTCGAAAATCGCACTTTTTTGCCATTTAAAAAAATTTTTTAAATTCTATAAAAAGTGATCAAAAGGTCATACAGTCCTAAAAATAACATTGTAAACGTCATCAAAATCCGCAAAAAACAACATCTCCTAAAGCTCTGTACACCAAAGTATAAAAAAGTTATTAGCGCCAGAAGACGGCAAAATCCCCCCCAAATTTTTGTACAGGAGGTTTTAATTTTTTTAGATGTATGAAAACATTATCCCCATTATCGTAGCGACCCAAAGAACAAAGTAGACATGTCATTTGGGGCGCACAGTGAAAGCCGTAAAATCCAAGTCTACAAGAATACGGCACAAATGTTTTTTCTTTTACCAATTTCACTGCATTTGGAATTTTTTTCCCGCTTCCCAGTACACGGCATGGAATATTAAATACCACCATTTTCAAGTGTAATTTGTTACGCAGAAAATAAGCCATCACGCAGCTCTGTACACGAAAAATAAAAAAGTTATAGATTTTTGAAGGTGGGGAGTGAAAAATGAAAACGCAAAAACAAAAAAGGGCCGCGGCGTTAAGGGGTGGCATCGGTAACCAGCACCCTAGATGCATCAACAACCACAGCACAGCACAAAATGCCTCCCCAGAAATGAAAAATACCACGGTACAGCAATAAATACCACGCCGGCAACCAAAGACCCCCAGAGCAGACATCCTCAGGAAGATCAAATCCCTAAACATTTGCAGCAATAGGATGTTCTATAAGACAACCATTGCCAGCGTCATTTTCTATGCTCTGTTCCGTCCTCTTGTTGCCAACGCACACGGTATAGTGCCCCTTCCTTGTGCCTCCACTGTGTCCTATCCTTTGGCCATTCCCCAAACATTATATTGCCCCCTGTTGAATCCCTATATAAAGACCCATAATGTTGCTTGCCAGTAACTAATAACGTCCCCTCCCACCTTTCCAAGTTCCACTGCAGCAGCTAACTTGTCTTCACTGTTTGGCAGCCTCTCTATTCATACTCTATGTAAGTTTTGGACGTAGCCAAGCCATCTCCAAAGAGGTGAGTGGAGTCGCAGGACACTTGCTTGACCTATCGCTCCATTCATTAGGAGGAAACCAGACCTGAGTTCTCATGATGAATCATGACTTGTAGATAGGAGATAACATGCAAGTGGTAAATCTAGGACAAACACAGTGGGGGGATTTATCATCGGGGTTTTTGTCTAAATTAGCGTTTTGGGGGTCAGTTGTGGTACAAATGCTGTTTTCCGCCACATAGGATAGTGCAAAGACACTTTTACTTTGTGTCAAATTCATTATATGCATAGACTAGTTTATACAATACGACTGAATTCATGATTTTTCGATTTAGCGCAAATTTCCATTTAGACGCAAATCTACGCCAGTTCCCACCCTGGTCTATGTTGTGACTTTTGAAGGGGTTTTTTGTGATTTTTCATGTGACAGTCGTAAACAACCCACGGAGCAGAAGCAGATATATCAAGGGCCAAAGCCACTTTCATGATCTGACTGCAGCGGAACTACAAGGACAGAGATAGAACTGTCGCAGTCAGCCAGTCTAAGAATCAATTACCCCCAATAACTTTATGATCTCAAATAGTTCTCCTTATATGGACCTGTAGAAGACGTCTTACAGTGTCGATGCAGGAAGGAGTTAAATCTTGGCGCAGAATTTCCTAACTTGTGCCAGTGAGAGAGAATTGTTAATGTGCTTTCTTGCAGCGGATGCTGAGTCAGGAACAAGACACGGAGATGGCAGCGATGTGTCACGGTGAATGACATTGTCGTGTGCCTGCTCTCTGTACTCGGCGCCAATGCTATAACTATGTGACTTTATCAGACAGCCTGGTCACCCATTGACTGTGTGAATGGAGGTTAATCTCTCATATGGATAGGGTTACATGAGTGTCACAACTACCCCCAATAATACAAAATATATGCCTACATATACAGAAGCCCCAGAGGCTCATTTGCATATTGCATTAAAATAGTTTTTCTCAAATAATAATCCATTAGCATCTAAGTGAAGAATGGTTCCTGTTTCAGGAGGTACACACCAAGTATGTATGTAAGTATGATTGGCAGGGTGTAACTAGGAGAGGCAGGGCCCGATAGCAGACTTCTGAATAGGACCTACCGCAGCAGTCGCCCCCTTAATGAGATGGAAGCAGAGGTCCCCTTAAGAAATGGCAGCAGGTAGATCCGGTGGTAGTGCATCCAATGTATCAAAGAATAGCCCTTTTTAGGCAATAACCATCTCTCTACTGATTTATACACTAAAACTACTGATAAAAATAGTTTGCTACTACATAGTAGCAACCATCCAAAAAATATGCTTGACTCTTTACCATTCAGCCAATTGTTGAGGGTGCGCAGAATTGTAGCTGAGGAGGAGAAAGTGGACCTAAGACTGGATTCTATGTGCACCAAATTTGAAAAAAGAGGGTATGCCCGCCCCTTGCTGGCACGTACGAAAACTAGGGTTAAGGAACAGGAGAGAAATACATTGTTACAACACAAACCTAAACCGGCGGAGGGCACTAAACGCATCCCGTTTGTGTCCACCTTCGGCCCAGTGAGTAAAAAGGTAGCGAATATTCTATGAGATAGCTGGCCGGTTATACGGGATTCTTTCCCTAATATATCAGAATTCCAAAATCCCCCCATGATGGCGTATAGAAGACCTAAAAATCTAGGGGACCGCCTGGTACATGCTGATATGCAGACGACGGTGAAGATTGGGACTGGGAGAAAGGGTTGCTTCCCCTGTCTCAATTGCTGTAATTGCAACAATATATCAAAAGGGGATATATTTAGTCATCCTGGCACAGGGAAACGATACCACATTAGACAGCATTACACATGCGTATCCTCCTTCATTATTTATGTCATTCAGTGTCCTTGTGGGTTATTATACGTGGGTGAGACCACACAAGAATGCCGCCTACGGATCAACCAACACAAATCAACTATTAGAACAGGTAAAACTGACTTACCCCTTCCGGATCACTTCATGAGAAACCATCACCATATCTCACAACTCCGATTTCGTATCATAGATGGGGTCCAAAAACATCGCAGGGGAGGTGATAGGGAAAGGGCACTAAAGCGCCTTGAACTTCAATGGATATATGAACTCAATACTCTGGAACCACACGGGCTGAATAGAGAGTTTAAGATGGGTGGTGTCATTTAGGTTCCCAACGGATATGACCGCATTTACTGTTTTGTATTGTACTTGGAACTCTAAGTTTTGTACCCAGTGACTTATGTTTACTGTGATCTCCTATTTGGGGATAAAAATCATACTGCACTCATTTTTTGAGTCCCATGTAACAAATAATTTTTTAAATTTTTTTCACAGATTGTGATTTTGTCACCTCACTGTATATAAGTCCTATCCCCCTTGGATGCATGTCTCCTTTTCGATCATGAGGATCTAGTCCCTTCTCGTGCTGCCAGGTATGGTTATGACATATCTATCTGGATACCCCCCTTTTTTTCCCTGTAGCTTGGGGGTGTATGTATGAAGTTGCATGATGATATTTGTTATCTATATATTTATATGCTGTGTCCTATGTTTGGGACTCTACATTTACTAGCTATATCTATAGCATTATTGGGACAAATACGTGGGTAAAACTACTGATGTGCAGAACTAGCCTGTGTATACGGACAGATGCCACCAGATATAACCCTTTACGTTCAGTCCTATATGGCCCATAATATAGGTACTAAAACTGGGGCTCTTTCGTGCTGGTCGTGACCTGGTCCCATGTGGATACTTGTTGACTTATCCTAGCCAGCCCCATGTACCTCAGGAGGCCTATTATGGATGCTTTTGATGAATGCTTGACCCTCGAATATAATTTGATTTCTTTACTACAGGGTGTCCTTTTAGATATTTCTTTAATATACTTCTGCCGTATAACTATGGACACTTGTTATACTACTTAGTGCTTAAATCATTAATCACTTGATATCTATGCCAATCACAGTATTATTATGAGTATCTCCCTTATTATATTTACCTCCGGTGCGCTTCGTGTACAGGATATATCACATGATCGGAGTAAACGCTGTGGATGCCGGCGCTGGTCAGGTGACTGGAGTCACCATGACAACGTGGCCAACTACGCATGCGCGATTGTAGCGCGTTTGGACTAGCCCCATGGAGACGCATCCTATCAACAAACAATTGACGGGGACACATGTGTTTTTAATCACTTATGGCTACAAAGGATTGTCGGTTTCTGATTGTCCGCTACGGCTGAGTTTTACTTATTATGAAATTCACATTATTCACTGTGATTAAGATTCACTTATGGAGTATAGCTCTTCTCTTTTTTAATACATTTTATATGAATTGTATATCTAATTAATTATGTATCACGTCACAAAGGAAATGACATCACTGAGTATGTTTTGTATATATATGTACTGGCGTTGGCCATTTTTTATGCTTGATAAAGATTCATTGTGAATCGAAACGTTGCGCTTTTCATGTTTGGACGCACATGTAAATAAATCGTTCTACCCAGACATCTGCAGAACACAGGCCAGCGGCTGCGCGATCTTGACTCCGAAGCCGGAACTACTGTGCATGTGCAGAACTCCGGATTTGCGGACGAGTGTGCGAAGCTCCTTGTAGGTGTGCGCTGAAGATATCTGGGTAGGAGGATCAAAGAGGCTACTGGGGTGTGGAGTATCTGCGCCGTGTAGCCTCAGCTCCAGCTACTCCACGCCCCAGTAGCATCTTTAGAATATTTGCATATTAATCTAATTAAAGATTAAAAAAGATAGAGGGGAGTAAAGGATTATCCCTAAAAAGGGCTATTCTTACAGACATTAGAGGCATTTACCACCGAATCTACCTTAATAGGTAGATCCGTGGTGGTAGGTTTCCTTTAAGAAATGTCAGCCATCCCCCCCTTAATGAAACAAAAACAATAAACTCTGTACTCACCCAGCGATCCCACGGCTTTCTCTCACGGCAGCAGTGCAGGTAGATGCACGTCCATCAATGCACCTTACACGCGCACACACTGTATGATGCGGGGTTAGCGCAGATGATGACGCAGAGTGTGCGCAGGCAAGGTGGATAGAAGTGCATCCGCCTGCCTGGGCTGCCATTGTAATCAGTTGTATGGGTGTCTGACATGCACACAATTGATTCTTCTCAAATCGGAAGAGACCCGCAGACTGCTGACTGGTGGACTGCGGACCCCACAACCAGGGCCGGATTAAAGGAGGGGCTCCTGGGGCTCGAGCCCCGGGGCCCCCACCACTTTCACTTTTTAAGGGGCCCCCACCAGTTTCCGAAAGTCAGCCACTCAGCTCAGCCTATGACCACTCACATCGCACATAGGGGTCTAGGATGCCAGCTGTGTCAGTGAGTGGTGGCTAAATTATACAGGGGGCTGGTGGCTGTATACCACAAGGGGCTGGTGGCTTTATTCTACAGGGGGCTGGTGGCTGTATTCTACAGGGGGCTGGTGGCTGTATTCTACAGGGGGCTGCAGGCTATATACTACAGGGTTTGGCAGGTTATATACTACAGGGTCTGGCAGGCTATATACTACAGGGTGCTGGCAGGCTATATACTACAGGGGGCTGGCAGGCTATTTACTTCCAAAAACATTGTTGGAAGGGCCCCCACCAGTTTGCGCCCAGGGGCCCCCACCACCCTTAATCCGGCCCTGCCCACACCACTGCTGCTACCCATGTAGATACGCCCCTGATGCTTGGGTTAAAACCAATGAATCTGGTTGATTTGGTTCCTTTAAAGAGAATTCTTAACACATGATTATTGGGTATGGGTGAATAAGTTACTCATTCATTCACTCATATTCATTCTAAAGACGGCACTTGTTTTATCAGCAGGAGCATAGTACAATTACAAAACTAGATCTACCCAGGGGAATGTAACCTGGGGCTGCAGAATTACTACTAAAATGTCATATGGTCAAAAATGTGACCTTGGTGAGACAGATATCAGAAACACATCAACAAGAAAATATTGTTGATACCATATTACAGGAAGTCCCTGGGTTACATATAGGATAGGTTCTGTAGGTTTGTTCTTAAGTTGAATTTGTATGTAAGTCGGAACTGTATATTTTACAATTGTAACCCCAGCAAAAAATGTTTTGGTCTCTGTGACAATTGGATTAAAAAAATGTTGGATTGTCCTAAGAACCAGGATTAACAATAAAGCTTCATTACAGACACCTTCTTCTGACGCGGCGCCTTTCTACAGTGGCACGTCAGAAGAAGATTTAGGGACTTTGGGTCAGTCTGGTCACAGCACAGACCCGCCACTATCACCTGGGATCGGAAAAACTCAGATCCCGGGTGTTTAACCCCTTATACACCGCAGTCAAGTGCCAGGGGGGGTCCTATCCACGGCGAACATACTTACACGCCGCGGTTATGCTTGAGCTTATATGAGCTTATCGGGGGATCCCTCCTGCCGCAGCCCCAGGGTCCGACGAGTGCCCCGAGGCTGCCGGCTTCTTTCCCAGCCGGGTTCCGCCTCCTGGCAGGGCCCGGCTGTATGTAACTGAGCATGTGCAGCTTACACTGTAAGTGTATTGCAGTGTAAAGGCTTGAACTAGCGATCAGATGAACGCTTGTTGAAGCCAAAAGGTGGAAAATGTAAAAAAGTTAAAAAAAATAAATAAATTAAATAAAAGTCCCATAATCTCCCCAGTTATACATAAAATGAAAATAAAGTATATAAAACACAAAAATAGTACATATTTGGTATCACCACGTCCGTATTAATCTGTAAAATAAATCTAAATCAATATTGAACCCGCTCGGTGAAGGACTTAAAATAAAACACGAAAAACACGAAAACTTGTTAAAGTGTTCCGAAGTTATAACCAATTATCGTGACACAGGGCAGATTTGAAAAATCGAGTCTGGTCATTGAGCTGAAAACTAGTGTCGGAGATAAGGGGTTAAATTATCAACATCCAGAGGTCCGCTTGCAACTAGAGGTTGTCTGTAAGTCGGGTGTTCTTAAGTAGGGGATTGACTGTATTTTCATATAAAAGTCAAACCCTAGAGTGATTAGTATACCTGTAGTCATGCCCATTTGTAGCTCCAGTTATTTATTCCACACTAGTTCTATTACTACTACTTACCACTAGATGGCAGGAGTTAATAGCACAGGAGCTTAGAATACTGGGGCCCAGCCAGAACTCTATTCAATGAAAACATCACATTAATTCTTACTTTTTATAGAATTTTATTACAGCAATAAGTCATTTGGCACGGACGTGACAAAAGATGAGCACAGCAGGGTTATCTGAGGTCTACTTTTTTTCTTGAGGAAACATCAGATAAAAAAATAAACAAACAAATAAGCACAAAATGAGCCGTATACTTGTTAGGTTTTTTTAGATTAAAGGGGATGTCAGGGATATGATTTTTTTTTTTTACTGCACCCCGGGTGGTGTAAAAAGAATAACCTATACTCACTGATGTCTTTACCTCTGGTCCACTGAAGCCCTTCCCATCTCCACTCCCCTTCCCTCTAGCTTATATTGGTATATAGAGGTTTAGTAGTAACATCAAGTCTGTAGAGGGTGCAAACTGTCGAAACAATGTGAACTCTACCTGCATTCCTCATCTCCCTGCTCTACCATCATGCTACTGCTGTGTGCAGCCATCATACACAGCATACACACAGTCACGCATGGGGAGTCTCCCACCCAGGGGCGTAACTACTGTATATGAAACTGTATTTATGTGTGTTTATATGATATGTATATATTTTATGTACCGTATTTTTCTGGCTATAAGGCGCATCGGATTATAAGGCGCACCATCAATAAATGCCTGCTAAAACGTCTATGTTCATGTACAAGGCGAATGATGAATGACCAGCAGGTGGCAGACCTGTGCACAGTTCAAGGCAGCTGCAGTTCCAGGCACAAGTGGTTCCTGTGCACAGAGCTCGGATCTCAGAATTATGGGCTTTTAGGGGTTAATGTTGCAAGGGTGATGCTGCAGAGGTTAAGCTGTCTCCCTCCGACCCATGTCTTTACCTTCCTTTATATAGTCATCCGAATAAATTATAGTATATACAGCACCCACAGTTTATTAGGTGCTTTAATTTAATTCAGCCTAAAATTATTTGCCACTGAAACAGTGTAACTTATTTACAGACTTTTATGACTGATATGCAAATGAGTAGACATGAATCAACTTCTGAAAAGAAGAGTCAAGTTTTCTCCATGCTACCATTGAACCCCACCTCCTTCTTTTTGACTGACATCTCCGTGTCTCTTCAAATCTCGACCTGAGCAGACAGGAAGTCCTCTCCTTGTCCAAGGAAGTAAATGTGGACAAGAGGAGCCATGCACAAGTGGGTGGAGCCAACATTGGCAGAAAAAGTTTGGGATACAATTTTACTGGTGGGAGTAAAATGTAGCACCAATAAGTTACAATAACAAAATATACCAGTTGTGACTTACATACAAATTCTCCCTAAGAAAAAACCTACAGAATCTATTTTGTACATAACCAGGCAACTGCCTGTAATAATGAATAATAATTGGTGTAGTATGCTAGGGGCGAAAATATCCTCTCTTCCACCACTGGAGTAGGTTTGCTACAATAACACCAACATTTTCAGGTTGTTCGAGATGACAAAGCTAAAAAAAAAGTAAAACATTTCCCAGCAGCATTTTTTAAGTAGCTATAAAACTTCCACAAAATTATACAGCATTAGATGTATATTAAGTCTGCCGTAAAAACTAGACATTTCTACTGCATAAAAGGGGTTAAAAGTCAGATTTGGCAATGTTCCTCCTGCAGATAATAGAAGCCAGACAGGAAGCCGGGGCAGAGATATGACAAAGGAACATATATACACTTCATATAAATAGATGTATTTGTATCTGCGCTGTGCAGGAAGAATATTTATGGGAAGTAAATTGTATCTGCTGTGAAGGTTAGAGATTTCTGAAGCTCAATAGCAGAATGGATAGAAAGAGCGTGAACGTGTTACAATACATGCACGCTACATTTGTTAAACATTGAGAGTTTCATAATCAGTAAGAAACCACAATTTTTAGCCATAACATGGCTAAAAATGATGAAGTATAAACCCAGATAACTACAATAAAAAGGAATAAAATGAGTTTAATAAAAGATGGAACGACTGAAGGAATCAACACTTGTTGCAACTTATACGGACGCCCTAAACTGAAAAGTGTCTAAGTGCTCATAGTAACCAATGAAGGCTCAGCTTTCGATTTCCCACAACAGTTTATAAAATAAAAGCTAAGCTCTGCTTGGTTTCTATTGTCAACTGGAATAGTTTTGCTCGCAGACACTCTTTTTCATTATGGGGGCCGTGATCTGGTTGCATGATTTGTGACCAGATCACCGCCCTCATATACTTCATTGGCTCCCAGTGATGGTGTGGTGAGAACACAGTGGGGGTCATTTACTAAGGGCCCGAATCGCTCTTTTTCATCTGGTTTCCCAAAAATTACCGGTTAGCGCCGAATTGCCCCTGGTTTTTGGCGCATGCGATTGGATTGTGGCGCATTGTTGCCGGCATGCATGCGATGGGAATCGGGAGCGTGGCTGTCGGAAAACCCGACAGATTCGGAAAAACTGCAGTATTTAAAAAAAAAATGTGTTGCTTGACACGCACTTACCTGCACCCAGGATAGCTTGGTGAACTCCGGCGAACTCTGGCGGACTTCAGGGCAGCAGCGACACCTGGTGGACATCGGGCGCACTACCTTAGTGAATCACTGAAAGACCAGAATCCTTGACAGAGAACGCGCCACTGGATCGCGACAGGACCGGGTAAGTAAATGTGCCCCAGTGTGTCACCGCACCACCACAGAGTCGGACGGCCTTGTCTCGAAATATAGGACTTGTCCTACAATCCATCAGATTTGTGGTGTGACCGCTGCCTGTGGAGGGAGGAGGGGTAAGGAGCACTCACTCCTCCAAACTCTTCCTCCCGGCCCTCTGCTCACCCGACATCCAGTCCAGGCAAGCACACGGCCATGGAAATGTACCCTAAGTCATTAGTACACATTGCAACCCAGCTGCATGCAACTTTAGCTATCTGTGTAGTAATTTTGATTTATAGCAATAGGAAGGACATCCAATGTCACACAGTGAGGCAGATCCATTGCTCTGTTTATGACACAATTCTGTGGTTAATAAAGATCTATTGAAAAACAATAACATGAACCACATTTATCAAGGTTTTAGACAGTTTTTAGACATTTGTATAACTAGTATGACAACAGGTGTGGCATAGGAAAAGGGGGGTGTGGCTTTGTGGGAAATGGGGCATGGCTTTTGTGGAAAAAGGGTGTGTCCCATTAATTGTATAGGAGAAAGAACAACTAGTGGACAATATACACTTGTAGGGAACATGATGGAGAGGAGTCCAGACCTGATCGGAGCCTGTGGGCTGCCCCTTGGTCAAAGCGACTACGGCATTTAAATGCCTGCAGGGGGGTCCCCCCCACAATCGGAACCCCCACAGTGTTTTTGGGGGGCTCCAATTATTGCTATGGAAACCCAGGGCTGATCTAAGACCCTGTAAGGTCTTATGCGATAGGATAGGCTGACAGTGATAGTACCCTTCAATACATCAGTATTTCAGTATATTATAATGAACAAGCAATCAAATGATTGTTTGTTCATGTCCCATTATTGGACAAAATAAAAATATAATAAAAAAAGTTTTAAAAAAGTTTTAAAATAAAAAAATCAACTAATAAATTAATAAAAATGCCCCCAAAGCCCATAAATATATATCTAAATATTAAAAAAGTGAAAAACGCCATTCAAATCCCACATATATGATATCACCACGTCCTGCATGGCTAAGGTATAAAAAAAATGTAAAAAAACACGAAATACGAAAATGGTACTGTTACAAAGTACATGTTCCACATTAGGTTTTATTCTACAAAATAAGTAAAAGGTAAGCAAAAATATAGAAATTTGGTATCGCCATAATTACAATGACCCCTAGAATATAGATTACATTTTACTTAGAGTATATGGTGAACACCAAAAAAATAGGGAAAAGTCATTACAGAATTAATGTTTTTTCTATAACCCTACCCCATACAAAAAAAGATCCGAGGCTATTTCGTTTTAACCTCTTCATTACAATGTGCTGATAGCACATTGTAATGAAGGAGGAGGAAAATCCCCATATACTGCCATACTGTAGTATGGCAGTATATGATAGGATCGATCAGCCAACCTAGGGTTAAAGTACCCTAGGAAGTCTGAAAAATAGTAAAAATAAAAATAAAAAAAAGTTAAAAAAAATTATAATAAGAAACCTTTCCCTAGAACTGACATAAATATACACTCACCGGCCACTTTATTAGGTACACCATGATAGTAACGGGTTGGACCCCCTTTTGCCTTCAGAACTGCCCCAATTCTTCGTGGCATAGATTCAACAAGGTGCTGGAAGCATTCCTCAGAGATTTTGGTCCATATTGACAAGATGGCATCACACAGTTGCCGCAGATTTGTCGGCTGCACATCCATGATGCGAATCTCCCGTTCCACCACATCCCAAAGATGCTCTATTGGATTGAGATCTGGTGACTGTGGAGGCCATTTGAGAACAGTGACCTCATTGTCATGTTCAAGAAACCAGTCTGAGATGATTCCAGCTTTATGACATGGCGCATTATCCTGCTGAAAGTAGCCATCAGATGTTGGGTACATTGTGGTCATAAAGGGATGGACATGGTCAGCAACAATACTCAGGTAGGCTGTGGCATTGCAACGATGCTCAATTGGTACCAAGGGGCCCAAAGAGTGCCAAGAAAATATTCCCCACACCATGACACCACCACCACCAGCCTGAACCGTTGATACAAGGCAGGATGGATCCATGCTTTCATGTTGTTGACGCCAAATTCTGACCCTACCATCCGAATGTCGCAGCAGAAATCGAGACTCATCAGACCAGGCAACGTTTTTCCAATCTTCTACTGTCCAATTTCGATGAGCTTGTGCAAATTGTAGCCTCAGTTTCCTGTTCTTAGCTGAAAGGAGTGGCACCCGGTGTGGTCTTCTGCTGCTGTAGCCCATCTGCCTCAAAGTTCGACGTACTGTGCGTTCAGAGATGCTCTTCTGCCTACCTTGGTTGTAACGGGTGGCGATTTGAGTCACTGTTGCCTTTCTATCAGCTCGAACCAGTCTGCCCATTCTCCTCTGACCTCTGGCATCAACAAGGCATTTCCGCCCACAGAACTGCCGCTCACTGGATGTGTTTTCTTTTTCGGACCATTCTCTGTAAACCCTAGAGATGGTTGTGCGTGAAAATCCCAGTAGATCAGCAGTTTCTGAAATACTCAGACCAGCCCTTCTGGCACCAACAACCATGCCACGTTCAAAGGCATCAAATCACCTTTCTTCCCCGTACTGATGCTCGGTTTGAACTGCAGGAGATTGTCTTGACCATGTCTACATGCCTAAATGCACTGAGTTGCCGCCATGTGATTGGCTGATTAGAAATTAAGTGTTAACGAGCAGTTGGACAGGTGTACCTAATAAAGTGGCCGCTAACAGTTTGAGGGGTGCAGATTTAAAAATGTGCCGATTCTAATATCAGATATTTCAAAGTTAATTAAAAACAAAAATCATCCCCAAAATAGTAAATTCGGAAATCTCCTTGAAAATGTGAATAAGAAAAAACAATGTTTGATTTGTAAGTTGTGTTACATCAAAATACAAGATCCAGACATTTATAAAGATGAAAACATAAAGCAGATGTTAAATATGGTAAATGTTAGTTAATAACTACCATGTAGTATAAAATGCATACAGCATGCCGCCATGTAGTATAAGATGCATACAGCGTACCGCCATGTTGTATAAAATGCATACAGTGTGCCGCCATGTAGTATAAGATGCATACAGTGTACCGCCATGTAGTATAAAATGCATACAGAGTGCCACCATGTAGTATAAAATGCATAAAGCGTGCCGCCATGTAGTATAAAATGTGGTATAAAATGTGTACAATGTGCCGCCATGTGGTATAAGATGCATACAGCGTAACACCATGTAGAATAAAATGCATACAGCATATCGCCATGTAGTACAAAAAACATACGAAATATATATATACACATATATACACATACATATACACATCACATACATATACACCTACACATACAAATCACATATATATACACATACACATTACATATACACATATAGATACACATTACATGCATATACACATACCGATACATATTACCTGCATATACACATTACATACATATACACATTACATACATATACATATACACATTACATACACACATTACATACATATACATATACACATTACATACACATACACAAATAAACTTACTTTATTTTCTTTTATTCTCCAGAAAGGTTCTCCAGCAATGCATACAGCTTATGCTATATGCATTCTCCACTCCCACCTGGAGCAGAGGTCAGGGAGCGGAGCGGTAGGGGTTAGGGAGCGGAGGAGAGGGGTGGTGCGGAGAGAAGGAGGGGGGGGGAGCGGAGGAGGGGGGGGGAGCGGAGTGGAGGGGGGGAACGGAGGACGGGGGAGCGGAGATGAACGGGACGGACGGAGGATGCAGAAAGGACTGGGAGGGAGCAGAGCAGAACCATAACTGATTTAAAGAGCCATTCGCAGTTTCACCGTAAAGAATAGTCAGTACTTAGACATGCATGGCTTAATCTTTAAAACAAGCATATACTTGTTTTAAAGAGCAGAGCGGACTAGGAGAGAGCAGAGCGGACCGGGAGGGAGCAGAGCAGAGCGGACCCGGAGGGAGCAGAGCGGAGCAGACCGGGAGGGAGCCCAGAGCAGACAGGTGCTCAGGGGAATGTGGCAGCTAGCGGGTAAAAGGATGTGCCGCCTGCAGGAAAGAGGATGTGCCAGCTGGCATGCAGGGAGGGTGTCAGCATGGGCCGCGGAATGGGTCGCGAGCGGGCACCCGGTAGCACGGGTGTAGGTTCCGGCGTCAGCATAGGTGGACTGGCAGGCGGCAGCATGGACGGGCAGGCTCACAACGCCGCCCCCTCGTCCAGCAGGTGGCGCGCGCCTGAGACGAGATTCTCAACTCGCCTCATGGCAGGTACGCCCCTGAATACAGCCCAGGACTTGCCATGATCAGCACTATTTTAAAGCAACATCCTTGGCTGCCTGGACTACAGGAGGAGCGGGAAGGTGTGGATAGAGATGGATTGTCATTCATATATACCCATTTACACAGTATATACACCTATACACAGTAGATGCATATATACGCTGTACATACATATATACACAGTATATATATATATATATATACACAGTAAATGCATATATACCCATGTACACAATATATACACATAAACAGTATATACACATATACACAATAGATGCATATATACACAGTATATACATCTATACACAGTATATACATATATACACATACACAGTAGGTGCATATATACACAGTATATACATATATACACAGTAGATACATATATACACATACACAGTAGATGCATATATACACAGTATATACATATATACACATATGGCCTGTATATACACATATACCTTGTATATACACATATACACTGTACATACATACACTCACCGGCCACTTTATTAGGTACACCTGTCCAACTGCTCTTTAACACTTAATTTCTAATCAGCCAATCACATGGCAGCAACTCAGTGCATTTAGGCATGTAGACATGGTCAAGACAATCTCCTGCAGTTCAAACCGAGCATCAGTATGGGGAAGAAAGGTGATTTGAGGCCTTTGAACGTGGCATGGTCGTTGGTGCCAGAAGGGCTGGTCTGATGAATTGTGTGGGTTGATGGATGATTGAACTTGTGTGTGAAAGGGCTTGGGCCACTGAGTGGGGTTGTTTTTTGTTTAGAATTCATGCTGAGCATACTGGTGGGGGTAGGTTAAGCTAGTAGTGGTGGAACCCTTCTTGCGGTGAACTCAAGGGTTCAGAATGCTACCAATGTTGCATGAAATGTGGAAGGAACCACTTGCTGAAACCCCTCCCTCCTGCTTTGTGTGACTGATCCTGGTTTGGCAAAGGTTTGCACCACCACCACAGTCCGCGGGCATCCGCTGATTTTCCTTAAAGAACTCCAGACTTCTGAAAATTGGCCCTCGCGCGGAAAGGCCCTCGCCACGGGAGTTCACTCGTGAACACATTTGGCGGGATTGATGCACCTGCTCTGGCCTCTGCCCTCTACGTCTGGCCACACCACTGGACTTCCAACCTTGTTCTGGTCGAGGACTCTCTCTCATCCTCTCAGAAGCACTGTGTTCACCGGCCTCTCACCCAGTGGGTCTGTCACTCATCATATCCGATCCCTCAGTATTGCTCCCCCTCGGACTCCTGCCCTGACAAATACTTAACCACTGTCGACAACGGGTCTCCTCATAGTCGGACCACCTCTTGCCACACTTCTTCACTACGTCAAGAGGTCATCATCACCCCACAGGACTGCACGACACTGGGGGAAAACCGGGCATCGGAAATTGCTCAGCAGGCAAACGGACAAGTGGTTTGTGACTGTGGGAAGGGTCCAGAAAAAAGTTCATCAGAGATGCCGGTTCAAATGCCAAATTTTTCATGGGGGGGCGAGAGGCCAGATGGGGGGGAGGAGGCTGAGGTGCAGGAGTGGAGGAGTGCCGGATTTCGGGACATGGGTGGACTGCGGAAGACT
The DNA here is from genome assembly GCA_019512145.1 of Engystomops pustulosus. Lineage (NCBI taxonomy): Eukaryota > Metazoa > Chordata > Amphibia > Anura > Leptodactylidae > Engystomops > Engystomops pustulosus. The sequence continues at coordinate 19,607,158 of CM033647.1, forward strand.
TGAGGTGGACAAATTGGCCTCGAAGCATTGTCGGCATCCACGACATCACCTGTTCGCACTGTTCTGGCTCAAACAGGCTTACCACGAGTCCCAGTAACTTCGACATGAACTAGGGAGTGTAGCTTGCGGCGTTCCCCTGCTCCCTCATAAGCAAGGTGGTGTCTCACCCCGACCAGGACCACGGCCCTCTGACCCCTGCAGAGTGGACGCCAACGTCCCCGCCCTCGTCCCCTCTTAAACCTAGCCCTCGGGTTATGTAACATTTGAAAAATGAAAGTATAACTTTAAATTTTTTTTAACTTTTTTTTGGGTTTTTTGTGTTTTTAGTTTTTTTGTGTTGTTTAGTTTTTAAAACCAAACGCTCTATACTATGACTATGGCTATTTCTAGCAGTATGAAAGCCACACTGCTATGCCAGACAAGATGGAGATGACGTGAGTTATGAAAAAAAACGTAAAATAAAAAGGAAATGCCCGACTGCTGCCTAATGAATCCAACCCTAATAAATGTTCCCATTGTCTTGCGATGGCTATGATGCGTCACTAAGCGCTTAAACACAGCGGTTCGCCAAGTCTCAACTCCAAACCTCACAATGGGCTAGAGATGCATTCAGCAAGGCCAGCCACCAGCAGATCAACCAGAAATCAAAATATATTAACGCTATTGTAGGCGTAAGAAGCCGTGTTGGATTCTCTATGGGCTATTTTTCTAGCCAAGTATGAAAGCACACTGCTATGCCAGATGAGATGAGCTGTGAGTTATGAAAAAATAAACGTAAAATAAAAAAGTAAACCTGGCAGAACTGTGCCTAATTGAAATCAAACCCCTATTAATTTTCCACTTTGGTTTGTGAGGTGGATATGTGGTCAATAAGAGCTAAACCAGCGGTTCGCAAGTCCCCTCTAATTCCTCACAATATGTACTAGCTGCACTACTCGTGCAGCAAGCCCAGCCACCAGCAAACAAAAAAAAAAAAACGTATAAAGTATTGTAGCCTAAGAAGGGCTGTTGTGTTCGTTAGATAGAATCACTCCTGCATAACACTATTTCTAATAGACACCCTAACGCTTTCCCTGACCAGCAGCAGCTCTCTCCCTAGCGCATCAGACACAAGAATGATCAGAGCAGCGGGGGCAGCGGCTAGTTATCCCAGGGTCACCTGATTGGCCAGCCAACCACTGCTATCGACGTGTAAGGTACCACGTCCTGCGGGTGAGTGCAGAGGTCTCATGGATGTGATTGGCTGTTTCTGGCCGCCAAAAAAGCACAACGGCGGGAGCTGACCATTTTCTCGACGAGGGCGAAGTATTCGTCCGAGCAACGAGCAGTTTCGAGACGCTAATGCTCGAACGAGCATCAAGGCTCGGACGAGTATGTTCGCTCATCTTACATATAAACCAATAAGTGTACAGTGCTCTCATTGTGATACGATTCAGGTTTAGTATCTGTTGTCACTGTAAGCTAGGTCCCCAGCTTTTAAAAACTGAATCACAGTAAACTACAAGCTAATGTAATGAGAGGGTTTAACATCACCCTATAAGCAGGGGGGAGAACTATGGCACTGGTGCCAGGGATGGCACACAGAGAATCCTGTGGGCACTCGGGCTGTTTCAAGGGCACAGGTTTGCCACGAATGGAAAATTGCAGTCTCAGGACAGTCTGTGTTATTTAAAGAGACCCATCTTGGGCTCCTGGACTCTGTAGGAATAGTGAGAAGTTGTGATTAGGGTGGTTTAGAGTATAGAGAATGCTCCAGGCCACCACGATTCTTCTTGTTGAGGGGGGCCCTAAGTCTTTGAACGGTTATTAGGCACTCAGGCAGCTATGTTACTGCCATGTTGAGACTTGGAAAAGTGAGGGGGTTTTGGGTCACATTTTGGCACTTGAGCTGAAAAGGTTCGCCATCAAGCTATAGGGTCTATGTGGGCACCATCATTGTAATGGAACAAGTAATACAGTAGTAGGATTATACACAATGACCAACCTTGTGGCCATAAACGGTCACACTAGGTTAATACTTTGCAATTGTGGTGACTATTAGAGTCTTTTCATTTATTCTTACCACACGTGAATTTCACTTCCAGACCAAACAACAAGCCAAGCTTATTAAAAAACTGGAGAACTAAACTGTTGAGCTTTAACACTATTCATATTTTTGATAAATACAGAAATAAAAGGAAGTTTTAAGTCTATGGCTAGTGGGTATCAGTGAAATCTTTGGATCTTTCAGTGTTTATGCTGCATAGTCACAGCACAAGACTAATATTGTAAGCTCTGTACTGTGGGGGCCGCGACAAGTTGTTAAATTCCCCCAATGCGTCATGAGTGTGTGTTGGCCTATTGCGGATCGTTGTTAAGTAACACATAAATAACATATATTAATAACAATAACTACAGCAGTTTAAAAGCAATAACTGTAATTTCACAAATGTTTCTTATATGTAGGGGATGTGCTTTAAAACATTTCTAATATAGTTTATTAGGGGATTTGTGAGCTTTAAATGAAAAAAAACATTGAAAGTTTCCAGATGCTCTGCTCTGAAAAAAACCTGTTGTTATTGCAAAAGGTCTTCATTCTATGCAATGATAGAATTTATTAGACTAAAGACAGATGATACAGTCTTGGATACTGTTGCATCTCCCTACGCTGACTATGGGGGTCATTTACTAAGGGCCCGATTCGCGTTTTCCCGCGTGGTACCCGAATATTTCCGATTTTGCGAGGATTTCCCTGAATGCCCGGGATTTTGGCGCACGCGATCGGATTGTGGCACGCATAGGACCGAATGCACCGTGGCGGGAAATCGGGGGGCGTGGCCGACGAAAACCCGATGGATATTCGGAAAAAACCGCCGCATTTAAAAAAAAAAAAAACTGTGCGGAGCTTGCACTTACCTTTCACTCAGCCCGGCTCAGGAACTTCCAATGTGTTCCGCTGCTTTTCAGCGCGCAGCGCCACCTGGTGGACGGCGGAAGGAACTGCCTTAATAAACCCAGCCGCGACCCCGAGAATCCAGCACAGGAACGCGCCGCTGGAATCGCGATGGCCGGGTAAGTAAATCTGCCCCGTCAGTCATTAGAGTCACTGTTGTCAAAAGTCGAGGAAAACTTCAGTTCCAATGATATTTTATGGTAAATCTGAAGCTGCCCTGTGACACAGTGACCTTTGCTTACTGCCAGCTATCCTCTTCTCATGGCCGATCACAGTGGTGCAAGGGAGGAGTCGGCTATCAGAGCTGACTCTCTAAATAACACAGATACGGTAAGTAAGTTTACTAATGCAGGAAAGATTAGCTGCAAATATATCTGTAGTCATCAGAGGAGATTGCAGAGTTTATACATAGACTGTACCTCGAGCCATATCATTCTGTATAGCACAGGATGAAGACGAATTTGTAATAGCATAGCCACAAGGTGGTAGTTACTACAGCGGTAGAGCCATAGAAGCGCTTGGGGTCTGCAGGGTCAGGGGGGCCGGCATCTGACCTGACACCTCAAGAATGGAGGATGTGCACCATTATCACATATAGATACAGCATAAATATTAATATACATACATATATGTATAATGGTGCACAGCCTCCATTCTTTAGTGTCAGGTAGATGCCAGGAACCCCTGATCATCCTGTGGAATGTATGGTATGTATGTATACTGTATGTGTGTTATAATGTGACATCGGCTTACATTGCACGGTATGTGGGTGTATATGTGATGTGTATTTTCTATGTCTGGCTTAATGTGTGTAAAAAATGTATAAATGTGTGTGATGAGTGAAGAATTATTATGTTTATGGATATAAGTAATAAATGTCTGTATATATGTAAGGCTCCATTCAGAAGGCTGTGCCCTCTTAGTATGGCCCATGTAACAGGCTTTACAGAGTAGAGCAGGGAAAGGCTTTCCAGGTAAGATTTTAATAAAAAGCTCACAAAATCCCTAATAAAATATATTAGAAGAAAAATGTTTTAAAGCCAAATGCCCTACAATAAAGAAATGAAGTGAAATGACGGTACGCTTAAAAAAATTTGCAGATTAGAACTCATTTGGAGACGATTGAGGGCTTGTTTTTTGCAGGACTAATTAATTTTTATTGTTACCATTTAAAGTAGAGGATGTTTTGATCAGTTTATTCCCATTTTATATGAGGCGGAGCTCATGATGTTAGCCTTTTTTATTTATTTAAAATAAGCGTTGAGTGTTCTAGAGTTTTGTTGTGCGTCGTATCCACAAAACAAAATGATTCACTGAACAAATACTTAAACAGTGCAGTCTGTACATCGGTGCAGTGCGTGTATAGTACAGAGGGCGCCCAGAGTAGGATTTGTAAAGCCAGTTCTTCATGAATCTTGAAAAACTCCCTGCATTTCCCCGACAGAGTGCACCAAACTTTTTTTAGTGCACCCTTAACATGGGGCGTGCAAATTTGCAAATTGTGAATTTGCATGATAAAGTGGCCACGGTCCCATGAGCACCGAAACAATCAGTGCAGGAAAGAAATTTGGTCATGTCGGAATAGTGCAGCCAAACATGTGGTGGGGACACTTCTAAATTACCTGTGGACGGCAGTTTGCACATAAAAGAACGTGTTACTGAAGCCCCTGCACCACTTTTCCGTCAGATTTTGCACAAAGTGGGCTCGGCTCATTACTAATGGTCTACAGACCGCATTTTCGTGGGTTTCCCGGTGATTTCTTGAGTTGGCGCATGCGATCGGATTTGGCGCATGGACACCAAGCTTCACGGAAGAAAAAAACCCGGGGGAAGGCGTCGGACGATTCGAGGATTCTGAAAACGTGCGGATTTAAAAATCCCAAATTGCTGTCGCCAGAATGCATCAATACAGTGGGAAGAGAGGGGAACTCCGGCGGACCTGAGCAGGGAAGCGACAAATGCAGGATATCGAGGGCGACACAATTTGATGGGGAATTCGCCAGACTTCATCTTCGTCGGAACAATCCGGATCAGGGATTGCGACCAGGACCGGGTAAGTTAAAATGTGAGCCCAGTGCGTGTGCTCTTAAATTAAAATGGCGCTTAGTAGGACATCATTGAGGCAGTTCAGATTTAAAAAGTTTTTTTGGCGTTATATAATTTAGGGACTTTACAATAGAGGGTGGCGTGGACTAACAGTAGTAAGAAAAAGAAGAAAGTGAGTTTTCATTGATGACCAACAATCAGTATTATGACAGATGCTTCTTATAATTCTCTTCCTTTTTTTAGCGGGAGAATATTTGTACCACAGTCTATAAATGTTTGATGAGGAGCAAACAGGAAGTTTAATTTGCTGATGAAATAATTAAAAATCAAATCTAGATCTTATTGGAATAGGAGTTTCTACAAGTATTGTAAAGCTGTAGAATCTCATGCTGTTTGCAGCAGTTGTAACTTTATAGCCTCTGACTATTACGGGGCCGGTGGGGCACACAAGAGTGATAGCAGCTAAGCCGACCAAGGTTCAAAGGGCTCATTGCGGCAGCAGGGGGTTTCCATCAACTGTGGGAATATGCAAACGCACAGAAATACAAATTTTTTTTATACTTTTTGCATGATGCATGCTGTTACATTTTTTACATTCTCGTAAAATACATGAATGATGAATCAATAAATATAACAGTAAGCGAAAACAGCCAAAAAAGATTCTCGCACTTATTTAGCGTTCTAAAATCTTCTCCTAGTTAATTTTCTTTGTATGGTCATAGGTGTCATTCTTCCCTCCCAAATCTGCTAGCACTATTGAGATTATTTTCTATATGTCATTCCGTCTGTGAAGGAAACATGACATTTACAACTAGAATATACATCTCTTTTAATATTTATACACTTTTACTATATTTCTATTTGAATAATAAATTATTTATTAGATAGCGCACCACAGATTAGCAGCGCTGCACAGAGTTGCCAAATCAGTCCCTGTCCAAATGGGGCGCACAATTTAAATCAACCTACCCGTATGTTTGGCAGTGTGGGAGGAAACCGTGAGGACCTGGTGGAAACCCATGCAAAAAACCAGAGAACATTACAAAACCTCTGCAGAGGTTTACTGTGCGGGTTTGGAGTATAGGTGGATAATCCTTGGGGTTAGTGATGATAGGAATGAAATAGTAGGTATAACTGGTCTAAAAGGCCATTGTCCAACGTACACACAAACATTCCCAAAATATATACAAAATGCTGCCATGGCATGATGGCATGATGGCGCTGGCTGTAAAGAAAGCACTCGCCGTCCCAGTCCAGTCTATATGGAGTGAGATAACCCTAATGTATAATATGTAGCAGTATAATCATATTGTAACAGCAGGCTGTGGAGTCGACACTTAGGTGCATTCGGAGTCGTGATAATGGTCATCCGAACTCCACTAGACATATAACAAATTATATAAATTATGAAATTCTTTAATTCTGCCCATCACGATCTAAGGATGTACCCAGGGGTGAGCAATATTTATTGTTTGAGGGCCATATGTTAAATTGGTTCCACTTAACAATACGACAGTGATTGTAATACTACGTCCACATTTTGCCGGGGAAAAAAAAGGTGGTTTGGGGGGGTTGTGGGCATGGAAAAGGGGGGGGGGGGTGGGGGGGGGCTTCAACGGGGGGCCTGCACAGGGGGGGAAGGGGGGGGGGGGGGGCCCATTTTTCACCTTTTGTTGTTTGCCCCTTTTTTCCCAACCCTTTAAAAAAAGCCTTTCTTGTAAGTCTTTTTTTGGGGGGGGGGACCCCCCAAAAAAAGCATATTGCAGAAAGGCTTACCGGCTCACACCCGCCGGTGCTTTCCCGCTGATCGCCGCTGGCGGCCCTCAAAATGGGCGCGCCATACTTTCCGAGGATCGTCGCTTCAGGGACGCGAAAAGCGGAGATACGTTGTCATGGTAGCTCGGGTCTTCCGAAGAACACGAGCTACTTCGGTAACATTTCATTACAAAGTGATATCAAGCAATTTTGTAATGAATGAGAGGTAAAATCCACATATACTGCCCTACTGCAGTATAGCAAGTATAGGAAGGATTGTACAGACAACCTAGGGTTTAATGTACCCTTAGGGGAAGTCCTGGGAACAAAAAAAAAAAATTAGTTAAAAATTATAAAAAATCTTAAAAAAAAATTATTAATAAAAAAACCTAAAAAACTCAAATAACCCTTCCTTTCGTAAACTGATATAAATATACATTAAAACAGTAAAATCTAGATACGTTAGGTATAAAAATGTCCGAAGATGCCCGATCATATTCAAAATATAATAACGTTTTTTTCACTGTGTTAAACACGTAATGGAAAATCGCACCCAAGTCGAAAAATCGCACTTTTTGCCATTTGAAAAAAAATGGTTAAAATTCTATAAAAGTGATTCAAAAGTCGTCAGTCCAAAAATAACATTGTAAAGTTCAATCACAATCCGCAAAAAACAACATTCTCCTAAAGATCTGTACACAAGTATAAAAAAAGTTTAGCGCCAGAAGATGGCAAAATCCCCCCCCACAAATTTTTGTACAGGAGGTTTGAATTTTTTAAATGTATGAAAACATTATCCCCATTATAGTTACCGGACCCAAAGAACAAGTAGACATGTCATTTGGGGCGTACAGTGAATGAAAGCCGTAAAATCCAAGCCCACAAGAATACGGCACACGTTTTTTTTTTACCAATTTCATGCATTTGGGAAGTTTTTCCCGCTTCCCAGCCACGGCAGGTTATTTAATACCACCCTTTTGAAGTGCAATTTATTAAGTAGGAAAATAAAGCCAGCCGCGTCTGTACATTGAAAAATAAAAAAGTTATAGATTTTGAGGTGGGGAAGTGAAAAATGAAACGCAAAAAATGAAAAAGGGTGCGGCGTTTAAGGGTTGGAATCGGGAACCAGCACCCTAGATGCCATCAACAACCAACGCCACGCACAAAATGCCTCCAGAAATTAAAAAAATACACAGACAGCACTAAATTACCACCCCGGCAACCAAAGACCACCAGAGCAGACATTCCTCAGGAGATCAAATCTTTAAAAATTTGCGCAATAGATGTTCTATAAGACAACCATTGCCAGCGTCATTTTTTCTATGCCGTTCCGTCCTCTGTTGCCAAAACACACGGTTTAATTATAGCCCTTCATTGTGCCTCAACTGTGTTCTATCCTATGGCCATTCCCCAAACAGGATATTTTGCACTGTTGAATCCCTAATAAAGACCCTAATGTTGCTTGCCCAGTAACTAATCCGTCCCCGTCTGATACTCACTTTCCAAGTTCCACTGAAGCAGGTAACTTGTATTCACTGTTGGCGCCTCTCTATTTCAGACTCTATGTAGTTTGGAGTAGCCAAGCCATCTCCAAAGAGGTGCGTGAGTCGCAGGACACTGCTTGACCTATCGCTCCATTCATTAGGAGGAGGAACCAGAGTCTCATGATGAATCATGAATTGTAGATCGGAGATAAATGCAAGTGGTAAACTAGGACCCCAAAACACAGTGGGGGGATTTATTCATCGGGGACAATTTTACTTTGCGTCAAATTTCATTAAGCATAGATAGTTTTATACAATACGACTGAATTCATAATTTTCAATTTAGCGCAAATTTACATTTAGCGTGAGAATTTACGCCAGTTCCACCTGGTCTATGTTGTGACTATTTGAGAGGGGTTTTTTGTGACTTTTAATGTTGGGACAGTCGGAAACAACCCACGGGGCAGAAGCAGATATATCAAGGTCAAGCCACTTTCAGGATCTGACTGCAGCGGAACTACAAGGACAGAGATAGAAACTGAGCAGTCAGCCAGTCTAAGGATCAATACCCCCCAAAACTTTATGATCTCAAATAGGTCTCCCTTATATGGACCTGTAGAAGACGTCTACAGTGTGATGCAGGAAAGGAGTTAAATCTTGGCGCAGGAATTCTAACTTGTGCCAGTGAGAGAGAATGTTAATGTGCTTCTTGCAGCGATGCGAGTCAGAACAAGACACGGAGATGGCAGCGAGGTGATAACGGTGAAGACATTGGCGTGTGACTGCTCTCTGTACTCGGCGCCAATGTCCTGCTAGAACTATGTGACTTTATCAGACAGCCTGGTCACCCAATGACTGTGTAATGGCGGTTAATCTCTCATAGGATAGGGTTACATGAGTGTCACAACTACCCCCCATAATACAAAATATATGCCTACACATACAGAAGCCCAAGAGGCTCATTGCATATTGCATAAAAATAGGTTTTCGCAAAAAAATCCATTGGCATCTAGTGAAGAATGGTTCATGTTTCAGGAGGTGGCGGGAGTTACACACCAAGTAGGTATGAAGTATGATTGGCAGGGTTGCTATAGGAGAGGCAGGGCCGATTAGCAGACTTTGAATAGGACTTTACCCCTGAGGAAGTCAGATACGTGACGTAAGCGTGAGGGTTCTTCAAGCTGTCCAACCCTCCCTACCAACCTTATCGAATTCTCTGTTGCAGGTTTACTTGCTGGTTGGAGGTATGTATATGGTTACCATCAGGTCTTCCTGATCACACATAAATGGATTGCTGTGGGTTACCCCGGGGTTTGGGATTTCTATTAGAGATGAGCGAACATGCTCGTCCGAGCTTGATGCTCGGTCGAGCATTAGGGTTACTCGAAAATGCTCGTTGATCGGGACGAATACTTCGCCCCGCTCGAGAAAATGGAAGCTCCCGCCTTTCGCTTTTGGCGGCCAGAAAACCGAGCAATCACAAGCCAGGGAGACTCTGCCTCACCCAGCATGAGTGGTACCCTTACACGTCGATAGCAGTGGTTGGATGGCCAGATCAGGGGACCATGGGATAGATAGCGCATGCCCGCGCTGCTCGGATCATTCTGTGTCTGGAGCGCTAGGGAGAGAGCTGCTGCTGCCTCAGGGAAAGCGTAGGGTGTTCATTAGCTACTGTTAGGCAGGAGTGATTCTCAAAGACCCAACAGCCTTCTTAGGGCTACAAAACGTTCTACGTTTTTATTTTAATTGATATAGTAACATTTTGTGAGGAATTAGCAGGGCGGACTTGCTACCGTTGTGTTTAGCTTCTTAGTGGAAACCATATCCATAGCAAGACGAAGTGGGAAAATTAGTAGGGGTTGGATTCAAGTAGGCACTAATCCGTGTTAATTCATCTGCTAGTAGTGTGCTTGATACTTGGTAGAAACTAGCCATAGGAGGAATACAAAGAGCTTACGTACGCATACAGCAGTAGCGTTCTATATATTGGATTTTTGGTTGATCTGCGGGTGGCTGTACTTTCTGCAGTGCATGTACTAGCAATTCTGAGCAATTTGTAGTGAAGACTTGCGACCGCTGTGTTCTGACGGCTTAGTGACGCACATATCCATAGCAAAGCCGAAGTTGGGGTAGGAGGAGGAAAATTAGTAGGGGTGGAGATTTCAATTAGGCACTAACTCAGTGTAATCTCATCTGCATAGTAGTGTGATTTTGATACTTGGCTAGAAAATAGCATAGGAGAATACAAAGAGCTTACTACGCATACTAGTAGGTTTCTATATATTTGATTTTGGTGATCTGACTGGGGGCGAACTTTCTGCAGTGCATGTACTAGCCAATTTGAGCAATTTGTAGTGAGACTTGCGACCGCGTGTTCTGCGCTAGGACGCACATCTCATAGCAAAGACCGAAGTGGGAAATTTAGTAGGGTTGGATTTCAATAGGCACTAACTCAGTGTTCACTCATCTGGCATTAGAGTGTGCTTGATACTGGCTAGAAAATAGCCATAGCAATAGGATCGCATTGTTTGGTTTTAAAAACTCAAAAAAAAAAACAACAAACACAAAAAAAAAAAAAAAAAACACAAAAAAAAACCAAACAAAAGTTAAAAAAAAAAATAAGTTATAACTCTCATTTTAAAAATGTTTAACCGAGGGCTAGGGGTAGAGGACGAGGGCGGGGACGTGGGCGTCCAACTACTGCAGGGGTCAGAGGCCGTGGTCCTGGGCGGGGTGAGACACCACCTGTGAGGAGGGAGCAGGGGAACGCCGCAGAGCTACACGCCCTAGGTTCATGTCTGAAGTTACTGGGACTCGTGCGTAGAGCACTGTTGAGGCCAAACAGTGCGAAAGGTGATGTCGTGGATTGCTGACAATGCTTCGAGAATTTGTCCACCACAAGTCAGTCTTCCCACGCAGTCCACCATGTCGCCGAAAATCGCCATCCTCCAGCTCCTGCACCTCAGCCCTGCCTCACCCCCCGTCGCCCCCTACCAGGAAAATTTGGGCATTGAACCGGCATACTTGAGGAACTGTTTTTCTGGACCCTTCCCCCAGTCACAAACCCCACTTGTCCGGTGCTGCTGAGCAATTTTCCGATGACCGGTTTTCCAAACAGTCACAGTCTGATGGGTGATGATGACCTTATTGACGGAGTGGAAGTGTGTAAAAGAGGTGGTCGACGATGAGGAGACCCACGGTTGTCAGACAGTGGTGAAGTTGTTGTCAGGGCAGGAAGTCAGAGGGGGGAGCAGACTGAAGGGATCGGAGGATGACTGGAGGTGAAGACCAAGCTGGGTGAGAGGCCGGTGACACAGTGCTTCTGAGACGGAGGGAGTCCTCACCAGAAAGTTGGAAGAGGCAAGTGGTGGGGCCAGACGGAGAGCAGGGCAGAGATGGGCATCAGCGCCAATGTGTCAATAGTGAAGCTCCCGGGCGAGGGTCCTGCGGCGAGGGCTAGATCTCAGAAGTCTGGACGGTTCTTTAAGGAAAACAACGGATGACCGACGGACTGTGGTGGGAAACATTGCCAAACCAGGCTCAGCAGGGGTTCCACCATACTAGCGTAACTACCACCAGTATGCGCCAGGCATATGAAGCCTAACACCACACTCAGTGGCAACAAGCCCGTACCTCCGGCCGTGCCACACCCACTGTCCTTCCCTGTGCAGATGCTAGTCAAGCCCCCTGGCCCAGGACCTGCCACAAAAACCCCATCGTCGCCTCCACGATACATCCACAGATCCCCAGAGTCAGCTATCCATACCCCAGACGCTGGGACGGAACGCAAAAAATATAGTGCAACCCACCCGCACGCCAATGCCCTTAAGTGCACATATCCAGATGCTTAGCCTGGAGAATGCTGCCCTATAGGCTAGTAGCGACCGGGCTTTCGCAACCTCATGGCGGCGGCGCCCCTGCGTATTCGGCCCCAGCCGCCACTACTTTTCCCGCTGTGCCGTCCCAGCCCTGCCCAGCACGTGTCAGACAACATATCCGTGCCTGACCAACGCCGTTTCTGACAAGGTCCACATGGACCACGGACACGTGGACGAGTGCTGACGGGCAGAGGCCACTATAATCGCTTGACGACATTGGGTTAACTTGGTGGAGGCGGGGACGAGTGCTGACACTGGGGTGCTTCAATACTGCCGACGCCGAGGGATTGCGGGGCCTACTCGGTTCCAGGTGTTTAGGCCTACTATGCCTCCTACTCTCCCACCCATCCTCCACCTCCTCCTCGAACTACCATCCGTGGGCCACGGCGCATCAGCGGTAGCTATAGGCACAGCGCAGTGCCGTCGCTAGCGACAGGAGCGGTGCATAAAACTGTAGAGCACTGAGGCGAAAAAGGCACACGCCCAAGAGGCTATTACAGGGAAGCACGGCGCAGACTGATCTGGGCTGGCACCGCTGAACCTCAAAGCCGGGGAATGGTTGTGTGTGACAACGGCCTAACTGGTGGCGGCTCTGCAAAACTCGGAAGACTGACACTGTAGCCAGCCTGGCCCCATGTGTTAAATCTGATAGTTCAGCGTTTCCTCAGACATACCACAAATCTGTCTTGATTTGCTCACGAAGGTGCGCCGACATCGGTGAGCATTCAGGAAGTCCAGCCAGAGCTGCCACTCTCAGGGCAGCGCAGCGCCGCCTCCAACTGCGCTCACCGACTGTTGTGCGAGTGGCCCACGAGGGTGGAAATTCAAACTGACCATGTATCCAGAGTTTACCAGCCAGCGCAGAGCGATGTAGACTGCCAGGATGTCAACTTCCACCAGAACTGGTAGTAAGGTTCATGTCAGCTGCCTCAAGTCTACAATGAGGGTGGACGTGGAGGTCTGATATTGTCAGGTGCTGAGTAACTTTGAGGAGTCACACAGATGTCAGTGGCGATGCCGCCATCATCAGCCTCCCATCCGATGCTTGGCTGTTGAAAAACTCCGGGGAGCATGAAGTCGGAAGCTGCGCTCCTCCAAGAGACGGGGGAAGAAGATTCCCTGTTTGATAGCAAAGACCCTCAGGTCTGTTTCTCAGCGCTATCGGAGGAGGTGGATGGTGGAGGAGGATGAGGGAGGAAGAGGGAGGAGGAATGTGGTGAGACACAAGAGGGGACCATTGTTGCGTCTTGTATGTTCCGGTTATGGGCCAGAAGAAGAGGAGTTGGAGGAGTTGGAGGAGGAGGAAATGGACAGTCAGCCAGTGAGGGGAGTGAATTCTTACGCGTTGGTACTCTGGCGGCATATGGCAGATTACAGCTAGGCTGCCTATCACGTGACCCTCGCGTCAAGAATGATTCCAGCACCGATTAATGGGTGTTCACTCTCCTGGACCCACGGTACCAAGCAAAATCTTCCACTCTCATCCCTGCAGAGAAAGGAGTGTGAGAATGCATGAATACCAGCAGGCCCTGGTGCACAAGATGAAACAGTATTCCCTTTGACAGCCGCTAGCGCAGAGTGCACGTAGTTTGCGGGACAAGTAGCGAGGGAGAGTAGGCGAGCAGAGCTTGTCCAGCACTGGCAAGGGTACGCTTTACAAGGTTTTGCAAGCTTTAGTCACCCCAGCACAGACACTGTCACCGGTCCCCAGTATCGGCAGAGTAGCGGTGATCTTTCACAGAAAGATGGTGAGGAGTACGTGCTTGACCATACCATCGTCCTAATGATCACACAGCTCCCTACAACTCTGGGTTTCAAAGCTGGAACATGGGGCACGAACTGGCGCTGTAAGCCTTGGAGGTTCTGACTGCCCTGGCCGCTAGCGTCTTGTTATCCCTTCTCCCGAGCGGGTTTCAGGCAGCTGGGGCATCATCACCGATAAGCGTACACGCTGTCGACTGACAGCGCTGACAGGATGAGCTTAGTATTAAAATGAATAAAGGCTGGATTTATCAGAATTCCAATCTCCACCAGGTGAGGAAGCTCAACCTGAATAATTGATCCACTTCATCCTCCTCCTCATTTTCTCCGTCTCCCCTCTTTGTACAGTTAAAGCAGAGGAAATGGCTATTTTTGACAGGGCCCACTGGCTCTTGCTATAGTACTTATGCATTTAATTTTTCTGGAGGGGCCAACCTACCCGGTCCTCTGTTTTGAAAACAATTTTTGTTGAGTGCCACCTACAGGCCACTCAATCTATTCCCATTTTACTGCAGGGCCGGCCAACCCTACCTGCTTCTATGGTTTGAAACATTTTTGGGACTGCCACATAACAGCACTCAAATCTATTCCATTTTAATGGAGGGCCACCTACCTGCTCCTCGGGTTTGAAAAATTTTTGGGACTGCAACATACAGGCACTCAATCTATTCCATTTTACTGCAGGGCCACCTACCTCGCTCTCTGGTTTGAAACATTTTGGGACTGCCACATACAGGCACTCAATCTTATTCCATTTTACTGAGGGCCACTACCTGCTCCTCTGGTTGAAAAATGTTGGGGGACTGCCACATACAGGAACTATCCAAATTAAATGTCTCCATAGCAGCTCCAACACGTTGTCTCCATTGATACCTCACAAAAGTCGTCCATATAGATGCCTCCAGACATCGTCCCTTATCAAAACGAGGTGTGTCAGGCAGAAATTGGGTTGTTTTCTGGATTCCACATCAAAGTTGTTTTTTTACTGTCGCCACCCTGCTGTGTTATCACAAAAGTATACTTGACAACACTTTTACCTTTAGGGATATTATTGCAGCGCTTCTTGCGCATCTGTTTACATTCCCCTCACCGCATATCCAAACTTATAAGACGCTACTACACTTGATCTATACAAAAGGTTCTTAGAAGATGCTGTTTGGGGAGTAGCTAGAGACAGGGCTTGATTGGCGAAAGTCCCTGGCAGCGGAGCGCCAGCTCCATTGCGCATCATGCGCTTCTTGACGGCATCTGTTTACATTCCCCTCACCGGCATATCTAAACTTATAAGAAAGCTATACACTGATCTATACAAAAGGTTCTTAGGAAGTGCTGTTTGGGGAGTAGACTAGAGAAGGGGCTGAATTGGCGAAAGCTCGCCCTGCAGTTGGAGCGCCAGTCCCTTATGCGCATCATGCGATTCTGCGCATCTGTTTAATTCCCACTCACCCGGATATCCATAAACTTATAGACGTACTACACTTGATCTTAACAAAGGTTCTTAGAAGTGCTGTTTGGGGGTTAGCTAGGACAGGGGGCTTGAATGCGAAAGCTCGCCTGGCAGCGGAGCGCCAGCTCATGCGCATCATCATGGCGCTTCTTGGCATCTTGGTTACATTCCCCTCACCCGCCATATCCCCAAAAAACTTATAAGAACGCTACACACTGACTTGGTGCAGGCTGGGACCGAGTTGACCCTTTTTTAGGGATGGTCATATTACTGCCGACGCAGAGAATGCGGGGCTTACCTCGGTCCCAGGTTCAAAGGCCTACTATACTCCTCCCACCACTCCACCTCCTCCTCCTCCGACTTACCATCCGTGGGACATGGCGCCATCAGTCGGTAGCTCTATGACAGCAGCAGTGACGTCGCTAAGCGGGACAGCAGGCGGTGCTGAAACTGCTGACTAGGCGATAAAAGGCACACCGCCAAGAGCTATTACAGGGATTCCACATCAAAGTGTTAACTTTGTCGCCACCCTGAGGTGTAATCCAAAAAATATAATTGCCAAACTTTTACCATAGGGATATTAGTTCAGCGTTCTTGCGCATCTGTTTACATTCCCTCACCCGCCATATCCTAAAACTTATAAGAACGCACTACACTTGATCTTATAAAAAAGGTCTTAGAAGTGCTGTTTGGGAGTAGCCTGAGAAGGGCCTTGGATTGGCAAAAGCTCGCCTGGCTGCAGAGCGCCAGCTCCATTCCCAAGATCCAACTAACATAGTTGCAGCCGTTAATCTACTACTAGTTCAACTGCCTCCTTTAATAATAATAATATAATCTTTATTCTTATAGCGTCATCATCTCTGTAGCGCTTACAAAATCAAGAAACAAATACAAAAATGTAATGTAACAGGCACAACATTTGTAGGGAACAAACAGGATGTGAGGTTCCATGCTCGCCAGAGCTACGGTTTATGACATGATGGGGTAACACGAGGGTAGTGAAAAGAAAATATTTAAATGGTCAAGCCCTTCTTCTTAGGGAATAGAAAAAAAATATTAAATAAATGGAATTTGCTGTCGATTTTGAACAACTCAGCCGTCATCTATATACCAGGGCCCGGAGTTGAATGGGATCTGACGAGAAGTCTGTGCCTTGGTTTGCCTGGATAACAGATGGAGAGACACAGGAAAGGGTTAGTAGAGAGTTTAAAACTCATGCAGTTCATGAGTGTTATAGGCTTGCCTAAGAAAAGAAATGGGTTTAAGAGCACGTTTGAAACCTGGGGGTTAGGTATTAGTTGATGATAGTCCAGGGCAGAGCATCATAGAATTGGTGTGCAGCTCTAGAGCAGTCTGGAGACGCGAGTGGGGAGGTCCGCAATAGGGGTAGAGGTTAATCTAAGATCACTGGGCGGATCTAAGAGCACGGGTTGGGCGATAGGACTGAGATAAGAGAGGGAGGTAGGGGGGTTGCTTGCACATTATACAGGCTTTATGGATAGGTTATTATTATTTTTAACTGTATTATTCGAAAGGAGACTGGCAGCGTGCAGCATGAACCTG
The DNA here is from genome assembly GCA_019512145.1 of Engystomops pustulosus. Lineage (NCBI taxonomy): Eukaryota > Metazoa > Chordata > Amphibia > Anura > Leptodactylidae > Engystomops > Engystomops pustulosus. Next base: position 19,624,024 of record CM033647.1, read on the forward strand.
TAAGCATACATGGTCCCCTTATCAAAAGAGCTGTGTTCAGGCGAATTTTGGGTGGTTTCAGGATTCCATTTAACTTGTCGCCACCCTGCTGTGTAATCCACAAAAATACTGGCAAAATTTTATAATGTACGATATTATTTGAGCGCTTCGGATAACATCCTTTGGTTGCATCCTGGACACCATTGGGTGAAGCCTGAGTCCAATTAGGGTATGTCAGCCGGCAAATATCTAGCCTGCTGCACGCTGCCTATGCCCTCTGCATTCCGTCACCTATAGTGCAGGGGTCCCAATTATTGGAATGTTTTACAGGCTATCTAGCTTAATTCTGTCACTCTGTTCATGGCCATGCTGTGCCCATAATTTCGGCATAATGGTGCGATAGCAGCTAAGAGGCATCCATGCTGCTGCCCCTGCGTTTCCGCCATTTCCGTGGGTTTCCATCCTTTTCTGAGGCTTCCAAGGTGTTTGGCCAAGTTCCCTGTGCAGAGCTTGGTCCCATTGAAAACATGCTCGAGTTCCCATGAACTTCAATGGGGTTGCGTATTCGAGACGAGCACTCGAGCACGGGAAAAAGTTTCGCTAGAATAACGAGTACCCGAGCATTTTAGGTTCGTCATCTCTAATTTCTATCCCTCACCTTTAAAAAAAAGGGGGGGTTTGGCCCTGTTTTGTAGACATTTAATGTTTTTATTTGTCTGTGTCCTCTTTATATTTCGGTATGACGACGGAGCATGTGTGAATAAAGTTTGCTTGTACTTTTTTGACCATTATGTGCATCGCTTTCTCTCTTTTGTATATTGATATGACTGAGCAGGACCTACTACAGCAGTCGCCCCCTTAATGAGATGGCAGCCGAGGTCTCTTAATGAGATAGCAGGGGCCCCCTTAATGAGATGGAAGCAGAGGTCCCCTTAAGAAATGGCAGCGGTAGATCGGGGTGTTTTTAGGACATCAAATGTATGTAAGGATCGCCCTTTTAGGCTATCCTTTACTCCCTCTATTTTTTAAATCTTGTATCAGGATAATATTGAACACATTTTTAAAGAGGCTACTGGGGCGTGGAAGTAGCTGGAGCTGAGGTCACACTGTGAGGCTTATCCCGCCCAGTAGCCATCTTTGATCCTTCTACCAGACATATGCAGAACACAGGCGAATGGTGCGCGATCTTGACTCCGAACGCATGAGCAGAATCCGGATTGCGGATGAGTGTGGCAGCTCATGTAGCTGCGCGCTGAAGATATATGGGTAGAGGATCAAAGAGGATACTGGGGTGTGGAAGTTTTAAAAAACGGGGCTTGTGATGTGTAGCTCAGCTCTGGCTACTCCATACCCAGTAGCACTTTGAATATTTGCATATTAATCTAATTAAAGATTAAAAAAGATAGAGGGAGGAAAGGATTATCCCAAAAAGGCTATCTACAGACATTAGAGGATTACCACCGAACTGACCGTATAGGTAGATCCGGGTGGTTAGGTTTTCCTTTAAGAAATGTCAGCCATCCCCCCCGTAATGAAACAAAAACAATAAACTCGTACTCACCAGCGATCCCACGGCTTCCTCTCGTCTCTGGCAGCAGTGCAGGTAGATGCACATCCATCCATGCACCTTACACGTGCGCACACTGTATGACGCGGCAGTAGCCCAGATGATGATGTCATCAGTGTGCGCAGACAAGGTGGATAGAAGTGCATCAGGCCTGCCCTGGCTGCCATTGTAATCAGTGTATGCGGGTCTGAAATGCACACAATTGATTCTTCTCAAATCGGAGAGACCCGAGACCCGCGCCATGCCTGATACCCATGTAGATACACCCCTACTGATGCTTCGGTTAAAAACCCATGAATCTGAGTTGATATGGTTTCTTTTAAAGAGAATCTAAACACAGATTATTGGGTTGTATAGGTGAAAATATGTCTATATGAGTATAAGCCGCCACGATATATAAGCCGAGACCCCTAATTTTACCACCAAAAACCTGGGAAAACCTATTGACTCGAGTATAAGCCGCCTGGGTGGGAAATGGCAGTGCACGACCCCACCAGATGTAGCCAGCCCCAGTAGTAACCGCCTGCACGCTTAGTCTACAAGATTGCCCCAGTAGTATTACAGCCTGCCCCAGTAGTATACAGCCTGCCCCCCAGTAGTATACAGCTTGCCCCCGAGTAGTATACAGCCTGCCCCCAGTAGTATACAGCCTGCCCCCCGTAGTTTACAGCGCCGAAAGAGTTTACAGCTTCGACCATAGTATAGACAGCCGGCCCAGCCTGCCTCCAGTAGTATACAGCCTGCCCCTAGTAGTATACAGCCCAGCCACAAGCATTAAAAAAATAATAACTATATACTCACCCTCCGGTGGCCCAGATGGCAGCGAATTGCCCCCCGATGTCGACGCGGGTCATCTTCAGCATCGCGCCCGCTTCGTTCTTTGCTGGGCGCCACCATGGTTCTACCCGGAGGCAGGCCGCATAGTATGAAACGCGCAGCTGCTGACGTCATACTAGGCGCCGCCTGGGAGAAAAAATGGGGGGCCAGCACGAAGGTAGAGAAGAATGAAGAACAGGCGCGGAGCCAGAGGGGCCCGCGGCGGACATCGGGGGGCAGCGCTGCATGGAGGGGCCACCGCAGGGTGAGTATATAAGTTTATTAATTTTTAAATATTTTTAAGTATTACGGTAAATATGTGATTTGACTCGTGTATAAGCCGAGGGGGGGGACGTTTTTCAGCACATTTTTGTGCTGAAAAACTCAGCTTATTCGCGAGTATATACGGTAGTTACTCATCATTAACTCATATTCATTCTAAAGACGGCACTGGTTCATCAGCAGAGAAAGAATAGTACAATACACAAAACTAGACTTACCCAGGGAACGTAACTTTGGGCTGCATAATTACTTCTAAAATGTCATATGGTCAAAAATGTGACCTTGGTGAGACAGATATAAGAAACACAGTTACGCTCAATGAAAGAAAATATTGTTGATACATTTACAGGAGGCAGTCCCCGGGTAATACGGGATAGTTGTTCTAAGTGAATTTGTATGTAAGTCGTAACTGTATATTTTACAATTGTAAACCCCAGCAAACAAATTTTTTGGTTCCTGTGACTATTGGGATTTAAAAAAAAATGTACATTACCACTTGAAGACCACCCTATCGGCTTTTACGGCGTCATAAGGGTATTCTTCTGACGCGACGCCTTTCTACGGTTGGCACTGTCAGAGGAAGACTTAGGGACATCGGGTCGTGATATCAAAGCGCAGAACCAGCACATCACCCGGGATCGGGAAAAAAAACTCGATCCAAGTGTTTAACCCTTACACGCCGCGTGCGGGTTAAGTATGTTCTCCGCCATGGATCAGACCCCCCGGTGAGTACCAGGGGAATTAATCCCTCCTGCCGCAGACCCAGGATCCGACGAGGGCCCGAGGCTGCGGGGCGGTTTACTTCCCCGCCGGGTTCCGCCTCATGGCAGGCCGGCTGTATGTAACTGGGCATGTGCAGCTACACTGTAAGTGTAATGCAGGTAAAGCTTGAACAATCGATTCTAATGAACGCGGTTCAAGCCAAAAAGGTTGGGAAAATGTAAAAAAAAAAAAAAGAGTAATTTAATAATAAATTACCGTATATTCCGCCGGATAAGACGACCTTTGAAGACAGAAAAATTTCTGTCTGGTCTGGGCGTTCTTATACGGCCGATATTTAACCGCCCGCAGTGTATGTATCACGGCGGGCGGGCGGGGTCCGCTGCATGGAGAGGGCTACGGGCTGAGCCCTCTCCATAGCAGGTAAGTCTTTGCTACTCCAGATCGCGGGTTCACAGCGAGGCTGCCGTCAAAGCGCCGGCAGCCTCAAAAGATAGACGGCGATTAGAGCTGAGCCGCACTAAATGCTCGGGTATCGTTATTCGAGACGAACTTTTCCCGATGCTCGAGTGCTCGTTTTTCGAGTAACGGCCCCATTGAAGTCAATGGGAGACTAGAGCATTTTTCAAGGGGACCAAGGCTCTGAGCACAGGGAAAAGCTTGGCCAAACACCGGGAACCTCAGGAAAAGGATGGAAAACCCACGGAAAATGGGACAGGAAACAGCAGGGGCAGCATGCAAGGATGCCTCTGAGGCCTGCTTAAATTGCACCCTTATGCCAAAATTATGGCCACAGCATGGCCATGACAGAGTGACAGAATGAACAGATAGCATCTAAAACATCCACAATAATTTGGACCCTGACACTACGGGGGACGGCATGCAGAGCAGCGGCAGCAGCGGAGGCTAGAGAGTGGCACGGCGACATACCCGAAATGGAATCAGGCTTCAAAACAATGGGTAAGCAGAGAGGAACCAAGGAGCGTGAGCAAGAAGCGCTCAAATAATATGGTTACATGATAAAAGTTTGCCAGTATTTTTGTGGAATTACACAGCAGGGTGGCGGGGACCCAAAGTTAAACATGGAAGCAATGAAAACAATCCAAAAATTCTGCCTGACCAAGCTCGTTTGAAAGAGGGACCATTATGGAGGCAGTGAAATAGTAGTAGAGTAACGGTGCTCAGTTAAAACTTAATGGTTAGTTGGTTCTTGCATGGCGCGCTCGCGCCAGGAGAGCTTTCGCCAATCCAAGCCCCTGTCTCTAGGCTACTCCCCAAACACACTTATAAGAACCTTTCGGATAAGATCAAGTGTAGAGCCTTCTTTATAGTTTGGGGATATGGTAGGTGAGGGGAATGTAAACATTCTGCGCAAGAGCGCTGAAATAATATCCGTAATGAAAAAAGTTTTCAGTATATTTTGTGGCTTACACAGCAGGGTGGCGGCAAAGTTAACAAGTTGATGTGGAATGCCTGCAATAGCTCTTGGGCGGTGTGCCTTTTATCACCTAGGCTCAGCAGTTTGAGACCGCGCTGTCGCTTTAGCAACGGCACTGCTGATGTGCCTAGAGCTACCGACTGATGGCGCCATGCCCACGGATGGTAGTCGGAGGGAGGAGGAGGTGGAGGAGGGGGGTGGGAGGATTTGGAGGGTATAGTAGGCCTTGAGACCTGGACCGAGTAGGCACCGCAATCCTCTGCGTCGGCAGTATATGACCAGCCCAAGGACAGACTCGTCCCAGACCTGCAACAAAGTTAAGTGTAGTAGCGTTTATTATACGTTTGGAGCGGAGGGTGAGGGGAAAATGTAAACAGATGCGGCAAGAAGAGCATGTGCGCATGGAGCTGGCGTCGCGCCAGCGAGCTTTCGCCAATCCAGCCCCGTCTCTAGGCTACTCCCAAACCAGCACTTCTAAGAACCTTTTGTATAAGCTCAAGTGTTGTAAGTAGGTTCTTATAAGTTTAGATATGGCGGGGGAGGTGAGGGGAATGAAAACAGATGCGCAAGAAGCGCTGAAATTAATATCCGTAAATGGTAAAAGTTTTGCAGTTTATTTTGGGGATAACAAGCAGCGGGGGGTGGCGGACAAAGTTAACAATTTGATGTGGAATCCATGAAACACAACCCAAATTTCGGCCTGCCAAACCTAGTTTTATAAAGGACATGTATGGAGGCAAGCTAATGGACGACGTTTGGATGGTAGCAATGGAGACAAACGGTTGGGAGGTGCTATGGAGACAATTCCATTTGGATAGTTGCCTGTAGGTGGCAGTCCAAAAAATTTTCAAACCAGCGGAGCAGGTAGGTGGACCTCCAGAAAATGGAATAGATTGAGTGCCGTATGGGCAGTCCAAAAAAGTTTTTAAACCAGAGGAGCAGGTAGGTGGCCCTCCAGAAAAATGGAAATAGATTGATGCCTGAATGTGGCAGTCACAAAAAATTGTTTACACAGAGCGACGGAAAGGTGACCCTCCAGAAACATTGAAGAGATGGCGTGCCTGATGTGGCACTCCCAAAATTGTTTAAAAAGAGGACGTGTCGGTGGCCTCCAGAAAATTAAAGGATAAAGGACTCTAACTAGAGCCAGTGGGCCCGTCAAAAAACAGCCAGTCCCAAGTTTCCTCTGTTTACGTAGAAAGAGGAGGAGAAGGAGGAAAATGAGGAGGAGGAGGAGTGGATAAATCTTTCAGGTTGAGCTTCATTGCACCTGCTGGAGATTTGGAAATTAGGAGAAATCCATGCTTATTCATCTGATAAGCGTCAGCTGTCAGCGCTGTCAGTCGACAGGCGTGTAAGCTTATCGTGATGATGCCACCACTGCACTGAAAACCGCTTGAACAAGACGCTAGCGGCAGGCAGGCAAGAACCTACCAAGGCGTAGGAGCGCCAGTTCGTGCCACATGTCCAGCTTGAAACCCAGTAGTTGTAGGGAGCGTGTGAATTCATTTAGGACGATGTTGATGCAACGTCGCGACGTTACTCCTCACCACTTTCTGTAAAGATCAGCCTACTCTGCCGAGACTGGGGACAGGTGACAGGTTGTCTTGCTGGGGTGACATAAAGCTGGCAAAAGCCTTGTAAAGCGTACCCTTGCCAGTTGCTGGACAAGCTGCCTGCTCAGCTACTCTCCCCGCTACTGTCCGCAGAATACGCACTCTGCCGCTAGCGCGGATCAGAAGGGTGAAATACTGTTTCAGCTTGGGCACCAGGGCCGCTGGAGTCATGCATTCTCACACTCCTTTCCTTCCGGGATGAGAGTGAAAGATTTGCTTGTTACCGTTGGGTCAGGAGAGTGAACATCCCAGTAATCGGTGCTGGAATAAATTCTTTGAACGCGAGGGTCACGGATAGGCAGCCCTAGCATGAAATCTCCATATGCGCCTAGGCACACCGCGTAGAATTCACTCCCCTCACTGGCTGACGTGTCCATTCCTCCTCCTCCACTCCTCAACTTCCTCTTCTCTGCCCATACACGCTCAACATTGTAGACTCAACAATGGTCCCTCTTGTGTCTCGCACCTTCTCCTCCTCTTCCTCCTCATCCTCCGCCACCCCTCTCCTCCGATTATGCCTGAGAAACAGACCGTAAGGTGCTTGCTATCACAGAGGAAATCTCTTCGCCTGTCCTTGTGAGTGAGCGCAAGCTTCAGACTTATGCTGACAAGAGTTTTTTCACAGGCCAAGCAGCGTGATGGTGAGGCTGATGATGAGGCCTGCATCGCCAGCTGACCCATCTGTGTTGACTCCTCAGTATCTCAGCACCTGAAGATTCAGACATCCACGTCCACTCCTCCATTGTAGATATAGGAAGCTGACTGACCTGATACGCAGTTCTTGTGGAAGTTGACATCTGGACAGTCTACAATCGCTCTGGCGCTGGTAAACTCTTGGATAACCTGGTCCAGTGTGAATCCCACCTCGTGGGCACGTCGCCAACAGTCGTGTGGGGAGCGGGGCATTTGGGGGCACCTGCGTGCCCTGAGAGGGCCAGCATCTCTGTGTGACTTCCCTGAAATGCACCCACAGAGTGCGCGCACTTCGGTGAGCAATCAGACGATTGGGGTATGTCTGAGGAGAACGCTGTTGCTGAACTATCAGATTAACACTGAGGCCAGCATGGACATTTGTCAGTCTGCCGAGTTGCAAGCGCCAAGCGCATTTTACTCGGCCGTTGTCACACATCAAACATGCCTGGCTTCAGTTCCAGCGTGCCACCCCCAGATCATTCTGTGCGCCGTGAGCCCTTATAGTTATTGGCGTGTTGCCTTTTACGCCTAGGCTTCAGCAGTTTGAGACCCGCCTGCTGTCGCTTAGAAAACATAAGACGGCACTGCTGGCTGTGCCTAGATCTTACCGATGGATGGCGCCATGCCCCGATGGTCTTCGGAGGAGGAGGTGGAGTGAGGGGTGGGCGAGGAGGAGAGGCATGATATGGGCCCAATCCACACTGGACCGGTGGCCCCGCAATCCTCGGCGTCGGCAGTATATGAACACCGCCGCGGCACACCTCGTCCCAGCCTCCACCAAGTTAACCCAATGTGCACGCAGAGTATATTAGTTGGCCTCCCGGCACAAACTCGTCCACGTTGTCCGTGTCAGTGGACCTTGTCGAAAAGGCCGTGGTCGGGGCACGGATATGGTGGACATTGTCTGACACGTGCTGGTGCAGGGCTGGGACGGACATCGGGAAAAGTAGTGGCGGCTGGGGACCGAATACCGAGGGGCTGGCCGCGACATGAGGCTGCGAAGGCCTCGGTCTCTTAAGCCTATCAGGGCGAGCATCTCCAGGCTTAGCAATCTGGAAATGTGCACATTAAGGGCTTGGGTCGTGCGGGTGGGTTTGCACTATATTTGCGTTTTCGCTCCAGCGTCTGGGTATGAGAGCTGAACGCTGGGGATGCTGTGGAGGATCGTGGAGGTGGACGATGGGGTTTTTGTGGCAGGGTTTCTGGGCAGGGGGGCTGACTATCAGCTGACACAGGGGAAGAGCAGTGGGTGTGCACGGCCGGAGTGAACGCGCTTGTTGCCACTGAGTGGGTGTGTTTAGCATCTATGCCTGCGCATACTGGTGTGTAGTTAAGCTAGTAGTGGTGGAACCCCTGTGATCCTGGTTTGGCAAAATGTGGCACACCAACAGTCCTGTCGGGTCATCCGGTGTTTCCTTAAAGACTTCTGAAAATCTAGCCCTCGCGCAGGGCCCTCGCCACGGGAGCTTTCACTAGTTGACAAATTTGGTCGCTGATGCAACCAGCTATGGGCCCTGCCTCTCCGTCGGCCCCACCACTGCCTCTTCCAACCTGTTTGGTAGAGGACTCTCCTCCGTCTCAGAAGCACTGTGTTCAACCCGGCCTCTCAACCCAGCTTGGGTCGTCACCTTCATCACCTTCCGATCCCTCAGTCTGCTCCCCCCTCGGACTTCCTGCCTGTACAACAACTTCCCCACTGTCTGACAACGTGTCTCCTCATCGTCGGACACCTCTTTACACCATTCTTCCACATACGTCAACAAGGTCATATCACCCAAAGACTGCGACTGGTGGACAAACTGGGCATCGGAAAATGCTCATCAGCAACCGGACAAGTGTTTGAGACTGTGGGAAGGGTCAGAAAACAGTTCCTCAGAGTATGCGGTTCAAATGCAAATTTTTGTGGGGAGGGGGCCGGACTGGGGGGGTGAGGCTGAGGTGAGATGGAGGAGTGCCGATTTCGGTGGACATGGTGGTAACGCGTGGAAGACTGACTGGTGGAACAAATTGCTCGAAGCATTGTCGGTCAATTCCACGACATCACCTGTTCGCATGTTCTGCTCAACAGGACTCTACCACGAGTCCAGTAACTTCAGACATGAAACCTAGGGAGTGTAGCTTGCGCGTTCCCCTGCCTCCTAAGTAAGCAGGTGGTTGTCTCAACCCCGCCCAGGACGCACGGCCTGCGGAACCTGTCCAGTTGGCGACACCGTCCACGCCATCGTCCTATACCTAGCCCTACGGGTTTTAAACTTTTGAAAATGAGAGTTAAACTTGTATTTTTTTTTAACTTTTTTTTTTTTTTTTTTTTTTTTGTGTTTTAGTTTTTAAAACCAAACGATGCTATCCCTATGTGCTATGGCTTTTTCTAGCCAAGTATTACAGCACCTACTATGCAAGATGAGATGACGATGAGTTATGAAAAAAAATAACGTAAAATAAAAAAGGAAATGGCAGACTGTGCTAGTTGAAAAAATACACCCGGGCCCTAATAAATTTTTCCCACTTCGGTCTTTGCGATGGATATGTGCGTCACTAAACACAGTGGTCGCAAGTCTGACTCCCAAATTGTGCTCCAATTTGATAGTAGATGCACTGCAGCAAGTACAGCCACCAGAGATCAACCAAAATCAAATATATATAACGCTACTGTAGGCGTAATTAAGACGTTTGTATTCTCCTATGGCTATTTCTAGCCAAGTTATAACAGCACCACTACTATGCCCAGACTGAGATGACGCTGAGTTATGAAAAAAATAACGTTAAAATAAAAAAGAAAACTGGCAGACTTGTGCCTATTGAAATACAAGCCCGGGCCCTAATAAATTTTCCCACGTCGGTCTTTGCGAGATATGTTCGTCACTAAAACCACAGTGAGTCGCAAGTCTGACTCCAAATTGCTCCCAATTTGATAGTAGATGCACGCAGCAAGTACAGCCACCAGCAGATCAACCAGAAATCAAATATATTACCGCTACTGCAGGCGATTAAGACGTTTGTATTCTCCTATGGACTATTCTAGCCAAGTATACAGCACACTACTATGCCAGAGAGATGACGCTGGAGGTATGAAAAAAATAAACGTAAAATAAAAAGAAACTGGCAGACGTTGACTAATGAAATACAACCCGCTGGCCCTATAAATTTCCCACTTCGGGTCTTTGCGATGGATATGTGCGCACTAAAAACACAGTTGGGTCGAAGTTGACTCCAAATGCTCCCAATTTGATAAGGAGATGCCACTGCAGCAAGTACAGCCACCAGCAGTCCCCAGAAATCAAATATAATACGCTACTGCAGGCGTAATTAAGACGTTTTTGTATTCTCCTATGGCTATTTTCTAGCCAAGTATTACCGCACACTATCTATGCCAGATGAGATGACGCTGAGTTATGAAAAAAATAAACGTAAAATAAAAGAAACTGGCAGACTGTGCCTAATTCTACTCAAACCCCCTAATAAATTTTCCCACTTTGGGTGTTTGAGGTGGATATGTGGGTCACTAAGAGCTAAACACACACGGTAGCAAGTCCCCCTGCTAATTCCGCACAATATGTATAGCTGCCATAAAAAAAAAAAAAAATTAAACGTTTGTAGCCTAAGAAGGGCTGTTGGGTTCTTTAAGAATCACTCTGCCTAACCGTAGCTAATAGAACAACCCTAACGCTTTCCTGAGCAGCGCAGCTACTCTCCCTAGCGGCATCCAGACAGAGATGATCCGAGCAGCGCGGGGCAGCGGCTTAGTCTATCCCCGGGTCACCTGATTGGCCAGCCAACCACTGCTATCTACGTGAAGGGTACCACGTCATGATGGTGGGTGGAGTGCAGAGTCCTCCTGGCTTGTGATTGGCTGTTTCTGGCAGCCAAAAAGCAAAACGGCGGAGCTGCCATTTTCTCGAGCGGCGGCGAATACTGTCCGAGCAACGAGCAGTTACGAGTACGCATAAGCTCGATCGAGCATCAAGCTGACGAGTATGTTCGCTCATCTCTACACGGCGATCCATCTTCATGGTAGCCTCGGGTCTTCGAAAGACCCAAGGCTATTTCGTTTTTAAACCCACTTCATTACAATGTGTTGATAGCACATTGTAATGAAATGAGGGAGGAATCCCCATCTACTGCCATACTGTATAATTTTGTTGTTGAATGCCCTATGTTTATGACGACAGTTTCCTGCTGTATACCCTGCATGTCATAAGAATTTAAATTAAAAAGGACCATGTTAAATTCAATTTTTTTTTAATTTTACCGGTGTTTTGTATGCGTTGGAAAGGGGGGTAGTCTTTACGGCGAATATATCTAACCTATATTTTAACAGGAAGTAGGGGGGTCGTCTTATACACCAGGTCGTCTTATACGCTGGAATATACGGTAAATAAATAAAATAAAAGTCCCATAATCTCCCCAGTTATACATAAAATGTAAATAAAGAAATAAAACCACAAAAAGTACATATTTGGTATCGCCGCACGTCCTAATCTGTAAATAAATCTAAATCAATATGAACCGCTCGGTGAAGGATTAAAATAAAACACGAACTTGTTAAAGTGTTCCGAAGTTAAAACCATTATCGTGACACAGGGGAGATTTGAAAAATCGAGTCTCGGTCATTGAGCTGAAAACTAGTATCGGTGATAAGGGGTTAAATTATCAACATCACAGAGGTCCGCCTTGCAAATAGAGGTGGTATGGAAGGCGGTGTTCTTAATGTAGGGGATTGACTGTATTTTCATATAAAAGTCAAACCTATAGAGCGATTAGTATACTGTAGGCCATGGCCAATTTGCGCTCGAGTTATTCTCCCCACTAGTTCTATTACACTTACTTCCACTAGAGGCGGATGTTTAAGTTAGATAGACAGGAGCTTAGAATACTGGGCCCGACCAGAAACTCTATTCATGAAACATCACATTATTCTTACTTTTTATAGAATTTTATTACAGCAATAAGTCATTTGGCCCAGGACGTCGTGACAAAAGATGAGCACAGCAGGGTGTATCGAGGGTCTACTTTTTCTTGAGGAAAAAATCAGATAAAAAAAATAAACAAACAAATAAGCACAAAATGAGCCGTATACTTGTTAGGTTTTTTTAGATTAAAGGGGATGGTCAGGGATATGATTTTTTTTTTTTACTGCACCCCGGGTGGTGTAAAAAGAATAACTATACTCCACTGATGTCTTTCCCTTGGTCCACTGAAGCCCTTCCCATCTCACTCCCCTTCCCTCTAGCTTTATTGGTATATAGAGGTTAGTTAGTAACATCAAGTCTGTAGAGGGTGCAAACTGTCGAAACATTTGAACTCTCCCGCTCCTCATCTCTCCTGCTCTACCATCATGCTACTGCTGTGTGCGCCATCATACACAGCATACACACAGTCACGCATGGGGAGTCCCCACCCAGGGGCGTAACTACTGTATATGAAACTGTATTTATGTGTGTGATATGAGATGTATAATTTTATGTACCGTATTTTCTGGCTATAAGGCGCTCGGATTTATAAGGCGCACCATAATAAAGCTGCTAAAACGTCTATGTTCATGTACAAGGCGAATGATGAATGACCAGCAGGTGGCAGACCTGTGCACAGTTCAAGGCAGCTGCAGTTCCAGGCCAAGTGGTTCCTGTGCACAGAGCTCGGATCTCGAATTAGGGCTTTTAGGGGTTAATGTTGCAAGGGGTGATGCTGCAGAGGTTAAGCTGTCTCCCTCCGACCCATGTCTTTACCTTCCTTTATATAGTCATCCGAATAATTATAGTATATACAGCACCCACAGTTTATTAGGTGCTTTATTAATTCAGCCTACAAATTTTGCCACTGAAACAGTGTAACTATTTACAGACTTTATGCATGAATATGCAATGAGTAGACATGAATCAACTTCTGAAAGAAGAGTCAAGTTTTCCTCATGCTACCATTGAAACCCACCTCCTTCTTTTTGAGGACATCTCGTGTCTCTTCAAATCTCGACCTGAGCAGACAGAAGTCCTCTCCTTGTCCAAGGAAGTAAATGGGACAAGAGAGCCATGCCCAAGGGGTGGAGCCAACATTGGCAGAAAAAGTTTGGTACAATTTTACTGGTGGGAGTTAAAAAATGTATGCACCAATAAGTTACAATAACAAAATATACCAGTTGTGACTACATACAAATTTCCCTAAGAAAAAACCTACAGAATCTATTTGTTACATAACCAGGCAACTGCCTGTAATAATGAATAATAATTGGTTTGTGTATGCGTAGGGGCGAAAATATCCTCTCTTCCACCATGGAGTAGGTTTGCTACAATAACACCAACATGTTCAGGTTGTCGAGATGACAAGCTAAAAAAAAAAAAAAGTAAACATTTCCCAGCAGCATTTTTTAAGTAGCTATAAAACTTCCACAAAATATAATAGCATTGATGTATATTAAGTCTGCCGTAAAAACTAGACACTTTTAATGCATAAAAGGGTGTTATAAATCAGATTTGGCAATGTTTCCTGAATAATAGAAGCCAGACGGAGCCGAGGCAGAGATAGACAAAGGAACATATTACACTTCATATAAATAATGTATTTGTATCTGCGCTGTGCAGGAAGAATATTTATGGGAAGTAAATTGTATATCGCTGTGAAGGTAGAGATTTCTGAAGCTCATAGCAGAGGGATAGAAAGAGCGTGAACGTGTTACAATACATGCACGCTACATTTTTGTTTAACATTGAGAGTCAATTCAGTAAAAGAAACCACAATTTTAGCCATAACATGGCTAAAAATGATGAAGTATAAACCCAGATAACTACAATAAAAAGGAATAAAATGAGGTTTAATAAAAAGAGGAACGACTGAAGGAATCAACACTTGTTGCAACTTTATCGGACGCCCAAACTGAAAAGTGTCTAAGGGCTAATGTAACCAATGAAGGCTCAGCTTCTCGATTTCCCACAACAGTTATAAAATAAAAGCTAGCTTGCCTTGGTTTCTATTGTCAACTGGAATAGTTTGCTAGCAGACACTCTTTTTCATTTGGGGGCCGTGAATGGGGCATGATTTGTGACCAGATCACCGCCCGACTATACATTGGCTCACAGTGATGTGTGGTAGGAACACAGGGGGTCATTTACTAAGGGGCCCGATCGCTCTTTTTCATCTGGTTTCCCAAAAATTACCGGTTAGCGCCGAATGCCCCTGGTTTTTGCGCATGCGATGGGATTGTGGCGCATTGGTGCCGGCATGCATGCGATGATGGGATCGGCGCGGCTGTTCGGAAAACCCGACAGATTCGGAAAAACTGCCGTATAAAAAAAAAAGTGTTGCTTGACACGCACTTACCTGCCACCAGGATAGGTGGTGAACTCACGGCGAACTCTGGCGGACTTCAGGGGCAGCAGCGAACCTGGTGGAACATCGGGCGCACTACCTTAGTGAATCACATGAAAGACCAGAATCCTTGACAGAAGAGCGCCAACTGGATCGCGACAGGAATGGGAAGTAAATGTGCCCCAGTGTGTCACGCACCACCACAGAGTCGGACGTCCTTGTCTCGAAATATAGGACTTGTCCTACAATCCATCAGATTTGTGGTGTGACCGTTCCTGTGGAGGGAGGAGGGGTAAGGAGCACTCACTCCCAAATCTTCTCCCGGCCCTCTGCTCACCGACATCCAGTCCAGGCAAGCACACGGCCATGGAAATGTACCCTAAGTCATTAGTACAAATTGCAACCCAGCCTGCATGCAACTTTAGCTATCGTGTAGTAATTTGATTTATAGCAATAGGAAGGACATCAATGTCACACAGTGAGGCAGATCCATGCTCTGTTTATGCACAATTCTGTGGTTAATAAAGATCTATTGAAAAACAAAACAGAAACCACATTATCAAGGTTTTTTGACAGTTTTTAGACATTTGTATAACTCGTATGACAACAGGTGTGGCATAGGAAAAGGGGGGGGGGTGGGTTGTGGGAAATGGGGCAGGCTTTTGTGGACAAAAAGGGTGTTGTGTCATATATTGTAGGAGAAAGAACAACTAGTGGACAATATACACTTGTAGGGAAAGTGATGGAGAGGAGTCCAGACCTGATCGGAGCTGGGGTGCCCCCTTGGTCAACACGACTACGGCATTAAATGCCTGCAGGGGGGTCCCCCCACAATCGGAACCCCACAGTGTTTTTGGGGCTCCAATTATTTATGTGTGAAACCAGGGTGATCTAGAACCCTGTAAGGTATAGCGATAGGATAGGCTGACAGTGATAGTAGCCTTCAATACATCAGTATTTAGGGGTATTATAATGAACAAGCAATCAAATGATTGTTTGTTCATGTCCATTTGGACAAATAAAAATGTCATATAAAGTTAAAAAAAAGTTTTAAAATAAAAAAAGAACTAATAATAATAAAAAATGCCCCCAAAACCCATAAACATTATATCTAAATATTAAAAAGTGAAAAAACGCCATTCAACAAATCCACATATATGATATCACCACGTTGCATGGCTAAGGTATAAAAAAATGTAAAAAAACACGAAATACGTAAATGGTACTGTTACAAAGTACATGTTCCACATTAGGTTTATTCTACAAAATAAGTAAAGGTAAGCAAAAAATAGAAATTTGGTATCGCCATAATTACAAGGACCCCGAATATAGAACATTTTACTTAGAGTATATGGTGAAACCAAAAATAGGGAAAAGTCATCAGAATTAATGTTTATTTCTATAACCCTACCCCATACAAAAAAGTTAATACATTTTCATTAATAGAGAATTGCCATCCCAAAACAGTATTACTGAAAAATCCATCTACCTCTGCAAAAAATAAGTCCCCACATGGGAATATTAACAGAGAAAAGAAATATTTTATAGTGCTGCACCGATGAACCAACTTACATTACATTTTACAAGGCAAAACTGTCTGATGCATGGCCCTCCTTCCTTTCTGCTCAATGCTGTGCGCCCATACAACAAGTGTGGGTTGTCTCCGTACTTGAGAAAATATGCACAACAAATTTTAAAATGGGATTTCTGTTTTTATCTTTTAAGAGAGTGTTCATTTTAGGGCTAAATGAACGTACTAATGACAAAATAAGACAATTCTAAATTTCATCTGCATTTAGTTTTAGTTGCTTTGAAGATTTAACAATCTTCCTAAAACCTGTTCTAACAGTTTGAGGGGTGCAGATAGATTTAAAAATGGCCGTCTAATATCAGATATTCGAAGATAATTAAAAACAACAAATCATCCCCAAATAGTAAATTCGGAAATCTCCTTGAAAATGTGAATAAGAAAACACATGTTTGATTTGTAAGTTGTGTATCTCAAAATACAAGATCCAGACAATATAAAGATGAATGAAATGAAAACATAAAGCAGATGTTAAATATGGTAAATGTTAGTTAATAACTAATTTGGGTGTTAAAACTAGACTGAATGACTGAAAATTAGATCATTTAACATTTTGAAAATTGCTGCATCCTAATGAGGTTAAAACTATGTTTAAAAAGCATTATCCCATAAGCGTTCTTTTCCATTGCTCCAATGTTAAAAAATAAGTTTCTAAATTTATATGCAACTCACCTGAGGTGAGTCCAATGATATTAATGGAGTTCTACATATGCAGTGATCACTGCACTGCCCTGGCTCTCTGTTCCTCACTGCTACAAACATGAAACTAGTACTTGGGGACCGTCTGCCAATATGCAACTACAGACATATACAGCTCCCTAGAGTTTCACCTTCAGGTGCAGTGGGAAGTTGTACACAATCCCTTGCTGGAACATTAAGAGAGAGAGACACAGACAGTGGATGCGACTTAGCACTGCTAAACTATTAACCACTCCCTCAGAAAGGTGGGGCTGCAAGAGACCTGGCTACATGAAGAGAAATCAATTGTATGCTGACTTCAGGAATTATCTTAAAGGAAACCTACCACTTTGAAATGGTCATTATGACCCACACTAACCTGCACATAAGGCGAGATGAGCTGGTGCAGGCACATATTTTGGTTAATCAAATAACGAAATGGATGAATTATAATGGATAAGATTGTGGACTTTGCTAATAACCCACTCGCCACTTGACTCTACGTCACAGCGCTTGGGCATTAGCATACTAGGGGAGGCATGCAGAGTGCTGTCCCCGCCTCCCCCCACCCTCCCTTCTTCGCTCCTGAGAGCTGGTGACGTCACCGACCCCTCAGGAGAATTAGAGCATGCACATCGCTGGCTCTAGCTATCGCTAGAGTTTGGCAAGGAGACCGCCGAAGTCTTGCCACCGTCGCCACGAGACTTCGGCAATAGTAGACGCAGCCGCCATGTGAGCCGGCCATGCGCATGCTCTAAGTGGTAGGAGTGGTAGGAGTCATGTGTCTCTCTCACTTACAAGGGGGCGGGGTTAGCAGTGTCAGCATCAGTGAGGAGGTAGGGTACCTTGACTGTATACTACAGCTCCCCACCTCCATGACTGAAACAGAGGACATCAATTAAAGTCTTTTTCAGAAGAATGCTGGTTATAATCCCAAGGAATCAGTGGAACATGCATAAAGACATCTAGAAGATCCCCTGTGTGACTATTTTCCAAGGTTCTTTTTAACTGATAATATTGTAACATTAAGGAAGGAGGAAAGACAAAGCTAAAATATAGAGATTGAAAGATAAAATGAAAGTCTTTATTATGAAATATAATATAAAGTTAGAAATGACAAGATGTTAATAATACAGGCAGTCCCCGGGTTACGTACAAGATAGGTTCTGCAGGTTTGTTCTTAAGTTGAATTTGCATGTGAGTCAGAACTGTGTATTTTATCATTGTAATCCTAGTCAAAATTTTTTTGGTCTCTATGACAATTGGATTTGAAAAATGTTGGGTTGTCATAAGAACCAGGATTAACAATAAATCTTCATTACAGACACCAGTGATAACTGTTATAGCTGCGCAACAAGAGAGCAGGCACCACCATGGTATGAATAAATATCGTAACCACGCATCCCAATGGTTAATGCAATAATCAAAAACAGAAGAAAGTTGGATGCGTACAGGGAATTACATAAACAAAAAATTCATTTATTAGTACAAATAATAGCAATAACAAGACATCAAATATAAAAACACTTAAAACATATACCCTATGGGTGTATAAAGCTTCCAAGGGTGGTAGTCCCTTACACTCCCCATCCACAATCAATAAATCGCACAGGTAAACAATTGTTTGTGAGCAGAGTAACATGAATGATCTAAGAAAACCTCTAAATGGCAACAATGCAATAAAGTGCTCTGTGCAAAACAAAGTAATATGACGTAAGACCTGAACAACCCTCAACCTGCTCATACAATACCCAGGTGGAAGGGAGTCGTGTGATGCCTAGTAATGGGGAGAGAGCCAGGGAGGCAGGTCGACTGGATGGGGAGTGGAGCAAGCCCTGTTATGGCTATTTATTGTAGCGTAGTACAGTAAATTACCAAAATCCAGAGGTCCGTTTGTAACTAAGGGTCGTCTGTAAGTCGGGTGTTCTTAAGTAGGGGACCGCCTGTAATTATAATAGGTACTATAAATGCTACCATCACAAGCACTGTAAGTATACTGTAACTAATATGGTGAAACATTAACCCCTTAAGGACCAGGCCCTTTTTCGTTTTTGCGTTTTTATTTTTCACTCCCCACCTTCAAAAATCTATAACTTTTTTATTTTTCCATGTACAGAGCTATGTGATGGTTTATTTTCTGCGTAACAAATTGCACTTCGTAGTGATGGTATTAAATATTCCATGCCGTGTACTGGGAAGCGGGAAAAAAATTCTAAATGCAGTGACAATGATGAAAAAACACATTTGCGCCATTTCTTGTGGGCTTGGTTTTTACAGCTTTCACTGTGCACCCCAAATGACATGTCTATTTCATTCACTGGGTCAATACGATCACGGGGATACCAAATTTGTATAGGTTTTATAATGTTTTCATACATTTACAAAAATTAAAACCTCCTGTACAGAAAAAAAATTCTTCATTTTGCCGTGTTCTTGCGCTAATAACTTTTTTATACTTGGTGTATGGAGCTGTGAGTGGGGTCATTTTTTGCGACTTCTGACGACGTTTTCTATGCTCTATTTTTAGGACTATGCGACCTTTTGATCACTTTTTATAGAATTTTTTCTGTTTTTCAAAATGGCAAAAAAATGCCATTTGCGACTTTGGGCGCTATTTTCCGCTACGGGGTTAAACGCAGTGAAAAACGGTTATTATATTTTGATAGATCGGACATTTTCGGACGCGGCGATACCTAATGTGTTTATGATTTTTATGGTTTTGATTTTAGGGTGTATTAAGTTCTAGGGAAAGGGGGGTGATTTAAATTTTTATGTTTTTTTAATATAATTTTTTTTTTTTTACTTTTTTTTATTTATTTTTTTTACTATTTTTCAGACTCCCTAGGGTACTTTAACCCTAGGTTGTCTGATTGATCCTACCATATACTGCCATACTACAGTACTACAGTATGGCAGTATATGGGGATTTTGCATACCATCTATTACAATGTGCAGATCGCACATTGTAATAGATAGCCTCGATCATGACAGCCTCGGATCTTTGTGTGATCCCAGGCTGTCATGGCAACGGATCGCCGCTCCCCGGTGACGTCACGGGGAGTGACAATCGGAGCCAAGATGGCGGCGCCCACGCGCCGCCGGCTCTTTAATGCCACCGGCAGGTTTGCCGGCGGCGATCAAAGGGTTAACACAAGCGATCGGTGCAAAAAATTGCTTAATAAAAAGGGGGGGGGGGGGGAGCATGAGATAAGTTGGAGAAAGGGAGCAGTACCTCTACATGGGGGCACTTAAGAGGGAGCCAAAACCATTTTTAGGGCAAGTATCTCCCAACCTTATGGACTATGACTCCCTGTAGCTCATCATCGTCATCTTTCTGAGCTTTTAGTTTTAGAGTGGTAGAAAGTGGTAGAAAGAAGGGAAAATCTCTAATATGATCATATTTGTACAATGAGTCAAGAAGAAAGAGGAACCAATAACAGTATTATGGCTGCAGCCACAAGTAATGCAAAAATCCAAGTAACACTAAAATGTATGGGAGAGAAAAGACAGATATCAGAAATCATTGTTTATTCTTCCTATAACAATACATGATGTCCTTGATGTTAGTGCCCGTAGTAGGTAAGTGTTGAACTCGACATTTCCATACCATATATCCATTAATGAGAATGGATTACTAAGGGTCACAAACAGTACTAAAGACAGCCGGGTCAATCCATGTGGCCCCACAATGACAGGTGCATTGCGCATATGCGCTAATTTCAAACTCGCTTGTAGTATTGATGGGCATGTGGAGGGGTGGGTTTAACAGGCACAGCGGCAGTGAGGCTGGTAAGCTTGACTCAGTCCAAGGATTTCCCGCCTCCTTGACTTCATCTATCAGAAAAACCAGGGTGAAAAAAAAAGTATTTTGGCCAAAGCTTCAAAGGACAGGAGTTCTTTAATAAGGTACTGTTTGGGATTTATAGTGCAGGTTATCTTTTAAGTCAAAGAAATTGTACACCAAATCTGTAGTGTGTAAAAAATATCTGTATAGGGTCAGTGCACACAGCTATGTCATGTACTGCAATGTAATACCGAGTATCAACCTATCCAAAGAAACAACAGGCAATGCATGTGGCTCTAATAAAACATCCAATTTATTTGTTGAAATACATAAAAAAACATAAGACAAAATACATAAGATAATAGCATAATCCAGAGCTATGTGCTATGTTTGTAAATAGATACATAAAGTGCCAGTAGACGCCGTTCACAACATACCCATATTATAGTGTCCTGTTTACGCGCGTTTCAGCGTCCGTGCCGTTCTCAAGGGGAATACACATTGAAAGGGGATGTCAGATTATAAATATATAGCAGACAATAGAAACAGAACAAAAGCGGGTGATGATTACCTGGTAATTGCACCACACGCAGTCCCGAACGTCCCGGCCGCACCACACATGACCCACCACGTGGTACGGAGTCATGTGACCGCAGAGCGGCGGCACCACCCCTGTATGCAGAACGGAGCAAAGGGAGTGTATGCGCACACCAGGAGGGGCGAATCATGCTGTATACAGGTAAGAAAAAGTATATAAGCAACCTAAAACCCTATTGTTCCTATACCAGATATGTGTGAGTCACATTACGCCTGGACCTGGAATATGAAATGGGTCTAAAAATTGTGTCAGTGCATAAAAAAGAAAGAAGAAGATGATGCAGTGCAAATTTGATATGTGAAAAAAGACCAAAAAATTTTAATAGAAATATCAAAAAATTCATGTCACATGATGAATGGGAAAAAAAACAACAATAGTACATTCGCTTGTAGAATGAAACTCCAATAAATAAAAGTGAGCTGTGAGGTTTGAACAGTGATGATAAGTGATAAATGATGAATGTGATAAATAATGAATGATGAAATCATGTTTCATATTTGCTTGAAATGTAATAATTGGGTGTATAAAGTGTTTAGTATCATTCATGACAAATGATGTAATGAAATTCCATGACCTATCAAGTGAAAACATTGTGAAAAGTGACAAAATTAAATAAGTTATGGTCAAAAAGTGACAGTAAGCCCAGTGAAAAGTTGAAGGAGTCTTTTCATTAACCCACAAATACATCGCACCAGCTCAGGGTGAGCTGGTGCCGGAGCATATTTTCATTAATTAAAGAAACCCCTGATTGCTTTATTAAAGTGTTTTATACCTTACATTACAACCCCCCTTCGGCGCACCATATTACGGTTCGGCGCACCATGCGCGTGGCCGTGCTTGCGGCTGATTTGGAAGTGCCGGAGAGCCGTTGACGTCACCGAGCTCTCGGGCACACTCGCACCTGCGCAACTTCGCTTGTGTAGCTGGCTGTGCGAAGTTGCGCAGGCACGAGTGTGACGTCACCGGCTCTCCGGCACTTTTGAATCAGCCACAAGCACGGTTGCGCGCATGGTGCACCAAAGGGGGGTTGTAATATAAGGTATAAAACACTTTAATAAAGCAATCGGGGGTTTCTTTGATTAATGAAAATATGCTCCGGCACCAGCTCACCCTGAGCTGGTGTGATGTATTTGTGGGTTAGAACTACCATTTTTAAGTGGTAGGTTTCCTTTAAGGACCCACCACGATGTTTCAAATCTATATAATCAATACCTTTGATGCGCAAACCCCGCGAGTCACAATTATCATTTTGAAAGAAGTGTCTTGGTAATGTAGTAAGTTGATCCATGTCCTCTGGTTTTGTGTCTTTTGCTGCTTTGATTCCCAGGACATGTTCCCTGACTCTGATTTTCAGAGCTCTTGTTGTCAACCCTATATAAATCTTAATGCATGGACAAGTAGCATGGTAAATGACACCAACTGTTGTGCATGTAATTGGCCAAGTTATCTTGAAATTTCTTGTTCCAGTGGAATCAGACAAGTCATCACTTCGGGCCACATTCGGACAGGCCACACATTTCTCACAAGGGGTACAACCCCACTTTGATTTTGAACACCCAAAAATTGGTTGTGTTGGTTTTGGAGTATGGTAACTGTGAACCAATATTTCCTTAAGATTACTGGATTGTCTGCTAGCCATCATAGGTTTTATAGGTAAAATCTTGGACAAGGTGGGTCAGAATGTAGTTTTGGCCAGTATTTTGACAAGCAGATCTACATCTCTTACCATTCGTTGTGAAAAGTGGTGACAAAACACATGGTATCATCACCAGTCCGATGGTGAACTTGTAAAAGTTGTAATCTATCCGTTTCACTTGCCCTTTTGTATGCCTTTGAAATATGATGTCTTTTATACCCACGTTCTTGAAAACTTTTAGTGAGGTCATGTGCTTGTTTCCTGAAGTCACTCTCTTGTAAGCAAATTCTTTTAGCTCTCAGGAATTGGCCTGTTGCAATGCCTCTGAGGTATGCTTTGGATGGGCTGATGAAGCATGTAAGTAAGAGTTTACCACAGTGTCTTTTCTATACATGTCTGTCTGGATGAGTCCCTGGTGATCCCATTTTAATCAAGACATCTAAAAATTCTATAGAAGTCAGGTCAGTTTTCCATGTCAACTTAATGTTCAAACAATTATTGTTCATTTCCTCCATGAATGCACAAAAATCTAGTTGTGTTCCCTGTCATATAAAGAATATAACGTTGATGAACCGTGCCCAAAATATGACATGGCCCATCGACAAAAACTGGTCTGACATGAAAGGGTCTCTCTCCCACAGTCCCAGGAACAAACTAGAATATAAGGGTGCGCAAGATGCCCCCATAGGTGTTTCCTGGAGCTGCAGGTAGAAAGGGAATGTAAAGAAGTTATGTGTTAGGGCAAACTCCCAAAGATCTAAAATGAATTGAACCAGTACATCACTCTCTTATACCATCGCTGTGCCCAATTCCACATCGCATGTTGCGAATAACATATCATCCGACACATGTATGCCGTAAGTTTGTAAGTAGGTCTGAAGAGTCTCTGAGATAAGAAGGCAACGTCTCTACCAGTGGTTTCATATGGGAGTCCACATACCTGCAGATGTTGTCAGTCAGGTAACCCCCTCCCGAAGTTATCGGGCGTCCTGGTGGTGACTGGGATTTCTTATGGATTTTGAGTAGTAAGTACAATGTGGAGATGACTGGCTCTGAAATTAATAGCACATCTCCCAACGCCTTTGAAATTGTTCCAGATCTGATGGCTTGATTCACCAGGGCAGAAAGTTGCTTGCTGTAAGAAAATAGGGGATTAAATGTTTTTTGTAGCAATTACTGTCACAAAGCTGCCTGTTCACTTCTTTTTCATACTTGTCTCTTGGCCACAAAACCATGTTGCCCCCCAAATCTGTAGTGTGTAAAAGAATATTTTGTTATAGGGTCGGTGCACACAGCTATGTCATGTACTGCAGTATAATACCGAGGCATAACTAGGATAGGCTGGGTCCCATAGCAGTCTTCTGCATGGGGCTCCCCTTCATATACACCATCACACATTTATACACTTTTAGACATATACATAAATGTATACAGCCATACCTACACCTACACACTTATGTTATTGCATATAGATTTATACACTAAGCATATACACATAATATATACACTCATACAGTATATACACATATAACAGAAATGCAGCATATATACACACATACAGCAGATACACACATACAGCAGATACACACATACAACATATACAGACACATACAGCATAAACACACTTTATACACCTACAGCATATGCACAGCATATACACACACATACACCATAAACATACATAAACACACATACAGCCACTTACATTTATACACTCATACACACATGTATATACTTACTGTCAAGTAAACTTCTTACCCTAGAGGAGTGTCAGAGGACGCAGATCTTACTTCCCTCCTAAGTAGGCAGCAAGAAGTAGAGATATCAGACTACTATACCTACCTTGGATATCAGACTACTATACCTACCTTCCTGCTGTCCCCTACATAGACATTTCTCATTTGAGCTGCAGGCTCAGGTGTGTGTTGTGGAAGATGTGCACTGTTATACACAGATTTGTGTCAGTCTTGATGTATAACCCACTAACGTGTGAGTACAATGGCTGCCTCTATACTCTCATTTTCAGTATTTATCAAATATGTATACGTTCTTTTATTATTTTTTGCCGTTTCAGCCATTTAGTCAATATTTCCACCACCTTAACCCCCTCCCCCCCAGGCTCTCGCTATTTCATTACGTTTTTGTTGTACTTCCCAACTACCACAATAAACAGGCTTAGACACATGGTTAGTTGTTGACTACAAACTAGAGACTAGGACTCTTTATTAGTCAGGTCCCTCCCTATCAATATGTCTTTATAATGTGGGAGGAAACCGGAGTACCCGGGGAAAACCCACGCAAACACGGGGAGAACATACAAACTCCATGCAGACGTTGTCCATGGTCAGAATCAAACCCAGGACTGAAGTTCTGCAAGACAACGGTGCTAACCACCGAGCCTCCGTGCTGCCCATGATGTAATAAATATCAAGTCCGGTGATGGTCTCATCCTGTAGCAAGAGCAGAGACTGAGCCCAGAATCTGCCTTGTAGGAAAATCCAGCGAATACCTCCAATCCAGTGGTGAGAGCAGAGACCAAGCCTGGAATCTGTCTTGTAGGAATGTCTGGTAAGAAAGTCCGAACCACTGGTGAGAGCAGAAACCGAGCCCGGAGTCTGCCTCAAGGAAAAGTCTGGTGACTATGCGTCCTGTGGCATCCTGCACAACATCCACTGTTTCAGTGTTGTCCAAACTTCTGATCTGCAGCTTTGTAGATGTCTTTACTCCAGCAGGTGACATGCTGGTATCTTTAAGACCGGAGAAGTTGTACTTTCTCGCTCTTGATCTAATACATAGAGACCATTCTGGGAAATTGGCTGAAGAACCCCCTCTCCAGACACATGGCGAGGTGGGCTCTCATCACGCTGTTGTCATATATATGCTTGAAGCTTTCATTCCCAACCAGGAACTCGTATGCATTGGCTATAGCATACAAGCCGCAGTCATTGTTGTTTGGCTGCTGATCAGCATCTACAAATGTCACTATGTCCAGGGGGTCATGAGCAACGTGACTGTACAGTTCTATCAGCTGCCTCTTCCCTGCATGTGACAGACTGCTGTTTATGCTGTCAGCAATAAGAATCCTCCCATTCCTGAAGCAGGAGGTGAACCAGTGCCGGCGTTCTTCATCATCATGGATCTGTACTGATGGGCCAAACACTGGTTTATATCCTAGTTGTGCCGCCTCACAGGACTGCAGTCCATCTGCCTCAAATTGTTTCTGGAGAATCTCCTGGGCTTGGTCAATGGTTTTACCATCTAGCCAACCTTCACCCTCCAACATGTATCTCTGTGTCTGGGTAAGAGCCACAGGATATCTCTGGAGTATATAGGCAGGCACATAAGTCTCCAACTTCTGGTCAGATTTGCTGGCTGGGGAAAAAAAACATTGGTCAATGGACAAACCCAAAAAAATCTAATCATCTTAATTTACTAAAAATAAAATGTAGCAATAATCAGCGCTGTAGTGCTCACAATTTTCTTAGGGCAGTATCAACCGTTTTTCCAGTTGGTACAGATCCCACCTATTGGTTTCTTATAATGTTGGATTGTATGTGCTTGTATGTTATGCCGTGTCTCTCACCTATGGAGACTCATCCAGGGTCTACACTATACATGACTAGTATGTGGTTACATCTGCTGACCACAGTATAGAGACTACATATAGCGGTTATAT
Source organism: Engystomops pustulosus (assembly GCA_019512145.1). Classification (NCBI taxonomy): domain Eukaryota; kingdom Metazoa; phylum Chordata; class Amphibia; order Anura; family Leptodactylidae; genus Engystomops; species Engystomops pustulosus. The sequence goes on from CM033647.1 coordinate 19,650,394, forward strand.
TATTATTCTTACCTGCTTTATGGACTACGACTTCCTGAAGTTCATCCTTGTCATCTTTCTGAGCTTTCCACTCAATGCTGAATGGTAGAAAGAAGGGAACAGATTATATGATAAAACTAGTAAGTTGAGCTGAGAAAAAAAGATGAAATAACAAAAAAGGACTTCATTATAAAATATAATAATATAAGGTGAGTAACTTACCAAATGTAAATACTCAGTCCAATAATAAAGACGAGCAGTATTAGTGCTACTGCTCCAAGCACTTCAACAGTCACTGTTATACCGAGATCTATGGGAGAGAAAGAAAAACATTATTTAGTCACCCTATCATACTGTATAATGTCCTTGTCAGAGGCATAACTACAGCCTGTGAGCTGCAGGGGTGCACGGCACAATCAAAATTTTTGATTGCTGTGCTCCTGGGCCGAATGTATGGAAAAGAGGGTCCCGCAGCAGGCCTGGATGCTTGAGTACACCCCCCGCACCTCCAACATACACCCACCTCACAACCCTCCCCCGGCCAAGAGGAGGATGTACTATGTGGCTTTGACACAACCCATGGCAGAGAGAAGGGGCCCGTGTTGCGATTGTGTTCCTGCCCCCTTTTTTGCATGGCAGGCTTACCAGGCCTGCTGCGTCCTCGGTCTGCCCACTGTGCGGTTGGTCTGCCCTGGTCACGTGACCAATGTGACCTGACCTGACAGCGATGGATGAAGCCTGGAGATGTCTGCTATCTTAAGTGTGTGTGTATATACATATATATGTGGGAAGCACTGGAGAGTAAGTATATTCATTTACTATTTGTGAAGGGAGGCTGCTGGACATGTTATTAGTGAAGGGAGGCGCTGCTGGACATGTTATTAGTGAGGGGAGGCCGCTGCTGGAGATATTATTGGTGAAGGGAGGCCGCTGCTGGACATGTTATTAGTGAAGGGAGGCCAATGCTGGACATGTTATTAGTGAGGGGAGGCCGCTGCTGGACATGTTATTAGTGGAGGGAGGTCACTGCTGGACATGTTATTAGTAAAGGGAGGTCGCTGTTGGACATGTTGTTAGTGAAGGGAGACTGCTGCTGGGACATGTTATTAGTGAGGGGAGAACGCTGCTGGACATATTATTAGTGAAGGGAATCTGCCACTGGACATGTTATTAGTGAGGGGAGACCACTGCTGGACATGTTATTAGTAAGGGTAGGCTGCTGCTGGGACATGTTATTAGTGAAGGAAGTCTGCCGCTGGATATGTTATTAGTGAAGGGAGGCCGCTGCTGGACATGTTGTTAGTGAAGGGAGACTGCTGCTAGGAATGGTATTAGTGAGGGGAGGACGCTGCTGGACATGTTATTAGTGAAGGGAGTCTGCCACTGGACATGTTATTAGTGAGGGTAGACCACTGCTGGACATGTTATTAGTAAGGGTAGACTGCTGCTGGGACATGTTATTAGTGAAGGAAGTGTGCCACTGGATATGTTATTAGTGAGGGGAGGCCACTGCCAGACATGTTATTAGTGAGGCGAGGCTGCTGCTGGACATGTTATTAGTGAAGGGAGGATTCTGGACATATTATTAGTGAGGGGAGGCTGCTGGGAAATGTTATTAGTGAGGGGAGGCTGCTGCTGGACATGTTATTAGTGAAGGGAGGCCGTTGCTGGACATGTTATTAGTGAGGGGAGGCCGCTGCTGGGACATGTCATTAGTGAAGGGGGGCCTCGGCTGGGACATGTTATTAGTGAAGGGAGTCCACTGCTGGACATGTTATTAGTGGGGGGTGGCCGCTGCTGGACATGTTATTAGTGAGGGGAGGCTGCTGCTGGACATGTTATTAGTGAAGGGCGGTCGCTGCTAGACATGTTATTAGTGAAGGGAGGTGGCTGCTGGACATGTTATTAGTGAGTGGAGGCCTCTGCTGGGACATATTATTAGTAAAGGGAGGCCACTGCTGGACATGTTATTAGTGAAGGGGGGCCGCTACTGCCAAACATTTTATTTAAGTGTAGCGGCTGCATTTTCCACCCTAGATCTATACTCAAGTCGGTAATTTCTCCCAGTTATTTGTGGTAAAATTAGATGCCTCTGCTTTTATATACGCTTGTATTGACGAGAATCTAGATGTCACCATTTCTAACATGGTCTTAGTTATTAAATGCTAATATTCTCCATAAAAGAACAATAAAATAATCTTTGGGGGTCATAATTACCAGTGTCTCCCTGCATAGTCTGGTGCTAGTCAGAATCAGACTGTAAAGGGGACTCCCCAAAATGGTGACACCCACATGGCTAAGTACTCATAAAATGCAAAAATAAATAACTATTGGCAGATTCTCCAAAATGATTTAAGCTCAAGTTATAGACATTGGTCTGGCATTTGTGCATATAGTTTGCACTTCCTACCAAAACAACCCAATTCATATCTATAGAACTGAACATTCAGAGAAATTCTACATCAAATTTGTGGTGTATAAAAAATTCCTTTTGTGCTCTGTCGTGTACTTATGTACAATTTATAGAAATAATTGTCATCACAATGTAATAATTCTGAGCGTTCCACATCTTTTGGGCCAACCAGATACTTCTGAAATCTTATGTACCCCATCAAATTTACTATAGAGAACCACTAATATCCAGAGACACTTACCAAGCATCTTGCTTCCTCCTCTGTCACTCTAGTAATGAGGCCTCAGTCATCTGTGCGGTGACTATATAGGCAGCTGGGCATTGTGACATCATCACTACCCATTGTGATGTCATCATGGCCAAGAATGGAAGGATAGAACCTGAAACATTCTATCCTTCTGTATATTGGATAATGTCTACCCAACCATAGAATCTAAGAACAGAACAAATTGATAAGGAGATTGGTGATGATAGAAGAAGAACAAGGCCACATCTCAAGACCACTTATTAGGATTTGCAGTCATGACAAAGAAAAAAATTACACACATTTTTTGCATTGAATTATACATTTTATATATAATATCAGATTAGGTGAGTTGGTTTCTGCAGTTTGATAAAAATGTAACTGGGAACCTCATGTTAAATTTATTATTTTAGCCTAGTGGCAATAGATAATTGGTGGCTAACCTATGACACGTGTGCCAGAGATGGCACTTTGAGCTCTTTCTGTGGGCATCCAGGCCTTCACCCCACCACAGGGTTTGCCAGAAAGGACATAAGGCCTCCTCATGCAGTCCAATACAGCCAGGGGTGTACCAAGCCTGTCTGCTGCCTGAGGCGAGCCATAGAGAGACGACCCCCCCCCCCTCCCGCCCATATACGTAATATATCAGGGAGGACCAGATCCATCATATTGGTTTGGTGTGAAAATAAAGCAATGCAAAATGCGTACAGCGTACCACCATGTAGTATAAAATGCATACAGCATACCGCCATGTAGTATAAAATGCATACAGAGTACCGCCATGTAGAATAAAATGCATACAGCATACCGCCATGTAGTATAAAATGCATACAGTGTGCCGCCATGTAGAATAAGATGTGCCACATTGTAGTATAAAATAGATACAGCGTACCGCCATGTAGTATAAAATGCATACAGCATACCGCCATGTAGTATAAAATGCATACAGAATACCGCCATGTAGAATAAAATGCATACAGTGTGCCGCCATGTAGAATAAGATAGATACAGCATATCACCATGTAGTATAAAATGCATACAGCATGCCGCCATGTAGTATAAGATGCATACAGCGTACCGCCATGTTGTATAAAATGCATACAGGGTGCCGCCATGTAGTATAAAATGCATACAGCATGCCGCCATGTAGTATACAATGCATACAGAATACCGCCATGTAGAATAAAATGCATACAGTGTGCCGCCATGTAGAATCCCATAGTAAGCCTTTACAATTCCCACGTTGTATCTTCTCTTGACTACTTGTCCCATTTAATCTCTCAGTACTCTGCTTTTTAAAGCGGCACAAGAATCAATACAGCACTACCGCCAATGTAGGCATCCCTTTACACAGACATAAATTACAGGGTTGATATTGATATCTGTGACTGAGCTTTTAAAAATTTGCCATAGCAATAGCAGATAATTAGGGCCTCTAGGGATCGGAAAATGTCTTCTGCCATTTAATACCATAAACTTACACTGGATGATTTTGCACCTTATTATTTTGCACAATATAGGAGTAGTTAAGAAATTGCAGATACATTGAAGTCTTATTCTCTTAGACTGATGGTCTTCAATTAAAGCTCTACTTTTAGTAAAGAGGATTTACTCGCGTTTTTCCAAAAAAAAATTGATTAACTGGTCTTGGATGAGAAGTCTATATAAGTCAATTGAGTTGATGATGCACCCCAACAACAGCAACTGATGGAGGAGCTCTTACTTATACACGTACAGATCCTTGCTATTTGGTAGTGGAAGTGATGATATAAGGCAGCACCCTCAGTTACTACAGGATTTAACTTTAACTCTTTTAAACGGCGCTGTTCTAACTTTTCAAGTTATCCGCCAATGTAAGGAATGCGGACTGTGGAAAACAAGTGCGATCGATGAGAGTCCACCTTCTGGCGACCACCACTAGAACAAGACCCCTAGAATCCAGAGAAATAGAGAGGCGTCCTCCTCACTATAGGTGCGAGCAACTCATCAGGTTAACTTGAAGTTGCCCAGACACCCATTTAAATCTGCAAGTATTAGAATAGCATCTACTACTAGCCCACATATGCTATAGAAAAAGTATATGCATATTCTGAACCTCTGGAGCCCTATTCAGCGTAATTGGGCCCATACCTATTACCATTTAACTCTGTTATTACAGAGCTTTGATTACGCCGACCACAGGTTCCTCAGCGACATTCAGGAACTGACTGCCAGCTTTATCATAGATATCATCGTTATATGAAGGTTGAGAAAAAGACACAAAGATCCATCAAGATTCAACCAAGGAAGGGAAAGCGAATTGATGAAGGAGCTGGATTTCGGCCAACAATTACTATATAACATAACATCAATGATTTTATTAGGGCTTAAAAAGGAATCGTAGACCCTCTCCTGAAGCTCTCTGCTGTCTCTCGCCATGTGGCCAGCGCCTGAGGCCCAGGCATTCCACAGTACACGACACCAGTCCTCATAGTAAAAAAAAACCGTATGCCTCTGACAGTGATTTTAAACCTTGTTTTCTCCAAACAGAGACAGTGCCCCCTTGATCTTTGATTTATCTAATGTCTCGAAAACTTTCACCATATTTTTTGTATGGACCATACATCGCTATTTATATAAATAATCATGCTCTCCTATTAGTCGTCCTCTTTTCCAGACTAACATTAAAACTACGTCTGCTTTATCTTTTCTCATACTGAGACCCTCCATACCGCTTATCATTATTTGCTGGCACTTTAGTTAGAACCCTCTCAAGATCAGGCATCCTTTGACGACAAGACTGCCCCATATGAGACCAGGAGCCCAGATGGACGGCATATTAACCAGTGAGCTGAACCAATGCTTGCTACAGTGGTATTATTAATCCCTATCCTAAGCTCTTACCGCTTTACAGGCCTCTGTAATTGTCTGACCCAAGTATAGGAGCTTTTTTAAATATTGCACAGCATTCGCCCTACTTACGCATTCTGCACAGTGCACACAGAGTGGTTCCCAAATGAGAGCCGGGACACAAATAAGCTTTTTGGAGATTGCTTTGTTAGAAAATCCCTCCCAAACTACTGTATTTAGTCTCATTTCGAAAATTTAAAATAAAAAACACAAACATATTGAGCAGTGTTGTATCAGACCCACGGTTTAAGTATAATTGCTTTAAAATACCATTTCATATGTTTGTCACTGCAAGATTTAAAAATCAACGATAAACTTTACAAGTAGTATAGCCTTTTTGATGCTTTAATGGGCATATTGCCAAAATTCCCTCTTTCGAGAATGTTAGACCCTTCTGCGAATCAAAATCAGAGTTCAACCTACTATATAGCAGCAGCCATTGTTTGATAAGGTCTTCTTTCCAAATATGGAGAAAACAAGCTTGCAGCTAGATAGCCTAATGTACGCCATCTAACTCTCTTACCAAACCCCCTATCCCAGAAGCAAAATTCACAAAGTACTTCCAACAACCTAAAATCCAATATGTTACAAGTAATTTCCAGAACTATAGACTCCACTGACTAACAAGTACTTCCCAAACTAAGAAAATCTACACATCTCCAAATCACAGCACGATAAACAATGCGGCATCCAAGGAATCCAGGACAGTGTGACTCTGGAAATATCGTATAGCGGACTGAAACCCATGAGTTGTAGCTGCATGCATCTGAAGGAGACACTTGATGTGGGGAGGGAGAGGGGAGTGAGGTTGTAACAGCTGCAACAGTGAAACAGTCTGCTGTAGTTACCGCAAAGAGGTCTTCTGCAGTAACATACCCCATTCTGAACTCATATATATTTATGTTGAATAATTTTATGACAAAGACAAAAGGTAACAAAAACAGTAAAACAATAAAACCATTATATATCCACACAGGGCAGACATTGTAGCTATTGTACATCATAAAAACATGCAGGGATTAGCAAACATATCCCCATAGTAACTCAAATACTCACTTAAGGAGCCACAATTCTAAGGGCAGTTTTCGGTGAGACATGCTTTTTTACGGGCGGCTGCATAAGAATTAAGTATGCAAAAACGTCTAGTGACCCAGTAGATCGTATTCCCCAATGAGTGACCGGGTAGTAGTACTGACGCGTGACTTGGTAGAGAGCCAGTACTTTACCCAGTGGCAGAGGATAGGAGCTCACCTAGTCACCGTTGGATAGCTATGTGATGACAAACAGGCACAACTAGCGTACCTGTTTCTAGGCGCGCCGCTGGTTCTCCTAATGCAATATAACATGTGTAACATATGGGATAGTCATAATGTTTATGTTTAAAAAAATGGATCTATGTTATGGTAAAGCTGTCCCTGGTTTATTGTGAATGATATTGATGGGTAAATTTCTGTTAAATCAACTGTACAAGATACTTTCCCAAACTAAGCATCCATGCGAACAAGATTCTTCCTACTAAGATCCATCTGCCCATACAAGTATTCTTCAAAAATAAAATCCAATGTACAAGTACTTCCCAAAAATAAAAAAGCACTGTACAAGTACTCCCAAAAAATAAAAGCAACTGTACAAGATATTCAACAACTTAAATCCCATATTTAAAATTCTTCAAATCCAACAATGCACAAGACCATATATAGCCCAAACTGCAACCAACCCCCACCTGATTTATTGCCAAGTAAGCCAACTAAAAATTTAAAGACCCAGCTAGTAACTTATTGCTTCAGTAGTCGTCAACAACGTTACCGTATCAAATGCGTCCTGATGACAATGGATAATTGCAAATTTAGCTTCTTTCCATTGTCCCTCTGCTGCACAGAGAATTGTGAGGGCCAGCAGAGGGTCTTCAAAGATAATTGCTGTATGACCTTACTCATTCTCCCTCGTAGCAACACGCTAATATATACCATATAAACCTCATCATAAGCGATTACAGAGTCATAAAAAAAACTAACTTACATACTCACCTTACAGAGACCCTCGATGCTCGGCGTTTGTTCCTCTTCTGTCTTCCGTGATTTGCCCTGCAGCTTCTCCTACATCCTCTGTCTGCCTTGCTAACAGCTGGCAGAGAAGACGGCCCTGCCCTCTGACAGCCAGGCGCATAAGTTTTGACGCATCAGCGGCCGCCTCATAGTGTGCACCGGCTCGTCCTAGATTTAGAGGCCCTATTGTCGTGGCATTAGACCATAGCTGGTACAGCGACAGAAAAGAGGAGCCGCAGTGGACTTGGAGCATCGGGGCGGAGAAGACAAGAAGAGGAGCACGGAACGAAAACATATAGGGAGCCAGGCCGAATATCAGCCGACACAACGAAGTGTGAAGTATGTAAGTTTATTTTTTTATCAATGCTGGGCAAAACTGCGGGCTGGTTGTCTACTAAAGGTGGTTGGCCCGGCTAATAAAGCGGGGCTGGATAGGTCGGCCTCATAAAAGAGGGCTGCTAGCTATAAAAGGAGCGTTGGCTGCTGTTACTTACGGGATGCTGTTACTAAAGGGGGTCCGGCTGGCTGGCCCGATATACTAAAGGGCCGGCGGCTGTATAATACTATCGGCAGCTCCTCGGCTTATATATATATTTTTTATTTATAAAAGTTTTTTCCCAGTTTTTGGTAGGTAAATTAGGGGCCTCAGTTTATAATCGGGCGCGCTGCATACTCAGTATATACTATGGGTCGCGCGTACTTCCAAAGAAAGATGCTACTATACAATGTACTTCAAAGCTAAAGAATCCTACTGTACAAGTAATTCTTAAAGCTTGAATCCAACTATAAAAATAGGCTTCCCAAAACTACAATCTATATTATGCAAAGTATGTGCAGCGTGTGGAATCTCGTGGGTGCTATATAAAATAAAGAAAGTATTAATACAGCTTCAAATGCATCCAACCAAACAAGATACTTCCATAACGAAAAGATCCCACCGTAAAAGTCCTTCTACATGTTGCTTACTTTTCTTATTTTATGTTTACAACGCTGTAATGAGGAGTAGTTATCCATATTGGACAAATGGTATTCCTAGTGGCCACCATTTAAAGGGCGACCTCCCACCATGATGAAAAGACTGATGCCAATTGAGCATGAGGTGGTTCCAGACGGCTCCATAACACGGTGGAGCTTGGAGCCCCTCAGTGATAATTTGCATACATCTTGGCTGCGTAGATGCCCTTAATTTATTTTCTATGTTATTGCTTTAATTGTATGTTTATTTTCTTTTTTTTTTTTAAATGTTGTGCGAATTGCAAAAAAACACAGCTATACTTTTTGATTTATTTATATGGCTCAAAGGTGGTTGAGGATGACCCTCTCCTTTTAATTCTTTGAGATAAAAGATAAACACAGCAAGCCAGATATAAATTATGACGTTATAATACCCTTTAAAAAAAATGAAAACCTAACATTTAAAAGCCCTGCCTTGACATAAGCCATATCTGACACCCACAACTTTTTTTATACTTAAAGGAGGTTGCCACTTCTCAGCCACAAATATTACAGATGAGTGCTTGATGGGAAGGAAAAGTATTAATATTTCCAATATACTTCGTATCAATTCCTCACAGTTATTCTAGATCTCGCGTTAGCTGCCCTGAATATAGACGATTCTTGTTTATCAGTGTTCAATGTGATGTAATGATGGACAAACATCACTTTTCCTTACACATACCATACAAATATTTCTGAAAGTGGACAACCTCTTTAACTGCCTACTGGAATGTGTAAGGTTTCGTTTTGTGCATCTACGACATAGGATACTATCTATTTATAGCTCCAGACGTTTCTGACAAGATCCCATAACCTGTGGATTGTATCATCAGATGGCGAGACTGATGACGGGTATCAGCATTTTATTATTAATTATTTTTATTCCATCTCTTTATAAATGAAATTGTGTAGACCATGATACCATACTACACGGCGGTCCCCTACGTAAGAACACTCCCCGACTTACAGACGACCCCTAGTTACAAAAAGACTTCGTCAGAGATGTTGCTAATTTACTGTACTTTTAAGACCAATGGCGACAATAAATAGTTCTAATATGTTATCTAATGTGTCTGCAAATCGAGCTTTATTGTTAATCTTGGTTCTTAGACAAGCTCAATTTTATGAATTCATTTATCTCAGAGACAAAAAAACTTATGGTGGAGTTAAATTATAAAATAAACCCGGGGGACTGCCTCGTATAATACCCCTTACTGTCACCCCCTCCAGTTATAGAATTAAGCTCTTGTGACCAGCCGCCCTCGACTCACTATGGTTTTGTATCGATTGTTATGATCTCTATGCCACTCTGTTGCATATTAATTTGATAGGCGCTATTTATAATAAGCTTATTATTACTCCATACAAAAATCAAACTGTACAAGTAGTACTACCCCAGACAAACTAAGATCCAACTCGTTATAAATACTCCCAAATTGGAATCCAACTGTACCAGTACTTCCCAAAATGCGAAATCAACGGCTACAAGGTGCCTCCGCAAAAGCCCCTAAATCCAACTGCCTACAAGTACTTCCCAAAACGAAAATGAACAATCTGACAAGTATTCCCAAAACTAAAACCCAACTTCTAGCTACTTCCCAAACGAATGAACAACTGCTACAACGGACTTCCAAAACGAAAACCCAATTGACTACAGAGTACTTCCAAACTAAGATCAGTTCGATCCAAGTATCCCAAAACTAAAATCGAATTGTACATAGTTACTTCCAAAACTTAGATCCCTCTTGCTACAAGTACTTCCCAAAAATAAGATCCAACTGCTGCAAGTAATTCCCAAAACTAAGATCCAACTGCTACAAGACTTCCAAACTAAATCCAACTGTCACAAGTCACTTACCAAAACTAAAATCCAAACTGTACAAGCTGAATCCCAAACTACGCTCCTCGGCTACAAGATACTTCCCAAAACTAGATCAATATGTACAAGTACTTCCCAAAACTTAAATAAAACTGTAAAAAGTACTTCCCCAAACTAAGATCGTCTGAACAAGCTCACTTCCCAAACTAAGAGTCCAAGCTGTCCCCTAGTGTACTTCCCAAACCTAAAATCCCTCCTGAACAAGTACTTCCCAAAACTAAAATCATACTGTACAAGATCCAAAACTAAGCATCCAACTGTACAGTACTTCCCAAAACTAAGATCCATACGCGACAAGTACTTCCAAATACTAAAATCCAACTGTACAAGTACTTCCCGAATAAGATACCCCATCCTGAACAAGTATTACCCAAACTAAGATCCCTCCTAAGCTACAAGTACTTCCCAAAACTAAGATCTATCTTGGACAAGTATTTCCCAAAACTAAGATCCATCTACAAGTTACTTCCCATAACTAAGATCATATTGTACAAGTCATTCCCAAAACTAAGATACAACTGCCCTACAAGTACTTACAAAACTAAGATCCATCTCGTACAAGTACTTCCCAAAACTAAGAATCCATACTGTACAAGTACTTCCCAAAACAAGATCCATCTGACAAAGTACTTCCAAAACTAAGATCCATCTCGCCTTACAAGCACTTCCCAAACTAAGATCCATCTGCTCAAGTACTTCCCAAAACTAAAGATACAAATGTACAAGCACTTCCTAAAACTAAGCCATCCATTGAGACAAGATACTTCTCAAAACAAGATCCATCTGCCTACATAGTAATTCTCAAAACTAAGATCCATCTGTACAAGTACTTCCAAAACTAAGATCACAATCTGCCCCTACAAGTACTCCCTTATAAACTAAGATCCATACCTGTACTAAGTACTTCCCAAAACTAAGATCCATCTGTAAACAAGTACTTCCCAAAACTAAGCATCATTCTGTACAAGGATCTTCCTTTAAAACTAAGGCATCCATCTGCTACAAGCTACTCCCAAAACTAGATCCATCTGCTACAAGCTACTCTCCCAGAAACTAAAACCAAACGCTACACAGTAATACCAAAACTAAGATCCATGCTGTACAAGTACTTCTCTAAAACTACGATCATACTGCTACAAGTACTTCCAAAAACTAATGATCCATTGTACAAGTACTTCCCAAAACTCAAGATCCATACTCGCCTACAAGTACTTCCCAAACTAGAGATCCATCTGTAAAAGTACTTCAAAACTACGATCCATCTGTACAAGTAATTCCAAAACTAGCGACACAACTGATTTACAAGTACTTCCAAACTAAGATCCATACTGTACAAGTACTTCCCAAACTAGATAAAAAATGCTAACATAGTATCCCACACTAAGATCCATCTGCTACACGTACTTCCCAAACCTAAGATCCATCTGTACAAGTACTTCCCAAAACTTTAAGATCATCTTGTACAAGTTACTTCCTAAAACTGATCCATCTGACCTACAAGTAAATTCAAACCTAAGCATCCATATCCTGTACAAGACTATTCCTAACAAACTAGATCCATATGTACAAGTACTCCCAAAACTAGATACAATGTACAAGCACTTCCTAAACTAACTAGATATTATTTTTTTAACACATTTTAGCTGGAAAATTCTTCTGTTCTCTGTAATGGGAAATTACCTTGTAATCATGTTACCCGGCTACTTATAGGATCAGGATCAGCAGATAAGAGAAAGTGTTTATGTAGTCATCACGAATGACATGATGCCAGATGTTGATCATAATGACCAATTAATGTAGTGATTACCATTGATGATTCAACCTTTCTGGTCAGATCATGGAAGAAAATTGCTACCTGCTAAACTACAGCTTAAATGCCTACAAATAAAAGAGCGTTCCATATGTAGATAATGTGTGTGGCTTCTGCCTAGACACATGAAAAGTTGATCAGAGTCTATAAAGAATCCATGCCCTATAAAATCTATGACTTGTGCAGTTTTTCTAGGAGTGAGACCACCAGGTGATGCGCGACCAGCTGACACAATGACTTTATAATAGCGAAGCAATTAAGAGCTAAGAGAAATAAAAGAAAAGATTGTTTAGTTGTAATGACAGAGCCCCGCAGCGCTCCAGCCAGCTGAATGGGCAGCTGCAGAACTGATTGCTTGTGATACTGAAGCAGCCGACTCCTCATCTATACTAGAAGATAACGCTTGAGGCCTAATTCAGATGCTAACCGTCACAGATGAGGATTTACAAGGCGTTTTACTTTGCGTGTGTAATCTGTTGTGTGGCTGAGTCAGCCTGTGCAAACAGCGTTAGCAGGAACGACATGGGATATATGGACGATATGGTCCTGAACATGCCCAGCCTGCCCACCATTCATGTCTGCTACACAAGGCCGACCCTCACGCAACTGGTGCAGGGAAGAGAAAGCTTTATACAGGTGGTGGATAGGAAGATAGCAATCTTTCAGGGAGCAGGGCAGCTCCTACTTTATTAAACTGATCATTTTAATGCACTAGTAATGTTTAACCATTCTAGATATATAAATATATGATTGTATGCTATTTATAATTATAGATTATTTATATACTAAACATCTCAACTTCAGTGATATGAGCTAGTGCAAAAAATACAGTAGCCATTAATCCGCCAGCACCAAGCCCACAATACGGAACGACGAGGTCCTTAGACAGCAGCCTACCGTCTATGAGTGAGGAAAGGCGTGACACAGGCAAGCGCCTGACATTGTTGTACAATGTCCAGGGGTATTCTGCATTAGGCGGATAATAGTCATAAATAAAGCTGAGGTATGACATAGCCATATATACAGAATAATTACAGAATTTAGGGTGAATGCGAGCAGCAGAGTAACGTTTAATAGACTCAGAATTAAAAGCTAATTCAAAGGACTTACAGTCCCTACAATTATCAATTAAAAATGTGAAACGTAAATAATGAAGTATGTCTGTTACAAATATTAAGTTTTGAAATAATTTTAAAAGGGTTTATTCCGATATATCTAAAAAAATTAATGTAAAAACTGAAGCACCCTCTAAGCCAGAGTGGGATTATAGGAGGTCTAGAGGGCAATGCGCTCGGGGGGTTCCCAGCACACTTACTCGGTCCCCATAGGCCACTCACTGGTGTAGAGCTGAATTTCTCTTGCGAATGCATGGCCACAGTATGTGCATAGCCCTCCAGCAACATGCCTCCAAAATTGGCCCCCCACTTAGTTACCCAACATGGTGCCTCGCACTGGTTGCCAGCCAAGTTCTAGAGCCAATCAGTGTTAGGTTGACTCCTCACAGATCACTCAGCCTAATCTGTCATAGGAGAGAGAAAGTGCTCTCAGTGATTGAAGCAGTGGTACATGCGGAACTGGCGTAGCCACTAGTACTAGCTAGTCATGGTACTACTAGCACTATGTCAGCCGAGGCCCAGCCCAGCAAGCCTACACCACTGACACCTATGCCAGCTTATCCTACATGTCAAATAGAGCACTTTGGGTCTATACACCCAGGAAGGTGCAGGACATGTTCTGATGTGACTATGTGACCAGCGGCCATCTCTTGTCCTGTGTCTGCTTCACAAGGACGCGAGGAGGAAAATTAACTGGAATGATTAAAGCCGGACCTAGACTAGCGTTTTAATTCTTCATTACAGTCGTATGCAGACAGCAAGTTCAGCTAGGGGAGCAAAATTTAAATAACAACTAATGTTGCACATTAGCTTTTATATTTAAGGACCATTTAGTAAATGAATTATGCTGATCCTGCCGAATACCCTTTAAGTATTCTCTTTTTTTATTGTGCCCCAGTTGTATAAACTGCCTGTACTTCTTTCAGAGCTACAGCATGTGACTGTAGCCCTAGCCCGGTTAACAGGTTCAAAGCAAACAAGCACTTGGCATCCATGTGTACAAATGATTTATATATCCAGGCAACACTCTCCATTGTTCCGATGATCCATTTCTCATATATGTACCCAATGTATCACTTTAGCGGCTGGCGACAGGCGTACCGTAATTATCTTCCTATCCGGCACCGTATATAAGACGATTCGAGACAGAAAAATCTTCTGTCTCTCTCTGGGTCTCTTATCCGCCGGTAATGTCTTATTCGGCAGGCGGTCGGGTCCCGGTCAGGAGAGGGCTCACGGGCTAGCCCTTCATAGCCGGTACGTCTTTGTGCAATTGCAGGCAAAGGCTTACGGTCGGTAAAACACCGCGATCGTGCTAGCACGATAGGGTGTTGAACACAGCGATGGCGCCGGCAGGCATCAAAAAGCTGCCGCGGCAGCCTCAAAAAGACATCGGGGCGCACATACTCACCCTCCGTTGGCCCAGATGTCCACGCGGCTGTCTTCAGTCTCCGCGCTGTCTTCTCTCTATGATGGCGCGCCATGCTTTCCCAGGGGCGGCCGCCTAGTATGACGTTCAGGCAGTGGTGCGTCTACTAGGCGCCTGCCGGAGAAGAGCAATGGCGAGCGCCCGGCAGAAGAAGAAAAAACGGCGCGGAACCTGAAGATGAGCCGCGCGGAATCGGGCCACGGGAGGAGGAGTATATAAGTTTTTTTTTTTTTAATGTGGGCTGGGCTGTATAACTACTGGGGGCGGCCAGTGCTGTTCTACGACTGGGGCTGTGCTGTATATATGGGGGGCAGGGCGTTACTCCGGGGGCAGTGCTTATACTACTGGGGGCTGTGCTGTTTATTACTACGGGGGGCTGGCGGTATACTACGGGGGGCAGTGCTTTATACTACTGGGGGGCAGGGCTGTATACTATCTGGGGGCTGTGCTGAACTACTGGGCATGACTGTAATAATTGTTGTTGTGAATGCCTTATGTTTATTAGCGACGTTTTCTGCTTATACGCTCATGTCATAAGAATTTATTTAAAAAGACCAGTGTAACTTCAATCTTTTTTTTTTTAAATTTTAACCCGGTGTTTTGTATGCGTTGAAAAAAGGGGTAGTCTTTTACGGCGAATATATATCTTAACCTATATTTTAACAGGAAAGTAGGGGGTCGTCTTATACCAGGTCGTCTTATACGAAGGAATAGATACGGGTATTATTTTAGCAGTCCAGTAGACCTCCATGTGCATTCTAGTGAAACCTGGTTGCCAATAACATATTGCTGGTTTGGTCCTTGGACTTCTGTACATAGCGGGAGGCTACCTACATATATATTTGTCATATCTTCTATAGTGCTTTTTGAAAAGGAATTTATTAAGGAATAATAAGCTTGATCAAGTAATAAAATCTATAAAAGTAGAAAGAATCAACTTTTCCACAAACTATAAAATGCATATGTCTGACAACAAGCTTCTTTACTGTTCTAGTTCAAGTAGGAGAACTGGGGAAACAGGTGCTTGCAGTAGGTTAACATATGATGGACTTGGTGGATTGTAGCCTTTAAAGCCAGAACCAGATGAAAGTTTTCGGGTTATTTGGACTCTCTTAAAAGTGGCGCTACCAATCCGATCCAATGCAGCAATAAAAACTAATCTGCGGAAAAACTACAGTAGTAGAGCTGCCGGTTCTTAATTATTGCTTGTGGATTTAGGAGGTGAATTCCAACTATTGCAATAAAAAGGTTGAAAGCAAGGCATGAACACCCCCGACCACCTTTCTGTCCTGAGCCCCTCACCCTCCCCCAACAAAGAAATTGTCTTATTATTCCAAAGATTAAAAATAAAGTTGAGTTTTCACTGAAGTATAATCTTTTATTAGTATTATGTTATTATTGAAGGCATAATTGAGCCCCCAATTTATGATTCATTATTGCCTAGGATGGGGCCTGTCCAAGGCTTAGGCTTACTATGTACAGCGTCCAGGATTGAAAAAAAAGTTCTCTGGCTTAAACCACAGTTGTAGCTTTTAATTAAAAGGATATCAAGTCTGAAAGTGAAGTTCGAACTACAGCACATAGAAACAATGATTCTGTGAATCAGGAAACCCATTCTAATCCTAAGAAATTCAATAGGAAAAGTCAATTGGTCAAAGTCTCAAGAAAAAAAGCTATCGGAGTTATAAGAGAATAAATCTTTTATAAGAAGTATTTTATTGCACTGTTACAATGATGTGTATTACAGAAGTTCTTATATATTGTGTTATATTGTATACATCTATTGTATAGTATGTTGTATAACTTGTGTCAATGAAGTTTGTTCATGTTTTTATAGGTTGTGTCAGTCCTGTGATTGTAAAGTGGGCTTTAACCCAAATCATAAACAGGTCATATCCATAAATTTTAGCTTGTTGCCATAATTCACCTCAATTATAAAATGCATAAACTGATTGCACATCAGACCCATATATGGCTTCTCCTTGATGGAACCTATCACCTATACTTACAGGCAGTAAAGGGGAAACAGTCAGCAGTTTTTTTCACTGTCCATGCTTTACTTGTTACATATCCAGCTCACGGGCTGGCTTGCTCCTTGCCATCAACCTACTTGTTAGATGTTTGATGAAGGGGCAGAAGGCAAGGAACACAGGCAAACCATAACAGAGGCACGCTCCCAATCATGGGGATTATTGCTCTCGGCCCTCTTTAGCGTATCACTCACATCTTGCTCTGTTATTTTTAAGGATATTTGGCCACTGGAAACAGAGAAGGATCAGAGTCAGTGTGGATCCGAAAGAAACTAAATCTAGAGGAATGAATGGGCTGACAGCGAAAGCAATGAATTATGGGAAATGAAGCCATGGCCAATTATATTTAGTAGTGAGGTGTATTTAGGCCTTTGTGAATGTGTTTGTAATATCTGGACACATGTTACAATAAAACAATATATTACTCTGTTTCTGGGTAGAGTTTCCAGGAATTAGAATTTTTTCACAAGAAAATGATATTAGTAAAATATAATTTCTCAGTTTGTAGTGAAAGCTATTGCCTCAAAAAATAAACCCCAATAAACTTTATCAGTCGTTGTGCTAATTGACTCTCTACATCATATAAAAGTAATATGAGCCATATGTTTCCACATGGGTGATGTCTTGCAATTTAACCGATCATTTAGTAATGCTACATCCTACATTTAACTCACTTTGTCCATTTAATCCATGGGTTATTTTCATCCTATACAATGAATCCAGACAATTTTGATATTTATGGACCTATCCATTCATTTTTTCTGTACTATGTTAGCTAGTGAGTAACTTTATTCCCATTTAGGAAATTGAAAAAGCATGTTATTTGGTAGACTTTGAAAAAATAAATCAGATTACAGAGGAACGATGTTTATGGGGCAAAACTAACAGAAAGCCCAATGCAGTGTTAATAATAATAAAATTCTATAGTTATATAGTTGCAATCATTTTTCACACGCGCGTGAGCAGAACATGGGGAACAAATACAAGCAAAAATAAGACGTTACAGAAGTAATAACATGTCTTAGGAAACCATATGAGTGATGGCCCCTGCTCACAAGAGCTTACAATCTATGAAGAGCTTACAAAATTTATGAGGTTACAGCTCTATAAAGTCTGGAGTTTGCAACAATACTACTTAAGAGGTCATCCAGGATCTAGTTTTATCAACCCTTTATTCTTGAAAAGTAAATGGTTGTGAAATATAATGCTTTAAAAGGAAAAAAACAGAAAAAACAATGGCGGTAAGGAGAATCAACTCTAGTTTGCAACGGCAAATTTCCAACATACTCAAGTGGTGAGTAGGTCAAGGTCATGTCATAAAAGACCACGGCTCTGGATAAAACTGTACTGTGACGGCAACATTTTTGTGCACCTACTGTACGAGAAATTGTGACGATTTTAGTATTTAAATGATTGTATTCAATAAAATAAATTAACTGTTATCTTCTGAAGACAGGAAAACAACTAATTTTCAAGAAGTTCCATCAGTTTAATATAATAATAATAATTTTTTATACAGTGCACACAGATTACACGTGCTTGCCACAAAAGCTTGTCAATGGTTCCTGTGCCCCATGAGGCCTCACATCTAAATAACCTAATGTTTTTGAGCAGTGTGGGGAGGACACCGGAGTACCCGGAGGAAACCCCACGCAAAACACGGAGAGAACATACAAACTCTTGTAGATGTTGATCCAGGCGCTTGCAAAGCCAATGGCACCCACTAGCCACCGTGCCTCTTAGCGTTGTTCTCAGGTGACTTTTACGGATTTCATGGCAGACACTAGCGGTAACATATTATTAGAAGGAATAGCAGAGGAGTAAGGTAAAAAAATTTTTGTTTTTTTTCATAATAATCCTCTTAGCAGGTTTTAAAAAAAAAAGTGGTTTTGGAAGCTCATAATCGTCAAGAGAGAGGGCGTTATTTTTTAAAAACAGTTATCTCAACCAAAGAAGATAAAAGGTTACCACATTCTTGACTAGCAAGAAACTTATAGGACTTATGTGAGGACAAAAACACTGCCCATAATTTATCAAACGGGTTCAAGGGAGATAATGTAACTGTACACCTTCTATGAGTTGGCTTTTGTTTACAAATAAAAGATATAAGCCTAATTATTAGGCAAGTTGCTGGTGCAAATTACGGCATTTCCCGCCATTAACCCCTTATGATTGTGTGACGTTTAATAGTACACGTGGCTGCGGTGTGGTATGGAGAGGGCTCAAGGGTGAGGTCTCTCCAGACAAGGTGAGAATAGGTGAGCATGTGAAGCAACCACTAACGGTAACAACCGTGATCGATGATAGTGATATCTGTCGCCAGGACACCCTCATAAAAAAGTGAGCAAAGGAGTTGGTCTCAAAATGGTAGCATTAGCCACTAAATATGTCATTCTCATCTTGCATAAAATGACATGTTCACAAACAGCTCCTTAACCTAAGTATGAAACTATTAGTGCAGAAGATGGGAAATTTGGAAATAAGGCTTTTTTTTGTACAGAAGGTTTTAAAAATTTGAAATGTGTAAAACTCATTAAAACCAGTCTCATTAAAAGTAGACATGTCATTTGGGGCCGCACAGTGAAGCCCGTATAAAAACCCAAGCCCACAAGGAAAAATGGTCCAGTCCAAGTGCATATTTTTAACCAATTCAGTGCATTTGAATTTTTCTGCTTCTTCAGTACACGCATGGAATAATAAATATGCCATTTTTTCACAGAAAACAAGCCCTCATACAGCTTTTACATGGGAAAAAAAATCGATAGATTTTCAATGTAAATTAAAAAAAGTAAAAAAGCAAAATTAAAAAAAGGGCCTCAGTTGGAAGGGTAATGGTGGAGATGTTGTATATAAGTGGCCATTTGGTAGAATTTTTATGTTTTTTTCAATGTGGATGGTTTGGAAATTGAAGTTTTGCAGGGAAAACCAAAGAAAATTGGCACGTATGAAATATGGCACATTTACATTATGTTTTTGACTTGATACAAAGAGGTTATATTAAAAAAAAGAGATGATGTCAAATTTGTATGATAAGGTCTAAAGAATTCTAAAACCTTAAGCTGAGTAATAAATATTGGGTATATGATTGTTAAAGTTGGACAGTTTTTCAAGCTACAAGAAACATAGGGGGAGCTCAACTTCCTTTCCCAATGCTGTGTTATAAAATTTAAGCTGAAGCTTATGGTTTACAAGGGAAACTTAGAAAAAGTTTTACCCTTAGATACTTCTGAGAACTTTCCCCTATTATCTTATAAAAAAGATATGTACTGATAAAGTACTCAAAAAGATTTTCCAACTATAATTTTTCCCCCCCCTAATGTCTGTGCATACTAGAACCTCAATAAACTAAGCTACTGTGACCAATGAGTAGGAAAATATATAACCGTGATAATAGTGACACCGATACTAAGGTATGAGAAAGCCCAAACTGATATCTGAATATTAGAAGAATGTGAAAATCCATATAAGACATGTTTCAGATAGAAAATACTGATTATTACGTAATTATTTGTACCAAAGCTTATTATGACAAGAGAGCAGGACAGGGAAAAACCTAGTCTGCATCAAGGGAAAAGTCTGTGTTCCAGATAAGAGATACGATGCAGGATAAATAGCTTTTGTTGGTGGCCCTGATTTGTGCCTAGTGATGTTACCGTAAGCTTTTTTAAAAGGGAATCCATCCCCAGAAATGAACATATTACTTACATCAAGTTTTTGTCTTCAGTATATTGTTGTCATTTTTAAACATTGTGAAAATTTTCTCGATGTTGAACAATGTTTCTAGATCTGCATGTGGTCATTCGATGTTAAAAGCCGTCTTTTTTAGTATAAGCCCCATGTTCAGCAGGCATAGGAGACGGGAGTTACTATTCATGTAATGCAGAGTTGTAGTTAACCCACAAGTCCTTCATGGGCCACACAGATACAGTGTGTTGCTCTGTCCCAGCATCAAATAATTGTCCAGGTAGTATGACTTTTCTGAACTCCAACAAGATCTACTAAATAGTATCTCAAATATTCTAAACTTTCAACTTATTCAGCCAAGTGCAGTTGATGAAAGTCAAGCAAGATAGCTTTCACTATGATCATGTTACTGGACCTTGAATATGTCTTTTCTTTTCTATGTATTAGTATTAGTTGAGTATAGTTTTTGTGTGTTGAACCTCTGTTTACATAGCTATATCTGTTTATGTAATCAATAGGCTTAGAACATTTGCATTTCATGTGGAGGATGAGCTCCTGGGACTCAAATAATAAGGAAACATGACATTCACTTTTTTACTACCAATGTATTTGAATAGTATAGAAATTGGGAAGAGGATGTTTCCTTGAACATGTGTGTATGTTAGTCAGATAGCCCTCATTTAGTTCTCAGTACTCCCTATACCTTGTTTGGATTGCTTTACATGTACAATGGGTACTTGATTAGTGAACTGCTTTGACCAGTGAGAGTAAGTGTCATGGTGTAGTCTATAATCAAACACACAGTGCATGTTAGTTACAATAACGTATTTTGATTTATTTGCTCTTGCTCGTTTATGTGGTCAAATAACTAAATGTCTGCTCATTTGGAATGGCCTGTGAATTGCAGCATGGAGGGTTGTGGTAACGCCCCTTTAGAACCTTTCAGGCTTATTGGAATAATTTATAAGTTGATGATTTGAGAGGAAAGAGGCCCATGCATAACAAATCTAAGAATATTACCACATTCACGGTGCCCTGTCTTTGAGCAAGGATTTATCGGTTTATCATTTTAGGATGATATGTAATAATAATTTGCGAAATTTCTATAGGTCATCAATTGTGCAGCATGTACAGATCTAACGGTAACATATATCATTAAAACAAGACATTACGCGTAATAAAATAAAAATCATGACCAAAAAACATAGTAATGAGAGCCCTGTTGTAAGAGCTACAGTCATGAGGATGAAGGGGTAATATAGAAGGGATTAAAATGAATAGATTTAATAATGCTGAATGAATTAGTACCAGATTTGATCATTTTCAGACCCAGGGTGCATGTTTTCAAGGAAGAGAAATGAATGAGGCTTAGAGAAATTAAATGAAAGTTATATGTAGTAAGGGAGTGTGTGATAGGCCTTCCCAGAAAAGATGGGTGTTTAGGGACATAGAAAATTGGTAGTTAGGTATTAGCCTGATTGATAATCGAGGTAGTGTATTCCGGAGAATAGGTGCGGCCAGGAGAAGTTCTGGAGATGTGAGCGGGGTTCGAAAAAAAAAGGCGGAAAGTATATTAGCTCATGGTGTAATGTTGTGTGTAGCGAAGACTGGACTGGGATGTTTGGGATATTAGGTTGCATATTCTTCCCAGAAACCTCTGCATAGATGCATGCCTTTAGGCTTGAGGAACTCTGTAAGCAGTAAGGTGGCCTGCAAAGGCACATCCTCATAAGGAGGATGATGATTCCTTCGTGACGTGTAAAAAAATCCAATGAGATTAATTGTGTTGTAATTGTTCTTTAACCCAGGGCAATGCCCACTCCGTACACCCCAGACCTTCTACTATCAAGAAAATGAAAAGGCAGACTATAAACTCATAAACTTAAAGACGATGCAAAGGAATCACCAGTTTCTATAACCAACCTGAAAATGGTTTCATTAAGTGTATCATAGAAGAAAGAAACTATTCATGACAAAGACTGTGCCAGAGCGGTAGGAGTATGGACAGTAAGCTTAGAGAGTTAAAACTGTGGCCAACCCTGGAAACTCATCCGCAATCTACAATTGGCCATTTCTGGTAACCTATTCAAATCAGGTCACTTCACTTATGTTATGTTATAATTGTTTCAAGCATTTAACCAACAGAATGGCTATATGCATAAATAACAGACGTATTCCCATCAGTTTTACCGTGCTTTGGAACCGGATTCACATGCAGCACAACACATTATAGAAACCTAAACCAAATTGCCGCCCCAGATACTCACAGGGCAGGACTGTGGTTTACGCTTACATCTATCAATCTGTCCATCCAAAACAACAATCAAGACATGAAGACAGTTTGCCAAAGTAGCTACTCTAAACTCAACAGGAATTATTTGAAGTAAATTGCTCCTTTCGAAAATTACTTGCCAGTCATGGTAGTATTCTTAATTTGACTACTTCCAAAATGCTGCCCAAACTAATCTCTAAGTAGACGAAAGATATGATATGCTTAATGGTTCCTATAAATGGTCAGTAGAGACAGGAAACCCACTAGTGACCTGACCCCCTGTGACCCATTTGACCTTACTGAAGAAATCGTGTCTATTTATTAAGGCTATATACAGATATATCACTACAAATAAGAAGGGTTAGGCAGCGTCCCAGAAAAGAACTCCCACTGATCATGACTATCCTTGCAAAAAGTTCTATTCCATTACTTTTTAACCCCTTAAGCCACCATAACATTTGGGAACCATTGAGCTGTGTTCAGGCCACCTGAGGTTCCCAACATCATGGAGACCACACAGGACCGAAGAAGAAAACAAGGGCTCTCGTATTCGCCTGGGGTCTCGCCGCGCGTCACTAACGCAAAAACGTTCCTTCCATTCCACCGACCCCTCAGAATCTTTTTTTCCCCCTATAACTCCTTCTTCTTTCTGTCATCCCACGACCCTCCCCCTTTCTCGGCAACAGCTACGGAAGGGAATTCAGAGGATAAGCGTCCCCCCCCTCCCGTATGGCTCGACCCATCGACGAGACGGGGCCAAGCACTACTTCACAGGACATACGATTGACCTACTCTTAACGGTGTCAGAGGAGGAGCGGAAACGGAGTTCCCGGCCGGACGCATGACTTCGGGCGGGCAAAAAGGGACGGGGTACCCGCCCCTATTTTCCCTCATTCCCCTCCATTTCCAACCCTTCCCTACTATGCTTTCTCCCATTCTTGAGGTTTTTTGGCGAAAATACTAATTCGACCGCAGCTAAGTGTAGAAAGTACCTTAGGGAGTCTGAAAAATAGTAAAAATAAAAAAAAACAAAAAATATTAATAAAAAAACCCTAAAAATTCAAGTCACCCCCCTTCCTAGAACTGATATAAATATAAATAAACAGTAAAAATCATAAACACATTGGGGCACATTTACTTACCCAGTCCTGTTGCGATCCAGCGGCACGTTCTCTGACGAGGATTCGGGTCTTCCGGCAATTCACTAAGGTCGTGCGCCCGATGTTTTACCAGTGTCGCTGCTGCTCCGAGGTCTGCCGGAGTTCACCAACCTATTCTGCGTTTTCCGAATCCGTCAGGTTTTCCGACGGCACGCCCCCAATTTCTGTCGCGCTGAAATCTGATTGCATGCGCCTAAATCCTGGCGGAATCCGGCACAAAGCGGAAAAAAGTTGGGAAGCCCGACGAATGTGCCGCCGCGAGCACTAGTAAATGATTAGTGTCGCCGAGTCTTAAAAGCAGACTGATATATCCAAATATAATAAACGATTTTTTACTGTGTTTAACACTGTAACTAAAATAGCGCCCAAAGTAGAAAATAAACTTCTTGCCATTTAAAAAATATTAAAAATTAAATAAAAAGGATCGAAGGTTCTACAGTCCTAAAAGGGGCAGCATTGAAAACATCATGAAAGTCGCAAAAAATGACCACCCACAGCTCTGTACATTGAAGTATGAAAAAGTTATTAGCGCCAGAAGATGGCAAAATCAAAAGAAAAATTTTTGTACAGGTTTTAATTTTTGCAAATGTATGAAAACATAAAATTATAAAATGCATGTGATGGAAACCTTTTGGAGACAGAGCGCCCAAGCTACAACCAAAACCCACTTATATGTCGCAAAGTGCCAACTGACAATTTAAGCAGTAACTATTGATCCCTGCTGTATCACAGGTTTTTATTGTATTGGCGTCCTGAGTTTCTAATACATAGAAAGATGATGGAGAAATTTGGATTGTAGCTTCCCTCCAGGTTTCTCTGAAGAGAAAGAATCAGGAGACCCCGAGCAGGAGCTCCATGACAATCCTCTCTATCCACACCTTCCCGTCCTCCTGTAGTCCAGGCAGCCAAGGATGTTGCTTTAAAATAGTGCTGATCATGGCAAGTCCTGGGCGTATTCGGGCGTACCTGCATGAGGGAGTTGAGAATCTCGACTCAGGCGGGCGCCCACTGTGGACGAGGGGGGGCGGCGTTGTGAGCCTGCCCGTCCATGCTGCGCCTGCCAGTCCGCCTATGCTGACGCCGGAACCTTACACCCGTGCTACCGGGTGCCCGCTCGCGACCCATTCCGCGGCCCATGCTGACACCCTCCCTGCATGCCAGCTGGCACATCCTCTTTCCTGCAGGCGGCACATCCTTTTACCCGCTAGCTGCACCATTCCTGAGCACCTGTCTGCTCTGGGGCCCTCCCGGTTGCTCCGTCTGCTCCCTCCGGGTCCGTCTGCTCTGCTCCCTCCGGTCGCTCTGCTCTTCCTAGTCCGCTCTGCTCTTTAAAACAAGTATTGCTTGTTTAAAGATTAAGCAGCATGTCTAAGTACTGACTATTCTTACGGTGAAACTGCGAATGGCTCTTTAAATCAGTTATGGTTCTGCTCTGCTCCCTCCCAGTCTTTCTGCATCCTCCGTTCCGTCCCGTTCATCTCCGCTCCCCGTCCTCCGTTACCCCCCCTCCACTCCGCTCCCCCTCCTCCCTCCGCTCCCCCCCCCCCTTCTCTCCGCACCACCCCTCTCCTCCGCTCCCTAACCCCTACCTGCTCCGCTCCTGACCTCTGTCCAGGTGGGAGTGGAGAATGCATATAGCATAAGCTGTAGCATGCTGGAGAACCTTTCTGGAGAAAAAAGAAAATAAAGTAAGTTATTTGTGTATGTGTATGTAATGTGTATATGTGTATGTATGTAATGTGTGGATGTAATGTGTATATGTATATGTATGTAATGTGTATATGTATGTAATGTGTAATGCAGGTAGGTATATGTATCGGTATGTGTATATGATGTAATGGTATCTATATGTGTATAGTAATGTGTATGTGTATATATATGTGATTTGTATGTGTAGGTGTATATGTAGTGGATGGTATATGTAAGGTATATATGTGTATATAATATTTCGTATGTTTTGTACTAACATGGCGATATGCTGTATGCATTTATTCTACATGGTGTTTACGCTGTATGCATCTTATACCACATGGCGGCAACATGTACACATTTTATACAACATTTTACTACATGGGGCACGCTTTATGCATTTTATACTACATGGTTGGCACTCTGTATGCATTTTATACCGACATGGCGGGACAACTGTATGCATTCTTACTATCATGCGGCACACTGTATGCATTTATACAACATGGCGGGTACGCTGTATGCATCTTTTACTACAGTGGCGGATGCGTATGCCTATTATTACTACATGGCGGCCACCTGTATGCATTTTATTACAACATGGCGGTAAGCTGTAGCATCTTATACTACATGGCGGCATGCTGTTGCATTTTATACTACATGGTGATATGCTGTATCTATATTATAAAATGCATACAGCATACCGCCATGTAGTATAAAATGCATACAGAATACCGCCATGTAGAATAAAATGCATACAGTGTGCCGCCATGTAGAATAAGATAGATACAGCATATCACCATGTAGTATAAAATGCATACAGCATGCCGCCATGTAGTATAAGATTCTGTCCATGTGGACCGTTGCTTTACCACAGGAAAATGTCCTTCAGGATTTGTCTACAGAGTGATGACACATTAACATCCATTTACGAAGACAGTCCTTAGTTTCATTATACTATTAACGAAGATGTCACTTTTTCACCCTCATGATGATCTACGGGATGTGTCAGTATTATTATTATATGAACAGCGAGATGAAGGCAAGTGAGGGCAAAATTGTATCAATAAAGCTGCCACTAGTTTACCTTAATCTCCCTTCTCCATGCTTACTGTATCATCATATCATTTACAAAAACAACCATAAGATGAGACATAAAAACTGAAAGATTCCTCTGAATTTTAGTATGTTCCAAAAATAAGTTACAGAGAATTCTGTTGCAGTCCAAGGATTCCGTCATGTTGGAACCCAATCGTCTGGGTTTCGGATTTCCTACGGAAAATCATTGCTTTGATAATACAGTGATTTGTATTACTAGCACAAGTTTGCTCTGCGTCCTCATGGAATTCAGTTATTGTGGAACCACATTGTTCTATGTTTTCAATGATTTCCTATTGGAAAAATTCTTTCTATAAATTAGGATTGGATTGTCAGTTTAAAAACGTGATGGTGATCGGGACAGGACCTCCCCCTCCACGTTCGCTTGATTGTATTTCAAAACACAATCAATGGTAATGTGATTGTGAACGTAGCCTACACTATAAAGTTTACTAATACATTGGCCCAGATTTATAAAGCGGACTGCTCCGTTTCCAGGAACAGTTGAACTAACTTGCACGTGTATTTATGTAGTGTTTCCGCAGTTTTGTCGCGGCTGCACGTGGGTCTGCAGTGTTTAAAAAAACTCGAATATGAAAGGGCGTACTGATGCGATTCACACCAGATGCATGTACGAAAGTCCGACGTAATTATGGGGCACGTCCTATTAAACAGAGTGTAAAAATCTCAGTACAAACTTCAACCTCTCAAAGGAGCCTTTAAAGAGAACCGTGATCATGTGATAAGTATCAATAAAACACATTTAAGGCTGTTCTTCCAGTGACAACAATGAACCCTCTATTAACCCAAGTGCATGCGCTGACTGTTCTATTCATCTCTATGATGCTTTCCGTCAGGTCGCGTAGAGATGAAGGAGAAGCTTGGCACATGTGTAATGGCGGTACTGCTTCATCTCAAGGTACAATGGGGTTTGCACTGGTCCTGTTTCGTGACTGGGGGTCCATCCAGGGCGCGCTCCAGATTCGTAAGGCCCCTGGAACAGAACCCAGTGCGTCCTCTTTGACATGAACTTCACCATTGGCGGCGGCTTAAAAATTGGTTTTATAACCAATTTTATATACAGCCCCTCAGCCACTATGGAGTCATTAGATAGCCCCCCTCACTCCCATTGGATTCAGTAGCTTACAGTCACCCCCACTCCCATGGATAACTTATGCTAGGCCTTATGTGGCCCACCCAGCAGCTCGGGCCCCAGCATTGCCCAGTGTGGCGCGGCCATGGTTCCGTCACTGATATTCCCCACCTATCTTTACAGTGTGGCTATAATCTTAAAAGTTAGCAAAAAATTCACCCATCTGTAGTTGATTTTATCTATCAGTTTTTTTTTCTCATTGCGTCCTAAAAACTTTTCGCTAAGAAGCATTTGGGATATCCGAATAGTCTAGGGCGCTGTCAGCAGATTTGTGGGGAGAACTATAATTCAATGACTTCCTTTAAATTCCAATAGATTTAGGAAAGTTTAGGAAAAAAAAGAGAATGGTAACATAGCCAGACACGTAAATAATAAAATGATTATTTCAGAAGTGCAGAACATGCGTTGGATACAAGGGAAATTGCTTTAAAAGTTGTTCAATTTCCAACCAGTTTTGCCAAAATTTAACGCATGTTTCATGTAACTCTGTGTATTGTATCCAAGTTTCCAGCTCTGTGTGGATGTACTAGTAGCCAACAGGGCTCAGGTTTTCAGGAGGCCTCTAGGAGATAGAAGCCTCAGTAAGGCCCCTTTGCAGATAAACTAATAATGGCATGAATTCAGTATATACAGCCCCCTCACCCCATAGAAGATTCATTATATGCTACCATGGATTAATTATATACCGATGCGCACATCCCCCCCCCCCATGGAGTAATTATATAGCCGCTGGGCCCCCCAGGATTATCTGTGGTCCTCCCCACTTGGATTATAGCAAGCCCCAGGATTAAATTATATGCAGCCCCCCTCACCCACCATTGGATTGTATAGCAGCCCGCCTCACCCATGGATTAATTATAAGGACTCCCCACTCCCCGTGGATGAATGCAACCCCCCTCCACCCCATGGGCTTAATTTATATGCACCCCCCCCCTCACCCCCTATGGAAAACTATATATAGCCTGGCCTGGCTCCCACCCCCCAATGGATTATATATGTAGCTTTGGACCACTCAACCTCATGGATTAACTTGATGCGCCTGGGTCCCCTCACCCCCTATGATTAACTATATACAGGCACTAGCACCCTACCATCACCCCTATGGAGTTAACTATTAAAACTTGGCCCCTCCACCCTCCTGCGATTAATATATGTAGCCTTGGCCCCATCACCCTCGCGGGATAATATATGTAGGCCTGGGCCCCCTCACCCGCCCTGGATTTAATATATGTAGCCTTGGCCCCCCTCACCCTCGTAATAGCTTGGCCCAATATGATAATATTATGTAGCCTGGCCCCCTCACCCTCCATGGATTAATATATGTGCTTGCACCCCTCACCCTCAGGATTAATATATGAGCCTTGGCCCCTACCCTCCATGGATTAATTGATGAGCCTTGGCCCCCCTCACCCTCCAGGTAATATGTAGCTTTGGCCTACCATGGTTAATATATGTAGCTGGGACCCCCCACCTCCTGAATTAATTATAGTAGCCTGGAGCCCTCACCCCCATGGACTAAATGTGGGTCAGTAAAAAAAAACTAAAAACCACTAAATAATCACCTCAGACCTCCGGTCTGCAGGTCCTCTCTCTTTCTGTCTTCGGTTTCTGCTGGCAGCACAGGAAAGCCGGACGGCGTCCTGCGCACCCAGAGCATGATTTATCCGCGACAGCCAACCAGGCATGGCGCAAAGATGCTGGGGATTGAGATGTGCCAGTGATGGGCCCTCCCACAACCCAGCCATTTGGGCCAAGCTGAGGATAATTGCCGGGTAGCAGGGGTACTTGTGCCGGCCATGTGTAGACCAGTAGTTTTCTACCAAGTGGAACTTGGTCTTGTGACAGTTGCCGGTTGCTAACATACACATAGCTTCTTAGTGCATTCTGTCATTCTGTAGGCTCCCGTGTCAAAAAGATACAACCTATATGTGGAATTTCCAGTACAGAACGAAACCTTAATAATATTGAAACTCCTGTAAGAATGACAGCATGTATAAGGGGGAGAATTGCATTAGGTCTTGAATCAAGATCAGATTTTTAGATTATGTGTCTGTTCGTACTGTGTTTAGAGAAGAGGCTTTCCTATGTTGTCCATGCAGGATTCAGACACGCGGGAAATCTGAGTTTGGTGAACAACATAAAACACTATACTCAGCATGTTCATCTGGTGCAGGGGCAATATTCAGAAATCCCTACAAACAGTGTCCGCTGAGACAACAATGGTAAACCATGCCACTAGGTAATGGGAAGTAGTGACATTACAAATGAAGTATACTTTTAACCTTAATTGCAATTTTGCACAGTTTTTTAGTGCTTTTGCTCCTATCCTCGCATCAGATGCCCAGTCTTAGATTAGACTGTCGGCATGGACTAAAGGCAGTCACTTAGACATATATGTCAAAATATTCATACTGCCGACCTATAATCATATAGTCATATTAGCAGTCGAAAATATAAAACGTTTGTGCTCGAGTTCATCCTTGTGGTCTGTGTAATGGCCACAATTGAGTGATTTGGGGACACAGACACAGGACTACAGTGGCATCCTTACTTCACCATGGTCAGGCACAGGCACAATGTCTCTGGGGACCGGAATGTAGCTGCAGCACGACACATCATTGCCTTGCGAGGTTCGGGGTACAGGGGAACCCCTTCGCTCTCGCTTCTGACAACTGTGCTGCCAATTGTCCCCGTGTCATGGGGGACAGAACCAGCCCCACTGGCAGCCTTCTTGTCCTCCTCCTCCATCATTCCTTA
Source organism: Engystomops pustulosus (assembly GCA_019512145.1). NCBI lineage: Eukaryota > Metazoa > Chordata > Amphibia > Anura > Leptodactylidae > Engystomops > Engystomops pustulosus. Next base: position 19,681,036 of record CM033647.1, read on the forward strand.
GACTTTTACAAACTGTGCCGGTGATGGTTCAATCTTAGTGTGCAGGGGGGATTCATGTGAGGAATGCGTGACTGGACCTGCGCGACCATAATCAGGAGAGTTTAGGTCAGACCCTGGGCAACTAATACACTATAAGAATGTGGAGAGTGGCTATGAAATTCTGAGATCAAATACAAATTCATATTTGGGGACGATTAACAACTGCTTTTACACTAGGTTTTTGTTTTAGAAGCAGTGAAAGAATCTCAAATTTCTTGCAAAGAATTTGCTGATTCTACAGTGGCCTATGCCCACGACAGTAGCATGGAGGGGTTGTTGTAGTTGTAGGATGGGCACGGCAGTGGCAGCAGTGGCCGAGGAGGATGGGGTATCCTGCCCCGTACCTGTGTACTTTGAAAAAGCTTCATCAAATCTTACATTCGCAGTTTTTAACAAAACTACGCCAGGGCAGACTATGCTTAATGAGCTGGAGGCGCTCAGGCTTACGACAAATACGATGGCCGATATAAAGTAATAAAAAATTGTTTATAAAGTGCGACAGGTCGACTGGTGGAGTATGGATAGGAAAATAATAAATTATGTGATAATTATTCTATAGTGATAGGGGGTTAGTTACATAGATCATCAAGATACTACTGAAATTGTAAATTCCTTACAGTAGATTTACTTTGATCTCAGATGGATAAAAACAATCTTTTAAAGTGGATCTGTTCCCTTTCCCTGATCAAAATAAAGTCACTGTACCACAGTATTCTAGAGAGCCATAACTTTTTCCCTTTTTTTTTTAGAATCAATTAGAATCGAGTAGGAAACATAAAGAATGCATTATTGATGTAGTAATAGTATTGGCGTTATAAAGGAAATCTCACTATCAGGAGTATGGATTATAAACACCCAGTCCACACTTGCATGTGAGTATGCCCCCTTGTCAGGACTCGCTTTTTGCTTTTTACTTTAGACCATTGTTTTACAAACAAAAGGCTTCAAATAATGCACTATACTGAGGGGCTCCACGCTCTATAGAGTTAAATGGAAGACGGAGCCCTTTAGTCTTCATTTGAATAGTTTTACAAGCATTATTTTCTTAAAATCAAGGGTACGAAGTGAAGAAAAGAAGATAAATGCTTGATAAAGGGGGACACACGCCAGATGTGTAAGTGTGCTTGGTTTATAATCCATGTCCGATGGTAGATTCTGTAAAGATGTACAAAAACAAATTTTGTATGTTTTGTATATTTTTTAAAGACTCTCTTTAAAGGGGTTGTTCCCACGAAAAAGATGTGGAACATGTGGAACATTATATCCAACAGTTGTGGACGTTGGCAATTTCCATCAGCACATAGAGATTAATAGAGCAGAGCGGTCATGCCACTGCCATCGCTCCATACTCTGATGAAGCGACGAGGGGTCCGAAGGAGGTATCGTGGGACCCACGTGGGAACCCTCACTTTTCATGATCTGTGGGATCTCATCGTGAAGAACCCACCAAATCGCAAGTTAGGCCATCACTGTGGAAACCCCTTTAAGTATATCAATATTGTCAATAATAATACAAATATTAACGCAGGAATACTGAGACAAAACAACTATGTGAAAGGTGGTCTAGATTTATTCATTCATATATTTGTTTCATGTAGTTTTCCTGCCATTATATAATATATATTTTATTTAATTTAAAGTATATTTCTAGGCGTAGTGATGATCAGCCAGTTCCATTCCCAACAAATGTAGCAACATGGGACAGGATAACTGTCAAGATGTGAAAAAAAAACTCAGGACAGTAACTGGTTAGTTATAGGTCAGGCATCAGCAAGACTTGTAAACCGTGCGTGTATAAAAGCTTCAGCAAGTTTTTAATGCCATCAGTATTTATTAAGCCATTTATGGATCCAAAGGCACATTTCACTCAAGTAACATAACTCTTATAGCCTGAAGACATGTAAGCAAGTCCCTACTTCTCCCCTTATTTGTTACTGTATCATGTATGGATTTGTTATATTTATTACAGTATATAATTTAGGATGTATATTGGGATCAATTTTGGCCGAGGATTTCATGGGTCCAATAGTAAAACTAGATTCTGTGGCCCATTGTACAACCATTATAAAAATTATTATACTATTGTTTGCGATCCTTATATTACATTATGCACGTTTATCTAGTAGTAATGAGTGCTGCATTGCCCTTGCACTTTTGTCTTAAGCCACAATATTCTGATGGCCTTGTCTCTGTTGCCCCTTTGCCTCCAACGTTTTCTTTTATGAGACCCTTCTTCAGCCTTTTACCTTACTGGCTGGAATGGAGAGAGAATGGCCTCCAGAGTTTTAGCCCTTTTGTTTATTGGATAAAATTGGTGAGAAATACATGGAGTCAAACAAGGCTCCGATAGTGACAAACAATCAGGGCGACCGCGGCAATCAGAGGGTGGGACATAGCGGCAGCGGCACGGAGCAAAGTCAGGAACGGAGAATGGAGGGTAGAAAAGTGGAAATCATATAAGCTCACAGACACTAGAAGGAAGCTTTTTCTAAGACACAAGGCTAAGATTGACAGGGGACACCGGAAGGGTGCAATTTATCAGGGCAGGCAGCGGCCAGCGCAAATTATCGGTGCGCGTGGCACTCAACAGAGCACGAGGGCGCGCACAAACTAGGGAGAAATGGCCAGCGCGCAAGACCCTAATGCTGGAGCCAAAAGAGTGAGTGAAGCTGGAGACAGCTAGGGGACAGGGAAGAACGGGGGCGCATCGACATCGCCCAAACACTATATATAATTCCCACTACTGGGAGTTGAGAATATTGGAATTCAATAGAGAAGCTTTATAATATAGGTGCAAAGAGAAACAGGAAAGCCAGCACCCATAAGAAGGTTAGTTCCAACTAGCAATTCCAAATCAGGTGGTGTCGGTAACAATCTGAACGTAGTGTGGATTATTTTATTGAAACCAAGCTATTTTATCATCAGTCGGCAACACTATCATGGATATAGTTGCAAGGCGCGATACATGTACATCAGATTCCAACAAATAATAAGAGGTGATTTGGGTGGTAGGCCAGGGCCCAAGCCTGAAGGGGGCCACATTGCTACTCAATCCACTTACTTCTGCCTAGAAGAAGTGAATTCAGATTTGGTAGGGGCTATAATAGTCATACAGCCAAAGCCCACTTTAGTCTAATCCGCCCCGGATTCCCGGATATGGTTTGAGACGAGGTTTGTTCTTCTCATGTAGACACCAGATGTCACAATTTGAACCGAATCCTTGGCCCTTACTAGTCGGTTGTCTCTATCACTGTGCTATTGTAGCCTGATTCTTAATTACGTCTTTTTGTTGCTGGTTGGTTTCTATACTGCTGGTGTTTTAGGTTCAGCTCTGAGTAATTGTTTATATCCATCAGGAGTGGCGAAGGCTCCATTTAGGCGTGGTTTTGTCATTCCGTATTGCTGTTATGGTTGATCTGTAGCTTATCCCTGGCCTCGTTCTGTAGGGATAGTTATACTTACTAAGTATCTTGTTTTTGACTGTAGTGAGAGATTCTGGGAAAGTTTTGATTAGTTTTGATTAACTCAACACTTTGTGTTCACCTTTGTCTGTTGTTTTATTTTTGATAGTGAGTGTTTGTGGACCTGCTCTGGTTGTTACGCATATCGCCTACCCTATTGTCTCCCTTCTGCATAAGTATCAGTTGTGTGTTTTGTGCAGCGGGATTGCGTGTTCGCCAGTCAAGTTTTTATTTGAGCAATCGTATCGTTGGGGGGGGGTGGGCTCTAAATTTAGTACACCAGACCTAGTACCTATGTTCCTTTTCCCTCTATCTGGAAGGTCTGTAGGGTTCAGAGAGAGAGAAATTGTCGGGTCCAGGGCTAGCCCGGGTAAGCTGATCATCACCAACAGGCAGGGACTAACTTAACCTTAGAGTAAGGGACAATTTTCCCTTCCCTGTTTCCCTAATCTTGCTCCTCTCTTTATATGGTTTTCTGCTCCCTATTAAACCGTGACACCAGAGATGTTATTGTTACAAGTAGAGAGGGAATGATTTTGGGTCTTGGCCATTTAGGTAATTTATGAGGGACATTAAAAGTGGCGTATTACACATATGGGCAGTGTGCCCAGGTACTGTATCCTCCACCACTCAAAAAATGGTTGTAAAAATGAATTCTTTTATTCCAAATATTAAAGACACTGGACATCCAACACCATCTAAAAAAATAGACAGACCTACGCGTTTTGAGCCTCATATGTGGCCTTGAGACCATGACTAGGTCCCAGTGAATTGAGTAGTGTAAAGATTCTTGAGGAAATGGTTTAGTGGCAGTTAGACATGAGAGATGGAAGAGGATAAAGGAGGGGGTAAGGTGTGTAAGCCATCGTGTTGGTGGCAAGAAGGGGTCCAAAAAGAGTGAGCTAAGGACATATGGGCTGAAGCAGGGGAGCAATAAGGCTACAGAAGTGGGGTTTGCCTACATATTGCAGCAAAACACTCACCGCTAATACCCACGGTCGGTAAAAATGCCATATACTGCAATTACAGTACGATCAGGGGTTAATGTTCCCTAGAGGGTTCTAAAAAAATTGTAAAAAAAAAGTGTAAGAAATAATAAAATTTTTAAAAAACCTAAAAATTCAACTCATCCCCCTAGAACTTGATATAAAATGTAATAAAGAATAAAAATCACAAACACATTAGGTATCGCCGATCTCAATATGCATGATCTATCAAAACATAAAAATGGTTATCCCGGGGTGGTGAACCCCAATGGAAAATGGCATCCAAATGTCAGAAACGCCACTTTTGCACTGTTTTTACCCATAAAAAATGTAATAAAAAGTGATCAAAATGTCACACAGTCCTACAAAATGGTAGCAGTCAGAAGAAAAGATCCTGTGACCCGAGGGAGCAGAGAGCTGCAACGGTCATTGTTCACTAGTGTTTGGCATGTTTTGTGCTCCCTGCATTCCCTGAATAAAACTTCGATTTTAGACAGCATCTTTTTTCTTCTTTTTCCGTTATTATAGGGTTTTAAAAAAAAGTAATTACCCTTTACCGACACACGCCGTAGTAGTAGTCGCGTGGCGTCGGAGTCCCGGTGCATGGAGACGGTTCGTTTTAACCATTCATTTACAATGTGCTATCAGCAATTGGGGCAGATTACTTAACGGCCCATGTGGCGCTGCTGGCTTGAAAAGATCGGAGCGCACTGGAGTCAAAGGGCCGGGCTGTGGAAGGTAGCACAAAAGCCGCGACAGATTTTTTTTTTTAAATGCGGCGGTTTTTTTCTGAATCCGTCGGGTTTTCGTTCGGCACCGCCCCCCGATTTCCGTCGCGTGCATGCTGGCGCCGATGCGCCACCATCCGATCGCGGTGCCACCAAATCCAGGGGCAATTCGGGGGAAACGGCGCAAATCGAAATATTCGGGTAACACGTCGGGAAAACGCGAATCGGGGCCCTTAGTAAATGACCCCATTGTGATGAATGAGGGAAATCCCCATATACTGCCATACTGTAGTATGGCATATATGATAGGATCGATGAGACAACCTAGTGTTTAAAGTACCTTAGGAGTCTGAAAAAATAGTAAAAATAAAAAAAAACAAAAAATTATAATAAAAAAAACACCCTACTAAAAATTCAAGTCACCCCCTTTCCCTAGAACTGATATAAATATAAAATAAACAGTAAAAATCATAAACACATTGGGGCACATTTACTTACCAGTCCTGTTGCGATCCAGCGGCACGTTCTCGCAGAGGATTCGGGTTCTTCCGGCAATTCACTAAGGTCGTGCGCCCGATGTTTACCAGTTGTCGCTGCTGCTCCGAGGTCTGCCGGAGTTCACCAACCATTCTGCGTTTTTCGAATCCGTCAGGTTTTCCGACGGGCACGCCCCCAATTTCTGTCGCGCTGAAATCGATTGCATGCGCCTAAATCCTGGCGAATCCGGCACAAAGCGGAAAAAGTTGGGAAGCCCGACGAATGTGGGCCGCGGAGCCCTTAGTAAATGATTATGTGTCGCGAGTCTTAAAAAGCCTGATATATCAAAAAATAACGATTTTTTACTGTGTTTAACACTGTAAACAAAATAGCCCCAAAGTAGAAAAATAAACTTCTTGCCATTAAAAAATATAAAAAAATTAAATAAAAAGTGATCGAAGGTTCTACAGTCCTAAAAAGGGCCAGCATTGAAAACATCATGAAAAAGTCGCAAAAAATGACACCCCCACAGCTCTGTACATTGAAGTATGAAAAAGTTATTAGCGCCAGGAGATGGCAAAATCAAAAGAAAATTTTTGTACAGGTTTTAATTTTTGTAAATGTATGAAAACATATAAAATTATAAAATTGCAGTGATGGCAAACCTTTTGGAGACAGAGCGCCCAAGCTACAACCAAAACCCACTTATATGTCGCAAAGTGCCAACATGACAATTTAAGCAGTAACTATTGATCCCTGCTGTATCACAGGTTTTTATTGTATTGGCGTCCTGAGTTCTAATACAATAGAAAGATGATGGAGAAATTTGGATTGTAGCTTCCCTCCAGGTTTCTCTGAAGAGAAAGAATCAGGAGACCCAGAGCAGGAGCTCCAATGACAATCACTCTCTATCCACACCTTCCCGCTCCTCCTGTAGTCCAGGCAGCCAAGGATGTTGCTTTAAAATAGTGCTGATCATGGCAAGTCCTGGGCTTATTCAGGGCGTACCTGCATGAGGCGAGTTGAGAATCTCGACTCAGGCGGCGCGCCAACTGCTGGACGAGGGGGGGCGCGTTGTGAGCCTGCCCGTCCTGCTGCCCGCCAGTCCGCCTATGCTGACGCCGGAACCTACACGTGCTAACGGGTGCCCGCTCGCGACCCATTCCGCGGCCCATGCTGACACCCTCCCTGCATGCCAGCTGGCACATCCTCTTTCCTGCAGGCGGCACATCCTTTTACCCGCTAGCTGCCATATCCCTGAGCACCTGTCTGCTCTGGGCTCCCTCCCGGTCTGCTCCGTCTGCTCCACTCCGGGCCGCTCTGCTCTGCTCCCTCCCGGTTCCGCTCTGCTCTATCTCTAGTCCGCTTGCTCTCTTTAAAACAGTAATGCTTGTTTAAAGATTAAGCCATGCATGTCTAAGTACTGACTATCTTACGGTGAAACTGCGAATGGCTCTTTAAATCAGTTATGGTTCTGCTCTGCTCCTCCCGTCTTTCTGCATCCTCCGTCCGTCCCGTTCATCTCCGTCCCCCGTCTCGTTCCCCTCCCTTCCACTCCGCTCCCCCCTCCCTCCTCCGCTCCCCCCCCCCTCTTCTCTCCGCACCACCCCTCTCCTCCGCTCCCTAACCCTACCGCTCCGCTCCTGACCTCTGCTCAGGTGGGAGTGGAGAAGCATATAGCATAAGCTGTATGCATTGGCGGGAGCCTTTCTGGAGAATAAAAGAAAAATAAAGTAAGTTTATTTGTGTATGTGTATGTAATGTGTATATGTATATGTATGTAAGTGTGGTATGTAATGTGTATATGTATATGTATGTAATGTGTAATGTATGTAATGTGAGAGCAGGGTAATAGTATCGGTATGTGTATATGCATGTAATGGTATCTATATGTGTATATGTAATGTGTATGTGTATATATATGTGATTGTATGTGTAGGTGTAATGTATATGTGATGTGTATATGTATGTGTATATATGTGTATATATATATTTCGTATGTTTTTTGTACTTACATGGCGATATGCTGTATGCTTTTATTCTACATGGTGTTACGCTGTATGCATCTTATACCACATGGCGGCACACATTGTACACATTTTATACCAATTTTATGGCAGCATGGACGGGCAGGCTCACAACGCCGCCCCCTCGTCCAGCAGTTGGCGCGCCGCCTGAGTCGAGATTCTCAACTCGCCTCATGGCAGGTACGCCCCTGAATACAGCCCAGGACTTGCCATGATCAGCACTATTTTAAAGCAACATCCTTGGCTGCCTGGACTACAGGAGGAGCGGGAAGGTGTGGATAGAGATGGATTGTCATTGGAGCTCCTGCTCTGGGTCTCCTGATTCTTTCTCTTCAGAGAAACCTGGAGGGAAGCTACAATCCAAATTTCTCCATCATCTTTCTATTGTATTAGAGAACTCAGGACGCCAATACAATAAAAACCTGTGATACAGCAGGGATCAATAAGTTACTGCTTAAATTGTCATGTTGGCACTTTGCGACATATAAGTGGGTTTTGGTTGTAGCTTGGGCGCTCTGTCTCCAAAAGGTTTGCATCTCACTGCAATTTTTAATTTTTTGTTTCATACTTTGCAAAAATTAAAACCTGTACAAAAATTTTCTTTTGATTTTGCCATCTTCTGGCGCTAATAACTTTTTCATACTTCAATGTACAAGAGCTGTGGGTGGTGTCATTTTTTGCGACTTTTCATGATGTTTTCAATGCTGCCCCTTTTAGGACTGTAGAACCTTTCGATCACTTTTTATTTAATTTTTTATATTTTTTAAATGGCAAAGAAGTTTTATTTTCTACTTTGGGCGCTATTTTTAGTTACAGTGTTAAACACAGTAAAAAAGCGTTTATTATATTTTGATATATCAGGCTTTTTAAGACTCGGCGACACATAATCATTTACTAAGGGCTCCGCGGCCGCACATTCGTCGGGCTTCCCAACTTTTTCCGCTTTGTGCCGGATTCCGCCAGGATTTAGGCGCATGCAATCAGATTTCAGCGCGACAGAAATTGGGGGGCGTGCCCGTCGGAAAACCTGACGGATTCGGAAAAAACGCAGAATAGGTTGGTGAACTCCGGCAGACCTCGGAGCAGCAGCGACACCTGGTAAACATCGGGCGCACGACCTTAGTGAATTGCCGGAAGACCCGAATCCTCGCAGTTACTGTAATATGAAATACTACTATTCTTTCATTAGGAAACAGGTTTGCCAACCCCACTCCCAACAGAACCAATGCAGGAGTAGTGTTATTTCAGTGCTCACAATGTCATTTAATAGTTTCCCCATTTGGGTCCAAAAACCTCTTAACACCTTTTTCAGGTCCTGAGGTCCTGCCATCCCGAGGTCCTGCCTACTCGTGGTCCTGCCTACCCGTGGTCCTGCCTACCCGTGGTCCTGCCTACCCTGTGCCCCTAACTTGGTGGCTCTGGCGAAGACCAGGAGTCCACCTAGACTCCGCTCCCGGGCTGCGGATGGCATCATTATCTTCCGCGGTGGTCCAGGGAGTCCACTGATTTAGTCCCAAGGGATTATTTCCCATAGACTGTGACAATATCCAGATCCTTTTCCCAACTATCTATACATCTTAGTTTTCTCATTTCTAAGGCTGATTCTATGGCTTTGTACGCCAATGATATTCCTTTTTGTAGCTTACTTGGTTGTAAAAAGGATCTTTCATAGATGGATTTGGGAGAAGCGTTACCGATTGGGATGGCTGCTGGGAGATGTCGAAGCCTGAGATATTTGTAAAAGTCCTTCTTTCATACGTTACATTTTTTGCAAATTTCTGTGAAAGCTATCACATGATCTTTTTGCCATGTACCAGAGATGGACTGCACGCCCAAGGCTATCCAGCGTGACAAATCTTTTCTACTTGCTTAGGTATTAGTGTGATTGGGATCCTGAAATCTTAAAGTCACTGGGGGTCCTTTACTAAGGGCCCGTTTCGCTTTTTCCCAACGTGTTACCCGAACATTTCCGATTTGCGCCGATTTTCCCTGTATTGCCCCAGGATTTTGGCGCACGCGATCGGATTGTGGCGCATCGGCGCCAGCATGCACGCGACGGAAATCGGGGGGCGTGGCCGAACGAAAACCCGACGGATTCAGAAAACCGCTGCATTTAAAAAAAGAAATGTGTCGCTTGGGACGCGCTCACCTTCACTTGGTCCGGCCCGGTGAACTCCAGCGCATTCAGATGCCTTTCAGCGCAGCAGCGCAGAGGAACTACCTTGATGAATCCCGGCCGGACCCGAGCAGAGAACGCGCCGCTGGATCGCGAACGGACCGGGTAAGTAAATCTGCCCCACTATTTTTTTTGTTTTAGTCTGCTTCTCCCATACTGTAAATCCGCAGAGGCAGGGGGGTTACGTTTTACCCATAGTTTGAATTTTAACTACTACTACTAATTTTTAATGCTAAGCATCGATATACGCTCCAGATTCAGATTCCCCACACAGGATCTGAGATTAGCGTTAAGCATTTTGTCCCTCTGTGGCTTCCGTAGAACAGTCCAGACACTAAGCAATGACATATACTACACACATACTAGACGATTACCCACCAACAAATGAGATAAATCTCTGCAAGTATATCTGCTTAATGTTATATCAATGTAGTTATGTATATTTTGTAACTTTTTGAAGGTTCCGTGTTAATTTTAATGAACAAAATGTATTGCATCGGGCTGTCCGGTGAATTGAGTACGTTCGGTCAACATGTGACCAGGACCCATCACCGGAGCCTCGTTCTCATGCTTTTTTAGCTATTTAAACAACACTAATTGTAATGTATTTTATGCCTGACGAAGGGCCGGGTACTGGGCAGAAACACGTAGCAGTAATAAATCACTATTGGATTTTTAATACTCTCTTCGGGAGATTGATTCCATGCGGATCGCCACCTCATCCCGCTCCGTCCACGGGGCTCAGAACTACACGCTGATTGCAAACTACTACCTATCAGGGGGGCGTGGCCGAACGAAAACCCGACGGATTCAGAAAAACCGCCGCATTTAAAAAAAAAAATCTGTCGCGGAGCTTGTGCTTACCTTCACTCAGCCCGGCCCGGTGAACTCCAGTGCGCTCCGATGCTTTTCAGCGCAGCAGCGCCACATGGGCCGGGTAAGTAAATCTGCCCCAATGTGCTGATAGCACATTGTAATGAAATGGTTAAAACGAACCGTCTCCATGCACCGGGACCCGACGCGCACCGCACTACTACGGCGTGTGTCGGTAAAGGGTTAATTACTTTTTTTAAAACCCTATAATAACGGAAAAAGAAAGAAAAAAGATGCTGTGCTAAAATCGAAGTTTTATTCAGGGAATGCAGGGAGCACAAAACATGCCAAACACTAGTGAACAATGGACCGTTGCAGCTCTCGCTCCCTCGGGTGCACAGGATCTTTTCTTCTGAGCTGCTACCATTTTGTAGGACTGTGTGACATTTTGATCACTTTTTATTACATCTTTTATGTGATGTAAAATGGTGCAAAAGTGGCGTTTCTGACATTTGGGTGCCATTTTCCATTATGGGGTTCACCACCGGGAATAACCATTTTTATGTTTTGATAGATCATGCATATTGAGATGCGCCGATACCTAATGTGTTTGTAATTTTTACTGTTTATTACATTTTATATCAGTTCTAGGGGAGTGATTTGAATTTTTAGGTTTTTAAAAATTTTTATTATTTCTTAAACTTTTTTTTACAATTTTTTAGACCCTCTAGGGAACATTAACCCCTGATCGTACTGTATTGCAGTATATGGCATTTTTACCGACCGTGGGTATTAGCGGTGAGTGTTTGCTGCAATATGTGTCCCCTGCTTCAAGCCTATATGTCCTTAGCTCAACTCCTTGGACCCCTTCTGCCACCAACACGATGGCTTTACACCTTAAGCCCTCCTTTATCCTCTTCCATCTCTCATGTCTAACTGCCACTAAACCATTCTTCCTCAAGAATCTTTACACTACTCAATTCACTGGGACCTAGTCATGGTCTAGGAGCCACATATGAAGGCTCAAAACGCGTAGGTCTGTCTATTTTTTTAGATGGTGTTGGATGTCCAGTGTCTTTAATATTTTGGAATAAAAGAAGTTCATTTTTAACCATTTTTTGAGTGGTGGAGGATACAGTACCTGGGCACACTGCCCATATGTGTAATACGCCACTTTTAATGTCCCTCATAAATTCCCTAAATGGCCAAGACCCCAAATCATTCCCTCTCTACTTGTAACAATAATATCTCTGGTGTTAGGGAAACAGGGAAGGGAAAATTGTCCCTTACTCTAAGGCTAAACTAGTCCCTGCCTGCGGGTGATGATCAGCTTATCCCGGCTAGCTCTGGACCCGATAACTTCTCTCTCTCTGAACACGCAGACCTTTCCAGATAGTAGGGAAAAGGAACATAGGATACTAGGGTCTGGTGTACTAAATTTAGCCCCCCCCCCCCTAACGATACGATTGCTGCAAATAAAAACTTGGCGAACAAGCAATCCCAGCATGCACACAAACACACAACTGATACTGAATGCAGGAAGGAGGGCAATAGGGAGGACAGGACTAGCGGGTAACAACCAGAGCAGGTCCACAAAACACTCACTATAAAATAAACACAGACAAAGGGGAACAGACAAGTGTTGAGTGAATACAAGAGAGCAGACAAACTTCCCAGAATCTCTCACTACAGTCAAAGAAACAAGATACTTAGTAAGTATAGATATCCCTACAGAACAGAGCCAGGGATAAGCTACAGATACAACAATAACTAGCAAATACTGAATGACAAAACCAGCCTTAAATGGAGCCTGGCCACTCCTGATAGGATAATACAAATTACCAGAGCTGAGACCTAAAAACACCAGCAGGTAATGAAGAAACACCAGCAACAAAAAGACAGGTAAAAGAATCAGGCTACATAGCACAGTGATAGAGAACCGACTAGTAAGGCCAAAGGATGTCGGTTCAAATTGTGACATCTGGTGTCTAAATGAGAAGAACAAACCTCGCTCAAACCATATCCAGGAATCCCGGGGCGGATTAAGACTAAAATGGGCTCTTGGCTGTATGAATATTATAGCCCCTACAAATCTGGAATTCACTTCTTCAGGCAGAAGAAGTGGATTGAGTAGCAATGGGCCCCCTGTCAGGCTTGGGCCCTGGCCTACCACCCAAATCACCTCTATTATATTGTTGGATACTGATGTACATGTATACGGCTTGCAACTATTATCCATGAGAGTGTTGCCGAGCTGATGAGAAAAATAGCTGGTTTCAATAAAATATCCACTAACTTCAGAGATGTTACGGACACCACACTGATTTGGAAATTGAGTTGGAACTAACCTTCTTATGGGTGAGCTGGCTTGTCCTTTTTCTTTTGCACCTATATTATAATTCTCTACTGAATTCCAAGATATCTCACCCAGTAGTGGATTATAATATAGGTGGTTTGGGCGATAGTCGCAGCGCCCCCGTGTGCTTCCCTGTGCCCCTGGAGCTGTCTGCAGCTTCACTCACCTTTTTTGGCTCCAGTAGAGGTCTTGCGCGCGTCCATGTCTCCTAGTGTGCGCGCCCCGGCTCTGTTGAGTGCCAGCGCACCGATAATTGGCGCTGGCCGGCTGCCTGCCCTGATAAATTGCCAGCCCCTTCCGGTGTCCCCTGTCAGATCTTTGAGCCTTGTGTCTTAGAAAAAGCTTCCTTCTATGTCCTGTGAGCTTATAGTGATTTCCACTTTCTACCTCCATTCCGTTCCTGACTTTGCTCCGATGCCGCCTTCCGCTATGTCCCCAACTCTGATTGCGCGCTGTCTGCCCTGATTGTTTGTCATATCGGAGCCTTGTTTGACTCCCATGTATTTCTCACCAATTTTATCCAGATAACAGAAAAGGGCAGAACAATCTGGAGCCTATTCTCTCTCCATTCTAGCCAGTAAGGTAAAAGGTCTGAAGAAGGGTCTCATAAAAGAAACGGTTGGAGGCAAAGGGCCAACAGAGACAAGGGCCATGCAGGATATTGGCAGAGACAAAAGGCAAGGGCAATGCAGCAAGTCATTACTGAGAAAACTGTGCATCAATGTAATATAAGGAATCTGCAAACAAGGTAGATAAAATTTTTATAAGGTTGTACAATGGGCCACAGAATGAGTTTTACTATTGGACCCATGAAATCTCAGGCCAAAACTGAATCCCAATAATACACCTAAATTATATACTGTATAATATAACAAATCCAGACATGATACAGTAACAAATAATGCAGGGAAGAAGTAGGGGACTTGCTTGACATGTCTTACAGGCTATAAGAGTTATGTTACTTGAGTGAAATGTGCACTTTGGGATCACATAAATGGCATATAAATAACTGAGCAGTAAACTTGCTGAAGCTTTTTAATACACTCACTGTTACAAGTCATTGCTGAGCCTGACCTATAAATAACCAGTTACTTGTCCTGAGTTTTTTTCACTCTTGACAGGTTATCCTGTCCATGTGCTACATTTGTTGGGAATGGATCTGGCTGGTTGTTCATTACGGCCTAGAAGATATACTTTAAATTGAATAAAAATATATATTATATATTGCAGGAAAACTACATAGAACCAAAATATGCCAATAATAAAAATCTAGACCACTTTCACATAGTTGTATTGTAGTCAGTATTCTGCGTTAATATTTGTATTGATTATTGAAATATGATATACTTAAAGGGGTTTTCCACAGGATAGGGCCTAACTTGCTGATTGGTGGGGTTCTCAACGATGAGATCCCCACAGATCATGAAAATGAGGGGTCCCACGTGGGTCCCACGTACCTCCGTCGGACCCCTCGTCGCTTCATCAGAGTAATGGAGCAGATGGCAGTGCATGACCGCTCTGCTCTATTAATCTCTATGGTGCTGATGGAAATTGCCAAGCGCCACACTGTGGATATATGTTCCACATGTTCCACATCTTATGTTCGTGGGAAAACCCCTTTAAAGAGAGTCTTTAAAAAAATATACAAAACAATACAAAATTTGTTTTTGTAACATCTTTAAAGGAAATCTACCATCAGGATCATGGATTATAAACCAAGCACACTTACACATGCTGGCGTGTGCCCCCTTTATCAGCATTTACTCTTCTTTTAACTTCGTATGCCCTTGATTTTTAAGAAAATATGCTTTAAAACTATGCAAATGAGACTAAAGGGCTCCGAGCTCCATTAACTTCTATAGAGCGTGGAGCCCCTCAGGTATATTTGCATATATTTTGAAGCCTTTTGTTGTAAAAACAATGGTCTAAAAAGCTAAAAGAAGAGCGGATCCTGACAAAGGGGGCATACATCAGCATGCAAGTGTACTTGGTTTATAATCCATAATCCTGATAGTAGATTTCCTTTAACAAGCAATACTATGTAACTAATCAATAATGCATTCTTTATGTTTCCTACTCGATTCTAATTGATTCTAAAAAAAAAAAGGGAAAAAAGTTATGGCTCTCAGAATATGGTACAGTGACTTTATTTTGATCAGGGAAAGGGAACAGATCCAACTTTAAAAGATTTTTTTTATCCATCTAGGAAGATCAAAGTAAATCTACTGTAAGGAATTTACTAATTCAGTAGATCTTGATGATAGATGTAACTAACCCCTAATCACTATATGAATAATTATCAATAATTTATTATTTTCCTATAACTCACCAGTCGACCTGTTCTGCACTTTATAAAACATTTTTATTACTTGATTATCGGCCATCGTAATTTGTCGTAAGCCTGAGCGCCTCCAGCTCATTAGCATAGTCTGACCTGGCGTAGTTTTGTGTAAAAACCTGCGAAGTAAAGATTGAAGCTTTTTCAAAAGTACACAGGTACGGGGCAGGGATACCCCATCCTCGGCCACTCTGCCAGCTGCCGTGCCCATCTACACCCCCTCCATGCCTACATGTCGTGGCATAGCCACTGTAAGAATCGCAAATTCTTTGCAAGAATTTGAGATTCTTTCACTGCTTCTACACCAAAAAACTAGTGTAAAAGCAGTGGTTAATCTCCCCTAATATGATTTGTAATTTGATCTCAGATATATTCATAACCAGTCTCCACTAGTTCTTATGTGGTATTAAGTTGCCCAGGGATCTGACCATAAACTCATCCTGATTATGGTCGCGCAGGTCAGGTCAGATTCCATCACATGATTCCCCCCTGCAACACTTGAACCATCAGCGGCACAGTTGTAAAGGCTAAAGGGAAGTGGAGGAGGAGGACAAGAAGGCGGCCATGGGGCTGGTTCTGTCCCCCATGACACGTGGACAATTGGCAGCACAGTGTCAGAAGCGGAGAGCGGAGGGGTTCCCCTGTACCCGAACCATCGCAAGGCAATGATGGCTGCTGCAGCTAATTCCTGGTCCCCTGGACCATTGTGCCTGTGCCTGGACCATTGTGAGGTAAGGAAGGCCACTGTAGCCTGTGTCTGGTCCCCTAAATCACTCAATTGTGCCAGTTACACAGACCACAGAGGATGACTCGAGCACAATACATGTTATATATTTCGACTGCTATATGACTATATGATTATAGGCGGCAGTATGAATATTTGACCATATATGTCTTCTAAGTGACTGCTTAGTCCATGCCGACAGATCTGAATCTAAGACTGGGCATCTGATGCGAGGATAGGAGCAAAAGCAGCTAAAAAACTGTGCAAAATTGCAAATTAAAGGGTTAAAAGTTATCTTCATTATGTAATGATCACTAACATTCCCATTACCTAGTGGCAGGGGTTACATTGTGGTCTCAGCTGGACCTGTTGTAGGGGATTTTCTGAATATTTCCCCTGGCACCAGATGTAACAATGCTGAATAGTGTTATGTGTGTTCACCAAACTTCAGATTCCAGCTGTGTCTGAATCCTGCATGGACAACATAGGGAAAGCCTCTTCTCTAAATACACAGTACGAACAGACACATAGATCTAAAATATGATCTTGATTCAAGCCTAATGCATTCTCCCCTGATACATGCTGTACATTCTTACAGGAGTTCAATATTATTTAAGGTTTCTGTACTGGAAATTCCATCATATAGGTTTATCTTTTTACGGGAGCCTACAGGAATGTACAGAATGCACTAGAAGCTATGTGTAAGTGTTAGCAACAGGCAAACATGTCACAGACCAAGTTCACTTTGGTAGAAATACTAGGGGTCTACACATGGCCGGCACAAGTACCCGGCATACCTGGCCAAGTGCTGGGCCCAAAGTGGCTGGGAGGGCCCATCACTGGCACATCTCAATCCCCAGCATCTTGGCCCAGCCTGGGTGCTGTCGCGGTAAAGCAGTGCTCTGTGTGCTGCAGGACGCCGTCCGGCTTTCCTGTGCTGCCAGCAGAAGACCCGAAGACAGAGAAGAGAGCAGGAGCCCTGACAGGACCTGAGGTCTGAGGTGAGTATTAGTGTTTTTTTTTTTTACTGACCACATTTAGTCCATGGAGGGTGAGGGGGGCCCAGGCTACATATATTAATTCAGGAGGGTGAGGGGGGCCAAGGCTACATATATTAATCCATGGAGGGTGAGGGGGGCCAAGGCTACATATATTAATCCCTGGAGGGTGAGGGGGGCAAAGCTACATATATTAATCCATGGAGGGTGAGGGGGGCCAAGGCTACATATATTAATCCATGGAGGGTGAGGGGGGCCAAGGCTACATATATTAATCCATGGAGGGTGAGGGGGGCCCAGGCTACATATATTAATCCAGGAGGGTGAGGGGGGCCAAGGCTACATATATTAATCCAGGAGGGTGAGGGGGGCCAAGGCTTTATATAGTTAATCCATAAGGGGTGAGGTAGGGGGCTAGGCTGTATATAGTTAATCCATAGGGGGTGAGGGGGACCCAGGCTGCATAAAGTTAATCCATGAGGGGTGAGTGGGCCAAAGCTACATATATTAATCCATGGGGGGTGGGGGCAGCCCAGGCTATATATAGTTTTTCCATAGGGGTTGAGGGGGGGGTGCATATAATTAAGCCATGGGGGTGGAGGGGGTGCATTCAATCCACGGGGGAGGGGGAGTCCTTATAATTAATCCATGGGGGAGAGGGCGGCTGCATATAATCCATGGTGGGTGAGGGGGGGCTGCATATAATTAATCCATGGGGGCTGCATATAATCCATAGTGGGGAGGACCACATATAATCCATGGGGGGCCAGGCTGTATATAATTACTCCATGGGGGGGGGATGTGGCAGCTGTATATAATTAATCCATGGTAGGCATATAATGAATCTATGGGGGTGAGGGGGCTGTATATAATGAATTCATGCCATTATGTGAGTTTACTGCAAAGGGGCCTACTGAGGCTCTATCTCCTAAGGGCCTCCTGAAACCTGGAGCCCTGGGTCTACATATTACATCCAGCACAGAGACTGGAAAACTTGGATACAATACACAGAGTTACATGAAACATGCTGTTAAATTTTGCAGAAAACTGGTTGAATTTGAACAACTTTTAAAGCAATTCCCTTGTATCACGCATGTTCTGCACTTGAAAGGTAATCATTTTATTTAAGTGTCTGGCTATTTACATTTCTTTTTTTTTCCTAAACTTCCTAAATCTATTGAGAAATTATAAAGGAAGTCATAGAATTAATAGTTCTCCACAAATCTGCTACAGCCCTAGACTATTCGGATATCTCCCAAATGCTTCTTAGCAAAAGTTTTATGGACGAATGAGAAAAAAAAACTATAGAAATTCAAAAATAACTACAGTGGGTGAATTTTTGCTAACTTTTAAAGATTATAGCCACAACTGTAAAGATAGGTGGGGATATCAGTGACGGAACCAGGGCCGGCGCCAGCACTGGGCAAGTGCTGGGGCCCAGAGCTGCTGGGGGGGCCACATAAGGCTGAGCATAAGTTATCCATGGGAGTGAGGGGGGGCTGTATCTAATGAATCCATGGGAGTGAGGGGGGGCTGTATCTAATGAATCCATAGTGGCTGAGGGGGCTGTATATAAAATTGTTATACCATTTTTAATGCCGCCATGTGAGTTCAATGCAAAGAGGACCACTGAGGTTCTGTTGCCCAGGGGCCTACTGAAATCTGGAGCCGACCCTGGATGGGACCCCCACAGATCACGAAAACAGGGACCAGTTGCACCCCCATTGTACCTTGAGATGAACAGACCGCCAATTACACATGTGCCAGCTTCTCCATTCATCTCTACGGCACTGACGGAAAGCATCATAGAGATGAATAGAACAGTCAGCGCATGCATCTTGGGGTATAATAGGGGTTCATTGTTGTCACTGGAGAACCGCCTTAAATGTGTTTTATTGATATTATACATGATGCACGGTTCTCTTTAAGTGCTCTTTGAGAGGTTTGAATGTTTGTACTGAGAGTTTTACACTCTGTTTAATGGACGTGCCCCATAATTACGTCGGACTTTCGACATTGGCATCTGGTGTGAATCGGCATCAGTACGCCCTTTCAGATGCAGAGTTTTTTAACACTGCAGACACAGTGCAGCCGCGACAAACTGGCGGAAACACTACATAAATACACGTGCAAGTTATGTGCAAACTGTGCCTGAAAACTGGAGCAGTCAGCTTTATAAATCTGGGCCAATGTATTATAACTTTATAGTGTGAGGCTACGTTCACACATTACCATTGAATTGTGTTTAGAAATACAAGTCAAGCGGAACGGGAAGGGGGAGGTCCTGTCCCGATCACGATCACGTTTTAACTGACAATCCAAATCACTAATTTATCAAAGAATGTTTTCCAATAGGAAATCATTGAAACATAGACAATTGGTTCCACAATAACTGAATTCCATGGACGAAGAGCAGAACTTGTGCTAGTAATACAAATCACCTGTATATCAAAGCACGATTTTCCGTAGGAAATCATTGAAACCCAGACGATTGGTTCCACAATGACTGAATACCTTGGACTACAAGCAGAATTCTACTGTACTTATATTTTGGAACATACTAAAATTCTGAGGAATCTTTTCCGTTTTTATGTCCGATCTTATGTGATATTTTATAAATGATATGATGATACTGTAAGCATTGGAAGGGAGATTAAGGTAAAACTAAGTGGCAGCTTTATTGATAGAATTTGCCCTTCACTTGCCTTCATCTCGCTGTTCATTAAATAATAATACTGACACATCCTGATCAATAGAGGTGAAAAAAGTGACATCTTCGAGTAAATAGTAATAATGAAAACTAAGGACTGCTTCTAAATGGATGTTAATGTGTCATCATCTGTAGACAAATCCGAAGGACATTTTCTGTGGGTAAAGCAACGGTCACATGACCTCTGTGGCCAAAAAATGGAATGTAGCACATGCACCAAGGAAAATGAGACACATGTGAATGTCAGGACAGGGTTGGTCAGCAAGATGGACACTTGTCCTCCATGACAGACATGATAGTTTTTATCTATATGGTAGGACTACAGCCAGTCCTCTATGCTATTCCTTTAGTTGCCCCCGAGTCCCCAGTTGCCATACCTTGCCAAACCGTGCAAAATTATAACCCCTCCACACACACACACACTCCTCCTCCTTTCCCCTCTTTATCATCTCTTCTCTTGTCACCAGGGACCTCAATTTCACTAGAGACAGGTTGCCAAAGCCCATTACAACTGCATTGTTAATTCTTCTTTCTCTAAGCATTACTGTACAGTATAATTGTGTGTTATAACTTACCTTGCACCCTGACAGAATCCTCTGTTTGGTCCATGGGTTGGGCTTTGGTTTGGAGGCATTTCAAAAAAACAAAATTTGACTTCTCTGTGCTGCAGACTCCTCAGCTCTCAGCCCCCACCTGAGCTGTACAGGAGCACAAAGGTGGGGGCTGAGAGCTGAGGAGTGAGTAGCACAGAAAAGTCACATGTTTTTTTTTTAAATGCTTCCAAACCAAAGCCCAACCCCTAGGACCACACAAAAGATTATATCAGGCTGCCAGGTAAATTACAACAAAAAATTATACTGTAATGCAAATGCCTTCGAGAACGCGGAAAGGCAAGGACACTGCAAGGTTTTTGCTTTCTTTGATCTGCAATACAATGGCAGTAAATAGTTAACAAACCCGTTACTGCACTGTAAGTGTGACTGTTCCCATAATCCCATAATTAGAAACTAATCATTTGACCTGCTGTGTTTTGATTTGTAAGACTAAAGGAAGGGAGGGGTTAAAGATGAGGGTGAATGGGTAGTGTTATTGACGGTAGCCAGATTGTGCCAACATTGAAGAATTAATCTACAGTAAGTCGGTAAATGAGTTTCTTTATTGGAACCGAGGGCAATTCGTAAGTTCATACGTCCAACTTTTAATGATATCTTCTCTTTTCTATAACAAACTGTATCAGCCAAAAACTGTAAAATTGTAAAGCGAACTAGGAAAAAGCTCCAGTGTCTGGATGGTGGTGAATGGTTGAATGCTTAATCATTCATGTGAGGGTTGCACAAAATCAATGCTTGTAAGTCAAGCAAAGAGGGAAGCAATGAGTTGATTTATTGGTTCCAAGCTTGTCCTATCTTCTCCGAAATTGATTATGTGTGTAGTGCTGGGAATAATAAGCCCCTGCCTACCTCTGTGCAGAATATGAGTAATAAGCAATCGCTACTTTATTTCAAAGAAACCATTTTCTCTACTAAATTAGGCTGTGGGATATTTTCTTGACGGAGTTGTGGAAGTCGGTTGTAAGAGAACATTCTAAAGGAAAGGTGAAGAGATTCAATGTTTAAAGCTTCAAAGTTATATTAGTCAGAGTTTAGAAGGGGAATTGTTAGAAAGTTAAAGAAAGAGTACATTATACTTAGTATGACGGGGGTTGTCTACTTTCAGCGAATAAATGATGTTTGTGTAATGGAAAGTTATAAAATTTTCCAATACACTTTCTGTTTAAATTGTTCACAGTTTTCTATATTTCTGCTTGTTGTCATTCTGTAGGAAGCTTCATTGTTTACTTTCCGTGGAAGTCATGTGATGTCACACAGGTGCACGGCTTGTTATATCCCTGGTCATGTGATGTCACACAGATGCACGGCTTGTTATATCCCTGGTCATGTGATGTCACACAGGTGCACGGCTCGTTGTATCCCTGGTCATGTGATGTCACACAGTTGCATGGCTCATTATATCCCTGATCATGTGCTGTCAAACAGGGACATGGTTCGTTATATATCCCTGGTCATGTGATATCACACAGGTGCACGGCTCATTATATCCCTGGTCATGTGATGTCACACAGGTGCACGGATTGTTATATCACACAGCTCAGATTAGTAGCCGTTCACCTGTGTAAAATCACATGACCAGGGATATAATGAGCCGTGCACCTGTGTGACATCACATGACAAGGGATATAACGAGCCGTGCACCTGTGTGACATCACATGACCAGGTATATGTAATAAGCTATGCACTTGTGTGACATCACATGACCAGGGATATAACAAGCCGTGCACCTGTGTGACATCACATGAATCCTCCATTTCCCAAGAAGCTGATTCTAGTACCAGATGTAGGAAGTGAATTCCGGACGTGTAGGTGCTATAATATTCATACAGCCCAGGGCCAATGGCAGTCTTATCCACCCCTAATAAGAGATTAATTTGAAATCTTGTTATAAAAGTGATTTACACATTAAATTGATGGCAAATTTTGGCAAGATCGGCATGGAACTGTATAAATAAAAAACTGCATGCAAAAATCTGAACATGAAAACACATGTGACTATACATTTAAACACTGCATGAAAAAGAGTTTAGGACCCCATGTCCCACATTATACAATGATATATTGCCACATGAATAAATTAAGAAATCGAATTAGAAGTTTTTATAGTTTACGCAAAATGCATAAACCCACTAATCATTAGTGGCTTCAGCATCACAGAACATCCCCTACCGCTGTAACACAGCAATAGTAGAGGTCAAGACCCAGCAGCCCATCAGTACCCATACTAACAGATAAAGCCCCCATGGCCCTGGGACCCCAGCACCCCACAATCACCAGTGGACAACAATCAGTACTGCACCCATGTGAACATGTCATTAAAGCGTAACCGTCATTTGAGATTTTATTAATTGAGAATTTTTTTAGAATTGTGTTTTGGGGGAATTTGTGAACAAATTCACAATTATTGAACAAGTATAATATACTTCATTAAAAAATTTGGTTTGCAAGAAAAAAATCAAGCTACAGATTACCCAAAATGGCAGCGCCCAATGTGCCCATGGCACAGTTATCGCCTACAATCGGTGCCAGCATTGTGGGTCTGTAGGGGGGTGTTGATTCAAACCCGGTCTCAAAATTTGGTATGAACCCGAATTTTTCAGTCCGGCTCCCCTCATCACTAACATTAGGATGTTAACCCTTTAAATGCTACCCATGGAGTGTATCCCCTGTCTAGAATTATTATTATGAGTCTGAGTTATTAAAGTGAACCTGGTGCTCTCCTGTACTGTATTTAAGACTGATGTAAGTGCAAGTTGCAGCATTTCTCAGTATCACATCACACTATTCTCTCAGGCACACAGACATATTGATTAAACTCTTGGCAGCGGCGCAGGAGGCTCACATGGTGAGTGCAGTTAGATACCAGATCTGAGGACATTGATAAGTATCATGGCTCTGCAACAGAAATCCATTGTAGAATTAGCTTAGTGACTGGCACATGCATTTAATTCTGATAAGGAGGTTAAAAGCGGATAAGTATAAGAGTACAGTGCCTGATGTATAAAAGAAGCAAGTGTTTTACAGACAAGTGCAGCAGGCGAATACATACAAAACATTTCAGCCCTAGAATGGACGTATAAAAAGTTGTCCATATTGCCTTCACAACAGATAATTTGTGATGCCTGCATTCAGCGTGTATCTTGTGCAATATTTCTTTTCATTTCATTGTTTTAATCTTTATTAAATTGGTCCAAAATATCAAATAAAATGAATTAAATGTTAGAGGTGTTTTTAGTATTTGATTAAAGAAGAGCTTGTCATCGATGACTACTTCGCTGATGTATATATGCGATAAAAGACTATAGGAGGACATTTATCTGGACTTGTATGCCAGTTTTTTGGTGCACAAGCCCTGAAATAATTACAATGACTAGTGAAATGCCAGGGATAGTGAATATATCCTCCTATACTTCACTGCAAGTGAGTTTGGAGGGTCTTGACTGGGGTCCACTAACAGCTTTAACCTGCGAACAATCAAGCCTGAAACCTTGCAGGTAACAGTGCAATTCTACGCTAGGAAGGACCTGGCGCAACATTGAACACCGGCGCAGCCCTATGTCAGATAAATATGGAGCCTCCTGATGTATCTGCTGTGACAGAGGGGCGGGGTTAACATCATGATAAATACCCCACAAAGTGACAAATGTCTGTTTATGACAGATTTTTTTCTAAGCAGCAGACTACGGTAAGTAATTGCCATTGCAAAGAGCATGGGGGACAGAGGACAACCTTGCCTTGTTCCCCTTGACAGATAAGAACTTTTAGTCTCTTTACCATTTACTTTCACATTTCCAGAAGGATTTATGTACATCAATTTTACCAGCTCTATAAAAGTTTCCCCAATGCTAGTCAAATGCTTTTATTGCGTCTAAAGACAGGATGAAGGGGGAACCACCATCCGACAACTGTAAATTGCCCAAAAGATGACGATGCACCCTGAGGTGTGCCTTTCAAGGATAAACCCATTCTGGTCCTTCTGTATGATATACAACATTATCCTGCACAATCTCCCTGCCAACAATTTCACCAGTTTTTTAATATCTGTATTGAGCAGGGAGGTTGGCTTTCTTCATATTTATCTCTCTGCGCTACTAATCTTCTCCATTGCAATAAAGATGGTACCTCCTGACTCAACCATCTACTAATCAGTAGCTTTGCAATGAACAAGATATTAAGAATCCTTTTCCTTTTTTTCTTTTCCCATCTTCAGATATCTTCAGCGCGCTCTCAAGTTCTGCCCTTGTTCACACAACCTCAGGTTGTGTTAGTTCTCTAATAACTAATAAATTCACAGAGTTGAGCTCAAAGAAAGATCACACCAAGACAACGTATGGTATAATATCCCAATATCTGTGAAGTGATGCCATGAAAGGCCAGGCAGATGTGGGAAACTTAATTCACGTCACAAAGGATTTTCCAGAAACCTTCAGTGGGCTGGACCTGGGCTTGGCTAGCCAAAGATAAGATGTAATGTCCATAGTTCATTGGTTAGTAAATTATCACATGGGCATCCCAGAAACAAGCTCTGTTCTCCTTGGAGTGGGCAGTATCATAAATCAGCCAAAGCCCTCATTCTTTTCCCTGCACTGCAGAGTGTTATCACACTGTTATCAATCTTCATCCACAGCATATGAAAATAAAAGCATTTTCATTAAACACATAACAATACTTCACACCTTTTTTTATCTCTCCCTCACACTTTAGTTAATCCCTTAGGAGTTAGTCAGCAGTGGGGAAGGGGATAGGATTTCTTCACCAATTTGAGATGGCCAGAGCCTTAAGCCCCTTCTACACTGGCGTTTTTCACGCGCGAGTTCTGCGCGTGCATTTGACGCGCAGAACTTGCATTGCACTCTGTCCCATTGTATTCAATGGCTCTTTCTTCATTAGCGTTGTTTTTGACGCGCGTGCTTGTGTTCGTTTGCACGCGCGTCAAAATCGCAGCATGCTCTATTTTTGCGTTTCACGCGCGTTTTTCACGCCCCATTCAAGTCTATGGGGACGTATCAAAAACGCATTGCACTCGCGAACATTGCAAGTGCAATGCGAGTGCAATGCGTTTTATACGTAAGGGTTGCTAGGTGACCAGAATAACAGTATTTCCCTGACTCGCAAGCGATCATTTAAATTAAAAAACACAATGAAGAACAGTGAAGAATAGAATAAAAACAGTGAACACAGTGAACACAGGATCATTTAAAGAGAAACACACAGTGCAGAACACAGTTGCAGAATAGTTACAGAGGTTCGGCACATTGCTACTTGTCGGGAGATACGCGCGGAACGGTGCGCCCAAAATAGATGTGAAGAACACTATATAGTGTGAAGAGACATTGCAGATGTTATTTAAACATCTGCAATTTTGTTCTTCACACACATATTATATTGTTTTCACATGCCTATTTGGGCGCACGTTCCGCGCGTATCTCCTGACAAGTAAGCAGATGTGCCGAACATCTAATCTATTATTGCATTGTGTTCTGCACTGTGGTTTTTCTCTTAAGTGATCCGTGTTCACTGTGTTCACTGTTTTATTCTATTCTTCACTGTTCTTCACATCTGCTAACTGTCGGGAGATAAAATACCACGGGGAACAGTGAAGAATAGATCGCAAGATGTTTGCAATTATCAGAAGACATTATTTTTCAATTAAATAACCACTTTTAATCCCAAACCATGGTCCCTTTGAAAAATGCTCGATTCTCCATTGACTCGCAAAAAAAACGCTAACACGACGGTGGTGAAAAAACGCAAAAAACGCTAATACTCCAAGGAAAAAGGAACAAAAACGCAGCCAAAAAACGTCAGTTTTTCACGCATTGCAGCCCTGACGTGAAACGCAAAGAGTGTGGAAGAGGCCTTATGCTTCAGCTCTTTGTACTTGGACGTTACCGTTGAATAGACTCTCATTCTGCACCTTCTAGATATCCTTATAAACCACTTGGTGTTTAAGTGAGGGGACTGAGATTCCAATGTCACTGGGTTTCCCCTCCCACAGGCCCTTAGACTCTAACCTCTTCACACAAAAAATGACCCAAAGAACGCAATAGAAAACAGAATAATAGAAGGGCTAATAAGGGCACACAAAAGAAATAATCCTAGTTGTTTAAGGGCTGACTGCCAATCACTTAGCAACCGAAATTTAAGCGTCTAGTCAATACTAGAGTTTATTTGTTTCCCTAAAAAGTTTATTAGTCCCTCTCAAAACTTTAATGAGGCATAAAAGTAACAAAAATTGACTCTTGTGAAACCAATTAGGACTTCCTTCTGGCTTCACTGGAGTATTTGTTGTCTGCAGAACCTGGAGGGCGTCATCATCTCCAGGGTCATCTCTCTTCACATGGCTCTTTATCACCAACCAATCTCCAGTTTGAAGCTTATGAAAGAGAAAACTCAAAAAAAAAAAAAATGTAAAAAAAAATTATATATATAATAAAAATTCTTACTGGAAGGGAATGGCTTACTGGAATGGCTCATTAAATCAGTTATGGTTCCTGGTAGACCCTCGGTCCATGGTTTCCCAGTCTCCACCATTGCCTTTTGGTTCTTTAGTTTCAGAGTGCCAATCAACCTCTCAACCTTCCTGCTACTTTGTGGATGGGGTGGGATGCGACTACTTAATCTATCCCTAAATCTTAACATCTCTTGAGAAGTGGGTACCTTTTGAGCACTTTTGGTCACTCATACCTGTAGTCCATTTTTGAACTGAACATAGTCAATACGCTTCTCTTTGGGAAAAATACTAAAATCTTTGGTGTGCCGGGGAGGCACCTTTACAGTCTGTAACACAGAGGCCACTACACCAAATACTAGAACACCTGGATGTTTTCAACTTGTGGATATGACCATAAGTCACCTGGGTCACAGTAGGTTGTAAAGAGTCCATTGTCCACAGATAAGACTGGCACCTTCTTCTTGCTGCATCTTTCGACGCTCGTCTCTGCAGGACCTGTAGCATGTTAGGACTTTCCAAGGTAGAGGTTTCCTCAGCTGGCAACACAGTCATGGTGACGACTATGGGTACAGACGTCCTGGCAGCTTCCATAGCTGCTCTATTTGCTAGGTTTCTCTGTAAGGTGGCACTGCCGTGACTATTACGGCGCTGTAAAGTGGCACTGCCACCACTGTTGCATCTCTCTTTGACACGGGAGTCCAGACTTTGAAATTGTCAGGTTTCCAGGGGGACTGACAGCTAGACAGTTCATCTATCTATCTATCTATCTATCTAACTCATATCTATCTATCTCATATCTATCTATTTATCTAAGTAACACTCCAGCACAGCACATGAGGGCACAGCTTGGAGATTGTCTCCTGCCACTTCCTTGTGTGAGGTGATGGGGGGGAAGGGGGGCTTCAGTTTCTGTCTGTGTGGATTATGTGTTTATACACAAGTGTAGGGAAAGCTGAGGAGAGATAAGAGTTTAGGTGTTTGGTCACTACATTAAAGGGGTTATCCGGGTTTAAAAAAATTTTTATGGCCGGGCTGGGGAGGGCTAGTTAAACATAATAAACATGGACTTACCTCCTCCGGCGCCGCTGATGTCCCGCGCCGCGGTCCCTTCCATCCGTGCCCTGTTTGTTTACAGGGGCACGGAAGCCGCGCACAGGGAGCTTCCGGTCCGCGATGTGGACGGCTCCTCCCATCCGTCCCTATCTCTCAGCGCTGGGAGATTGTGCGCATGGGAGCATCTGGCCGGCCGGAAGCTCCCTGTGCGCCGGTGTAATGAAACCGGCGCACAGAGAAGACCGGCCGCGGCGCAGGACATCGGCAGCAATGGAGGAGGTAAGTACATGTTTATTGTGTTTAAATAGCCCTCCCCAGCCCGGCCAGAAGAAATTTTTTAAACCCGGATAACCCCTTTAATCGGGGCTTCTCCCTGCACATGACAGTGCTGGAGTAGTGACACATGACTGCTGCAGCACTGAGCCATGAGGTAATCAGCTGTGAGCAGTGAGCCATGAGGTGATCAGCTGTGTGCAGGGAGGGGGAGGGGGCGTGTCTTTCCCTCCCGTAGTCTCAGCTTCTTTATGAAGACGGAATGTCCATAGTAACAGACATATGAGAGATGACTGCCATCTAGGGGAAGTCTGCAGAATACAAGAGGAAGGAGCAAGATTCGGGTAACTAATCCAAATGCAAAAGGGCTTAAAATTACCTGCCCTACAACATATCAAAAGTTTTTTGAGATGACGGTTACACTTTAAGTTTGTTTATCAAGCCCGATACCAAGGCCTGATTTGGATTGCACATTAAAACCTGTGTGCCACTCTGAATGTATTGATCTTTGCTCCAAATTAGATATTAATATTTGGATATTAATATATATAGATAGATAGATAGAATCACACAAGCGCAGTAGCTCTGGCATCGTGGATGAGTGTGCGCAGCTCCTCGTAGCTGCCCGCTGAAGATATTTGGTAGGAGGATCAAAGAGACTACTGGGGCGTGGAGTAGCTGCCATGCCATGTAGCCTCTGCTCCGGCTACTCCACTCCCCAGTAGCCTCTTTCGTGGTAGGTTACCTTTAAGATGGGAAAAGAAAAAAAAAAGGATTCTTAGTATCTTGTTCATTGCAAGGCTACTGATTATTCGCAGATGGTTGAGTCAGGAGGTACCATCTTTATTGGAATGGAGAAGGTTAGTAGCACAGAGAGATAATATGAAGAAAGCGCTGAGCAGTAATAATGATGGTTTGGACAATGATACAGATGTAGTGCAATCTATTCCTGTTATGAGCTCGCTAGGGAGGGAGGGAAAGTATAGAGGGTGAAAATGTTCTGGTTGTAGTAATTTGTGTGAGATTGTATTCTTATTCATCATAAAAAAATTGAGATGTCACTTTTAGAGCATTTTACATTATGTACCAAAACACTTCATAATAATTGTGTTTAACGAATATTTCAATACTGCAGCAACATATAAAATCGAGAAGAATATCTAGGGGGAATTTATCAGGGTTTGTACCACAATACAAGCCTTGAAGAGGTCACAATTACTGGCATGGCTTGGTGTAGAGTTGTTCCGGCCACACGTGGACCTATTCTCACTAAAAGGTGGAGCGGCAGGTCAAGCATGTGTCCTTCCAGTCCTTTCATTAGTCAGTGACAGTCAGAAATTGCAGAGCACATCTTTCAGCTGTCTCCAGCACTCACATAGAGAGTGATTTGGAGTTCCCCAGATGCTGACAGTCCCATACTATTGAACAGAGTGGTAAGTCACATGCTTAACTATTCCATCAATTATGTGGGGATTGGACCCCTTTGTCTGGTTAGAACTTGGTAGCTTGAGTGGCTTCAAGGGGTGTTCCAGAAATAATAATAATTCTTTATTTATATAGTGCCTACAGATTACGCAGCGCTGCACAAAGCATACCAAATTGGAAATGATCCTCAATTATATGTATAGGCAATATCTGCTAGATTAGTGAGGGTTCCCACCTGATTCATTGTCAGAATGGTTGGCCCTTAAGTCCTCAAGCGGCCAGGAGGAGTTGAATGCTGTAATGTTAATACTGGAAGGATATGAAACCAGTTGAAGAAGATCCGACATTAACTTTCCAATCGGGTGCACTCCGTGCAACCTGGATATATTGCAGGATTGTCCACCTTCCACTTGGCCAAATATAGCCATGGCTAGTAGCTAGGGGCATAGCTAGTCCAGGTCGCACAGGGCCCAATCAAACCAGAACAGAAATTTCAGGTTCGCTTATCTCTCTTCTCCACCATTTCAAGTATTACCTGGTTGGCAGTGTATGGTCAGATGCAACGAGAGCAGCCAAAATATTTCAAGTATTACCTGGTTGGCAGTGTATGGTCAGATGCAACAAGAGCAGCCATAATATTTCAAGTATTACCTGGTTGGCAGTGTATGGTCAGATGCAACAAGAGCAGCCATAATATTTCAAGTATTACCTGGTTGGTGATGCATGGTCAGATGCAACGAGAGCAGCCAAAATATTTCAAGTATTACCTGGTTGGTGATGCATGGTCAGATGCAACGAGAGCAGCCAAAATATTTCAAGTATTACCTGGTTGGCAGTGTATGGTCAGATGCAACGAGAGCAGCCAAAATATTTCAAGTATTACCTGGTTGGCATTGTATGGTCAGATGCAACGGGGCAGCCATAATATTTCAAGTATTACCTGGTTGGTGATGTATGGTCAGCAAAAGAGCAGCAAAAATGGCTTTTATTTTCAAAGGCTTTATCTCTCCAGCACCACACACATTACCTTTCATTCTGCATGATTCCCCAAAGGACTGGAATTAGTCTTAAAAATCTATAGCAATGTCAAGTATTACTTCAAGATCTTGTAAAATCCAGTGTTTTAGCAATAAACAACCTGAAACAAGGCAAGGCTTCAGCATTTAGGGACTTGATAAATAGCTTAAGAAAACCGCGTTCCATTTCTTATGATGACACTTTACTCCCGAGCCGCGGTCAGCCTACCGAAATCTCAATTGGCTCCTGTAGTTTTCCTTCTAAATACTTATTTATCCTCAAGATAGATGATAAATGCTTGATGTATAGAGATTCAGAGAAACAGCCAGGTAAGCAATTTTTGCATCTAGCGAAGACTTGGACGGAGCACAATCTAGGGCAATGCTACATATAATTCTATTCACCACAACTATATATAGAAGAAGGTATGAATAGGGATCTTCCATTCTAGAAAATAACTGAGGTTCCTAATGTTCAGGAGACAGAATTAAGTGCTATTGTCCTACAAACTTGCTCCATGCACTTGGAGGATTTACCGGTCAGAACCTGGAATCAAACACATTGGGGCACATTTACTTACCCGGTCCAGCGAGTTCCCCAAAAGTGCATTGTCCAACGAAAATGCACTCTGCCTCGATTCACTAAGATCATGCTCCCGATATCCTGCATGTGTCGCTTCCCCGCTCAGAGTTCACCTTCCTCTTCCTGGTGCATGTAAGTGCATTGTCTTGCGACACATTTGAAAGTTAAATTCCACGCTCAGTCCGAATCCGTCAGATCGTCCGAAGGCCAGCCCCCGATTTCTGTCGCATGGAAGCCAGCGCAGCTGTGCCACAATGCGATCGGGTGCAACACAATCCCAGCGCAAACCCCTGTTAAATACCTGTCAAAGCTACGCAAATCCCGAAAACTGTGAACAGTCCAACGAAAGATCGCGAGCCTTAGTAAATAAAAAGCTGCTTTTTCATTATTCCACCCCAAAAAAATATTTGCATATTTCCCAGAATCATTAGAGTAGCATGAATGTCCTTTAAGTCTCGGTAAATCTTAAACGGCAATTTCTCCATACGGCCTCCTGCACACAATCGTTGCTTTTCTTACAGCCTTCTCTATTGGCTGTTCTGGAGCACCGTGTGTCAATAGTATTTCCCCCGGCTCTCTGTAGGCCCATGTGTATTCCTTGTTTTATACATTATTGTGGACCGCAACAAAAACGTGAGGTTGTTACCAGGCACGGATGACACACTGTGTGTCAGTGTTTTTTTTCACAGCCCTAAAGACTTCCATAGAAAGTTAGGGCCACAAACACAACTAAGAATAGGACCTACTCTTTTTCACAGGGGACAAGGCAGAGGAATCCTCAGCTGTGTGTATGAGCCCATAAAAATACATGAAGCCGTGAGACAAAAACCTCAGCCGTATCACCTGAGTGATCGTGTTCATCAGGGTCAAAGGGGTTCGTTTTTCTCTGACCTACGTCCACAGTCTCTCACTTAGCCAAACCAGTTTCCTGCAGTGCTGACAAGATGCAAAAACATTGAAACAGCATTGTCCACCGTTGGGAGCAGGTGCTGACTAAGACCGCCACGGGTCCTGGGTTGTATGAATATTATAGACCCTACAAGTCTGGAATCACTTCCTACATATGATACTGGAATCAAGCTTCTTGGGGAATGGAGGATGTATCCCTTCTGTTTATTTTAGGAGGACCTTCAAAAGTCCTGCAATGGCTCATCTACAGATGTACAAGGATTTCATGGATAAAGGTATAAAATCATCGGCATCAGCATTTGAGATAAGACTGGTATGTGCCCACCTTGAATCTTTGGTCATCTCGGATCTTCCCATTAAGAAGAGACACAGAACATTTGGGCAGGAGTAACACCTCATATATAGAGGGAGTCTCCTCATAAGGAGATCGTTCAACTAAACAGAGGGGCTTTCTAAGTTTGTTTTGGGTATTGCCGGGGGGGGGGGGGGGGGGGGGCACAGGAGCACCTGTGACAGGTAATAAAGGGTTTACATATCATATGCATGTTTTTGTTGCATTTCTCCCTGTTGAGAATGCAGTTGCTCTTGAATCTTTCCTGACAATGGTGGTGAGTTGCACACGCTGCTCATACTCCCATCCACAATAGAAGCTTTTGATAAATGATGAATTGCAGCAGCCGCTCCGCCTGTGTATATAATAAGCTATTGTCCTGCGGATTCCTTCCACACAATATCAGAAACTGAACAGCATCAGACGCATGGGATAGAATATTCCATAAGCACATCTGCAGCCCATTCACTGTAACAAAAGCACACATTCACAATGTACAGACTTCCATACGTTTATTTAGGACTTGCTGGCTTGCACATTTTGTAGTCTCCTGCGAAGAAAATAAGGGTTTGGTTCAAAAATCCATTTTAGAAAAAATTCCTTCTTCCTTCCTCCAAATTGAAAATTTCGTATCACACCATAAATTATTTGCATTACATACATAGCAATGGCGGCACAGTGGCTTAGTGGTTAGCATTACAGCCTTGCAGCGCTGGGGACCTGGGTTCAAGTCCCAGGGTCAACATCTGCAAAGACTTTGCATGTTGTCTCCATGTTTGCATGGGTTTCCTCTGGGTCCTCTGGTTTTCTCCCACACTCCAAAACATACTGGTAGGCTGATTAGATTGTGCACCCCATTGGGGACAGGGACTGATTTGGGAAACTCTGTGCAGCACTGCATAATCTGTGTGCGCTATAGAAATAAAGGAATTATTTTTATAGCTTGGGTCCCTGGATTTTGGATTGGAATTTTAAAATTTTGTGCTGCTGGGAGCAAGGATTATCAATAAAGATTAATTACAGACACCTTACAGCTGATCATTGCAGCCTGGGACTAAAGTAACATCCAGAAAGCAGCAGATTCTCCAATACGGTTTTTATGGTGTTACATTAACATTTCCATTCTCTGTAAAGAAGGGGCCAAACTGTGAACAAGAGCCCCAATCCATCATCCCTTAATAATGAAATTTTATAGTATTCACCAAAAGTAGGCAGGGTATATACTCGAGTATAAGCCGAGGGCCCAAGATTTTACCACAAAATCCTGGGCAAATGTATTGACACAAGTATAAGCCTAGGGTGTGAAATGCATTGGTCACAGCCTTCCCTCACTAACGAAATGCACAGCAGCCTCCCCTCACTAATGAAATATCCCATGCAGCCCTCCCCCAGTAATGATATGCCCCATGCAGCCTCCCCCAGTAATGATATGCCCCATGCAGCCTCCCCCAGTAATGACATGCCCCATGCAGCCCTTTACCAGTAATGATATGCCCCATGCAGCCTCCCCAGTAATGATATAGCCCATGCAGGCCGACCCCATGATGATATTCCCCATGCAAGCCCTCCCCGTAATGATATGCCCCATGCAGCCTCCCCAGTAATGATATAGCCCATGCAGCCTCCCCCATTGATGATATTCCCCATGCAGCCCTCCCCAGTAATGATATGCCCCATGCAGCCTTTCCCAGTAATGATATGCCCCATGCAGCCCTCCCCCAGTAGTGATATGCCCCATGCAGCCTCCCCAGGTAATGATATGCCCCATGCAGCCTCCCCCAGTAATGATATGCCCCATGCAGCCTCTCCCTGTAATGATATGCCCCATGCAGCCTCTTCCTGTAATGATATACCCCATGCAGCCTCTCCCAGTAATGACATGCCTAATGCTGCCTCCCCCAGTAATGATATACCCCATGCAGCCTTCCCCCAGTAATGATATGCCCCATGCAGCCTCCCCCAGTAATGATATGCCCCATGCAGCCTCCCCAGTAATGATATGCCCCATGCAGCCTCCCCAGTAGTGATATGCCCCATGCAGCCTCCCCCAGTAATGATATGCCCCATGCAGCCTCCCCCTTAATGATATGCCCCATCCAGCCTCGCCAGTAATGATATGCCCCATGTAGCCTCCCCCAGTAATGACAACGTCCTCTTCTCTTTGTGTATTCCTCGCGGCTCCCGGTGTCTTCTCGGTGGTGTGGGCAGAGGTCTATGCGCTCTGTCTGCATACATGTCATTACACCACGTGGCAGCGACACTGCCGCGTCATAACATGTGTGCGGGTAGACCAGGTGCGGGTAGACACACCTCTGCCAGAAAGACACAGCGAGCCGGGAGGGATACACAATGAGAAGAGGACGCAAAAATTGTGCTTAAATACTCAGCTTAAACTTGGGTATAACTAAGGTATATACGGCAGGTTTTCTAGACACCCTTGAACCCAGACCAAGTTTAAAAGCAGTTCTACCACTACATAAATTCATGTGAGTCTTGTGAGCAGCAGATCGACCACGTGAAGCCATTTTCAGAAGCATAAACGCTGATAAGAAACAGTGTGAAATGTACAAAAAAAGGGAAATATGAATGTTACAAACCTATTACTTCACTACTGGGGAAATCCACTCTGTAAATTTGCTTAGCCTACTGCTCGGAGATACACGCACCCCACCTGCCTCCCGCACATTCACTGTCTCACTGACAACCGGTGAATGATCAAGGAGCTGTCAATAATAATCCTTTATTTATATAGCGCACACAGATTACACAGCGCTGTACAGAGCTGCCACATCAGTCCCTGTCCTCAATGTGGATCACAATCTAATCATCCTACCAGTATGTTTTGGAGTGTGGGAGGAAACCTCAGGACCCGGAGGAAACCCACACTGAGAGAACATACAAACTCTTTACAGATGTTTACCCTGGGACTTCAGCCCAGGTCTGAGAAATATGCAACTATGTTTTTCAGGATGGAATAAGGAAAACATTGCCTCTTCGCTACCTTGTAAGGCAGCCCCCTTAACATCAAGCATGACTACACAGTACTGTACTCTATACAGTCACAAAGAGCTGGCACCAAATTATTATGTGATAAACTAAATACTGCTTGGACCAATAAATTATTTATCCCATTAACACGTTAATGACCAGGCAACGTAAAAATTACAGACTGTCTTTTACAACATAAACTTGCTGCAATCGGTGTTGCCACTGATCGAAGCAGTTAACCTGTTAGTTGTTGAGGTCCAACGCAACCACGGACCCTATTCAAGCGCAGGAGCGCTTACATACTGTTGTCATCAGATGGCGCCGATTGATACTCTTGCACCCACTGTTGCCTCTCCTCAATCTTTATTAGTCTTTAACAATTGTACATTGACGATGTGACCCTTCAACCTCATCCTTTTAAAGGTCTGCTGCTAACACTTAGGTGTCAAATACCCCAGGGCATTCTACAGGTCTTTTGCCATTGCCCCAACAGAGCTGCTTTGATGGCAATTGTATAGATAATTCAGATTCATCAGATCAGACTTTCACGTTAAAGGCTAATACATGTGTGTGTGTAGAAAGGTGTAAATATAGTGTATAAGTATATATCAGTATATGTAAAATACATACAGGCACTGAGACTGTGGTAATCTTCTTATATTGTTTTCCTTCCTTCTAAAATTACATTTTAAAGTTATGCCAATGAGTCTGGTGGGTGTTTCTAGAGCCCCTCAGTGATGTCTTTTCTCCTTGTTACAGAGAAGGTCTCCCCCCCCTTCCTTCACTTCCTGCTGCTGCTATATTACACAGGCAGAGGGAGGAGGGAGAAAGAAGGGGGTTGGGTTAGACATATTTTGCTCATTGTAACAGCCCTTCAGGCTCAGGACCATATTTTGATTTTATATATGTATAACAAATATAAGAATATTACCACTGTTACGGTGCCTGGATCCATAAGTAAGTGACCCTGGTTTATACATGCTTGATTTTGATGGCAGATTTCCTTCAAAGACACCCAACTTACATACGACCCCTAGTTACAGAGGGACCACCCTGCCCCCTGTGAAGCTCTCTGAATGGTTTACTTAAAGGGATATTCTCGTCTGGGCATTAACATTCAGTTTCATTAATCTGCCATTAATAAACACTTCTTCAATTAGAGGTTATTAAAAAAAATGTTCCTGTGTGAAGATAATTTTCCATAAATGTAGTTATTCTGTCCCTTAGAAACGAGATGGCTTCCTCGGATACGGCCACATCTGCTGTAGTGAGTGCACAAATAAACAAAAGGTTATTGTATATAAAATGTCCTGGAGTTAATGTATGTCGCACAGCCGTCCTGTGGTAATGATTGCTGAATCCTGGTAGTCTGGAAGGACCCTATAGCGCAAGTCTGGCCACCGCTGCCAGAGTGCGATGTGGTCGTATCCGAGGAAGCTATCTCGTTTCTAAGGGACAACATGACTACATTTATGAGAAATTATCTTCACACTGGATCATTTTTTTTAATAACATCCAATTGAAGAAATGTTTATATATAGCAGATTAATGAAACTGAATGTGAATGCCAAGACGAGAATACCCCTTTAAGTCCCAGGCTTGAATGATCAGCTGTAAAGTGTATGTGATGAAGTTTTATTGAATTGTTACAGGGACAAAAAAAGTTTTGCCTGGAGCTACAATAATAAAATATACCTGTTCTGACTGATCTTATACGAAATTACACACTAAAAAGGACAATTTCATTTTTTTGTAATAGGCCTGTATTAGGCTGCATTCACACAGCCGTATGACCACCGGGCCATAGCCGGGCGGGCATACAAAACCCAAAGCACACAGAGTAATCCGGTCTCAAAAATATCAGATTTTATTAAATGTAACAGTTTAAAAGCCATATATCACAAATAGTATATAAAACAAGTCGGGCATATGTTCGCCACGATGGAGAGGAGGAGGGGTGACCCCTCCCCTCGCCATACGGATTAATGGCACACAGCTCAGTAACATGGGGAAAGTTAGGACATGTCCTATCTCTTCCCCGTGTACGGAGCGGTACAGTGCCACACCGTATCGCTCCGTGTGCCCATTGCCGTCTATGGGGGACATATGTATGGCTGCAAGCTTGCCCCCATACATACGTACCCCCTATGGTCATGTGAATGCAGGCTTAAGCTGATTATATTGATGCTTCAGTTGTATGTAACAGGCGAGCACTTGATGTCGGGAGGAGCCACAATGGGCCAAAGGTAAGGAGCAAGTATAAGTTTAACTTTTTTTATACCACCTGGTTCCAGCTATAAATGAATTAGCAATCCTGGACAACCCCTTTAAGATGGTCTAGTCAAAGTCTACGCAGCAAAGAAGAATGGGTACATTTTCCAACCTCATGATGTGCAAAGATGGTAAAGACATACCCCTACCGACTGATGGTCATTGCAGCTGGAGGTGGTCCCACAAAGTATTGGCTCGACACAACATTTAGGTCTTTAGTTTTCAGACTAAATTGCATTTAATGACTGCCAGGGTAGAAAGGACTGAATACAAGATACTTTACAAACATGAGGTAGGCACACACCTTAAAGGGGTTGGCCACTTTACCTCATATATGTGTGTGAAAGTGTGTAAGTGTGTGAGTGGGGTGCGGTAGGGCAGGATAAGAGGTAATTTACCAATATACACTCACCGGCCACTTTATTAGGTACACCTGTCCAACTGCTCGTTAACACTTAATTTCTAATCAGCCAATCACATGGCGGCAACTCAGTGCATTTAGGCATGTAGACAGGGTCAAGACAATCTCCTGCAGTTCAAACCGAGCATCAGTATGGGGAAGAAAGGTGATTTGAGGCCTTTGAACGTGGCATGGTTGTTGGTGCCAGAAGGGCTGGTCTGAGTATTTCAGAAACTGCTGATCTACTGGGATTTTCACGCACAACCATCTCTAGGGTTTACAGAGAATGGTCCGAAAAAGAAAAAACATCCAGTGAGCGGCAGTTCTGTGGGCGGAAATGCCTTGTTGATGCCAGAGGTCAGAGGAGAATGGGCAGACTGGTTCGAGCTGATAGAAAGGCAACAGTGACTCAAATCGCCACCCGTTACAACCAAGGTAGGCAGAAGAGCATCTCTGAACGCACAGTACGTCGAACTTTGAGGCAGATGGGCTACAGCAGCAGAAGACCACACCGGGTGCCACTCCTTTCAGCTAAGAACAGGAAACTGAGGCTACAATTTGCACAAGCTCATCGAAATTGGACAGTAGAAGATTGGAAAAACGTTGCCTGGTCTGATGAGTCTCGATTTCTGCTGCAACATTCGGATGGTAGGGTCAGAATTTGGCGTCAACAACATGAAAGCATGGATCCATCCTGCCTTGTATCAGCGGTTCAGGCTGGTGGTGGTGCTGTCATGGTGTGGGGAATATTATCTTGGCACTCTTTGGGCCCCTTGGTACCAATTGAGCATCGTTGCAACGCCACAGCCTACCTGAGTATTGTTGCTGACCATGTCCATCCCTTTATGACCACAATGTACCCTGTAACATCTGATGGCTACTTTCAGCAGGATAATGCGCCATGTCATAAAGCTGGAATCATCTCAGACTGGTTTCTTGAACATGACAATGAGGTCACTGTACTCAAATGGCCTCCACAGTCACCAGATCTCAATCCAATAGAACATCTTTGGGATGTGGTGGAAAGGGAGATTCGCATCATGGATGTGCAGCCGACAAATCTGCGGCAACTGTGTGATGCCATCATGTCAATATGGACCAAAATCTCTGAGGAGCTTCCAGCACCTTGTTGAATCTATGCCACGAAGAATTGAGGCAGCTCTGAAGGCAAAAGGGGGTCCAACCCGTTACTAGCATGGTGTAGCTAATAAAGTGGCCGGGGAGTGTACATTTAGTAATAGTTCTGCTTCGCTTTCTTCATATGTAAAGTGACGCCTCCTGTCTTTTACCTCATCAGCCAGAGATTCCTGACCATAAAATGGCCGCAGATGGAGGCTCATGTGATCTCTAAGTGGTGATTGGTCATGGACAGGTAGAGATTACATGACCCTCCCTCTGCGGCCATGTTATGGGCAGGAATCTCTGGCTGATGAGGTAAGAGACAGGAGGTGTCACTTTATATATGAAGAAAGCGGAGGAGATCTATTACTAGATGTATATTGGTAAATTACCTCATATCCCCCCACACACACACACTTATACACACATAACAAAAACATGAGGTGAAATGGCCAACCCCTTTAAGTTTGTATTACAAGTATCAGCTAGTATCAGAGACAACTCCTAGCTATCCAACCCCTAAGATGCCAAGTTCAATCCTGAATTGAATGGGTTTATACCTTTCAATAACAATCTGCCATGTGATTGTAGAGTGGCAACGGGTATGGGAAGTGGTAGCCATGGCCCCTACACCCATAATCTACGTATACTAGATCTCTCTAGAGGCTGGGTCTAGTGTGATGCTGATATTAAACCTGTGTATTCATCATGAGTTATCTGCCTTGTATGACAGGACATGACGATACTGAGAACACACAGTGCTGGTCATGTAGCCTGCCATGTGCTTCCAGTCATCACTGATGCTATAGACAGAAGCTGCTGCGTTCCCATGCCCGGCCTTGGCACGACCAAACATTCACAATAACAGCTGCAGCTCCGATTGTTTATGAGGGTTTTTCTTGGGTGACCTAGTTTATGGTGGCGCCCTCATGGTGATGGGTTTGAGGTCCTCTCTGTTTGTCGCAGTTTATGGGGGCTCTCAGGGTGACTGTCTGTGTAGGGGCTCTTTATACAGGCTCTCAGTGGCTTAAATTGTTATAGGGGCTCTCTAGGCCTTCCATTGTTTATAGGGGCTCTCTAGGCCTTCCATTGTTTATAGGGGCTCTCATGGTGACAGTCTGTGTAGGGGCTCTTTATAGTTTCTCTCTAGACCTTCCATTGTTTATGGGGGCTCTCTTGGACTTATATTTTTTATACGGGTGCCCTGACCTTATGGGAATTGTCTTTGGGCTCACATTGTTTATAGGGGTACACACTGATAGCTCTTTTGCTGTATATTACTATTGGATAATATGTACGAGGCATCCCTCGTCTCACACTGTTTAGGGAGCTCTCTGCCTGATACTGAGTATGATCGTTCTACCGGGCATTCCCTGTTTGATAATGAGGGGCAGTACCCCCTATCCTGAGCATAGGAGCTCTCTCTGAGTTACACTGTATATAGGGGTTCCCTTTGTCTGAAACTATGTATGGGGGTGCTCCCTAACTAATAATATGTATGTGCTATTCCATGTCTTTTTTTATAGAGATATCCCTGCCTGATACTATTTATGAGCTACCCCTTATCTGACACAGTTTATAAGCGTAAACTGTGCCCTGTACCCTGCTCCGCGCAGACACCAATCATAGCAGTGCTCATAATATATCAATATTATATGTGTGCTCTGGAGGGGGAGGGGGGTCTCCAGTAGTATATGTCTGCTCTGGGGGGTCTCCAGTAGTATATGTCTGCTCTGGGGGTCTCCAGTAGTATATTTCTGCTCTGGGGGGTCTCCAGTAGTATATGTCTGCTCTGGGGGGTCTCCAGTAGTATATGTCTGCTCTGGGGGTCTCCAGTAGTATATGTCTGCTCTGGAGGGGTCTCCAGTAGTATATGTCTGCTCCTGGGGGTCTCCAGTAGTATATGTCTGCTCCTGGGGGTCTCCAGTAGTATATGTCTGCTCTGGGGGGTCTCCAGTAGTATATGTCTTCTCTGGGGGGTCTCCGGTAGTATATGTCTGCTCTGGGGGTCTCCGGTAGTATATGTCTTCTCTTGGGGGTCTCCAGTAGTATATGTCTGCTCCTGGGGGTCTCCAGTAGTATATGTCTGCTCTGGGGGGTCTCCAGTAGTATATGTCTGCTCTGGGGGGTCCCCAGTAGTATATGTCTACACTTGGGGGTCTCCGGTAGTATATGTCTACACTTGGGGGTCTCCAGTAGTATATGTCTGCTCTGGGGGGTCTCCAGTAGTATATGTCTGCTCTGGGGGGGTCTCCAGTAGTATATGTCTGCTCTGGGGGGTCTCCAGTGGTATATGTCTGCTCCTGGGGGGTCTCCAGTAGTATATGTCTGCTCTGGGGGGTACTCCATATAAGTATATTGTCTTGCTCTGGGGGGTCTCAGTAGTATATGTCTGCTCTGGGGGTCTCCAGTAGTATATGTCTGCTCTGGGGGGTCTCCAGTACGTATATGTCTGCTCTGGGGGGGTCTCCAGTAGTATATGCTCCTGGGGGTCTCCAGTAGTATATGTCTGCTCTGGGGTCTCCAGTATTATAGGGTCTGCTCTGGGGGGTCTCCAGTATTATAGGGTCTTCTCTGGGGGGTCTCCGTAGTATAGGTCGCTCTGGGTGGGGTCTCCGGTAGTATATGTCTTCTCTTGGGGGTATCCAGTAGTATATGTTCTGCTCCTGGGGGTTCTCCAGATAGTATATGTCTGGTTGGGGGGTCTCCAGTAGTATATGTCTGCTCTGGGGGGTCCCCGGTAGTATATGTCTACACTTGGGGGTCCCGGTAGTATAGTCTCACTGGGGGTCTCCGGTAGTATATGTCTGCTCTGGGGGGTCTCCGGTGTTGTTCTTGCGGGGGTCCGGTAGTATATGTCTGCTCTGGGGGGTCTCAGTAGTAATGTCTGCTCTGGGGGTCTCCAGTAGTATATGTCTGCTCTGGGGGGTCTCTCAGTAGTAGTATATGTCTGCTCTCGGGGGGTCTCCAGTAGTATAGTCTGCTTGGGGGGTTCCAGTAGATATGTCTGCTCGGGGGTCTCCAGTGTTATTGTCTGCTCTGGGGGTCTCCAGTAGTATATGTCTGCTCTGGGGGGTCTCCCAGTAGTATATTTCTGCTCTGGGGGTTCCAGTAGAATATGTCTGCTTGGGGGGTCTCCAGTAGTATATGTCTGCTCTGGGGGTCTCCAGTAGTATATGTCTGCTCTGGGGGGTCTCCAGTAGTATATGTCTGCTCTGGGGGTCTCCAGTAGTATATGTCTGCTCTGGGGGTCTCCAGTAGTATAGTCTGCTTGGGGGGTCTCCAGTAGTATATGTCTGCTCTGGGGGGTCTCCAGTAGTATATGTCTGCTCTGGGGGGTCTCCAGTAGTATGTCTGCTCTGGGGGGTCTCCAGTAGTATATGTCTGCTCTGGGGGTCTCCAGTAGTATATGTCTGCTCTGGGGGGTCTCCAGTAGTTATGTCTGCTCTGGGGGGCTCCAGTAGTATATGTATGCCCTGGGGGTTCCAGTAGTATATGTCTGCTCTGGGGGTTTCCAGTAGTATATGTCTTCTGTTGGGGGGTCTCCGTAGTATAGTCGTCTGGG
The DNA here is from genome assembly GCA_019512145.1 of Engystomops pustulosus. Lineage (NCBI taxonomy): Eukaryota > Metazoa > Chordata > Amphibia > Anura > Leptodactylidae > Engystomops > Engystomops pustulosus. Next base: position 19,723,867 of record CM033647.1, read on the forward strand.
GGTCTCCGTAGTATATGTCTCTCTTGGGGGGTCTCAGTAGTATGTCTGCTCTGGGGGTCTCCAGTAGTATATGTCTGCTCTGGGGGGTCTCCAGGTAGTATATGTCTGCTATGGGGGGGTCCCCAGGTAGTATATGTCTCTTGGGGGTCTCAGTAGTAATGTCTCTCTGGGGGTCTCCAGTAGTATATGTCTGCTCGGGGGGTCTCCGGTAGTATATGTCTGCTCTGGGGGGGTCTCCGGTAGTATATGTCTGCTCTGGGGGGTCTCCGTAGTATATGCTGCTCTGGGGGGTCTCCCAGTAGTATATGTCTGCCTGGGGGGTCTTCCAGTAGTATATGTCTGTCTGGGGGGTTCCAGTAGTATATGTCTGCTCTGGGGGGGTCTCCAGTAGTATATGTCTGCTCTGGGGGGTCTCCAGTAGTATATGTCTGCTCTGGGGGGTCTCCAGTTGTATATTGTCTGCTCTGGGTGGGGTCTCCGTAGTATAGTCTGCTCTGGGGGGGTCTCCAGTGAGTATATGTCTGCTCTGGGGGTCTCCAGTATATATGTCTGCCTAGGGGTCTCCAGTAGTATAGTCTGCTCTGGGGGTCTCCAGTAGTATATGCGCTCTGGGGGGTCTCCAGTAGTATATGTCTGCTCTGGGGGGTCTCCGGTAGTATATGTCTGCTCTGGGGGTCTCCGTAGTATATGTCTTTCTTCGGGGGTCCAGTGTATATGTCTGCTCGGGGGTCTCCAGTAGTATATGTCTGCTCTGGGGGGTCTCCAGTAGTATATGTCTGCTCTGGGGGGTCTCCGTATAATGTCTACCTGTGGGGGTCCGCGGTAGTCTATGGTCTACACTTGGGTCTCCGTAGTATATCTGCACTGGGGGTCTCCGGTAGTATATGTCTGCTCTGGGGGGTCTCCGGTAGTATATGTCTGCTCTGGGGGGTCTCCGGTAGTATATGTCTGCTCTGGGGGTCTCCAGTAGTATATGTCTGCTCTGGGGGGTCTCCAGTAGTTATATGTCTGCTCTGGGGGTCTCCAGTAGTATATGTCTGCTCTGGGGGGGTCTCCATTAGTATATGTCTGCTCTGGGGGTTCTCCGTGGTATATGTCTGCTCCTGGGGGTCTCCAGTAGTATATGTCTGCTCTGGGGGTCTCCAGTAGTATATTTCTGCTCTGGGGGGTCTCCAGTAGATATGTCTGCTCTGGGGTCTCCAGTGTATATGTCTGCTCTGGGGTCTCCAGTAGTATATGTCTGCTCTGGGGGTCCTCCATAGTATATGTCTGTCTGGGGTCTCAGTAGTATGTCTGCTCTGGGGGTCTCCAGTAGTATATGTCTGCTCTGGGGGTCTCCAGTAGTATATGTCTGCTCTGGGGGGTCTCCAGTAGTATATGTCTGCTCTGGGGGGTCTCCAGTAGTATATGTCTGCTCTGGGGGGTCTCCAGTAGTATATGTCTGCTCTGGGGGTCTCCAGTAGTATATGTCTGCTCTGGAGGGGTCTCCAGTAGTATATGTCTGCTCCTGGGGGTCTCCAGTAGTATAATGTCTGCTCCTGGGGTCCCAGTAATATGTCTGCTCTGGGGGGTCTCCAGTAGTATATGTCTTCTCTGGGGGGTCTCCGGTAGTATATGTCTGCTCTGGGGGTCTCCGGTATATATGTCTTCTCTTGGGGGTCTCCAGTTATATATGTCTGCTCCTGGGGGTCTCCAGTAGTATATGTCTGCTCTGGGGGTCTCCAGTAGTATATGTCTGGCTCTGGGGGTCCCCTAGTAGTTTATGTCTACACTTGGGGGTCTCCGGATATATATGTCTACACTGGGGGTCTCCAGTAGATATATGTCTGCTCTGGGGGGTCTCCGGTAGTATATGTCTGCTCTGGGGGGTCTCCGGTAGTATATGTCTGCTCTGGGGGGTCTCCAGTAGTATATGTCTGCTCTGGGGGGTCTCCAGTAGTATATGTCTGCTCTGGGGTCTCCAGTTAGTTTATTCTGCTCTGGGGGGTCTCCAGTAGTATATGTCTGCTCTGGGGGGTTCTCCAGTAGTATATGTCTGCTCTGGGGGTCTCCAGTGTAATATGTCGTCTGCTCCTCGGGTCTCCAGTAGTATATGTCTGCTCTGGGGGGTCTCCAGTAGTATATGTCTGCTCTGGGGGGTCTCCATGAGTATATGTCTGCTCCTGGGGGGGTCTCCAGTAGTATATGTCTGCTCCTGGGGGTCTCCAGTAGTATATGTCTACTCTGGGGGGTCTCCAGTAGTATATGTCTACACTGCGGTGATACTACATATGAGGTAAGTTGCTGTGACATTGTGTATGGGGGGCCTCTCTGGCTGATGTGTATGGTAGGTGGGCTCCCTAGGTCCTATACTTATAGTGATATAACCAGTAGGGGGCTCCACCACATGGAAAGCAATGAGAAAGTTCCCCCCTGTCCTCAGCACTACCAGTCCTGGATACAGCTTGTCTCTGGATTTTTACCACTTTTATGACAAAACGTGAGACACTTTTATCACCAACAAAGCGCCAGAGCACCGGCGCCCGCTCTCCTCAGTGCTGTGCGGCTCGTACATACCGTCCTGCACTGGTGTTACTCATGTGCACATGTAGTCACACTCCTCCCCCCTCCCTATATCCCTGTGCCAGTCCCTGACTCTCCTCACTCTCTCCCAGTCATTCCCTCTCCCTTTTCCCCGGAGCGCCCGCTCTCGGGACTCGGATTGGTTGCCGGCGGTCACGTGCGCTGGGGAGGGGAGGTCAGAGAGAGCCCCCAGTTTTGCAGCAGACAGAGGCAGGACAGGGCTCCGCAGAACATAGTGCAGCCCGGGACCAGCCCGACACCTCCGGAGTACCGGGACCATCCGCAGCTACCAGCACTGCCCGGGGTGAGTGCAATGTGAACGCGCACCTAGCACTGCGCTGCACAACGATTTATCACTGCACGGATCGAACGATGAAATTGCTACAATCCCATTGATCGCTACATTCTGTCATTTTTTTTTCAATTTATTTTGCAAGATGACAGATTTTTGCATTATTTAATCTTCTTCTTCTCCTATTGTTTAGGTGCCAAATATGAATCAGTTAACATGAAGTACAATTTTTTGGGTGCATTATGATAGATTTGATGTAAATTGTACAATTTCTGTGACATTTTTCATAACTGTTGTACTGTGAGACGTTACATGGTATTTGGTAAAGTGTTAATTTATTTCTCCAGATGTTTTAGGGACTTGATCTTCTTAATAAGATCTTTTCTGATAAATCATATTTTTGAGATAATCTATACTTGAAGAGATTCACGCGTAGAGCTGCCCAATCATTGAGGATCTCAGTTGGCGATACCTTAAAGGGATTGACAAAAACGTCTGCTTTCTTCTAAAAAAAAATATAACAGCGCCACACCTGACCATGGGTAGTGTACGGTATTGCAACTAAGCTCCATTCATTTCTATACAGCTGAGCTGCAATACCAACACTCACCACCGTCAGGTATGGTGCAATATATTTATTTTTTAATTCAACCTCTGGACAACCCTTTTTAAATTAAAGGGGGGTTTCCAGTGTGATGATAAAAATGGTGAGAGTGGTTTAAAAAAAAAATATATAATTTGTTATCGGGAGGGGGGTTCAAAGACTGCTGCTTTTTGGCACGTTGGAAATGCCGCTCAGCCAGTCATTGGCCGAGACGCGTCACTCTTCAGCAGGTGATTGGCCAGACATTTTTAGTAGCGTCAAGAAAATCCTGGTACGAGTCAGAATGGGAACAGTGGGGGATTTATGCATTTGTATCTTTTTGTATCTTTCATCCATTTATTAAATCTAATGTTTATGGGCAGCATAAACTTCCGTTTTTTGAAACATGCATCTAGACCGACGCGTCGTGCTTTGGTCTGTGTTGGTGATGTGTCATTCGCAGAGAGCCGGCTCTTTCATGTGAATGACAGGAGTCGGCTCCCTGCAGTGAGCTGATGGCTCACTTAACCCCGCCCCTAATCTGATGACCGCACCTCCTTTAATCCGATAAAATCGGGTTAAAAGTGGTGTGAAGAGGGATGACTGAAAGCCGCTCCGGAATCAGAAGAGCCGGCTCTTTTTAATGAGCGGAGCCTAATGATCCAACTCACTAAATAGAGCCGGATTTCCCATCCGTGGTCTCCTCAAGCCACGGGACTTCTCCTTCCAGTATCTTTCACATCCCAGTGTGGCGGCATCATCCAGAAAATAAACTTTCAAGTTGTATAAAGTCACGGAGGCGGAGAGGTCAGTGTTGAAGTCAATCTATTCCTGCCCTTCAGGGCCGAGCTTCACCCCCTCTCATGAAGGACTAACTAATTTTTGAAGATGCCACCATGCAGGGACATCACCTGGAAGGTTTTAAAGTGAACCTGTCACCAGGTTTTACCTCTTTAAACTTCTAGCTCCCTCAGGTAGGGGATGAAATTTCCTTTTTAGAACTTTTGTTTGTCAAATTTTGTTTACATATAAAAAAAAAATCTTCCTCAAAGTTGGGCAAATATGACTCTTCTCATCTCATTTTCACATGAGATGAGTCAAGTTTAGTGATTGTAGGGGTAGTGCCACTTCAGACACGCCAATCTTTGGCTATATAGTACCTAGAAATGTGCTTTTTGATTCATATTAAAGGACATATACCACCAGGATGAAGTATTGTAAACCAAGCACACGGACATACTAGTGTGTTCCCTCCCTGGCAGGATCTGCTCTTCTTATAGCTTCCTATGCATTGGTATAAGAAAAAAAAGCCTTACAAATTATGCAAATTAGCTTGAGGAGCTCCAGGCTCCATTCACACCTATGGAGCTCAGAGCCCCTCAGGCTTATTTGCATAATTTAAGAAGCTTTTTTGTGTAAAAACCCAGACATAGGAAGCAAAAAGAAAAGCAGATTCAACTAGAGGGGGCACACACCAGTATGTCAATTTGCTTGGTTTACAATCCTTTATCCTGGTGGTAGATTTCCTTTAAAGATAAGTATTTACTCTTTCTGATAACATGGCAAATGGCTTTGGGAGCTACAGAAACGGACGTACAGACAACTAAAGACATAGTTGGAAATGCAAGCTGGAGATCAAGTTCCAATTCCTACCTATTTTTTAACTTTTGGCCAGTTCTGTTTCTCACAAAGCCATGGTCTGAAAGATGAGATTCCTATCTTTAATATGACACTGGTAGCATGTTTCTAGGTACTATGGAACCAAAGATAGGGGCTTCTGGAGTGACACTATCCCTGCAACCACGAAACTTGACTCTTCTCATCCCATTTTTACATGAGATGAGTCATATTTGCCAGATTCTTTATAGGTCAATGGGTGAGATTTCACTTAAATTAGAAAGAACATGTCATCCCCTACTTGAGGGGACTAGTAAAGTTCTCGAAAAGGTACCAGTAATGAGGTACCGGTAACCTCCGTTCACTCTCAGTCATTCTCTTGAAAAGTTTTGGAGTAATTTCTGGCTGATCCTTGCTCATGTTCATTTCACCATTTTGCCTCAATCCATTGACCCGTAGGATCCATATGTGTTGGTTCGTAGTCACGGTGACTCAGTGGTTAGCACTACAGCCTTGCAGCGCTGGGAACCTTGTTTCAAGCCCCATCCAGGTCTACATCTGCAAAGAGTTTGTATGTTCTCTACGTGTTTGCGTGGGTTTCCCCCAGGTCCTCCGGTTTCCTCCCACACTCCTAACATACTGGTATAATGATTAGATTGTGAGCCCCATTGGGAACAGGGACCGATTTGGCAAACTCTGTGCAGTGCTGCATAATCTGTTTGCGCTATATAAATAAAGGAATTATTATAGTCATTCCTACTTGGAGTGGGCGAAAGCAGATTACCTCTTAACAAATTAAGTATATTAAATGTTTTATATGCTCCTGCACAAGTCCAGTAGAAGACAATGTGAATGTTGTGCTTTGCTCAGTCTGTTCCCTTGTCTTGAGCGATGGCTCTGTGCCCACACACCACTTGTACCAGGAGATATTAAGAGTTGTTGTGCCAAGTCTGTCTTGGGTTACATACTGTAGGACTTTGTTCTTAAGTTTCCTGTGGGACTTTCCTATGTTCAAGTGTTTACTGTAGGACTTTATTCAATAATTCCCCTTACGGGAAAAAGCCACCTAGCATCAGCTTTGCCCATACACCTAAGAAATGGCTGGAACCGCCAAATTTTGTCAGGACTGTCTAATGTTTATGGGGTTGCACCTACACTTCCTAAAACTATAATATTGGCTTGAACTTTATCACGTTCAAGCCTATAAGAAATAAGCTCATTATAGAGATGTCTACAACCATGATACTCCCCTCTTCTCTTTGAGAATACATGCATGCTCTGCCAAAGCAGTATATGATAACACACTAAGAGCAGCCTGCATTAAAGAAAATCTACCATCCAAATCCATCCTGATAAACCAGGGACACTTACTCGTAGATCCAGGCAGCGGGACAGTGGTAATCTTATATGTTATCCATGGCCTCCTTCCTTCTAGAATCAATGTTTAATAATTTATGCTAATGAGCCTGAAGAGCTATGGGCGTGTTATCAGAAGTCCCTCCGTGTCCTGGCTTCACAAGCTGTTACACTGTGCAGCAGCACGTCTCCTTCAGGATGTGACTGCTCAGGCCTTCTCATCATGTATTACCGGATTGTGGCATAAATACAATGAGGAATAAATTGTTGGGGTTAAGTAGCTGCTTTATGGAACACCTCCTATATAAAAATTATTAAAATATTTTCTTTTTTGGAAATCTTTCTTTTGAAACCCTCCCAGTTTGTTGATAATGTACTCCACCTTACAGGGTTGTGGCGTGATGATTATTTCATCTGGTCTTTATATGACAGGGGTCAGCTTGTCCTGTTGCTTCAATAGAATATCAAAAGCTATTGTTTCGCGGAGCCGTTCCCACTTTTCTATCCTGTGTGTCTTTCCGACTTGGAAATCTGACAATTATACAGATGGTTTTTTAGAAAAAGGAGTAGAATGTGGTGTAGTTTTGAGTAAACTTCTGCAAAGATTCAGTGGTAAATGTTTGCAGATTTTTAAAAAATGCACAGATGGCTGCGCCCCTTCACACCCCTCCACTCCCAAGTGGCGTCAAGGTGGCGTAGTCTCTAGAATAATCGCAGTTTCTTGCAGTGCGCAAGGAATTGGGATTATTCCAGTGCTTTCACGCTAGAAAACGGATGAATCCTTCTTGTAGTATAAGAGTTAAGGGTACATTAACACGAACGTCAGCGTTCTCACCCCTACCCTCTTCACAAAGCAGGGTAGCCGCCATAAAATGGTGAATTATAGGACATGTTCTATATTTCGGCGTGCACAGTTAAGGTGCGGAAACACAACGAGTGCTTACCGCACCGTGACTGAGCGCCATAGACATCAATGGGGACTGATATGCGGCCGCAAATGGTGTGGCCGTGTATCGGTCAACATTACGTTTGTGTGAATGAGCCCTTATACAGGGAATCCTATCTCATATGGGATCACCCACTGGACTGTGTGGTGTAGAATAAGTAAAAGGATTAGAATAAGGCTGGGCTCACATCACGTTATTTGCTTTACGTTGTAAGGATTCCGACTTGTCCTTACAACCTATATGGTACAGACGTATCCAGCTTATACAGTGGGATATATCGCCCAGGGACCCTCCTCCCCCTGAATGCGGGGAGAGGAGTGTACAATTGTCAGCTGCTGGAAATAAACGGGGTGTTTCCCCAGTGATGTCATTGTCCTAATATGAACAGTGACATCACCGGGTCCCCCCTACTACCGAGCGGCGTATGTGCTCGGCGGGGGAGCAATGCAATACGCTGCATCCGCTCCTCATAGCCGTCTATTGCCTCTGCTGAGCGCATACACCGCACATGAAAAGATGTAGCTTGTGTCGGGTGCTTTCCAGATGTATATGCTTAGTGTATACAAAAAATGTGGTGTGAACCCAGCCTAATAAATCGAAACTTAGTAATATATATTGTATATTGCTTTTATATTCTATTACTTTTCTTTCTGATGTATAGTCTCTAAATACACCGATCTATGACTATACACTAACCTATATATGTGCTGCTGACAACTGGGATATAAACCGTTCATGTCATGAGCCATTGCTGTCATTAGCTTAGGGTCAGCAGTCATTATGTTATCAGCACCCTCTCATATACATGGTGCTTTGACTGCTTTTATGTTGTTGTGTTTTGTTTTTTTTTTAATTTAGACTTTTTCCGGGAACTACCAGGAAACATTAAGAAGTTTTAAGGTTTCCTGATTTCTCCAGAAATGGATTTATGCCAATTCACTGCGCAAAATCATCATTAGGCCACGTTACAATGACATTCTTCCTGCATTCAGTAGGGCCTATAGGGCTGGTGCCCTGTGCATTTCACTTGTAGGCACCTACACTCTGTGGTGCACCCTACTATGGCCACGTTTACCCAAATGAAGCCGATCATTTTGCAAAATGGAACCTGTTGCATGGGGCTTCTGACTGCTGAACTGGAGGTCTCTGTGTGTAGGACTATTATGGCAGGACCAGTCTTCCTACACCTACAGTAAACATAAGTCTCTCATTGCTGTGTGCAATTTTAAGGAATTACACACAAGGCATTATGGGGCTTGTAGGGAATTGCTTTCAAAGAGCTACATGTAAACAGGGCTGTGGAGTCTGTAAGCCAAACTTTTGACTACAGACTCCTCAAGTTCTCTAACTTTAACTCCATCTCCACCAAAATGATCATCAACACCAACTCCACATTGCTGTTTTTCTTGATCACTTGAGCAGTTCTGAGATAAATGCATACATTCCTTCCCAGTGCCTTATTCCTCTGATTTGCAGCAAATGAGTTTTACTACTGAGCATGTACATAAAGTGGAGCCACATTCATGTCAACTAAAGGCCTGTCAAGCCACAAGTTGTGGTCTGCACCCTGCTGACAGTCGGAGTCCAATGAGCACTTCTATAACTGATAGAAGCGTTTATTGGTGCAGAGGGGTCCTGGTTACTGATGTGGCCCCTTAATGTTGAGCAGTGTGACATATATCCTCAGATCAGGAATACAACAGACATTTAAAGGAAATCTTTAAAGGTTATCTTTTTTTTATTTTTTTTTTATTTAATGTTTGTGGAGTTGGTCCATTTCCTAAAGACTCCGACTCCTACAGCCCTGAACGCAAAGTATGATTGGGCTTGTAGGAAACCACTAGCAAGTATGAACCCTCTGGACCCTTTTATTCTTTCTCATGTTAGGCTCTGCACACTGGAGGTGCATATAGATGAGAATGTGCAGTGATCTCTGAACAAGAAGACTGTGGCCACTCATTGCATTTGGAAATAGAAAGTCGGCCCATGTGATCCATGTCAGCCAGAGCAAGAGGAACTTCATCTACTGACTATCTGATCTGGCACAAGAGGAGATAGCAACTGTATGCTGTAATAGCAGAAATTATCTACTTAGATCATCCCTGTTAAAGAGTTTGACCAGTAACACTTAAGTTTTTTTGTTGCTGTCCTGCTGTGACGGTTGGTTGGGAGAATGTCCCATGGTGTCCTGCATTGTCTTCTGCCTCCATCTCTGTCTAAACAAACCTACCTTTGCATTGTTCCCCTGCAGTCTGTCAGGCTTCTAGGATGGTGAACACCCTGGACCACCGCGGACGATGACACAAGCCAGCACCTGGGACCGGAGTCTAAGTTTAAGCGGGTTGGACTTGCTGCGGTGTGGTGCCACCAGGTCTTTCCACAGGCGTGACTTGGCCGCGGTGGCAGCCAAGGCAAGGTACAGAATCGGCAGGCGATCTCGTGGTCGGGGACAGGCAATAGGTCAATACAGGCGGCAACGGTTCAGGGTCTGGGACGGAGCAGGAGGTCAGGGCTGGCAGCGGAGGAGCAGAATCGAGAATAGGTCCGGGGTCACAATGGGAGGTCAATTCACGGAAACAGGTTGCAGGTAACAGCTTTCTCTTAGGCTTGAGGACAGGAATAGGCTATACTTTATCAGAATTGGCAGCCAGCCAGCACCAATTATTGGCGCGCTGGCCCCTTAAATGTCCGGAAGCCGGCACGCACACACCCCAGGAGGCGGGGACGCAGCAAGCACTGGATCGAGGAGAGGTGAGAGATGTGACAGGGGCCGGGGGCACACGGAGGACCACCTGTACCGAGGTAGCTTCTCCCCTTGGCTGGCCAAAGACAAGGACCACAATATGATGGAGGACGGGAGGCCACAATATGTGTGACCGGAAATATATATACAGCATATAAAGCTCAGCTTAGTCCAACAAGCAATAAAATTCTATCTAAGTCACTTATAAGTTGACACTCTGCATTAAAAGCTGTGGTAACTAACAGCACATGTTACAGGTGTGTATGTGTATATATAATATATATATATATATATATATATATATATATATATCTCACATGTTACAGGTGTATATATATAGTAAATCCACATTTATTAACAGTGCACTGTACTTCCGTAACCCTAGTATTTCCTATCCAGTGCTGTCCGGCCTCTCACTATTATAGAGTGTTAGCAGCAGGACGTCTTGCCTGTCCCTATTTAGAGACGCTCCCGGATATTCCTGGGAACAGGCAAGTGTAGCCCTTTATTATAGCTCCCTAGACTTAACCTCTTGAGAGAAGGCATGCGGCTTCTTACTGGACCTCCGGCCTCCTATGTGTAACACTCCGCAGTTTCCACATCTGGATAAGTACTGTCTGTATTTGATATTCACTTAATAATCGCTCAAGGTTTTGATGGTTAATAAATCTTTAGTATGTAAACAGAGATTTCAGGATATTATCATCATGAGCGGAATTTGACCCCTGGCGAGGAGCAATAGTCTCGGGTCTCTGAGCAAATTCCTCTCCTCTGTTGTAGATGGAGGCAGGTTCGTGAATACACTTGACACCATCTTTGTAGTAGAGTTCAGGTCACGCTTTATCTACAAACCGCGTCTCCAGTTAGATTTCTTTCTGTGAGCCCATCCTACTGGAATAGGCCCTGATAGTTTCCAAACTGTGTTGCTTTCCGCTGTACCTCTAGGGTCGAGTAAAGGGTTAGGGACTGGGCTCTTATCCTCTCCAACACTGTCTACAAAGAAAACGTACAAAGAAATGTACGTCTAAGGCTACATTCACACGAACGTATGGGGGATGTATATACGTCCCCCATACACCGCAATGGCCTTATAGCACCGTACGGGAGCGGTACGTTGCAGCACAGGTGCCCGTAAAAAAAATAGGGCGTGTCCTATCTTTCGACGGAATACCGGGCCCTATGCTACTCTATGGTGAGGGGGCGGTGTTTGAGCGGCGCTCCCCCTCCTCCTCTCCCCGGCGCCGATGTATCCCCACCTTACTACGGCACGGAGTGAATGTAGCCTTAGGCTGGGTATGTTCATTTAGGATGAAACGAGCTGCTCTCCCTCTTATTCCTTTACTACTACTGCCAACACCACCTCTTTCTATCTTTCAATAGACATTGATCCATAGATTCTGGTAGTTGAAATTTTTCTCTATTTTCCATACTTTCTAAGCAAAGTCAAAAGTTTTGGTACCTTACTGTGATATGGGCAGTAGCAGATCATCTGCCCAAGCCATGGACCACCCATCTGACAGTAGAGCCTACTTAGTATAGGTTAAAGAGGAACTGTGATGGTGATTTGGGACACTAAACCACCCACAGGTATGGACCAGTCCTTATGGACCAGTGGTTAAGTGTCCCACGTTGCACTTTAGCCAGTCCCTCTTTGCCTGCTGTTAAGAAAAAATAAAAAAAAAAACCTTTATACTTGGTTAGAGATGGGTCTGATTAGGCACACCCATCACTGGTGCTCTCTGCACCTGTGCAGTAAGATTGCTTGGTACCGCTCAGGGCTGGAGAGCAACTTCAAAATTGGCTCAAAGGTGGTGAAAGATCTTCAATACGTTGGACAAGTTGTCGGCCAAACTCGCCTGTTAGGCCTGTGCATGTTGGTTAATCTTTCTTTTTTTCAACAGTGATGTGTTATTCTCCAGTAAGTATGCATGTATATGAGGTTGTCTAAAGGAATAGCCACAAAGTGTTCAGCCACAAGCTATGCTCAGATTTTGGCTTTGTTCAGACCTTGTTATTTGCCTCAGTCGGGAGCATATATTGGACATGGATCTCAATGTGTTGATCATTTCATTGGAATCTAATTACTAGCTGTGTATCTGTTTAATGTATTGTTATTGTTTTTCTATAGTAGTTTTTTTTTTTTTTTTTTTTTTAACGTTTGAGAAGACCATAGGAAAATATAGCAAATGTATAGCCCGATATAGTATATAATACTAATTGGGTATACACTGAATGGATACTACAGATCATGAAGCAAGACATGTCCAGCCTGTCTAACCAGTTATAACTTAGCTAAGGGTGGCTCTCTTCCTTCATAGATTGTTGATTATGTTTCTCACATGTGGCAGAAATAATCACTTTAAGTAGCATTTGAGGAATTATTTTTAAGTTCTAAGTTCACACATCAATGTTCCTGTTGACATGAATGGAGAGTGCCCACGCATTGACCGGAAAGTAGACCCTCTCAGTTCAAGAGAGATCTTAGATCATGAGTAAAGTGTACAGCCGAAACGCGTTGATCACTGAATGTGATACCACAGATCATGAAGCCAGACATGTCTTACCAGTTATAACTAAGCTTAGCGTGGCTCTCATCCTTCATAGATTGTTGTTTGTATTTCTCATATGTGAAAGAAATAATCAATTAGCATTTGACGCATTATTTTTATTCAAAAAGTTCTGCCATTGATACTGTAGAACTATGATATCACAGCAGTTTCCCAGTTGATATGGATGGAGAGTGCCCACGCATAGTCTGAAAAGTGGGCCCTGTTCTTGAAAGATCTTAAGATCAAGTGTTAGCCGAAACGCGTTGATTTTCACGTATTGTGCATGTTTTTACTCAGCACAGTGGAGCTTTTACTAGTCTGTATTTGACTGCCCATATTTCAGGGATACCGGGCACCAACCCCACTTTCCAAACACCATCCAAGTGGTGAGATGGTGTCTTACCATAAATACAGGAGATGTGAATACCCTTTTTAAGTAACCTAAAGTGTAATAGTCATTGGGGCACATTCACTTACCCATCCGGAGGAGTTCACCAAAGTGCAATGTCCGTGCATAATGCATTGTGCCGTGAATCAGTAAGATTGTGCGCCCGATTTCCTCCGTGTGTCGCTTCCCCCCTCAGGTCCGCTCGCGTTCACCTTCTTCTTCCTGGTGCATGTAAGTGCATTGTCTTGTCACACAATTTGAAAGTTAAATCCCGCGCTCAGTCCGAATCAGTCGGATCGTCCAACGTCCCCCCCGATTTCTGTCGCCTGAAAGCCATCACGATAGCGCCAAAATCTGATCGCATGCAACACAATCCCCTGTTTAATACCTGGCATAGCCGCGCAAAACCCGAAAACATTGGAAAGTCTGACAAAGTGTGATCCGCGACCCTTAGTAAATAAGCCCCATTGTATCACAAATTCTGCTTAGTTTATAAAAAAAATTAGACTGCATAGCTTCCTCCATATTAACAGCTTTAACTCTCTGTAGATATCTGTATTCAAGCCTGTATAGTGTTGCTCTTTGGAGGTTAAGATCTAATCTCTGTGTGGTTGTTTATACAGCTCTGAGCAGTAAAGATTAACCCTTTTTGCTCTCTACCTGGCTATAGAATTCTATGAGCACAATTTTCTAACAGATCTTTGTATGTATTTGTTTCTGCTCAGTCCCTGAAACGGGGAAAGAAACAATTCTATTATAAAGAAGTACTTTTAGAATCTATTTTCGGACCGAAAGGGTTAATACTCACTGCTCAGAACTGTGTAAACAAACTTTAGGAGAGCAGAAATCATCTGGCTGGAATATAGATTTTCCTTATCAACGGAGAGATAAAGATGTTACTAAGAAGAACTTTGCTGCCTGTTTCTTTACAAACTGTGTAGAATTTCTTAATCAATTATATTAGAAAACTGTTCACCACGTCCCCCTAGGACTAGGTGCTATGTTAAAATGATCTCATTTATTCAATATCTAATTTCATTCACATTTGCCTATGAAATTTAGTTAAACATGCTGAATATGAACTAGAAATACAGATATCTGGCTGATGTTCATCTAATGTATATGGGCACTTCATTTGGCACATACAGTAGAACGTACTTCAAGGAAGCGGATCCAGAGTCCGGCTTGGCTGCTGAGGTCTTCAAGGATGACGAATCGTACGCTGGAAGAATAGTTGTGTGATTAGTCACTCCTCTCACCAAATGCATTTTCTGGTTTCACTTCTAAATCAATTCCCTATTCTGATACTTTAATTAAAAGTAATAGTAATTAATTCCAGTAGACGTGATGATCGTTAAATGTTTATGGTCCTAACGTTAGATCTCCTCGGATTATGAGATTACGTAGCTACACAAAGTCTGTTAACTTTTGTGCTTAAAGGGAATCTGTCACCATAAAAATGCTGTCCAATTGGCAGGCAGGAGGAGCTGGGCAGGTTATGTATATATAGTGTCCTATCTGCAGGCAGCATGTTATAGAGCAGGAGGAGCTGAGCAGATTATATCTGCAGGCAGCATGTTATAGAGCAAGAGATGCTGCACAGATTGTACATAGTGTCTTATCTGCAAGCTGCATGTTATAGAGCAGGAGTAGCTGAGCTGATTGTGTGTGTATATATAGTGTCCTATTTGTAAACCGCATGTTATAGAGCAGGAGGAGCTGATTGTAAATAGTGTCCTATTTGCAGGGCAGCATGTTATTGGGCGTGGGGATCTTAAAGGGTTTTACATACTGTTCAATCTGCATGTTATAGAGCAGCATGAGCAGAGAAAACCTTAAAGGACATCTACCACCAGGATAAAGGATTGTAAACCAAGCACACTGACATTCTGGTGTCTGTCCCCTCTGGCAGCATCTGCTCTTCTTTTAGTTTCTTATTCCCTGGTTTGTACCAAAAGAGGATTGTAAAATTATGCAGGGACTACAGGCTCTATAGGTTTTACAGGCTCATTTGCCTTAAAGCCTTTTATTCTTAAAAACAGGATTGTAAAATTGTAAGGATTGTAAAATTATGCAGGGACTACAGGCTCTATAATAAGGATTGTAATATTATGCAGGGACTACAGGCTCTATAATTATTTTGTGTGAGGGAGGGGGGCTGGTGCGTGCTGTGTATAGGAGAGGGGGGCTGGTGCGTGCTGTGAGCGGGGGAGGGGGCCTGGTGCGTGCTGTGAGTGGGGGAGGGGGGCTGTTGCGTGTTGTGAGCGGGGAGGAGGCTCGTGTTTGTTGTGAATGGGGGATGGAGACTTATGTTGTATGTAGGGGATAGGGTCTGGTGTGTGTTGTGAGCAGGGAGGGGGCTTATGCGTATTTTGAGCAGGGGAGGAGGCTTGTTCGTGTTGTGAGAGGGGGATGTCAGTATCGAGCTTGTGTCTAAGGGAGGGAGGGGTTACAATGCAATGTCTATACATGTACACTCATATGCCTTGTGTTATATGTGTAGGTCCACATGGATACATATGTGGCTAATTTGGTCCCATTGGCTGATCTCTTTTTTGACCTTTTCTGTTTGATGGCTCAATTGGTCCATGCATTCCAGCTGTGGGTGTGTGATAAAGCCTCACTGTGGTTTTTCTTCCCTTATTTTTTATATTTGCCAGTGTACGTGGAGTGCGTCCACACTTACAGGGTGCATCGCAATCAGCTTTGAGCTGGTTTTAGGAGCTGCTGCAGGACTTAATTCAAATTCTTATGACACACACATGAGCTACTGCATGAACCTCATAAGACATATTCAAGCTTGTGTAGAACCTCAGTATAGGAGACTCCTGTGCTGCTGCAGAACCTCTTAGGCTACATTCACACGAACGTATGGAGGACGTATATACGGCCGACGTATATACGGCTGATATACGTCCCCCATACACTCCTATGGGCGCACGGCACCCTACGGGAGCGGTACGGTGCCGCACGGTTCCGTACCCGGGAATAAGATAGGACCTGTCCTATCTTTTCCAGTAATACGGGGCCGTGCGCCATAGGTTGCTATGGAGAAGGGCGGGGGTGATCTGCGCTCACCTCCTCCTCCTCTCCCCGTACACTGCCGTTGCCCGCTACGGTACGGTACGGGCGGGCAACGGCAGTGTGAATATAGCCTTAGGCTGGCAGCACATTTGGCATTTTGAACCCGTTTTTGGGTCGTAGTCCTTGTGCGTGGAAGTCCTTCACCATGGTAGGATAGTCCCCGAAACGCTCTTTATTAAAGGTGAAGTCTCGATATTCGTCCATGTAGTCGATGTCATTCCACTGCACGTCCTGGAACGTATTATAGGAATAGGAGACAATTACATTAAAAAAACCTGCATTATCGTAAAAAAAAAAAAAAAAAGAGATATGTATGTACCTCATTACATATCAACAAACAGAACAGGATCCGTTTTCTGGTATTATTGGAGAGATGAATGAAGATATTAACTGGACACAATGGAAGACATTTACCTTACCTTGCACGTCAGTTTTATAGTAGACACAGCATAGGGAAATAGTCGCAATTCCTGGCAAACAGTCAGGAATTGTGACTTTGTCTTGGTGCCACTTTCTCCCGATATCTTCACCAGGTCTCACATAGAAGAGATATTATTCCAGCAGTGAAGCACACCTCTGGAATAACTACGTTGATTACGCCAATCTTAAGAAATTCCCCAAAGTATCAGTTTATACATGAGCAACCTATGGTTGTATTGTTTTAAAGGACATCTACCACCAGGATGAAGGATTGTAAACCAAGTACACTGACATACTGGTCTGTTCCCCCCTCTGGCAGGATCCACTCTTTTAGATCCTTAGGCACTTGTTTTTATGGGGAAAAAAATATTTAAACATTATGCAAATGAGCCTCCAGGCTCCATTGACATCTATGGAGCTCGGAGCCCCTCAGACTCATTTGCATAATTTTTACAATCTTTTTTTCTTAAAAACAAGTACCTAAGAATCTAAAAAAGTGCAGATCCTGCCATAGGGGGCACACACCAGTATGTCAGTGTGCTTGGTTTACAATCCTTCGTCCTGGTGGTAGATTTCCTTTAAGCACCTAATGGTATTGGAGTAATTTATATTGTTGTTTTTTGAGTATTATATGGTAGTATTATTAGGTTTTATTTTTGCATCTTATGATGGGATTTGAGCACTTCTTGGCGGTATTATTCAAACAACTTTTTGTGATATTTGCAATACTTGGTATCGGATTTATAATAAAAGTTAACACTATATGGTAATTTTATATTAGTTCTTTATGGTGGTTTTTATTTAGGCATAACGTGTCACTACGCACCATAATATGCATTTTAATAGTGGCGACTGTATATTATTTATGGGGCCGATGTATGGCCTTGTTATTTGGGCACCATACTGTGCACTGCATGAAAGGAGTATTCCACACAATGCCAAATATTGTTCATTTTGTGCTCCCTCTTTCTGATGATCCCATTAGGGAGCCCCCCACTAATCTAGCATTTGTCCCCTATCCAGTGCTTATACACATATCCCCTATATATGTAGTATATACCCATAAAGAACATATCCATCATCTCCCATGTTTCAGTTGGAAAATTCTTGTGGATGAAACTTCCCATTAATTTCCCACAATTCTCCATAATTAAATCAATGCTTAGCCCAGCAGATAAATCTCAGACAGAGGAACACATTTGTGAGCCTATGCATCATGGTAATGCGTTTATCATGATGGAGCATCTTCTGATCCCGCCAGATGGACAGCTGAGCCACAAACCTGATTAGCTTGATAGACCCTCAATGAATCCCCGTAGACTAAACTTCAAAGCCTTCGCGTGCGGGTGGAAATATTAGTGCTGAAATGTAAAGATACTTAGGGAAGACCATAATGTAGGACTAACCAGATTGCTGCTGCTGCCCCACCATCCTTCAAGGGGGATTATTAGATTTTGGGCAGCTCAAAGTGTACGGAGGAGTTCTCTCGCTAGGACAGGCTAATGGGAGACAACTCCTCGGGAAGCTACAGACTAAACCACACGGTTACAAGTATAGAGCCCTTAAAGGCAAAGCTTTAAATATAAATGGTCTCCTATTTTCTATAAGGTCATCTGTCTAACTGTGGAACAACTGTGCCTTTTATGGAAAAACCTCTCAGGAATGAGTTGGTGTCATGGTCGGACCCCTGTCTATTCATGGGAGAGCCTCTGAAGAACGAGAAGTAGGTCTCATAGCAGGATCCCTGTGCCTCTATGGAAGAGCCTCTGAAGAACGAGAAGTAGATCTCATGGCAGGACCCCTATGCCTCTATGGACTCTATAATAAGGATTGTAAAATTATGCAGGGACTACAGGCTCTATAGGTTTTACAAGCTCTTAAAGCCTTTTATTCTTAAAAACAAGAGCATAAGAAAAGTGGCTCCTGCCAGGGGGGGGGGGCACACCAGTATGTCAGTGTGCTTGGTTTACAATCCTTCATCCTGGTGGTAGATTTCCTTTTAAGTCAATATTTTCTTAAAAACTGTGTGATAGTAGCCTGTCAAATTTTCATGACATACAGATCAACAAAGACTAAATGCTGTTCGCTTACCGCATTCAAAATGTGGTGGATCCTAAATCTGCAGCACATTTTAATCTCCTGGAGGAATAATACAAAGTATATATTCTTCTTTTTTTAAAATTAGTGGTTAAAGTTGGCAAGTAACATACAAGTAAAAAAAATCTTAAATCCAAATCCTTAATTCCTGAGAATTTTCTTTTTCTCACTTTATCTTTATTCCCACACACCCAATTGTTTTCTTTTTATTACACCCTCTGTTTTCCCACAATGACAGCCGGATACACACTTTCACATTTCCATGCTGCATGCTGTTTCCTATGACCGATCCAAGTGACCTGCTCACTCATGTACTAGACGAAGTCCGTAGTCCGTGGAACATATTTGCAGCTATATACTTTCCTTTATCAGTTTCACATCTACAAAAAATTAGTTTAGTTTTAGGAGGCAAGTGAGAAAATTACATTTAAAGGACATCTATCACCAGATCAAGGACTGTAAACCAAGCACAATGACATACTGGTGTGTGCTTCCTCTGTGCAGGATCTGCTGTTCTTTTAGCTTTTTATGCCCTGGTTTTTTAAAGGACACCTGTCATCAGGTCTGTGTCACTAGTCCTGTCACCACTACCTGTTGGAGCAGCTCACAAGGATCCATCCCAGCCTTTATCTAGTTATTACATACATTAATCATTGTAAAATCATCTATTTTTTATCATGTAAGTGAGGCTGGTCACATGGTCAGAGGCAGTGATGTCACCCCTGTTACCCCTCCCCTCTCCTCCCTCTGCTCATGTCTGTGTGTAATGTATAGTAAAGCATTGCTAGTGTCTGTGCTTTATCTGCTGACATGCTGCATCCTCCTAATATACAGGTGAGAGACACAGACATCAGCTACACATGAATCTGACATGTTCTGCTGTAACATGGCTGCTGCCTGGAGCTGCTGTATCTCTCCTATATACACACACACACATGCACACACAGGCTGCAGGGGGCGTGGCCACCAGCACCAGGAAGCACATCATTATACAGCCTCACATCATTATACAGGCTGTCAGTCAAGCACTGGGGGTGTGGCTAGGTGCCTCCCACTCATGAATAGAGTGGACAGCTTGAATATGCTAATGCTTCATTGGACATTTCACAGGTAATTTGCATACGGCTTTAGGACCTCATTGCTTAGGATTACAGGCATGTAGAGGGACAATGAAGGGATAGAGGCAATGCTCTCTAATGGCAGTTTATGTATATATATTTAGTTTAGGGGGCTTATTTTGCATGACGGGTTCTCTTTAAGAAAAAAAGGACGTTAAAATGTATGCAAATGAGCCTGAGGGACTTCGGGCTCTATTAGCTCCTGTGGAGCCCCTCAGGCTCATTTGCATAATTTTAAAATCCTTCATCTAGTGACCGTTAAAAACTATCCTTCTAGTTGTCCAGTCCTAAACTTCATCTTGGACGTATCCTTATAAAAAGTGATCTGTACATACAGCACCAGAGCGTGCTTCACATTATATTTCTAATGCATCACATAGGTTTCGTGTATGTATAATGAGTAAGTGTTTGTACTGTTGAGTGATGATGTTCTGTGCTTTGTCTAAGTTCAGACATCAGAGTTGTCCCATGTGACACTGTTACCTGCATGTGTGCCGATCCCTGATCCATGTCGATTTAGAGGACCTTCACACTCCACATGAGACAAGATCTAGGGATGACCTCTATTTGCTCTTTGTCAACATTCACATTTGACTTTATTTTATGATATTTATGCATTTTGCATCGGCTGGTATATTTCCCTTTTAAAAACCCCAGTTCCGAATCAAAGGTATTAACTTTTGTCTAGAGCAATGGAGCTGGTAACATTGGTCTATAGTTTTGTTGTAAAAGATTAAAGGGGAATTCCAGAAATAAGTATAATTCATATACAAATGGGTATAATGGGTAAAATATAAGCTTGTATGTAATTAGTTGTTGTTAAAAATTTTGCTTCCATTAGCAGAAAAATGCTGTGGACATACACTATAATGAAGAATTAAAATGCTGCTGGCCCTTTTAATCAGTCTGTTGATTTCCTCCGCGCGGAGCAGGACAGAAGATGGCCGCTGGTCACATGTCCTCATCACATGTCCTGCACCTGCCTGGACAGGTCATGTGATCATCATGAAATTAGGCTGTGGTGGGTTGGTTGCAGTGCATCCAACCGACCATGGCCGATGTTGTGGTGATGGCAGTTACACATCATTACTATGGTAACAGAGCAAGACCGTCTGTTAGATTATCACTGGGAGCAGAGCATAAGAGGTAGGAGGAGTTACAGAGGACTTAAGGATCATGGGTCCTTCAGAGAGGCCATAAAATTTTGTCAATCATAAGATCAAACTATTTAAGATCCATTTTGTGACTAATGACATTGAGTTTTGTTATATTCATTTATTTATAGCATTATGGGTTTTTGTATCAGACGTTCCATATTCCTGGAATACCCCTTTAAGTATAACTTTTCAATTATTTATTGAAACTCCTTCTTGTTCAGAGTTTAGGGGGGAGTTTTATCGGGGCTTGTATGCCAGCTCTGAAATAATCACTACCTCAACTCTAGTAATTGCAATTAGTTTCCCCCGGTGCCACCTCCACTCCAAGTGGTCGTGAAGGGGCGTCATGCCAGGTGGGGGAGTGAGCTGGCGTGGGGGATTCTAATATCCGACACCAGACAGGGGTCAGAAGAACACACTTTGACTCATGTAGTCCAATGGGCATACTTGGTGCCGGGCAAAGGCTTCATAGACCTCAAACTATAGTCTGTGTCCTCAAAAACGTTTCTAACTGGGGCACAATTTTTAACGGATCAGTTGCATGGTGCCTTAAAATAATGACCGTGGTCACTAATCTATTAAAAATTACTGCATTTATGCAGATGTGTGTACCATCCACTTGGGTGGCGCACAGCCTATTTGCACTTTGGTTTGCCGCTGGTCTTAGGAGAGAGCTAATTGGTCTTCAAAAATTAGAAAATACAAAAAGGTTTAAAAGGGTTTTATGAGGAAATGTCTGATCTTTGAAGCTACGGTCATACAAGGCACTTGCATTGCAATTAGAAACCCAATGCATATTGCCATAGGATGGGCTTGGCCCAATGCCATATGCGTTTCCCGAGTGTCTTTCACTCAGTATGACCGATCCCAGGAGTCCATTCAGTATGGGGCAGGTTAGGGAGACTTGAAGACCCCAATCCTGCCAATGGATCCCAGAATTAAACAATTATCCTGAATAAATCTAAATATTTCTCCTCATAAAACTCCTTTTAAATCCATAAAAACAAGTTACCGAATACCATCCCCCACAAAGCTAGATCTCTGTTTTCTAAGCTTATACCTCAAAAATCATGTCGTAATTGGATTTTAATTTTAACATTTTAATTTTTTTGGTCATATTGCAGTGCATTTTCTTTCATTATATTTGCCATACCACATCTTATTTTTTTTTTTTTTTAATTGACAATCAACTTTATTGAATAGAACAATGAGACATTTCAGTTATTTACCGGTAATCCTTTATTTTTTGCATTTATTCTGAGCCAAATGCCTGGTTTCAGTTGAAAAAGTGTTAAAAATACTAAAATAATTAACATGGATATATCGGAGGCGATAAAGCCTGTTCTAGCATCTGCATGTGCCGCTTAATGATATATGACTGCATGGGGCTCAATTTGCTGATGTGAATAGCTAAGTGCTACTATGGTAATGGGGAAGACTATAGGAAGCCGTGGCTTCGGCCTGAAGTGACATAATTCCCCTTGTCACAGCGCTGCTAATTGTTGGAGCCGATCCTTGCTGTGCCCACGCCGGTGCCATACTTCTTGCACCCACTGTTCCAGAATAAACCAGCAACATCTGCCCGCAGAGTTGTGTGCGCTAATACGAGCTTCTACCTGCCTAATTACGGCTATTAGCATTTTCCAGCTCATCTCACTTTTCTTGCTGGGTGAGCTGTGCTGCTTCAGCACAAATAATCCGTGCGTGTGCGGCGTGCGTCCTGGGCACTGTACATGTACATTCCTTCCCCGCTATGTCATCCTAGAAGAAGAAATGAAAGCACCTCATCGATGACATAACAGCAAAGTTTTCAACGCTGATGCAGCAGGATGACTTGTAGACATGTTCTGAGGAAACGTGACTGTACTAAAAGATCTACGCCTGAGGAACATTATTTTACACTACGGCACGCAACAAAATCCAGTGACTTATTTTATATAGGAAGTGGCAGTATGATGCCAGACGCAGGACTCCTAATATTTCCAGGAGAATAGTTCAGAAATGATTCTCTCACAGTTGACATAGTGTTCTGCCTCACCCGAAGGTTCTCGTTGTCATAAAATAAATTATACTGAATACCAAATGGATTAGTGTTGTCTACTATCCTACTCCGGACTTCGCCAGATGGGGGACAAAAGAGCACACTTCTCCCTGACATGGCTCTATGGGTACACTTGGGGCCTGGGTCAAAAACTTCACAGACCTCTGGTGCACTCGGGACCAAAGACTGTTGCCCACAAGAAATTTGCCCAATGACTGGATTTCCCAGATCGAACCTGGACCACTGAACTGAATAGACATGTCAAGTTCAGTTTGGTTCAGCGATGCCAGGCTAAGTCCAGGAAATCCTGCAAAAGTTTGTCAGGCTAAATTTGTTTATGGGCAATGGGCTTAAAGGGAACCTGCCATCGGAAATTGGCCTAATAAACCACTACCAGTATATTGTCAAACAGCTTTATACCTTCTAGTTTTTTTTTTTATGGTGCATTGTGGTGGCATCATCTAGAAAACCAATTTTGAAGTGAGATGTAAATTAGTTCTATAAAGTCAAGGAGGCGGAGATTTTAACACTGAAGTCAAGGTGTGGAGCTCTGAATGCCTCCTCCTCTGTGATTAACATTGTACATCTGACTTTAAGAAATCTGGTTAGTGATGTCTGTGGATGTAGGACCATCAATTACAGTGTCTGAGACTTTTTGAGAAAGGGAGAGCTTGACTTCAGTGTTAAACTCTCTGCCTCCTTAACTTTATACAACCAGTTTATCAAAGTTTCATGAAATAAACACGATCTGGGCGGTGATCAGCTTTTTACCAACATTATGGTGGTGGTTTATTAGGTAAATTTCTCCTGACAGGTTCCCTTTAAGGTTACATGCTTACAAACTTGCCAGTACACGCTAACATATTAATTGCAAAAAACCCTATGTACATGAACGTGTTTTCCATGGATCTGAGTGGAGGCTGTAGAAACTCAGTGCCGGTCCTATGCTTGCCAGTGTTTGTGGCTCATGTTGTCTCATGGAAATGTATGGAAATGTGAAAAATATGTATGCCACACGGGTGTCATTGGTATGCTATCTGCTTACGCGGATGAGTCTCATGGGGTGACCGTTAAAGGAGTTAGGACACCGTTTGCCAGCCTTCCATTTTTTTAAAATTTGTGAATAAGCAAAAAAATAGGTGACATATGGATAACACATGGAGCATTTTTTGAGGACATACTGAACAGTTCTCAATGGATTACACAATGAAAATACAGGGACTGCAAAAAAAGTGGACCACAGGTCCTTTGTTTGCACCCGAGTATAGCACATGTTCATTGCTTGTAGCATTAGGCAGGTGACATGCTGATCAGATCCACCAAGAAGATTGAATAGCAGCCATCTGTCATCAACCAGTCGAAAACCTTCCATGGCTTTTGGCTAGAATTCTTGACCAGAATCTGCTGATTACTCCATCCAAACATGCATCTTATCTTATTTTATCTGTCCAGGATTCCTCATAGGAATTCCTTCTCTTTCAGTGCCGCGTTCACACGTTGCGTTTGATTGCCGTTTTGAGACGCGTTTCAATGGCTTCCCCCGTGATAATAAGATGAGTTATCATAGCGTTTCCATTACCTTTTCTATACGCGATGGGAGAAGCCTTTGGGGGAGATTTATCATAAGTCCCTTAGAGCAGAACTGCTGAATTTTTTTTTTTTTTTGGACAACAAAGACCATTATTCTCTGTAGAAGAAAACCTTATGTCTGTGTGCCGTGTGTATACAATCCCCTGTCAGTCACACACTCTCTTCTGTGCGGAGATGCGTGCCAGCTGCACACTACTCGGGAGGCATGAGCAACGTAGGAGGTGATGAGTAACACATAGGAAGTTTCCACTGATGCAGATGTGTTATTTATTTATAAAAACCAGCGCAGGACAATGAACGGATCAGACCCTGATGGCAGCAGATGTATGGAGCAGTCCGCTATAAAATGGAAAGACCCTCTAATACATGAATTGTAATAGATAATAATAATGGGGCACATTTAGTTACCCGTCCCGTCGTGATCTCCGCTGTGCGTTGTCCGACGAGGATTCGGGTCTTCCACAATTCACTAAGATTGTGCGTCCAATTTCCTGCATCTGTCGCTTCCCCACTGAGGTCCGCCGGAGTTCACTTTCTTCTTCCCGGTG
Source organism: Engystomops pustulosus (assembly GCA_019512145.1). Classification (NCBI taxonomy): domain Eukaryota; kingdom Metazoa; phylum Chordata; class Amphibia; order Anura; family Leptodactylidae; genus Engystomops; species Engystomops pustulosus. Next base: position 19,748,959 of record CM033647.1, read on the forward strand.
CATGTGAGTGTTGGTCTTGCGACACAATTTGCTTTTTAAATCCCGCGGTTTGTACAAATCAATTGGGTTATCCGACAGCCACGCCCCCAATTTGTGTCGCATGCAAGCCGGCGCCGATGCGCATGAATCCAATTGCGTGTGCCAAAACCCCGGGGCAATTCGGCGCAAAACGGAAAAAACCCTGCAAAACCCGATGAAAATGAGTCCAATGGACCTTTAGTAAATGTTTCCCAATAAGGTGTGATCTAGTCATATATCACTAGCTATACCCTATATTACACCCCAAATTGTATTTTCTGTTGCAGATTTCATCCAATATCACTGATTCCCTGTGTCATGCTGAAAACATGATTACAGTATAGATGTCAGGGTAGGAGGAGAAAAGAGGCTACTGGGACATGGAGTAGCCGCGACGTGTAGCCTCCATGTCCTGCTACTCCACGCCCCCGTAGCCACTTAAGAAAATTTACATATTAGGGTATTAAAGTTTTAAAAAGATAGCAGGGACGTGAGGATTAGCTCTAAAAAGGGCTACTACATCCACCTACCACCCGATCTACCTTTATAGTTAGAATCGTGGTGGTAGGTTCCTTTTAATTCAACTCAGCATTTTATATCAGTACAACAGTTTTGGGTTCGGTCTGGTCAATCATGCTTTTGATGAAAAAAAAAAGTAAATTTTGGGGCTACAGGCTTTAGTTTCACTCATGTATTCTGATTGGGGAGGAGCGGGTAAGTCACCGCCTCAAGAAATTCATATTCCTTGAGAACAAAAGATTGGACATGTTCAAATTCATCATGCCCTGTCCTACTGTTTCCTGTCATCTCCCTTTGATGGAAATGGGGAGGTCCTAATGCACTTAAAGGAAATTTACAATAAACTTCCAACATGATAAAACTGTGAGAGCTACTCAAGTGTGTGTGTGTGTGTGTGTGTGTGTACATATATGTGATATATATATTTGGTATCCATCGCCTCCTTCCTTCTAAAATGTGTATCTGCGGCACGTAGGGGCTCTAGTAACACCACCAGGAACATATTATTGTTCTCACCACCAGACTTATTAGCATAATTTAAAAAGTTGCTGTTAGAAGGAAGGAGGCCGTGGAGAACCAATATAAGTAAATGTAACATGAGAAAATGTCAATGGTTTAGTGTGCTAGATTTTGATGGTCTGTTTTCATTTAGATGTCCTCCTGTTTTATTTTTTTTTTTTCCTTAGATATAATAATAATTCCTTTTATTTATATAGCACACACAGATTACGCAGCGCTGCACATAACTTGTCAAATCAGTCCCTGTCCCCAAGGGGCTCACAATCTAAACAACCTACCAGTATGTTTTGGAGTGTGGGGGGAAACCCACGCAAACACAGAGAGAGCATACAAACTCTTTGCAGATGTTGACCTAGGTGGGATTTAAACCCAGGACCCCAGCACTGCAAGGCAGAAGCGCTACTCACTCTTACACTTTTACACTTTTATGTCATTTGATTCACTTCATAGAATTGCAATCTTTCTATGGATCATATGGGAAAGTGTAGACTCTTGATAGATACAGTGTAGTGTAGTGCTGCGCCTTCCCCCCTCCCCGCAGCAGTAGCCGCACTGGCTGTCAGGGCTCTGTATCTGCTGCAGTCTCTTCTGTTATTACCTGTGTCAGGAGGTGGCTACATGAACAGATGTCCTGTTTGCAGTCAGCGCTGGGAATCTTCCCTCCTGCAGATGCTGATGAATGTTTCCTGCCTTAGGGAAGATCTCTGTGTCTGCAGATAGATCTGACCAGACTGTGGTGGAGACCATGACTAAGGTCCGTACACTGCAGATACATTCTGCTACAATATCAAGAGCCTTAGCCAAAATCTGTCATTTATCATGTAAACATGTTACAAGTTTGACAGATTTCATCAGATAACGTTAGAAAGCACATTTTTTTCAGATTGCAAATAAAAAAAAAAAGTGGACTGACTTGTATAATTTGCTGACCTTTTTAGGTTTAGTTGTTTGAGGATTTTTAAAAATTCTTAAAGGAAATCTACCATCAAAGTCAGGCATGCTAAACCAGGGACACTTGCTCATAGATCTTGAACCATGACTGTGGTTATCTTCTTATATTTCTTGTCCATGGTGCCTCTCCTACTAAAATCAACAAAATGATGAGGCAGAAGGGCTCTGGGTGGCATTACCAGAGCCCCTCTGTGCTGTAACGTTACAGACTGTTACACCGAGCAGGAGCATCGGCTGTGACAGCATCAATTGTCAGTATCCAAAAAGAGTGTAACAGGGTGGTAAGAGCAAGAAATAACCAGTTTACCCCCAGTTAAACTAAAAATGATAACCACAAATTTGTAAATCAGAAAAAATTACACCAAAAAACATAATTAAACTTTAAATCTTTATCCAGTTCACAAAACATGATTAAAATGTAGCCATTGGCAAAGAGAGCCAACAAAATTAAAAAGGTGTGTGTTATCCATATCACCAATTATCCCAAAGTATAAATATGGTACAAAAGAATTCATACATAGAAAACAATGGGATAAATCATACAAGTAAATAGGACACCACACCAGCCAGCCCCATAGACATCATCTATTATCAGTAGTGATGTAATGATGGGTCAGTGTTATCTATATAGAGGTCATTGTACAGGGAGGGGAGGGATAAGCTGTGACATCATCTATTGTCAGTAGTGATGTAATGATGGGTCAGTGTTATCTATATAGAGGTCATTGTACAGGGAGGGGAGGAGATAAGCTGTGACGTCATCTATTGTCAGTAGTGATGTAAATGATGGGTCAGTGTTATCTATATAGAGGTCATTGTACAGGAAGGGGGGTAGATAAGCTGTGACATCATCTATTGTCAGTAGTGATGTAATGATGGGTCAGTGTTATCTATATAGAGGTCATTGTACAGGAAGAGGGGTAGATAAGCTGTGACATCATCTATTGTCAGTAGTGATGTAATGATGGGTCAGTGTTATCTATATAGAGGTTATTGTACAGGGAGGAGGAGGAGATAAGCTGTGACATCATCTATTGTCAGTAGTGATGTAATGATGGGTCAGTATTATCTATATAGAGGTCATTGTACAGGGAGGGGAGGAGATAAGCTGTGACATCATCTATTGTCAGTAGTGATGTAATGATGGGTCAGTGTTATCTATATAGAGGTCATTGTACAGGGAGGGGGAGGAGATAATCTATGACATCATCTATTGTCAGTAGTGATGTAATGATGTGTCAGTGTTACAGTACACTAGTTACGCTGTATTATACAGGGTTGTTTTCTATGAAAATAATCCCTATTTTGAATTCAGTCTTTCAGTTCCATATATAACAGCTGGCATCTCTGTTGTTAACATTTTTCTTACATTGGGACTATAAGAAGCTTTATAAAGTTTCAGCCGCACCGGAGAAGCAGTAGAGAATGGATGTGACGTCATGGTCGGCCATGCGGGAATAGCAATTAGTCTGTTGTCTGCAGCTTCATTACACATAGTGGAAGGGAGAGTTTACAAGAGGACTGGCTGCTAGTGGTAAGGGGAGATGTACAGGTGGATGAATTTTATTTTTTGGGATAGAAATACATATACATTGGTGCATACCGAAGTCTGTATAATATGTAATAGACGTGTGCACTGAATATAGAAACCTTCGCTTCTGCTACTTTTCATCCATTAATAGATAACTTTTGCTTTGCATAATTTTGATCTTTTCCCCTTTTTTTTAGCGTCTCTAGGTGAAGCGCCGCCTGAATCTCCTGCACCATGTCTGCTAAGGCTACCATTAGCAAAGAGGTCTTCTCTCCCCAAGATGAGCGTATGCTGGGGGCTGTGCTTGTAAAACGAAGGACTAAGAAAAAAATTCCATTCCTAGCCACAGGAGGACAAGGAGAGTATCGCACATACATCTGTTTATCAGGTAATCTGGCAGTATGAAGCCCCATGACTAAGCGTACCTCACCTTTTTAACAATTGGATCAATGAGGAATATCACAATTTCTGGACATTGCATAACTTTATTTTTTTTTCAGTAGCTCCCTCTTTAGTTTCTGTCTGTGATATTCCATATCAGAGTTAGTGGTGTAGACCTAGCTGCTGTGACTCACTGTTCCCCCTCTGCTCTCCATAGAGCTTGTCTGCAGGCTGTCTGTACTTTGCAATCCTCTGTGCTGCTGGATGGAGATATAGCTGCTGTGACTCACTGTTCCCCCTCTGCTCTCCATATAGCTGCTCTGCAGGCTGCCTGCATTTTGCAATCCTCTGTGCTGCTCCATGGAGATATAGTTGCTGTGACTCACTGTTCCCCCTCCCCTTTCCATAGAGCAGCTCTGCGGGCTGTCTGTATTTTCCAATCCTGGGTGCTGATGGGTGGAGACCTAGCTGCTGTAACTCACTGCCCCCCTCCCCTCTCCAAAGACCTTCTACGTAATCTGACACCTCATTGAGTTTTGTGCACTCTTTTTAGCATGATGGAGTTTGGCAGAGATTTTAGAGAGAAATGCAGATTAGGTGGGATGTAGGGACGATATTATGAAAGCGGTTTTCAAGAAATCTGGATAAAATAGAAAGTATACTTACTCTTCTCTGGATCTTGCATCACATCAGTTCTTCAGATGGAAGTCCTGGCAGGTCAAGGGACCCACTTCAGCCAATGAGTGGTCTCCTTTGACAACAATGGAAGTGACGTTCTATGGTTTGAGAAGGCAACTCATTGGCCCAAACAGGTCCTTAAAGGGGTATTCCCATTTCAGTAAGTATTGGATATTGGTTGAATAATGAACAGTTCTACAATTTTCCAATATTCTTTTTGTATCAATTCCTCACGGTTTTCTAGATCTCTGCTTGCTGTCCTTCTATAGAAAGCTTCTACTAATGTACAGATATCTGACCATGGTCACACAGGTGCACGGCTCGTTATATCACACAGCTCCGATTACTCTCTGTGATACTAACGAGCCGTGCACCTGTGTGACCATGGTCAGATTTGTGTCCACTGGAAGTAACATAGAAGCTTTCTATAGAATGACAGCAAGCGGAGATCTAGAAAACCGTGAGGAATTGATACAAAAAGAATATTGGAAAATTATGTTATTTTTCATTATACAAATAATAACATTAATTAAAGGTGTGAATACCCCTGTCACCTACTGGAACGTGTAGTTGGGCTCAGAGCAACGTGGAAATCAGGAGCTGTAGAGAAATGCACTGATCTGCTATATCACATTTGTATTTTGAGGATTAGTTAGTAGTCCCATGACCTTGCATTATATCACCACCTTTTGCAAAACAGACTGCTTATAATATTATAATATCCAGGAAGTACTGTAGTTGTGTATTCTCTCTTAATCCTTACATCTCCCTCTACCTATATCCATCATGAGAGAGGATTGTCCATTTAGTGAGGGATCAGGTTACAGCTGAGGATTTTGAGGAATAGTTAGTTAGCAGTCCCATAACCTTGCATTATATCACCACCTTTTGCAAAATGAACTGCTTATAATATTATTATATCCAGGAAGTACTGTAGTTTTGTATTCTCCCTTAATCCATGCATCTCCCTCTACCTATGTCCATCTTGAGAGAAGATTGTCCTTTTACTGAGGGATCAGGTTACAGCTGTAACTCATTGGGGGACATTTACTTAAAGTGTCGGTGTCTGCATTGGCTTTGTTACCGACCTGCTCTGGGAAAGAAGACACACATTTAATATTGTGGAGCTGTGCAGAGACATTTCTGGCGCCGAGACCATTTTCTGTCCCTGTGACCAAAATCTGTCCTGAGCACCAGAAATGTGTCCAACAGTCCCTGCTAGACCAGTTCTCTTTTGGTCTACTTTCCGCCAGTTTACAGCGCCCAAAAAGGGCTGCGACACATTTTAATTCTGTCTGAGTTTCCACTCCGCCAAAGCCACGCCCCTTTTCGGAGAAGAGTCGGAGCAGACGGAAAAAGTAATTTTTTCTGGCGCCGCCAGCTAATAAATAGGTCTGAGAGCAGAACATGTGGTGAGAGCGCCACAAAACTGGCGGAAACGCCATAGTAAATGTCCCCCATAGAGTCTATAAACTATAGGCTGGGGGATAATACATAGAGATGGTTGGTTTTAATGATTGTTGTATCTCACCCTCAGCTGGATTCACGGCTGAGCTACTCCAGACTACTCTATAATGTCCACTACGCTGCTGTTACCTCTTGGTATCTGTAAGAGATGAGAAAGCTCAGGGGTGGACTCTTTTACTATTTTCCCTGTTCTGTAGTCACAGATGTGAACAGTGCCTAAGCAGGTACATCAGTGTCTGTACGAGATCTGAAGTCAACTCAACCTCATTAGCAAAAATATTTTTTGTTGCTGTTCCAAATTGGCCAAATTCACTGTTTACTGTGATCTCCAGAAAAAGGGCCGATATCTGTGCCATAGTGGAGTGGCACACAGCAGACAGGTACCTCTTATACTGGCAGTGCGGCTCGTGCCTTCCCTTTGAGTATCTCAGGCTACTAATTACAATATCAAGCAGGATAGTCTATTTTTCGCACAGCGTCTGTAAAATGAAACGGTTCCTCTTCGCATGTTCACGGACCCCGCGCGCTACATTGTAAAGCATGTCTTCCACTTGACAGAAAGTCAATGCAGAGGGTTCACTCTTTACGCCCCCTTCTTGAGCTCCTAAATTATGTGTCTTCTAATAGGAATCTATTTAAGATGCCTGTGAGATGTAGCGGTTTCATATATAACTTGTAAAGGATGCGCCATGAGGAAAGGTTTAGGTTCTGTGGTATTAGATGGAGTGCTGTACAATAATTGGTATCCTGAAATAGAATATCCGGAGTCTGTTTTTTTAACCTTTTATTGGTTTTATATTGCTGTATGTGCAGGCTGGTGCAAATGGCTCTCCCATGGGTTTGTCTCAAGCAGACGCTTGTATGTTAAACACTATATTAGGGGTATTTGAAGCGGATGAGGGAGTCCTCTAATTTGGAGATTACTGCCAATTGGTGATTAGCATTGTCACGGCCTCTGTTGGCTGCACAGACCAGTGACTCCTTGGTCGCCATGTGCCTCCCGCATGGTTGAGCATTGGGATCTTGGCAGCACCAGATCAGATTTTCCCGTGTATCTTGTCAGTGTAAACAGTTGTATATCCCTAATACCTTGTTAATTGTGGTGTCGCTATGAAGGGTCCAATGAATTATTGGCTAAACTTCTTAACCGTTTCTAGGGTTGGATTGAAAAAATAAAACTGCAATTTTGTCTTAAACTTGTTTTGCATATTGCAGTACTGAAGGAGCTGAGCAGGTTGTACATAGTGTCCTATCTGCAGGAAGCATGTTATAGAGCAGGAGGAGCTGAGCAGATTGTAAATAGTGTCCTATCTGCAGGCAGCATGTTATAGAGCAGGAGGAGCTATGGAGATGGGACACTATGTACAATCTGCAGGCTACATGTTATGAAGCAGAAGGAGCTGATCAGATTGTACATAGTGCTCTATGCTGGCAGCATGTTATAGAGCAGGAGGAGCTAACCAGATTGTACAAAGTTTCCTATCTACAGGCTGCATGTTATAGAGCAGGAGGAGCTGAGCAGATTGTACATAGTGTCCTATCTGCAGGTAGCATGTTATAGAGCAGGAGGAGCTAACCAGATTGTACATAGTTTCCTATCTGCAGGCTGCATGTTATAGAGCAGGAGGAGCTGAGCAGATTGTACATAGAGCAGGAGGAGCTGAGCAGATTGTACATAGTGTCCTATCTGCAGGTAGCATGTTATAGAGCAGGAGGAGCTGAGAAGATTGTACATAGTGTCCTATCTGCAGGTAGCATGTTATAGAGCAGGAGGAGCTGAGAAGATTGTACATAGTGTCCTATCTGCAGGTAGCATGTTATAGAGCAGGAGGAGCTGAGAAGATTGTACATGGTGTCCTATCAGCAGGCTGCATGTTATAGAGCAGGAGGAGCTGAGAAGATTGTACATAGTGTCCTTTCTGCAGGCAGCATGTTATAGAACAGGAGGAGCTGAGAAGATTGTACATAGTGTCCTTTCTGCAGGCAGCATATTATAGAGCAGGAGGAGCGGAGCAGAGTAATAATAGTAATTGTAAGTATTGTTGTTAAAAAAATATTTAAAAACATATTTAGGGAACCTTGCCCAGGGCTGATATTATCTTTAGGAGTACTATTTATTAAAGGGCTCATTGACATTGTGTTTTTTACCCCCACAAAATCAGAAATCCTATTGTTGTATTACCAGATGCTAGAGTAAATGGGTTTTATTGTACACCAGTCAAGTTCCCATCTGTTCCTGTTAATTTCACCCAAATATCTTTTATTTTCCCCAATCTCCTACTGTCTAAGAACATTTAACACTGCAGAATTTCCAGAATAGTATATGCTAGCAAAAGGTCAAGGAAATTGTTCTCCTGGGAGTTTTGATGGTTGCTTCTATGTCACTGCTGCAAGTAGCACATTAGATTTTGGCATATGGCACCTGTAACCATCCGCTTGGAACATTGGACACGTCGCTTCTTTAGTCCACGAGCAGACAAATACTGTTGCGTTATGGAGACCCGACAGCTTCCCATTGCTTTCAGTAGGAGATGGATTTTGGCACAGTATTTTCTAATGGAATACAAGTGCCAAAATCTGTCGTGTGAACGAACCCTTATATTTCAGTCATGAACAGAATAAATTAAAAACTCTAAAGTTGGGGGCAATCTGACATAATTGTTATAGGTGAGCTGCAAAGCAATCGCTGGTAGCTAACCCGCAGTGATTTACAGCAGATTTAATAAATCCCATCTAAATGCTGCTTAAAAACACTTAATGAGGTTTTCCGCTGCAGGTTTAGGATCCACTACGTGTCTGTTTTTACAGAAGACTTTAATTCAACAGAATTCAACCTTTACAATACATGTTCCGATGATGAGCTAATGTCTCTCTGTTTCCTTCACTGCCTTTACAGGTAAAACTAAGTATGACACTGTGTCCACTTTAGTGGGTTGACAGTGTCTTGCAGGACAGGCCACGTCCTCTTGTCCAAGAGACACTTAGTGACTTCTCTACAGGAAACTACTACCCCCTCTATTAATTCCTGAATTCCCTACTACAATTTATCACAGGAAATCTACCATCATAATCAAGCTCAGATAAACCAGGGACACTTACTCATAGATCCAGGCATCATGACTGTGGTAATCTTCTTAAATTTGTTCTCCATGGCCTCCTTCCTTCTAAAATCAACTTTTAAAATGTGAATGAGCCAGAAGGGTTCTGGGGGGCGTTACCAGAGCCCTTCTGTGCTGTAGCTTCACAAGCTGATACAATGTGTAGGAGTATGTCTCCCCCCCCCCCCCCGAATGTGTGATTATATAGCAGGCAGAAGGAGGGGAGCCAGTGTAACTGCCTGTGAAGCTATAGCATGACAGGGCTCTGGCAAGGATCCCAGAACCCTGCTGGCTCATTCGCATAATTTTAAAACTTGATGTTAGAAGGAAGGAGGCCATGGATAACAAATATAAGGTGATTACCACAGTCACAGTGCCTGGATCTATAAGCAAGTGTCTCTTATCATCCTTGATTTTGATGGTAGCAGTATTTTATGAAGTAGACAACTCCTTTAAGCCTCAGGCAATTGTATGTAGACTGATCTTTTTGGCAGTAACCCATCACCGATACTCTGCTAGGAGACAAATAGGCCGATGTAACCAATCCTGCAGAATTTCTAATGGGTTTCTCCAGTTGCGCCAGATAAACAGATACCGACTGCATAAACCGCTTTTAGCGCTCCCTAACGTATTTAGCCGGGTGATATAAACCATAGATTCTGTGATGAATCCAAGCGGTGTTAGAGGATAATACAATGGTGACATCGCTTTTGTAGAAAGTTGTCATCCGTCTCTCTCCCGAGCTGCAGGTCTCTGGACGGCTTCCAGTCTTATCTCCCGGCTGGCAGCAGGGGAAGACACTGGCTGGCGTTCTAGTATTTGGCAGGCGCGGGCCTGTTTGTATTTTATGCAGTGGGAGTGCGCCAGGATCTGACCCCGAAGAAATTTAATTTGAGAAGAACAAAAAACTGCTACATTAAAGCCTTGTCCTTGGCCATCAGTTTGAGCGCACAATCCCTTCTAGATGAAGACGGAGGAGCCTATTTGAGTGCATTTTCCATACTGCTGCGTGCGGGCCTAGTCATTCCCCCGCTCTGCAGTGGGCACAAGGCCGTACAATTTATTTAGTGTGGATTTGTGACTTGCATTAGTGTAATTGTTATCAGCCACTGAGAATTATTTTCTTTTTTCCTCGGTTTCTTCCATTAACTATGCAGAAAATTCTTATAATGGATAAGTGGGGTAGATAAGGGCTGAACACTTAGCAAGTGGCAACGTCATCCTCATAAATTTGTGATCTCAAAATGTATTCCTTTTGGTTACAATTTATTCTTGCTTCCTTAAAGGGAACCTACCACCACGATTCTACCTATAAGGCTATATTCACACTGCCGTTGCCCGCCGTACCGTAGCACGGTGGGCACATGGCAGCGCGCGGGAAGAAGAGGAGGGGGTGAACGCAGCTCACTGCCGCCCCTCTCCATAGGGATGTATGGCGCACTGCGCCGTAATACAGTAAATGATAGGATATGTCCTATCTTTTTCCCGGGTACGGAGCGGTACGGTGCCGCACGTGCGCCCATTGCCATATGGGGCACGTATATCGTCCATATATATACGTCGGCCGTATATATGTCCCCCCTGCGGCAGTGTGAATGTAGCCTAAAGGTAGAACGGGTGGTAGGTGGATGTATGGGCATGAGGATAGCCCTTTTTAGAGCTAATCCTGACGTCCCGCTATCTTTTTGAAAACTTTATTGCCCTAATATGACACGTCGCGTCTACTCCACGCCCCAGTAGCCTCTTTGCTCCTCCTACCCTGAGATCTTTATCCGACAAGCCGGCGTTCATGCACAGAATGCAGGCCCGTGGCTGTGCGGCCACAGCTCCGAGCCCGGAGCTATTGCACATGCGTAGAACTCCGGCTCTAGCTCTAAAAAGGGCTATCCTCCCGTCCCATACATGCACCTACCACCCGTTCTAGCTTTATAGGTAGAATCGTGTTGGTAGGTTCCCTTTCAAGGGAACCCGTCAGTAGGTTCGAGACCCTAAATGGTTAGTGCCTTCATGCAGTGGGGGTTTAGGCTTCCAAACCATTCTACTTTTCTTGTATCTGTGGTGACGTTCTTTGGATCCCCGGCGCATGCGTACTGTGCATAGTAAAGCTGAGATCTATGTAAATATGAATCTTCTCATGACATTTTCACATGATATGAATCAATTTTAGTGGTTGCAGGGATAGTATCACTGTAAAAGCTCCAATCATCTGCTCTATAGTACCTAGGAACATGATAAGAATCTCATCTTGCAGATCTCATGCTTATGGTTCTTTGAGCTACAGAACTGGACATAAAGACAGTTATAAAATAGACAGGGATTGGATCTGTATCTGCAGCCTGTATTTCCACCTATGTCTTTAGCTGCCTTTATCTCCAGTTCTGCAGCTCACAAAGCCATGATGCGATTCATATCTTTAAAATGACACAAAAAGATTGTTTCTAGGTGCTATAGAACATAAGATACAGATGTCTTTATCGATACTCCACCTGCAACCACTAAACGTGACTCCTCTCATGTGAAAATAAGGGTGGCTAGAGGTTGCAATAACATTTTTCCAGAAGAGTAATAATACTCCTCTACTATTTTTCATATTTTTAGCCAGGGATGTATATGAAACTTTCAGTAAAAGAAAAAATTACTTCTAGGCGTATATATAGTGTTAATAGACAAAATCGGAACACCCCTTTTTCTGTGCTTAAAGGGAACCTATCATCAGAATAAACCACTACCAGAATGTTGTCAAGCAGTTGAACAGCTCATCTTTCATGGCCCAACTTTGTGGCATCATCCAGGAAATCCACTTTGAAGTGAGATTGGCTGTATAAAGTCACTGAAGTCAAGCTCTCCCTGCCTCTGAACACCATCTCCCATGTGATTGACATCATGCGTAAGACTTCAGGAGATTTGATCTGTGATGTCCCTGGATGAAGGACCATAATTACAGTGAAGGGGATATTCTAAGGCAGGGATAGCCTGACTTCAGTGTTAAACTCTACACCTCCTTGACTCCATAAAAGCAATTAACATCTCAATTTCAAAGTTGATTTTCTGGATGATGCCTTCACACCAGATAATGAAAGCTACACAATCTAGAAGCTACTCGGCTGCTTGACAACATACTGGTATTAATCCAATTTCTGATAATAGGTTCCCTTTAAATAGAGCGGGCAATGACTTGCGCACCAGGCGGAGCTAAGTCTGGGGCACCAGACTATGCCAGGCGAGGCTGGGGCTGGCGCAGCTGAATTTTCATTTATCTTACTTTTTGGGAGTGGGGGCATAACAAATTCTAATTAAAGAGATTTAACAGGGAGCAATTTAGCATTAAGCACATTATATACAGATCACATATAAGTGATCTAATGGTAACAGCTCATTGGATCACTGTTATCGGTGATCGGTCTACAGGGACATGCAGAGATTATGCACATCACATAGGGGCTCATTTACTAAGGGTCCGCGGACCGCACTATCGTCGGAATATCCGACGATTTCCGATGTGCAACGCATTTAGAAGGGCTTTTTGTCACACGCGACCGGATTTTAGCGACGGCTTTCACGCAACACAAATCGGAGGGGGCGGGCCGTTGGACGATCCGACAGATTCGGACAACGCACAGGATTTAACATTCAAAATTGTGTCGCAAGCCATGCACTTATATTTACTGCAGAAGGTGAACTCCAGCGGACCTGAGTGGGGAAGCGACAGATGAAGGAAATTGGACGCACGATCTTAGTGAATCGCGGCAGCTCCGAATCCTCGTCGGATATCGCACCTTAGGGATCGCAATGGGATGTGTACATAAATGTGCCCCATTCTCCCTGTAGTCTTTCACCCCACTGTGTGAGCACTGTGTGGAGGGGCTGCCATGACATGGGGACTGATGATATCGGCCTCCTGTCACCTCACAGTATTGGGCTGTCTTTGTGACAGCCAGATTGTGCTGATGGCTGTGTATATGTGCACCGTGTTGTGTGCTCAGGCATGGCTCCTCAAGGCCAACTCCGTAAGATCATGTGACTGGAACGCAGCTGGTCACGTGACCTTACATCGGGCCGCAAGGCCTAAGATGGGCACGAACCCCTTTTTTTGATGAAGTAAAACTGCCTGTATACGCCTCTATGATGCGTATACAGACGTTATTGCGACCTCTGGTAGTGAGAAGAGTCATATTTACCTGACATTGGCGGAAATTTTTTTTTTTTAGGTAAGTGAGTGAGATTTCACATAAAAGAGGGAATTATGGAAACGAAATGTCATGCTCTACTTGAGGAGACAAGTAGTTTAGTGGGGTAAAACTTGATGACAGGTTCTCTTTAAACTATTGCACACCTCAGGTAGGGGATGAAATGTCTTTTCTAGAATTCACTCTTTTATGTTTAATCTTCTCATTTTAACTATAAAAAAATCTCCTCCAAAGTAATTTGAAAATGAGCAGAGAAGAGTCATATTTTGCCAGAGACTAATCTAATTTAGAGGCTGCAGGGAGAGGTCACTGTAGACACCTCTATCTCTGGTTCTATAGTAGCTAGAAACATTCTTATCTTATAAAAGATTGCTTGTGGTTCTGTGATCCACAGGACAGGAGATACAGACGGTTAAAAAGAAATTGTCTTTAGCTGTCTGTATCTCCGGTTCCCTTTATGGACACTTTAACGCAGTAAATACTATATGATTTACTATAATTGCAGCAGTAACTGCCTCTACTTCTAAGTGAATTTGCTGATGTCTTGTAATGCGATCTTTGCACAAATTATATGGATGTATCCTGAAAATTACATCCAGCAAACCCCTCAGTCACTGAAGAGCCCACAACCTGAATGGCGTCTTCCTACGAGTCACCTGCCAGGACACCGGGTTTTATAATATTATCTGATGGTTATCTATGGCGTTAGGTCATGGGTTGCATTGAATAAATTCCACCAGAACTTCTGGGTTACTCCCATTGTACAGTATTGACAGGATTGATTGCTCCATTGACCTCTAAGTATGAGAAAGATGCAGGATTTGACTCTTTACCTGCCACAGGCCTTGAGACGGTTTCCAGTCATATGTCACTAAATCCGGATAATAATAATTCCTTTATAAAGCGCACACAGATTACACAGAGTTTGCCAAATTGGGCCCTGTCCCCAATGGGCTCACAATCTACTAGTATGTTTTGGAGTGTGGGAGGAAACTGGAGGACCCGGAGGAAACCCACGCAAACACGGAGAGAACATACAAACTCTTTGCAGATGTTGCCCCTGGGACCTGAACCCAGGACCCCAGCGCTGCAAGGCTGTAATGCTAACCACTGAGCCACCGCGCCGCACCTATACTTTCCTCAGCCTTACAGACAATCTGCATGTGTGAACATACCCTTATATTGGCTATGCACAGTAGATGAATATTGGAAGAATGATTACAATGGAATTACTCCAGCTTCTAATGTTTATGAGGATTTTACATTACATTTAGAATTTCCAGATGCCTAATATTTGTTTTTCTCATGGAATATACATTTCTGACAGATTGATCTGTCAGCGTCTCATTTATTTCTGCCTATTGAGAACACTTGGCAGACCTGAGCATGAATATGTATGGGGGACACATGAGTATCTGTCGATCAGACTCATTCAGCCAACAGGGCGCTGCTTCCACGATTTTGCACCTAGCCCACCTGGTGTTACTCATGTGCTAATATTCTACGTTTTTTTAATTGATAGAACAGTAAAGTTTCAGATTAAGTCTTTCACAGTGGAAAGAGCTCAGACATATTGGAATTGATCAGAAGTGTCTGAGGGCAGAACTGTTCTAGTTCATGGCAACCAATCAGAGCTCAGTTTTCATTTTCCCACAACTGTTTATAAAATGAAAGCTGAGCCCTGATTGGTTTTCATTATCAACTAGATTAGTTTTACCTCAGACACTTCTGATAAATCTCTGCTATAAACGCAATTCATGCACAGCAGGGACATGCTAATCCCAAATACAGATGCATTTAGACCTGTTGCGTTTCTAAGCACAATTCAAACGCAATGTATGAATGCGGCCTAAGGTTCTGTTCACAAAAGGCAAATAAAAAGTGACTAAGGCCGTGTGGGGGCCGTGAGGTAGCTGCGCAAATGGTGGCTAGTTTACACCTCCCCTCTCCCCATTAACTTCTATTGGTCACGGTGAGGTATGGTGCATTCATGACATGTCACCGTACCGTGAATGTGCCGACATGGTGTCTTTTTTTCCCCTTATTTGGAGAAGGCGAGAAAAAGTCTCAAAAGCCGTGACTAAAAACACAGTTGTTGAAACTTCCGCTAAAATCGTTGCGCCACTTTTTCATAAATGCACTGTTAATGCGATGTTAACGCACTGCAATTAGGCAATTTTCCCCTTTGGATTGCATTTCAAAACACTACAAGCAAAGGATATTGTTTCTCGGACGTGTCTCGTCTGTATTATCTACTGTATGTCATGTCCACAATGAGATATATATTTATTTTAAGGCAGGTCCTATTCTTGTCTCTATTTATGGCCTGTAAATTCCCATAGAAGTCCAGGAGCTGTGAAAAATACTGGTGCCACACAGGTGTCGTCCACATTGGACTTTGTATTAGACGCTGGCTAACACTAAATCTAGTGACCTCAAATGAGTCGGACATACGGGTGATACATGGGGAAGGGGGGATTTATCAAAGCTTCTATGCCCTTAAATAATCTAACTAGCTAGTGAACCACTAGTAGTTGTGATTATTTACCCCTTTAGGCCATTTAAAGGCAACGTTCTTGACCCTGAGCCTATACTCTTCCAGCAAAAGGTGAACTGTTACTAAAAATTTACTTGCTGTGCAGGGCCAGCTCCAGGTTTCAGTAGGCCCCTGGGCGACTGAGCCTCAGTGGGCCCCTTAGCAGTGAACTCACGTGACAGCATTAAAAATTCATAAACTAAAAACTTTTCCTGTTAGCATCGGCTTATGGTAAATCCCCCCTCATAGACCATATTTGCATCCATACAGGAGACAAATACACAGTGGATCCGTAGTTTTTCTGTTCACAAAAAACTATGTGGCGTGTGCATATAGCCTCAGGCTCCACTTGCAGTGTCTCTGTGGTGTACATGCGCAGACAATCATCAGCCTCCATTGTTTCAGACCAGTGCTGAGCTGTAGCGGTCGTGAGAACCTGTGCAGAGCATCCTAACATTAGGATTTATCAAGACTGGTGCGAACCATCGCTATAGCTGTGCTGATATTGGATGATATTGGTTATTTTTCATTTTGGCACTTTTTGTACTGTTCTCGTCTTTTTTTTTTCTACACCTTCTACACAGAATAATGATACACACTTGATGCCCACTAATGATATTGTATAAAGTATTACAGGATGGCTCCGGTCAGGCTCGTGCCGCGCCTCATCTTTCTCTTTTATAGTCTGGGTCTGGGGACGCCGAACACTTAATTAGCGTTTTATATAGAGAGAAGTATTAAAGGGGATTATGAAAAATGATCTTTTCACCATCATGAATTAAACACAGCCTGGCATTGCCAGGACACATAATGTTGTTTACTGGAATTTCCTACATTTTTCTCATAGTTTTGATTTGTATAATGTGCTGCGAGCAATCTTTCTCTCCCGGATGAACACCCCCCCCACCTCCGCCCAAATTCTCCCAATTCACTTGGGCTGTTTGATTTCTCTTTCTTTCAGTTTTTTTCCTTGCTGCGTACCTGAAATAAACCTTGGCAGCGTTACAGTGAAGCGCTTGTTCATCCATCATCCTGGCTGCTTTTCTCATGGGACCCTGCTGCAGGATTAAGTACTAATTTATGTGTGCTGCGGGTCAATGCATCAAATGCTCCTAATTACCATTACCAGTTACAGGACGCCAACATCACTCTGTGGCTGTTCACCCTAACCCTATTTAATGTGTACCTCCGGTTTAATGTGGCCCCCGATTTGAAGTTTCCTTATAAGTTGCATCCCACTGTCTTGATAGTGATCAGGTCCATTAAGTAGAATACATTTTTTAATAATAATAATTTATTTTTCCCATTGGGAAAAAGTGTGTCACATCCAGTAAAATACAAATGCTGTATATACTCATGTATAAGCCGAGTTTTTCAGCACAAAAAATGTGCAGAAAAACCTCACTTCGGCTTATACACGAGTCAATGTAAAAAAAGAAATTTTAATACTCACCCTCCGGTGCCCGGATCCACCGGCAGCGGCTCCCGATACCCGGCAGCAGCTCCCGAAGTTCAGCACATTAAATAGTTCTCACCTTCCGGCGATACTCACCCCCGATCCACGGCGCTGCAATTGATAGAAGTGTCGAGGGCAGAATTTTCAGTTCATGGCAACCATTAGAGCTCCGTTTTCATTTTCCCACAACTGTTTATAAAATGAAAGCTGAGCCCTGATTGGGTTCATTATCAACTAGATTAGTTTTACCTCAGACACTTCTAATAATCTCTGCTATAAATGCATTCATGCACAGCGCAGGGACATGCTAATCCCAAATACAGATGCATTTAGACCTGTTGCGTTTTAAGCACAATCAAACGCAAAGTATGAATGCGGCCTAAGGTTCTGTCGATCAAAAGAGCAAATAAAAAGTGACTAAGGCTCATAACACAATTTGGGGGCGTGAGGTAGCTGCGCAAATGGTGGCTAGTTTACCACCTCCCTCTCCCCATTAACTTTTATGGTCACGGTGAGGTATGGTGCATTCATGACATGTCACCGTACCGTGAATGTGCCGACATGGTGTCTTTTTCCCCTTATTTTGGAGAAGGCGAGAAAAAGTCTCAAAAGCGTGACTAAAAACACAGTTGTTGAAACTTCCGCTAAATCGTTGCGCCACTTTTTTCATAAATGCACTGTTAATGCGATGTTAACGCACTGCAATTAGGCAATTTTCCCCTTGGATTGCATTTCAAAAACATACAAAGCAAAGGATATTGTTTCTCGGACGTGTGCTGTCTGTATTATCTACTGTATGTCATGTCCACAATGGATATATATTTATTTTAAGGCACAGGTCATTATTGTCTCTATTTATGGCCTGTAAATTCCCATAGAAGTCCAGGAGCTGGTGTGAAAAATACTGGTGCCACACAGGTGTCATCCACACTGGACTTTGATAGACGCTGGCTAACAAAATCTAGTGACCCCAATGAGTCGGACATACGGGTGATACATGGGGAAGGGGGGATTTATCAAAGCTTCTATGCCCTTAAATAATCTAACTAGCTAGTGAACCACTAGTAGTTGTGATTATTTACCCCTTTAGGCCATTTAAAGGCAACGTTCTGACCCTGAGCCTATACTCTTCCAGCAAAAGGTGAACTGTTACTAAAAATTACTTGCTGTGCAGGGCCAGCTCCAGGTTTCCGTAGGCCCCTGGGCGACTGAGCCTCAGTGGGCCCTTAGCAGTGAAATCACGTGACAGCATTAAAAATTCATAAACTAAAAAACTTTTCCTGTTAGCATCGGCTTATGGTAAATCCCCCCTCATAGACCATATTTGCATCCATACAGGAGACAAATACACAGTGGATCCGTAGTTTTCTGTTCACAAAAAACTATGTGGCGTGTGCATATAGCCTCAGGCTCCACTTGCAGTGTCTCGTGGTGTACATGCGCAGACAATCATCAGCCTCCATTGTTTCAGACCAGTGCTGAGCTGTAGCGGTCGTGAGAAACTGTGCAGAGCATCCTAACATTAGGATTTATCAAGACTGGTGCGAACCACGCTATGCTGTGCTGATATTGGATGATATGGTGGTATTTTTTTATTTTGGCACTTTTTGTACTGTTCTGTTTTTTTTTTCACACCTCTACACAGAATAATGATAACCACTTGATGCCCACTAATGATATTGTATAAAGTATTACAGGATGGCTCCGGTCAGGCTCGTGCGCGCCTCATCTTTCTCTTTTATAGTCTGGGTCTGGGGACGCCGAACACTTAATTAGCGTTTTTATATAGAGAGAAGTATTAAAGGGGATTATGAAAAATGATCTTTTCACCATCATGAATTAACACAGCCTGGCATTGCCAGGACACATAATGTTGTTTACTGGAATTTCCTACATTTTTCTCATAGTTTTGATTTGTATATGTGCTGCGAGCAATATTTCTCTCCGGATGAACACCCCCCCCACCTCCGCCCAAATTCTTCCAATTACTTGGGCGGTTTGATTTTCTCTTTCTTTCAGTTTTTTTCCTTGCTGCGTACCTGAAATAAACTTGGCAGGTTACAGTGAAGCGCTTGTTCATCCATCATCCTGGCTGCTTTTCTCATGGGACCCTGCTGCAGGATTAAGTACTAATTTATGTGCTGGCGGGTCAATGCATCAAATGCTCCTAATTACCATTACCAGTTACAGGACGCCAACATCACTCTGTGGCTGTTCACCCTAACCCTATTTTGTGTACCTCCGGTTTAATGTGGCCCCCCGATTTGAAGTTTCCTTATAAGTTGCATCCCACTGTCTGATAGTGATCAGGTCCATTAAGTAGAATACATTTTTTAATAATAATAATTTATTTTTCCCATTGGGGAAAAGTGTGTCACATCCGGTAAAATACAAATACATTAAAAGCATAAAAAATCATGAATACTGATACTGACACACACACATACATACATACATACATACACTCAGGCCATTATTAGGTACACCTGTCCAACTGCTCTTTAACACTTAATTTCTAATCAGCCAATCACATGGCGGCAATCAGTGCATTTAGGCATGTAGACATGGTCAAGACAATCTCCTGCAGTTCAAACCGAGCATCAGTATGGGGGAAAGAAAGGTGATTTGAGGCCTTTGAACGTGGCATGGTTGTTGGTGCCAGAGGGCTGGTCTGAGTATTTCAGAAACTTCTGATTACTGGGATTTTCACGACACAACCATCTCTAGGGTTTACAGAGAATGGTCCAAAAGAAAAAAACATCCAGTGAGCGGCAGTTCTGTGGGGGCGGAAAATGCCTTGTTGATGCCAGGGTCAGAGGAGAATGGGCAGACTGGTTCGAGTGATAGAAAGGAACAGTGACTCAAATCGCCACCCGTTACAACCAAGGTAGGCAGAAGAGCATCTTGAACGCACAGTACATCGAACTTTGAGGCAGATGGGCTACAGCAGCAGAAGACCACATCGGGTGCCAACCTTTCAGCTAAGAACAGGAAATGAGGCGACCCACAATTTGCACAAGCTCATCGAAATTGGACAGTAGAAGATTGGAAAAATGTTGCCTGGTCTGATGAGTTTCGATTTCACAACAACAACAACAACATGAAAGCATGGATCCATCCTGCCTTGTATCAATGGTTCAGGCTGGTGGTGGTGGTGTCATGGTGTGGGGAATATTTTCTTGGCACTCTTTGAGCCGCTTGGTACCAATTGAGCATCGTTGCAACGCCACAGCCTACCTGAGTATTGTTGCTGACCATGTCCATCCCTTTATGACCACAATGTACCCTGTAACATCTGATGGCTACTTTCAGCAGGATAATGCGCCGTGTCATAAAGCTGGAATCATCTCAGACTGGTTTCTTGAACATGACAATGGACTCAAATGGCCTCCACAGTCACCAGATCTCAATCCAATAGAGCATCTTTGGGATGTGGTGGAACGGGAGATTCGCATCATGGATGTGCAGCCGACAAATCTGCGGCAACTGTGTGATACCATCAGATGGACCAAAATCTCTGAGGAGCTTCCAGCACCTTGTTGTATCTATGCCACGAAGAATTGAGGCAGTTCTGAAGGCAAAAGGGGGTCCAACCCGTTACTAGCATGGTGTACCTAATAAAGTGGCCGGTGAGTGTATATACACACACACGCATACACACACACACACTGAAGTTCGATAATATAGTGGGTGGGACAGGTTGGCCAACATGCAGTAAAATTTCTTCAATGCTCCCACCATTTCATTTTTGAGTCTATTATATTCTTTTTTTTTTTATTATTTTCCGGCACTTACTTGAGTCTCGAGTAGTCAAACAAGGGCCCCAGGCACAGACTTAACTTAAGGAACTCATTACTACAGACTCATAGATAGTAATGGGGAGATTTGGTAGCACTGATTTAATATTCTATAGGTTCAGATTGATGGTAATGTGACTGCAGGGTTTTGTTTGTATTCTGTTACCACATAAACATACAGGTCTCCTCCATAAGACATTTCTTAAGACATTAATGAGCCTTAAAATTATATTAATGGCAATACCAGGTCTGTTCCGTGCTGCAGCTTCACATCCTATTACACTGTCTATCCCTCCACCTCTGCTCCCTTCGCACTTCCCCCTTCTTCTACCTGATGTAATCTCACTGCAGCAGAGAAAGTTTCAGCACAGAGTGGGAAGCGGAACTGCACAGTATAATATCTTTTAAAACTACACATGGTAATGCCCCCCAGAGCCCTTGTGTCTCATTAGCATATTTTTAAAAGTTGATATTAGAGAGAAAGTGTCAATGGATAACAGATATAAGAAGATGATTATTGTGATGGATTTTCATGGTAGATTCCTTTTTATTAATTTCCATAGCTCCTCTTTAAGGTGACTCATAGATGAGGCTTTATTATAACCATGTCCACTTGTTCGTCTCCCAGGGTACGGCTCATTCTTGATTTTGTTTGAGTACAAGGAAATCCGCGTTGCCTGTTTGTGAAGAGGGAGCAGAGCCAATTCAGGAAATATCAGCGCTTCCTGTTGTGTAGTGGCCACTAAGCTGTCAGCATTAACCTGAGCTCCATTTCTCCGTTTCTCTCCTGTAAAAGCTTTTTGGTCAGATAAGAAAGCGACAATAATTAGTACATTGATATAATGCTGTATAAATGGCGTGAAGCATAATTTAAAGGGGTTTTCCAAAATTCTTGGAGTCGGGGTAGCATTATGTGTGGGATTACCTGAGGGGTAACCTATATGAGGCTGTTCTCTTATGACTATACAAATTTAGAAGAGGTGCTGCCCACACACATTACTGCCAGTTTGCACTATGGAGTCTTCTCAGACATCAGGAACATGTTAAAGTTTTTGAGTTCAGCATGGGGTACACAAGTACTGGCTTTCCGGAACCATCAAGGACGCTTAATGTAGGGCAACACTGTGGCTGAGTGGGTAGCACTACAGCCTTGCAGCGCTGGGGTCCTTTTGTAGTTTGTATGTTTCTCTCTGTGTTTCCGTGGGTTTCCTCTGGGTCCTACGTTTTCCTCCCGCACTCAAATACTTACTCGTAAGTTGATTAGATTGTGAGCCCCATTGGGGACAGGGTCTTGTTTGGCAAACTCTGTGCAGCGCTGCATAATCTGTGTGCTATATAAATAAAGAAATTAATATTATTATTAATGTATTAAAGGAAATGTACCATTACTCTATTCTCCTTACTCATAGATCCGGGCACTGTGACTGTGGTAATCTTGTATTTGTTATCCATGGCCTCCTTCGTTCTTAAATCAATTTTTAAAAAATTATGCTAAAGAGCCTGAGGGGTTACCCTAGTTCAACCCCCACTTTTCCCGGGTTCTGACAACTTGTGCAGTGAGGAGGAAAATGCAAGAGGTCACTGCACAAGTGCTGAGGGAGGAGGGTAAGACGGTGTAACAGCCTGTGCAGCCAGATCAGAGGGGCCAG
Source organism: Engystomops pustulosus (assembly GCA_019512145.1). NCBI lineage: Eukaryota > Metazoa > Chordata > Amphibia > Anura > Leptodactylidae > Engystomops > Engystomops pustulosus. The sequence goes on from CM033647.1 coordinate 19,771,746, forward strand.
GGTAGTCCCTCAGAATCATTAGCATAATTTTAAAAGTTGATTTTAGAAAGAAGGAGGCCATGGATAACAATTATAAGATTACCACAGTCACTGTGGATCTATGAGTAAGTGCCCCTGGCTTATCATGATTGATTTTGATGGTAGATTTCCTTTTAAATATGAGTATTTCACTTTCCTACAATATAATGTTCCATAATTGTCAATTCTTATCATTTATGAATAATGTATACCTTATCTAGCCTTACTGTGTTCCATCACATTAAAAGCCCAAAATTATGTTTTTTTCTCTTGCAATTCTTCCCCCTCCCGATCATTATTGTGTTCAGTGACTAATGGGCTGAAGAATAATATATGCTGTAAATCCCTAAGCTGCCTTCCAGGATGTTTAACCAGTGCGCTAGAGACTGAACTCCACCCGCCTTACAGAATATGAAAACCAACCTCAGTGTTTCTGTGTATCCATGTACTTACTTTCTAGATATGTTCTAATCGCACATTATTACATGAAACAAGTGATTCTATATTATTTGGAGGGTTATAGTACATCATCCTAAACTCATCGGGTGTTTAACCACTTTTAACTGTATACTTATGGTCCAATCTATAGCTTCTCATGTCATGCTTCTCTGAGGTATCATGGGTTTGATAGCAGACAGTATATATAAATTTATAGAGAGGGCGTACTCCATTCATCTCCGTCAGCTCCATAGAGATGAATACAGCAGAACGGTCATGCTCCATTACTCTCATGGAGCGACGAGGGATCCAACGGAGGTATGTGGAGAGGGCCTTACTTGTATTTGTGGGAAAACCCCTTCAATGGAAACCTACCATCACGAATACACCATCTGAGATATATGCAAAATGTACTACATTCGAATACTCTTTATGTTTGCAAGATGTACTGCATGTATGTATCAGATCACATGAAATCACAGCAGTCGCTGTGGAGGATGAAGAGTAGTAGAAGTCCATGGAGGCTGCAGTGATCAGATACAGACATGGAGTACATTTTGCAAATGTAAAGGGTATAAGACCTTAGATGACATCACCTTGGTCACATGACATGAAAGGCTAAAAAGTAAGGAGGCATAAGGCATGTGGAGGAGTAGATGGGAGGGGCTGACCAAGCAAGACTCGCCCCCTTTGATTATTTTTTTTTATATTATGATTTATTTATGTAGATGTAAGGGAAAGCATTTGTAAAAATGTGGTGACAGGTTCCCTTATACTTATTATGGGAGTACAGAGCAGCTTTATCCAGTTGTACAGTTATCACCCAAACACTGTTTCAGCCATCTTGTATCCATTGTATTACACTTCAGCCACTGAGGTTTTGTTTTTCTTTGCCTCCTGTAGTTACGAATAAGAAGCCCTCCCAGGTCTACATTACTAAGGTGAAGCAATTTGAGGGCTCATCTTCTTTCGTAAGAAGATCTCAGTGGAGTCTAGAACAGCTCAGACAAGTAAACGGTATCGACCCTAATCGGGTAAGTTATATTCTTAAGTATGTGCTTTAGTAGTGATGTATAAGTGTCAGCTTACACTGAGCAGGATGCTACATTGTGTATTACTAGTAATCTTCTCAGAATGTTACACTGTGCGGATAGTATAGAATGAGGTGGTGCAATACTCCATGGTATATATGGAGCCCGGACCATAAGGAGGGTTCCTCATGGGATTATTAGACATGATATTTTTATATTTGAATTCCAGGTTGTGCACCCATTTATTTTTACCCCAGAATAGGTTTAGGCAGGAACTTTCTTCCTGCCTAAAAGCCATTGCCACCCGGGATAAAATCCTGCCCAGTTGGTGACATGCTTGATTGTTAGGGCTAAAGGGCCAATTGACCCTCGTCGCTTTCTCTTCCCCCAGTGACAGCAAGTAATTGGCTATCTCTATTTGTGTCACATGTCCGGGGTGTCCTCGTGGACCTTTATTTCCTTGGAAACCCCAGACATCCACCCGCCTTCTCCCCATTCCACCTTTTTTTAAATGTATTTGGTTTTGGCCTTTATTTTATGTACCAGCAGGTAAATTGCCATTTGTTAAAATGAACTAAGTGGTTTGAGCTTATGGCTGAATCTATTATTGGTTATCTGAAGTTTTTTTTATAAAAGTTTATCTTTAAGGTTTTACAAAGTTTTTGTTAGGTAAGGTAATAAATAAACGCCATTGCCAAATATTTATTCAACCATTCTGTTGTCTGAGTTTGGTTATTACACCTCATGTATATTGTTTAAGTATGTTTTATACTCAAATATCCGGCCAAACCTTGCACGGATTATACATGAACAAATTGAGTTGTAGTACTGCTATCTATAGCCCCTACTTAAGGACACCCAACTTACAGACGACCCCTAGTTACAGATGGATGCTTTTCTATAGTCCCAGACTACAATGATCAGCTGTAAGGTGTCTGTAATGAAGCTTTATTGATAATCCTTGGTCCCATTACAGCAAAAAATTTGGAAAATCCAATTGTCACTGGGGCAATATAAAATTTTGTCTGGAGCTACAATTATAAAATATACAGTTCCGACTTAGGTTCCTTGGGTTTGTACTTATCTTGTATGTAACTGTATGTACAGTACTGAGATAGTAAGGATATTGTAAGCTCTTGTCCAGTGACCTCTAGTGGCTGAATACATGTGTACATGCTGGGCTTCCAGTGCGATGATGCTACTGGCATTGGTATAGATTAACTCACCGGCGCTGCTTGACAAATGCTGCTTATCTTTGTGTGTGAACAGGGGCGGCCGTAATATGTTCATGGTTACTTGTCTTGCACAATAAAGTGTAAGAAAAATGTGTGTTTATGTGTAAATCAATATCTATCTGTATATAATAATAATAATAATAATAAGAGAGGACACACCGAAACTTCATTACTGCCTGCAACATTACCAGGACAACCTTTTACAAAACATATAATAAACTGTCATAAGAAAAACTAAGGCTCTCCTCAAAACGGTGGTGATCACAGAGCTTTTGTATTGCATTTTAGAAACGCAATGAAAATACCCCATGTGACCGCACCCTGGACATTTTGAATTCAGATTATGCTTTATTCTTTTCTTGAAAATATTGTATATGTATTGAGTATTTTGATAATTCTCCAGATATCATATCGCACACAAAATTCTGGTATCGGTGCAACCTTAGTCCTCTGTACTGTGCAGCTCCACAGCCCCTCCCCTCAGGATTTTGATTGGATCCCTACAGCAGAGCAGGGGCTGTGAAACATTTCATTGCAGAAAGCTCTTCAGGCTGAAAGACCCGCCCAGAGCACTTACAGGAGCTGCAAAACCTGGATTAAAGTTCAGTTTTCACAGTTCTAATGCTACTTGCTAAACAGACAAAGATATGGTTACATGGATCTCCAGGGCCTATACTGAACACTGACTGTAGTCTTTTATAATAATAAAAATAATAATTAATAATTCCTTTATTAATATAGCGCACACAGATTACGCAGCGTTGCACAGAGCTGCCAAATCAGTCCCTGTCCCCATGGGGTTCACAATCTAATCAACCTACCAGTATATTGGATAGGAAAAAATAATAAACTTTTAAACTTCTACTAAGTTGCCTGTGCGGATTTCCTTTATCCTCTCCTCATCATTGCAACCTACCAGTATAGTTTGGAGTGTGGGGGGAATTGGAGGACCCGGAGGAAACCCTCTGCAAGGCTGTAATGCTAACCACTAAGCCCCTTTACCGCCCTATATTATTATGGTCAAAACTGATTACCGATTCCATTTAAACATATTTTGGAAGGTTTAGAACATCAGTGATCCAGTGCTGTCAAAGGCAATTTGATGATATGGCTACATCTGAACGCATGGATATGACATCCGGCCTTGGCACATTAGGGGTAGAAGTGTAATGCAGCTTTTATTTACAGCTAAAAAAACCCAGTCCGATAGATAAGACTTGTCTTCTTGAACCACAAAACTACAATTTTAGGGGATCTTTTTCCATAGCTCTGCCTGGTGCTGTTACTCTTTAAAGGACACCTGTGATCAGGTCTGCGTCACTTGTCCTGTCACTACTACCTGTTGGAGCAGCTCACAAGGATCCCATCCCAGCCTTTATCTAGTTATTTCATACATTATTCATTGTAAAATCATCTATTTTTTATCAAGTAAATGAAGCTGGTCACATGGTCAGAGGCGGTGATGTCACCCCTGTTACCCCTCCCCTCTCCTCCCCCCCTGCTCATGTCTGTGTGTAATGTATAGTAAAGCATGGCTAGTGTGTGTGCTGCACCTGCTGACATGCTGCATCCTCCCAATACACAGGTGAGAGACACAGACATCAGCTACACAAGTACCTGACATGTTCTGCTATAACATGGCTGCCTGGAGATGTTGTATCTCTCCTATACACACACACACATGCACACACAGGCTGCAGGGGGTGCCAGCACCAGGAAGCACATCATTATACAGCCTCACATCATTATACAGGCTGTCAGTCAATCACTGGGGGTGTGGCTGTGCCTCCCACTCATGAATAAGGTTTACAGGCATGTAGAGGGACAATGAAGGGATAGAGGCAATGCTCTCTAATGGCAGTGTATGAAAATATATTTAGTTTAGGGGGGTTATTTTGCATGATGGGTTCTCTTTAATGTCTCCTAAAATAAATTGTGCAGGGCAATTGTAACGCCTAGTATTTAGAGGGACGTCTAACACTAGAAGTTCTGATTGGAATATGCGGGAACCGCAAGGGGCCATAAATGTTGAAAAATTTGTAGGAGAAATAAGTGGTTCTAGTTAATGGTTTCCTAAGGCAGACATTGGACGGTGTAAACCCGGATCTTTGTAAATAGGTCATTCATTTCCACGTCCAGGTGTTGGTAACACTTCCCGGCTTCTGTGTGCTTTAGCTGTCACACCTATTTACCGAAAGCCTAACACAGATGTCCAGCGGCAGATGGAGCGGAGAGCTGATGCCCTTCACTTTATATATCATTGTCTGAAAGTTTTTCCACTGTCTTTGATCCTTGGCTTCAGGAATGTGAACATAAAGTGTGAATTGGATGCAGAATTTAGATTATATTATTGTATTATGTTACTATTGTATTGTGTTACTTCCTTGTGTTATTTAGAGAGATACAAAGGAGGTTCAGTGCTGCTTAGAGATCTCCTCTTGCAGCCTTTTGTAGATGTATTTTTTTCATCATTATCTAGTGCATCTCTAGGTTCTCCATCATATTGATCCATATCCAGAATTTCCCATAGGACTGGATCCATGAATTTTGTATATGTAATTGTGACGTCTAACACTAAGCTGAATCGCACTAAGACAGTGTCTGAGTACCTACAGTAGCCTCTCAGTACTGGAAAATACTGTTGTGTTTCTGTCGAATTCATACAATCTCTTACCCCTCACTAAAAAAATATACAGCTTTAATACAGCTCCTCATGACAAGTTCCCTTTAAAATGAAGAGAATAAGATGGTAATAGGGTCACCCATATTATACTTGTCTTGTTAAAGTTTGCCCCTGTTCGACATGGGTCACTCCGGCAGCTGGGGTATGCAGTGCATCCATTACTATGTGCATTCTCCCTACATTGTAACCACACTCATATCAGTAGTTGGAGGCCCCTTATGACCCCGATTCCTACCCCCCAGTGGTCATCTGACTCGTGGCGAACTGAAAACTTGAACAGGGTAAGTATAATTCTGGTGACCATATTAGGGCCCTATACTTACCCTGTTTAAAATTTTAAATAAGTACCCAACCCCTTTAAAAATTTCTTCTGGTAACACAGATTTCTGGGGTCGACTAAAAGGGCTCCCAGCAAACTTAATAATTGGGACCCATCCCAGGTAGGCAGGGCAGCCATCAGGAGGGGTTTAGTGTTACTGTGGGGCCCAAGACAGAGAAGGGGCCTCTAGTAACAGAAAACCCTCCTCCCTTCTCAGTTGCAGATAACATACTGCACATAGGGACGGACAATCATTCTATGGGAGGTCCCACAAAATGTGCCATTCAGGGGCCCCAAACTTCCTAGTGGTAGCCCTGCAGGTAGTGCAGAAATATGACCAGTTCTCCATCATGATTTGTCTATATTAATCAAGTATAGTATTGTATGGAAGGGTTCACGTTACTTACTACTACAACTCATTTTTTTTTATCATTTTTCACTTGTGTCATTGGTAGGAGTCTCCAGAATTTGACCTTCAGTTTGACACCGCTGCGGATCAGTGGGTGGCAAGTTCCGGCTCCGAGAAGTTTACTTTTTTCCAGATCCTGCATCACACGTGTCAGAGATATCTGTCCGATAGAAAGCCTGAGTTCATCAATTGTCAGTCCAGACTCTTCTCAGGTAAGTTCCATAACCTTTTCTATATCTTAGACGTCTTATAGGTACATACAAGCCCCTCTACAGAGCATGATACAGCATGTATAGAAGGGTTTCTTTTTTTAAGTAAATTTTTTAAGTAATTTTTTTTGAGCATGTACAACAAATTTAGTAGTAAAAAGTTGGGGGCAGTACAATATTTGCGTACAATAAACGAGCAGGACAAGGAACTGACAGAGGAAACGCATAAAACAAACCAACACATTACAACGCACAACTAAATCAAAATCAAGCCTGATAAAAGCGAGGCAATTACTTACATCTGAGTATGTGACGCTACTGCTTTAGTACATTAATAAATTTTAAAAAATCAATATGTATTCAAGGATTGGAGTTAGATGTGTCCTCACACTGCTGTTCTCTGAACTTTCTTAATTGAACTGTGCCTCAGATCCTCCAATTTGCTCTGATTGACCACTATAGCCAGCTACAGCTTCTAATGGGAAGGGATCTAAGGACACAGCAGTGTGATGAAACACCCCCAGTGATTACAGCTACAATCTGGGAATATAAATGCACTTCACAGTCCTGCTGCTACTAGCAACGCATGCAAAGATTTGGTAACACCTAATACCAAACACCATCTGCAGCTTTGTGTGGTCAACTCTGTTAACTGTTGATGGCAAGGAGGGGGGTGCTATTATTTTATTATTTTATATTTAGGGGTGTGGGTATAGGGGGGTGGATGGAGACATGAGGTGAGGGAACAGAGCAGTGCAGTTATTGTGTTTTTTAGTTGATTCTGAACAGGTGGATTTTCAGGTTATGTTTGAAGGTTTGGAATGTTTCCCCTCTTATAAAGAAACAACACTATCTTTCTCCTCCAGGCAACAGTATACTTCATTCAGCTGCTGACAGTGTAACCAGTGCCGTACAGAAAGCTAGCCAAGCCCTCAATGAGCGCGGAGAGCGCCTCGGCCGCGCAGAAGAGTCGACAGCGGAAATGATGAACAGTGCACAACAGTTTGCAGACACTGCTCACAAGGTAATCCCCATCACACTGTCCTTATAGCGCCGAACTTATGATGGAATCCATTTACAATATCCATGAGGATCACAGGAAATGGGGGGGCCCCACACAGACTTGTTACATTGAAGGATGTATTTTGGAAGTTCTGTAGAATAAGACTAAGGTCACATTGTTGGGTTATGCAACAAGTAATATGACCATGATATTTTTTTGTCTTGTGTTCACATTGGAGTCATGTGATGGGCAAGCCGTAGGTCATGTTCTTTAGCCTTCACAACACTTACAAGATACTAAAAAACAAAACCAACTAGACTTGTTTCATTGATCCTTTGCATCAATTTAACGTGTAGTTAGGAGATATATGTGTATATATACTATCGTTATTTAATAGTAAATGCCACTGTCTGGTTCTTTGAAATTGAAAAGATTTGAGCTCACGTTTCATCAGTACAATCCAATCAAAGTAGAATTTTAAATTGGTCCATTTTTGGCTTTAAAAGTTAAAAATGCAGAATTTAGCTTTTAAAGAAAATGCATCATGATAAAAAGGGGACACTTACTCAAAGATCCAGGCACTGTGACTGTGATAAACTCTAGATTTGTTATCAATGACCTCCTTCATTCTAAACTCAACTTCTATAATTATGCAAATAGATCATAAGGGCTCTGGGGGTTGTTACTTTAGTTCCTCTGTGCTGTAGCTTCACAGGCTTTTATACTGTTCAGGAGCATGTCTCAGCCCCCTCCCTCTGCCCGCTGTTATCTTACACAGTGGGAGGGGAGGAGGGTTCCTGCACAGTGTAACTGTGCTGTAGCTTCACAGGCTTTAACACTGTGCTGGAACATGTCTAAACCCCCTCCTCTGCCCGCTGTAATCTCACACAGTGGGATGAGGAGGAGTGTTCCTGCACAATGTAACAGCCTGTGAAGCTACAGTACAATCGGACAACACCCCCATAGCCTTTAGGCTCATTAGCATAATTGTAAAAGTCGATTTTAAAAGCAAGGACGAACAAATATAAGATTAACACAGTCATGGTGCCTGGCTCTATATGAGTAAGTTTCCCTGGTTTATATTGATGGATTTTTGATGGTAGATTTCCTTCAGTTTGAGGCCATCCACCAGCTAATGGCAGGCGATACACAATCTATATAGGATGATGAGGTTAAACAGAAAACATTTTTTTGGTATCTTTATACATGTGGAGTCAGAGGTTTACCTTTTTATTCTTTAACAAAATCTATTATTTTAAAAAATCCTGCAATTTAATCTTTTTTATATACATTATGCTTGGAATGTTCAGTTTCCTTGTATTTACGTCAATCTTTTACTCCTCTTTACAGCTCGCCATGAAACATAAATGCTGACACTCCAGCCTGGGAAGCGGTGTCTATACTTATGCCCCTGCCGAACTCTATATGCCAAAACCTCAGCACAAGGTTATTAGTAAAAATCTCTTTATTTTCAATGGGACACCTATTGACTTTTTTTCTTGCCACTCATATCGTGCTTCTAAGGCACAGGTGGTGCCAATGCAACACAAGTTGAAAACTCTGGGAATAACAAGCAGGGTACAGCAGCTTCCAGCGTCCACTTCCATGCTAGTAATACACGGACATCATCCGGAATGGCATTATGTATTCAGAAGACATGCTACATTATCAGGAATGGGGCCAGAGAACTTTGGGTATGTGGGCAACTCCAGGGTTGTGATGGAAAATACTCAGTATACCGCGATTTCCATCTCTCCGAAAATACCCGCACAGTTGTGAATGTCGTGAAACAAGCGGCTGGTTACGGAGAAGTCCTGGCGATGGTGACTTCATACAAAAGACATGTCTTGTTCCGAACCCCGAGCGTCTAGTGGCAGTATTAAGCAGCTTCTCGCAGACAAGCACTTACAAATTGTTTGCATCGCCTACTCGTCACTGGACGTGCCGGTTCTTTTCATAGTTTTACGGCAGATTTTACCATAGTTTTTGTGTGTTTTTCGTTCCGGCGCCAGTATTTCTGTAGAGCTGGCGTGTTTTAAACATTTCCACGTCTTTTATTTTAATTCATGTTGCATAATAATATTCCAAGCAATAAAATGTTTACTGACATCTTGAAAAATATCGGCGCTTTACTTTTGTTGTAACACAAGGAATGAATGTTGCAAAGTAGTAACTTTTACAACATTATGGACACCGTGGAACTGATGAAGGAAATGTGATGGAAACCATGACCTTTCGGATCCCTGAAGGGTACACAAGGTCACATGGTTATCCTTTTATAGACACTCCCAGGAAGCACGGGTTCTAAGAAGTGATTTCAAATTGTCCACACAACTTCCGGGTACGGCACAACAATAAATCACGACCCTGAACCCAAAGAGCTGCCACCAGTTCTCCTCTAATATAAGCCCGGTCCGTAACGGGATATAATAGGGTGAGGAACCAACCCTGTAGCATGTTTATAAGCGAGACTCGGACGTAGGGGATTCGTGAATCGAGATAAAATAGCAACGCAAGTTAAATTTTATATTTAATTGCACACTAGACAATACAGTACACACAATAGATATATACAGTAAGCATACAGGTACACAGGTAGCACTACAAGTCTCAGCAGTTCAGTGAGTTAGTTACCTTTTGTGTGGCCCTAATGGGGATGGATAGTCCACACTTTAAGAACCTCCCTGTGCTTGGTGATGATAAGGTTACCCCCAGGTATAGATGACGTGGCCTTAGATTATATCAGGTGCAGACACGCCTCTGCCGACCCAACAAGAGAGGTCATGAGTCCCTCCTACCTGGTATTACAATCAGAGCCCTGGAGAAGCTATAGCTTCGTAGGGTCATGGTTCTGGTATCATTGGATCCAGGTGAATCCCCGGATCGCATTGATACCAAACCTGACCCATTTGCTATGGTCCTAGCCAGAGATATTAATCTCTCTGGACCCAAGGATGCTAGAGCCCCAGGAATTGGACCACTGTGATCTCCTGAAGATAAAAAATCAAATAATGTAGTTGCCTTTGGGGTGAGATGGACCATAACTGTCTCTATTCAACCTATTGGTTTTAGAGTTTTTATGTCTCTTTATCTCCTGTTTCAAAATGGGGGGAAGATGCATGGAGACGATTCGGCTGCAGAGGTCCTATGAAGCTACCTCTCCTGGAGCGATTGTAAACAACCTAGCTCAATTAGGCCAATTAAGCTGAAGCTGGGGGAAAGTGGGGAACTTGAGCAGGATAAGACCCCCTCCCCCTGGTCACATTTATCACAGGGACCATATGTGCTTTCTTCCAAAAACAGCTCCTCTCCTGACCATGGGTACTGCAGGGTATCGCAACTACACTCCATTCATTTCTATAAAGCTAAACTGCAATAGCGGCACAAAGCATGGTCAAGTGCGGTACTGTTTCTGGAAGAAAGGCTCCTCCAGACAACTCCTTTAAATAGTGGATGAAGGAGATCTGTTGTGTTGTCTGCCATAGACAATGCATAGAGAAAAACACAAGTTCCTGCTCCCTAACACCAGAAGCAACATGCACGACGTTATACAGCAGGAATGAGAAGTAAAAGTGTGAAAAAATTCACTTAAAGCGAATCTCTAACCATGATTTAAGTACCAGGACTAACTGCTATGTTACGTAGGACTATGCCCACACTAGCTTTTGTTTTTATTTTCCAGCTGCTCGTTCTTTGCCAAAAATTTACTCTAGAAATATGCAAATCTAATGGGAAGTTATGACCTAGAAGGAGCAGCTGGAAAATAATAACAAATGCATGTGTGGGCATAGCATAGTTTGGGTAGATTTTGGTGAAGTATTCTGAGTGTACGGTCACACGTTGCAGTTAAAACTGCATCGCAATCAGCTTTGAGGTGGTTTTAGGTGCAGTTTTGTCAATTGAACAGGTGAAAGATATGAAGTGAACGGGGGGAATGACATTTGTGGAGCAGGTTTCCCCTTCAAAATCAAATTCACTCGTTCAGTTCATGTCTTTCACCCGTTCAATTGACAAAACTGCACCTAAAGCCACCTCAAAGCTGATTGCAATGCAGTTTTAACTGCAACGTGTGACTGCACCCTAAGTGAGAGAGAAAACGTATTAGCTGCAGTATCTTGTCTCTATTTGTGGTTCTGCTTTCAGTAATTGGCCGCTGACAATCATATATTTATCCTGCGGATAAAAGGGGTAGGTAAGACCCATTTATATATACAGTATATTATGGGAATATAGGTAATTTTTTTAAAATAACAATGAATTGAAGAAATGTTTTATGGGGGGGTGTTATAATAATTAATTCCTTTATTTATATACCGCACACAGATTACACAGAGCTTCCAAATCAGTCCCTGTCCCCATGGGGCTCACCATCTAATCACCTTACCAGTATGTTTTGGAGTGTGGAGGGGAAACCGGAGGACCTGGAGGAAACCCACGCAAACACAGAGAGAACATACAAACTCTTTGCAGATTTTGACCCTGCGACATGAACCCAGGACTCCAGTGCTGCAAGGCTGTAATGCTAACCTCTAAACCCCCGTTAGGAATTGAATTAGCTGTAGTTAGGTGAGGTGGGAATACCCCCTTTAACTGAAGCAACATTTCGGCAGTGGGAGCTCCAGAGGGGAGTCCACTACATCTTATCAGATTCATCTCTAGGTATTTATAAACATTTGAGGCCACTTATCAAGATGTTATAGGGCGATTTGGGACACTACCACAATTGTGAGAAACTACTCAAGTAGTTGCAGCTACTTTTTAAAAAGTCTTAATTGATTTGATTATTTTTATTCAACTTAGCATCTAGATTTATTTTCTACCATTAGAAATCGCTCTGCATAAGGATTATACGTACAAAATGATACAAAATAATAACATTTACAATGTTGTTTTGCAACGAGGTATTTTTACACATTTTTACAACCATGTTTTGGTTAAAAACTAGGGATAATCCAGTCTCGGTAAGGAAGTTGAAACAATATTGAAATCTCTTTCTTTTAAAGCTTGTTTACAGGAGCACTCCAGTTTTTTTTTTTTTTTTATATTTGAGTACCGTGCTTTTTTTTTTTTTTTGTTCGTTTTTTTTAAAGAAATCTCTACAATACATCCTAGTAATGCAATGCTACTGATATGTATGCAGGGTCAGTCATGTAGCTGTATATGGACAGGGCTCTAGTCTGCCATATGCACAGTAAGGACCAATAGGAAAGCAAATGCTGAATGCCTTTGAGTTATTATAAAACTAAAATTTTGGACTCCCCCCTCATCTCTCCTAAAGATATTCAGGTCATGGTTCGGTCATTCCACTCCTAAATTCCAGTAGGGCGAGGCTTTAATTTTCATTGCCGACTTATTAGCTTATGTTTCCCAAAACTCTCACATTTATTTTACCAAAAGACAAGGGGGAGATTTATCAGAAGTGTCTGACGTAAAACTGTTCTAGTTGCCCATGGAAACCAATCAGAGCTCAGCTTTAGTTTTATAAACTGCTGTGGGAAAATGAAAGAGGAGCTCTGATTGGTTGCTGTGAGCAACTAGAACAGTTTGTTTTTTTACTTTCTATTTGATAACTTTATATGCTCAAGAAAATAAAATGAATTTCCATCTTTCCATACATGCACAGTTCTGCTCTCATTCTCCCCCATTTAATTCTTAACCCCTTAACGCTCAGCGTCCGATATATCGGACACTGAGCCGATGCAGGTTCAGCTCAAGATCTGAGCCGAACCAGCATCGGGAAAGACGGGGTGCCGGCTGTGACTGATAGCCGGCACCCCAGTGGCCTCCGATCGCAGGTGCTTAACCCGTTAAATGCCGCGGTCATGCCTCTGGGGGATCATTCTCCCACGATCGCCCCCAACCCCCCCCCCCCCCCGAGCCGCTTTCAGGGGGGGCGCCAGAGTTACCTGCAAGGGCTGCCAGGATGTGACTGACATCTTACTGTCAGAGTGCCAGCCTTTGCATGTGCATAGGCTGACACTGCTAATACCCTGCAATACATGAGTATTGCAGAGTATTATCATGAACAAGCAATCAGATGATTGCTTGTTCATTTCCCATGGTGGAACCTGTAAAAAAGTGAAAAAAAAGGTTATTCAATAAAAAATAAAGTTAGAAATCAATAAAAATGCCCATAAGCCCCAAAACTATACCTGTATCCATGGCTCCTTCCTTCAAAATGAAATCTACCATAGCCACGTGATTGGCATCATTAATTAATTATTATTTAAAGGCTTTGGGACACTTGTCCATCCCAACATCTCCCCTGCTTCCATTACAAATTATTACAAGTTTTTTATTCAATATTAGGAGGCAAAGGCTGAATTTGTGAATTTGAGTGCCTCCACGCCTATATTCATGACACATAAGAACCTAATGGACCATTGTCGTGTTAGGGAGAAAGGGGGGGGAAACAGATGTCAGGGTTGTTTTTGGGAATTTTCAAAAAAAAGGGGCTCTGGGACGGTCTTGTGTAACTACGGTACGTACTGTTAAACTCTCTTGACACAAGATTTTGTACACATGACTTAAACTTTCAGTATCCATAAACAGGGGTTAGAAGGTTTATTGGCTTTAAAGGGAATCCTAACCTTTTGTCACCAGGAGCACCATTTTTCGCACTCCCCCAGACCCCATCAGAGCATTTAGTACATACACTGCCATGTAGTGGTGAAAGGGGCAGGCTCTTGCTTACTCCAGGTGACTTTTGGAAATATATGGAAAAACACCCATCACTTGGTCCTTTTAACGAAGCCCCCCCCCTGCTCCTCTATCAGCCAATCTCCCGCAGTGAGTGGGGAGGAGGAGGGAGGGAGGTGGAGAGGTAAGGGGAGTAGTTATTAGTTGAAGTTATTGATTAGTCGTTCTTTCTCTCTGTGTTGCCCCATGCATAGGTTTCCCAAGGGTTTTGCTTTGCTTTGGGGGGGGAGTAGGGGCTGGGATACTTGGGAAGGGGGGAAAGGGGGGGAACGTGGGGTGGGGAAGGGGGGGGGGAACTGCTCTTTCCAGCCTTCTCCCCCATTGGCAACTGATAGCCATCACAGCAGATTTTTTTTTTGTATAAATGAAAAGGTTTACAATTTTTACTTTATATCTTTCCATATCTTCTTTTTTCGTTAAATGACCTATTTTTATACATAAAAACACTTGGCAGTGTATGTACTAGCTCTGTGGGGGACTGTTGGGGGGGGGGGGACCCGGGACGGGGGGGGGGATCTGCTAAAAATGGGGTCTCCGGTGTGACAGTGTCCCCTTTTAAAATAATGTTACAATTGTATGGTGTTCGCCTCCGGTATTATAAAACAATATCAATAGGCAGCCCACAAAGATGGTTAGCGAGTGAGTAATACGCCTATAGCAGAGTTATTTATAATCCAGAAACTATTAGCGTTCCAAAGAGGGCTTCTTTTATGGGTCAGGTCTGACTTTGCACTAGAGAAAATCAATGAAGACTTATGATGGCAACATCAGTAGTTTTGTGCGTGGGTCCAGTATGTTTCTCACTCTGAAATGTTGTTGTTGTATTATAGTAATTGTAAGAAATAGATGTAAGAACCTGGTTTAGCGGAGGCGAAGTGGTCTAGAGTTTCCGAGTGGGAGTACCGATTTGAAAACCAGACCCGATGATTTTGCACCCAGGGAGTACCGCCGCGCAAACGTGCGCCATGGACTTAGGTAATTGTAGGGTCGATCAATCAGAACCAAATTGTGTCGACATTCCCTATCTCCAATGTTCATTCCCCGGTGGCGCACACGGCATAGTACAGAGTCGAAGGCCAAAAACGAGTCTGAGTTACAGAAGCACAGGCTTCAGTAAGTAGCACACGGTGTGTCAGTGACAGGCAGAAAATCGGCAGGCAAAAAAAGGCAGATGAGGATAATCCAATTTTTGGTCCCACCTGGGCTCTCACTATTATGAAATCACAGGGCAGGGAAACACAGCTTCAGCCGGTAGCGTCGGCCGCCCCCGTACCGGAGATGGTTTGGACGTGCGCCGGAGCCCGCCGGGCGTGTGTGACTTGCCGTGGGCCCCGGCGCCGGTCTCCGTGCTTGAAAGTGCAGGCTCGTCGGTTTTTTAGGGCACAACGGACCCCTGCACCCAGCGTGCTCACCTGCCGCACAGGTATATGCGGTAGTAGAGCACCTTTCTGCTTCCTGTGCCCCTGCGGAGCTCTTTATTACGTCCAGTGCCCCGCACCCTTCCTTTTTCTTGTTGGTCTGACATAGTAAGGTAGGGAGGGTGTGAACGTTTTTGGAAGGCCCCCCCACCAAGCTTTACTGCTATTCCCAATGATCATGGATAAATGTGCTTCCTGATTTTCTTGTTTAAAATTGTTGGCCACTTTTGTTTTAATAAACTCCAAATACCATGCAAAATCTACGGCAAGACATCCCCTCTTTAACTTAGGTGAATTATTGGTGACACTGACTGGTTCTACCTGCCTATTGTGCCTAAAATGTTTTATCATTTACTCTGCCTCTGTACAACCTGGACCGTGTTCCGGGTGTTTTTTTTGGATTGACTTTGTGCCCTTCCCCAAGAGGAACTGGCAGTAGCCTTAGAGAACAGTTGCTTGTCGGTACATTTTGATACTGAATTATGAATCAGAGGAGAAAGAGAAGAGGAGCATGAGGACATGGTTCCAGACCTTCGGATCTGCGGTAATGGTAACGCGGTTCAATACCAAACCCTTGGTTTTGCCCAGACTTACCTAATTTATAAGCGCTTGTCTTTATGTGTAATAGATGTAATGAAGATTCAGAGTTTGGTTTTCGTTAACATTGGATAGACTTTTCTGTCTCAAACGTCCAGTACACCAATATACATATGAACATACATTCTCAGTGTTAATGTAATGTACATGTTCTGTACCTGACTGCCCTTCTGCGGAGTATAGATTAAAATGCTAACATGTCTGAGGTCGTGTTGACTTAGCATCGTTATGTAAACGGAGTAAATTCGATTATTGTGACATACTCTTTTTATGGACTCCTAGAGCTTATCTCCCAGAGCGAGGATCACTATTTATTATGTGTCCATTATTTTTTTGCAATGAGATGACGTTGCGATATAAACAGACGGTATGAGACAGTGAAAATCTAATGCAAGTGCCCACAGCATATGCACTTTCCAGCTGTGACATAGCACAAGAGCTTGACTTTGAGCTCTTGAGGTTTTCTTATGTGAATTAATCTATATTTTTCCTCCGATGGGACATATTGGCTTTGTTGTATGTTAGGTGCAGAAGGAACAGTCATGTTATTTAAATGTTTTCATGTCCTGAACCTTATGCTGCGGTATGTCCTGATCTATCAGCAAGTAACTTGAGCAGCTCATTGGTTTTTTATTTATATAGCATATTAGTTTCTCATCTCATTCCCGGAAGGGATTTTGGTCACAAAACTTGGAGAGGCAGATTTTACCTCTCTGTCGCGCTCCAGCGGCGGGGTTTCTCCAGTCGAGGAGTTCTGCGAGTTCTTCCGGCGATCACTACAAGGATCGTGCGCCCGATGTCACCAAGTTGTCGCTTGCATGCGGCTTGAAGTCCGCTGAGTTCACTGGAGTTCACCATCCGTTGCTGGGTGCCACGCGTACACGCGCGTGCGAGAGTGACACATTTTTTTTTTTAAATATTGGCTCGGTTTTCCAAATCCGTCAAAATTTTCCGACGGCCAGACCCTCCTGACATTTCGTGCGCGTGCATGCAGCGCCGATGTCGGTGACAATCAGATACGCGTGGCGCCAATCGGCAATCGGTTATTTTGGAAAACCCGATAAAAAAGAACTGCGATTCGGGCCTTAGTAAGACCCCCATTTCTCATCATTGAGGCTTTGAAGGACATGTGTTTATGAAGTTCTTCTCTAAGAAGCCAGAGGAGAGATTTTCTTTGTCTTTTCTTATTATGCTTTGTTTAGCTGAGACTTTCTGTATAAAATTCATTCAGTCTGTTACACCTTATAGTTGTTTCTTAATATATTAGAATTCATGCCTTTAGCTTTCTATTCGTTGGGGGTTAGTTATGGAGTTCTTATGCGTGACTCCTTCCTGCTGAATTACAGCCACAAGGAGTGTCCACCAACTGACGGACACCTTATCGGTATCCATAATTCATGATGCGTCACAGTATGAAACTTATACCACACACGATATGCATAAGGGGGTACAAACTTATAACAACAGCTACACAGTTATAATGTTGTAGAGGATAACAAACAGATCAGGCCTCCTCATGAAATAGTTATAGTTTCTTAGATTTAGAGTAAGATAATCATGCAAGAGGGGAAGTGGTTCTAGAGTCACTGTGTGTATGTTGGGAGGAATCATGGGAACTGATAACAGACAGAAACATATATAAATCAACATAGCAAGAACAGTCTCTGATATGAGGTTACTTACAAGCAAGGAAATTGTTCGACATCTTGCATTTCATCACTTCCGATCACCGTACACTGAAGTTAGGACAGGGGTATATGGATTGTAGGTGGTTCACGACTTAAGGACAACCCACCCACTTCTCTGAACCTTCTCTGGCCACTATGACCTCTAGAGAGCCTTATCATATCCTGCTATTGCTGCCAGATAGGCGGGGTCTGGCTTAAAGGGGTTGTCCACTTTCAGCCAAATATTTGATATGGGTTGGTGATAGAAAAGTTATACTTCCATGTGTATAGAAATTTGTCCATGTGATTTGATGGACCTGCTGGTTCACAAACTGTATTATCACTAAGAGAGTAATAGGAGCTGTATGATAAAGTGTATGTATGATTCCGCACCTGCTGTACATCACATTTTATGCACGTGAAGTAAAAACAGAAGCTTTTTATAGCAGGACAGCAAGCAAGATCTAGAAAACCGTGAGGAATTGATACGAATAAGAAAGAATCGGAAATTGTATAAATTTTCATTAACAAAACATATCCATTGTTTGCTGATGAAAGTGGACCCCAATTAAATGGACCATTGCAACTGTGTGCTTAGGAAACTCTGTTCTGTTGCCTGATGGTCTCACATTTAACTCTTTGGTACACGGAAGATAAGTACATAGGTACAGCACACCAGAACCAAGCATATAGAATATGTACAAGCACGAAGGATCTACACGCTCAGTAATGAATAATGTCACGGATGCACCTGTGACCCTCATCTGGGTCGCAGGCTAACGTGTCCCACTTGCGTCGGTGGCGGCCCTTCCTGACCTGGCCTTAACTCTCCATGTTCCTGACTCCATCCTGTTTGCCAGCAAGCGGGTTCCGCTCCCTAAGGCGCACCACCACTCGCAAATTTAAGGGCCAGGACAACGCTGATTGGCGCTGGCCACTTCACGGATTCCTTATAAAAGTCGGCTTCTTCAGCATCCCCCGAGGAATCTTTGCGCTCATATGCCTCAGCAAACACTCTTCCCTCGACTGGTTCCGTTTTTTTTTATGACCTCCGCCGCTGTGACCCTCAAACCTGTTCCCAATTCCGGTCTCCGCTGCCAGCACATGACCTTGCACCGTTGCCGTCTGTATGACTAACTGCCTTATCCCGACCACGAGTTTGCGCCTAACTTTGTACCCAACTTGGTGCCACCGTGGACAAGTGCCACCTGTGGTAAGACTGGTGGTACCAGGGATGGTGGCAGCAAGACCAACCCGCTTTGCGGCGGACTCTGGTGAAAACCGGTGCACTTAGAATTTGGCCCCAGGTGTCGGCTTGTGTCATCGTCGCGGTGTGGCCAAAGGAATCTACTACCACCAGAAGCCTGACAAATACAAGCACCAGAACCAATTGTGACTAAATAAATACATGTCTGAGACAAGACTGTAATGTAGAAGCAGTATACAGTATCTACAATATAGTGCAATACAGTTGTATGAGTATATTGTCATAAGTGATCAGACCCCCTAGGGTTCAGTACCAAAGGGTGGTGCAATAATAGTAAAAGTTTTAAAAATATGAAAAAAAAAGTTAAAAAAAAACAAAAAACTTTGCTAGAACACTTTCCCTAATTAAGCAGGATTAAAATCATGAACTGAAAATTGACCTAGGCTAATCAAGACTTTTTGACCATTTTGCCTCCATCAAAATTTGAATAAAAAGTGGTTGGATAGTTTTCTAAAAAGGTATCAATGGAAACGCTCCTTTCTGCTCACAAATAATGACTCCGCACAAGCTCCATACACTGAAGTATGAAAAAGTACAAGTGTCAGGATATGGCAATGCAAGGCGTTTTTTTTCATTATGCAATGTTGTGACATAACTAAATACAGGTGTGTCCCCTACTTAAGAACACCCCATTTACATACGACCCTAGTTACAAACGGCCCTTTGATGTTGGTAATTTACTGTACGTTAGCCCTAGGCAGAATCAAAGGGTGCTCTGTAACTTGAATTGGTAATTAAGATTCTGTAATCCTGGTGTGTTATGACCATACCAACATTTTTAAAACCAAATAGTCATTGAGACCCAAAAAATTTGCATGGAGCTACCAATTATAAAGTATACAGTTCCAGACTTACATACAATCAACTTAAGAACAAACCGCAGAACATATCTTGTACGCAACCCGGGACTGCCTGTTATATAAATTTGGTTTTTAACTACGATCAGACTGATCCAAAGAATAATAGAAAAGTATCATCTAACCTTATTGAAAGCCATACAATAAAAACCCATCAGAATATAGACAACTGTGTTTTTTTTGACTACTCCACACACTTTGGAATATTACTAGTATTATTACTATTCCCAGTACATGGCAACAGATATTAAATGGTTGCCACTAGAAAACAAAATATTGTCTCGCATATATAAAAACCAACATATGCTTGTAAACAAAAACATCAAAAAAGTTATAGCTTGTGGAAGGAGAGAAGTAAAAAAAAAAAAACTAAAAGAAAAACTTGTTCTTGAAGGGGTTGTTTAAGGGAGTTATTATTCAAACCATCCTAGTAATTCCTTTCAGTAAATCAGTTAGTCCGGGCTATGAACTTATGATGAAATCTGGTTGGTGTCCGGAAAAGATCAATACTGTGTCTGAGGGAGTCCAGTGCTGGAGGCCCAATATTTTGTTTATTACAGGGGACCCTACTAAGGACACCCACTTACAGATGACACAAGTTACCAGACCGACCCCCTCTGCCCAGTGGACCTCTGGTGAAAGCTCTCTGAATCCTCTACTATATCCTAGACTGCAATGATCAGCTGTACGGGTCTGTATAATGTAAATTTATTAAATCCTTGGTCCCATTACAGCAAAAAATGTTTGGAACTCCAATTATCACTGGGGCAAAAAAAACATTTGTGTGGATCTACAATATAACATATACATTTACATCATTCAGCACTCAAGTACAACAATCAGAAATCAATTCAATGCAAAATGTTGTTTTGTCAATTCCCCACATTTTTTTCCCATATTCCCATATTGGAAATTAAATACCTTCACCGTAGGTACAATTTGTTATGCAGAAAACAAGCCTTGGAGAACTGAGAAGTAGGATTTTAGAATGTGAGGAGCAAAAAAACGCAAAAATGCAAAAGGCAGAGTCGTTAAGGGGGAGTTAAACTGCACACTAAATTATAAACACAAAGAAATGTTCTATCTGGAGCTCCTGAATAGATACAACATCCGCAAAAAGTGTAGACTGAATAAAAACAATGTCATGTACCAGAGGCTCCCTCTAGTGGCGGCTAAGAGAATTGTTGTGTTTGTTGCTGTGTATTGTAATTATGTTTTGTTTATTGGCTATGTCATATGTGACAATAACACTCCTCTAGAAATATCTCATTATGGATAAATCGTTTAAATGATAATAATGCCACCTAAAACTCATAGGGGTAAATAGTATTAAGGATGGGATTTTTGTAATAACGCCATGTTTAATTATTCCCCCCCAGCATCACCACAACTGTGCCAGAAACAAAGTAGTATACGAACCATTCCAGGTCGGATTTGGCAAGTGATTTCAGCTATAGTCTACGCAGATCTTCTATTAGCAAAAACAGGCAGGCTGGTGCGGGGGTCACCCCTCAAAAAGACAGCGGGGACGGGAAAGCCTCAAAACTGGAACTTGGATGGAGCTTTCCTTTCCCCCACGTAACTCCCCCACACATGGGGTAGATTTACTTACCCGGTCCGCTCGTAATCTTCCGGTGCGCGTCCGTCGTGTGGATCGGTCGTCGTGGCGCGATGCACTAACATTGTGCGTCCGAGTTCCTGCAGGTGCCGCAAGCTGCTTCATCCTGGTTTTGCAGTGTGACGGTATTGATTTATGACACATTTTGTTTTTAAATTCTGCGGTTTGTCCGAAACCGTCTGGGTTGTCCAGCCCCCATGATTTCTGTCACGTGCAATCCGGGGCAAACGGAAATTTAGGCAACCCGACGAAAGAGTGCGGCGTTCGGACCGTCGTAAATGAGCCCAATGTGATAATTCTTGCATTTGTTTTTACACCCTGTGCATGCAATCAATTTCATATTTTAAATTTTGACACAGAAACAAAAAATCTAATTTGCCAGGGGCCGTAACAAGGAGAGGCAGGACCCCCATAGGCAGGCTATACGTTTTACCTAAATTTGGTCAAATGAAACCCTAATGTGGGGAAGGAAAATCTATCATTTTTGCATTGCCGTCTTCACAGTGGATAACATTTTTTACTTTCTTTGCGTACGGAAGATGGTTGATTGCTGTTTTTTGCGGGACATATTGTATTTGCCACCAGGTATCACATCTTTGGAGTACATAGTGGTTTTTATCACTTTTTATTGCAATTGTTGTGTGACTGAATAGGTATAAAATCATAATTTGGTGGGTTTTATACAGTTTTTTTTAACGGCGTTCATCGTGTACGGGATTCATGATATAATAGATTATTACCTTTTGTTCTACGGGGTTTGTTACGGATGGCGTGTTGTGGATGACTATATATGTGGGGTTTGATGTTATATGATTTGTAGACTTTCTTGTGTTAGATTTTTTTCATTTTATATAGCAACTCTGGGGTCTGATCTGGACCCCAGAGTTACCTGCAAGGGCTGCCAGGATGTGACGTGATCTTACTGTCAGAGTGCCAGCCTATGCATGTGCATAGGCTGACACTGCTAATACCCTGCAATACATCAGTATTGCAGAGTATTATCATGAACAAGCATTCAGATGATTGCTTGTTCATTTCCCATGGTTGAACCTGTAAAAAAGTGAAAAAAAAGGTTATTCAATAAAAAATAAAGTTAGAAATCAATAAAAATGCCCATAAGCCCCAAAACGTATAAAGAGAAATATAACACAAGAAAGTCTAAATCATTACACAAACCCCACATATATAGTATCACCGCGTCCGTAACAACCCATAGAATAAAATTAATCATTATTGAACGCCGTTAAAAAAAAAAAAAAACACCAAAAATTATGATTTTTACCTATTCAGTCCCACAAAAATTGCAATAAAAAGTGATAAAAAAAAACCATATGTATTCCAGAATGATACTGGTGCAAAGTACAATATGTCCCGCAAAAAACAAGCCATCAACCAGCTCTGAAGCCAAAAAAGTAAAAAAATGTTATGCCACTTGGAAGACGGCGATGCAAAAATGATAGATTTTTCCCCACATTAGGGTTTCATTTGACAAATTTAGTAAAACGTAAGAAAAAATATTCATGTATGGTATCCCTGTAATTGTATCGACCCATAGAATAAAGATACCATGATTATTAGTAATAATTAGGCTATATGGTGAACACAGGAAAAAAAAAAGGAAAAAAATCCAGTAGAGAATTGATGCTTTTCTACTCCTGCCCTCAAAAACAAAGTTCCTAAATTTTCAACAATGGGGGATACCAACCCCAAAAGGGTAACACTGGAAAAAGCATCTCATCCCGCAAAAAAAATGCCGTCACATGGCCCCAATAACGAAAAAACTGAAAATTTTATAGCCTACAAAAGAGGCCAATGAGGAAGTTAAAATCCTGGCAGCTGCAGGGCTCCTTCCCTTCTGCATCTCGCTGTGCGCCCATAAAACAAGTCACAGCCACATGTGGGGGGTCGCTGCACTCAGGAGAAATTGTAGAACAAATTGTATGGTGGGTTTTTCTCTTTTTATCTTTTGGAAGTGTGTAAATTTTAGGGCTAAATGAACGTATAACCGACAAAATTTGACCATTCTAAATTTCCCCTCCATTTTGTTTCAATTACAATGAAGATCTCAAGGGGTTAACAATCTTCCTAAAAGCTGTTTCTGATAGTTTGAGGGGTGCAGATTTGAAAATGGTTTGATTATATAGGGGGGTTTGATGCTAAATATGTAACATTTCATTCAAAACTGTATCTATCCCCAAAATAGTCAATTCTGAAAATCCGAAAAATCGCTATTTGATTTGTAGGTCGCGTGACATCAAAATAAATTATCCAAACATTTCAAAAATGATGAGAATGTAAAGTAGACAAATGGGAAATGTTATTCAGCAACTTATTTAGGTGGTAAATCTATCTGCCTGAAAATGGCAATTTTTTTTTTGTAAATAAACACAAAACTTATCAGCAAAAATTTACCACTAAAATGAAGTACAACATGTGGGGAAAATACAATCTCAGAATCGTTTTGATAAGTAAAAGTGTTCAAAAGTCATAACCATATAAAGCAACGCATGTCAGAATACAAAAAATGGGACTGAGCCTTAAGCTATAAACTGGCTGCGTCCTTAAGGGGTTAATGGAATAACTATACACAATCATTTATTTTTTAAAATTCAGCATTCTGTTATTCCTCTGTTAGTTCTGGTCCGGTTCTGTTAGACCCTAAAATGTAGAATGTAATTGAATCTAACAACGCATATGTGAACTGGGACTTCGGTGCAAAACAGCAGTGCTGAACTACAATCATGATTACAGTACAGCGCTGCAAGCAGGGACTCCTTGTATCATATATCACTATGATGCTTGGAGTCCCATCCTTTGCTCTGTGCTCTGTGTGTGAAACCAGCTAACACTTGATCTGTTTTTCATGGACCGTGTAGAGTCGCGTAACACAGACCTTAGTACTAATAAAAATATATGAATACATTTTTGTGACCCTTGATTATTTTCTAGTGATTGGGGATGGGATGAGGGCGCTTCCTATTTGTTTATTGAAGTTTTAATGTCCCTTTTAAGATACAGCTGTATACATGTACGTATGAGTGTATAAATGTGTGACTGTAACTTACATGTGTGAGTATACAGATATGTTTAATTTTTAAGTGGGAAGGGGGGCCCCATTCAGCAGCCTGCTATGGGGCCCTGCCTCTCCTTGTTACGCCCCTGGCAATTAGATTTTTGTTGCTGTGTCAAAATAGTAAAATATGAAAATTGATTGCATGCACAAGGGTGTAAAACAAAATGCAAGAATTAATACACATTGGGGCTCATTTACGAAGGGTCCGAACGCCGCACTTTCGTCGGGTTTCCTAAATATTTCCGTTTTGCCCCGGGATTGCACGTGACAGAAATCATGGGGCGTGGACAACCAGACGGTTTCGGACAAACCGCAGAATTTAAAAAACAAAATGTGTCATAAGATCAAGCACTCACATGCACCAGGAAGAAGCAGGTGCGGCACCTGCAGGAACTCGGACGCACAATGTTAGTGAATCGCGCCAGACCCGAATCCACGACGGACAGCGCACCGTAAGATTACGACGGGACCGGGTAAGTAAATCTACCCCATTGTGGGGGAGATATACTGGGGGAGAAGGAAAGCTCCATCCAAGTTCCAGTTTTGAGGCTTTCCCGTCCGCATGTTACTTTGAGGGTGAACGCCCCAGCCTGCTGTTTTTGCTAATAGAAGATCTGCGTAGACTATAGCTGAAATCACTGCCAAATCCGACCTGGAATGGTTCGTAACTACTTCGTTTCTGGCACAGTGTTGGATGCTGGGGGGGATATTAAGACTGGCTTTTAAAACACCAGTCTTAATACATTTACCCCTATGAGTTTTAGGTGGCATTATTATCATTTAAAACAATTTATAAATGAAGATACTTTCTAGAGTGTTATTGTCACAATATGACATAGCCAATAAACAAAAACATAATTACAATACACAGCAACAAACACAACAATTCTCTTAGCCGCCACTAGAGGGAGCCTCTGGTACATGACATTGTTTTATTCAGTCTACACTTTTTGCAGGATGTTGTATCTATTCAGGAGCTTCCAAGTAATAGAACATTTCTTTGGTTTATAGATTTAGTGCAGTTAACCCCTTAACGACTCTGCCTTTTTTCATTTTTGCGTTTTTTTGCTCCTCACATTCTAAAATCCATACATTTCTCCAAGGCTTGTTTTCTGCATAACAAATTGTACTCTACGGTGAAGGTATTTAATATTCCATATGGGAATATGGGAAAAAATGTGGTGAAATTGACAAAAAACATTTGCATCACTTTTTGGATTCTGTACTTGTATGTTAGTCGAAATTGTATATGTTATAATTGTAGATCCACACAAAATGTTTTTTTTGCCCCAGTGATAATTGGAGTTCCAACATTTTTTGCTGTAATGGGACCAAGGATTATTAATAAATTTACATTACAGACACCGTACAGCTGATTATTGCAGTCTAGGACTATAGTAGAGGATTCAGAGAGCTTCACCAGAAGTCACATTGGGCAAAGGGGTCTGTCTGTAACTATGGGTCATCTGTAAGTTGGGTGTCCTTAAGTAGGGGTCCGCCTGTAAATAAACAAAATATTGGGCTCCAGCACTGGACTCCTCAGACACAGGATGATCTTTTCCGGACACCAAACCAGATTCATCAATAAGTTCATAGCCCGGACTAACTGATTTACTGAAAAGGAATTACTAGGACTGGTTGAATAATAACTCCCTTAACCCCTTCAAGAACAAGTTTTCTTAGTTTTTTTTTTTTTACTTCTCTCCTTCCACAAGCTATAACTTTTTTGATGTTTTTGTTTACAAAGCTATATGTTGGTTTGTTATATGCGAGACATATTTTGTTTTCTAGTGGCACCATTTAATATTCTGTGCCATGTACTGGGAAGTATTAATAATACTAGTAATATTCCAAAGGTGGTGGAGTAGTCAAAAAAACACAGTTGCGCCATATTCTGATGGGTTTTATTTGTATGGCTTTCAATGTAAGGTTGAGATGATACTTTTCTATTATTCTTTGGATCAGTATGATCGTAGTTAAACCAAATTTATATACAGGCAGTCCCCGGGTTACGTACAAGATATGTTCTGCAGGTTTGTTCTTAAGTTGAATTTGTATGTAAGTCGGAACTGTATACTTTATAATTGTAGCTCCAGGCAAAATTTTTTGGGTCTCAATGACTATTGGATTTTAAAAATGTTGGATTGTCATAACAACCAGGATTAACAATGAATCTTAATTACAGCGACCTTTGATTACTGCCTAGGGCTAACGTACAGTAAATTACCAACATCCAAAGGGCCGTTTGTAACTAGGGGTCGTATGTAAATGGGGTGTTCTTAAGTAGGGGACCGCCTGTAGTTTAGTTATGTCACAACATTGCATTAATGAACGACTTGCATTGCCATATCCTGACACTTGTAACTTTTTCATACTTCAGTGTATGGAGCTGTGTGCGGAGTCATTATTTGTGAGCAGAAATGGCGTTTCCATTGATACCTTTTTAGAAAACTATACAACCACTTTTTATTCAAATTTTGATTGGAGGAAAAATGGCCAAAAAGTCTTGATTAGGACATGTAGGTGCAATTTTCAGTTCATGATTTTACTTGCTTAATTAGGGAAAGTGTTCTAGGAAAAGTTTTTTGTTTTTTACATTTTTTTTTTCATATTTTTAAAACTTTTACTATTATTGCAGCCACCCTTTGGTACTTGAACCCTAGGGGGTCTGATCACTTATACAATATACTGCAATACAACTGTATTGCACTATATTGTAGATACTGTATACTGCTTCTACATTACAGTCTGTCTCAGACATGTATTTATTTAGTACAATTGGTTCTGGTGCTGTATTTGTCAGGCTTCTGGGGTAGTGATTCCTTTGGACCACCGCAGGCGATGACACAAGCCGACACCTGGGACCAAAGTCTAAGTGGCACCCAGTTTTCACCAGAGTCCGCCGCAAAGCGGGTTGGTCTTGCTGCACCAACCCGTGGTACCACCAGGTCTTACCACAGGTGCGACTTGTCCACGGTGGCAGCCAAGGTTGAGGTACAAAGTAGGCAGGCAAACTCGTGGTCGGGGATAGGCAGTAGGTCAGTACAGACGGCAACGGTGCAAGGTCAGGGCTGGCAGCGGAGGAGCGGAATTGGGAACAGGTTTGGGGTCACAGCGGGAGGTCAATACACGGGAACCAGTCGGAGGGAAGAGTGTTTGCTGAGGCATATGAGCGCAAAGATCCGTCGGGGGATGCTGGAAGAAGCCGACTTTTAAGGAATCCGTGGAAGTGGCCAGCGCCAATCAGCGGTGTCCTGGCCCTTTAAATTTGCGAGTGGTGGTGCGCCTTAGGGAGCGGGAACCCGCGTGCTGGAAAGACAGGATGGGAGCAGGAACATGGAGAGTTAAGCCAGGTCAGGAAGGGCCGCCACCACGGAGTGGGACACGGGTACGCCTGCGACCCGAGATGAGGGTCACAGGTGCATCCGTGACAGTATTCATGTACTGAGCTTGATCCTCGTGCTGTACATATTCTATATGCTTGGTTCTGGTGCTGTACCTATGTACTTAATCTTCCATGTACCAAAGAGTTAAATGTGAGACCATCAGGCAACAGAACAGAGTTCCTAAGCACACAGTTGCAATGGTCCATTTAAAGGGGTTGTCCACTTTCAGCAAACAATTGATATGGTTTGTGTAATGAAAAGTTATACAATTTTCCGATATACTTTCTGTATCAATTCCTCACGGTTTTCTAGATCTTTGCTTGCTGTCCTGCTATAAAAAGCTTCTGTTTTTACTTCCAGTGCATAAAAATGTGATGTACAGGCAGGTGCATGATCATACATACAGCTTTATCATACAGCTCCTATTACTCTCTTAGTGATAATAACAGTTTGTGAACCAGCAGGTCCATCAAATCACATGGACAAATTTCTATACACTGGAAGTATGACTTTTTCTTACACAAACCATATCAAATATTTGCTGAAAGTGGACAACCCCTTTAAGTCCAGACCCCAGCCTATCTGGCAAGCAATAGCAGGAATTTGATAAGGCATCTAGAGGTCATAGTGGGCAGAGAGGTTCAGAGAAGTCGGGTGTCCTTAAGTCGTGAACCACCTACAATCCTATACCTCTGACCTGACTTCAGTGTACGTGATCGAAGTGAGATGCAAGATGCTAATTTCCTTGCTTTGTAACCTCATATCAGAGACTATCTTGACTTGATTTATATATGTTCTGTCTGTTATCAGTCCCATGATTCCTCAGCACAACATCACAGTGACTGCTAGAACCACTTCCCTCTTTGCATGATTATCTTACTCTAAATATCTAAGAAACTATAACTATTCAGTGAGGAGGCTGATCTGTTTGTTATCTTCTGCAACATTATAACTGTGTAGCTGTGTTACAAGTTTGTACCCCCTTTGTCATATCTGTGTGGTATAGTTCATACATTTGCATCATGATGGGAACCTGGTTCCTCAGTTGGTGACCTCCTTGTGGCATGTAATTCACAAAGGAAGAGTCACCTTAAGATCCAATAACCCAACAGAATAGAAAGATACCAGGAATTCTAATATAGTAAGAAACAACTATATAAGGTGATACAGACTGAATTATGTATATCAGAGAAACAAAGACATAATGAAAGACAAAGAAAATCTCTGGCTTCTTTAAGAGAACTTTTCATAAACGAATGCCTTCAAACCTCAATGATGAAATGGGGGTCATTAACTAAAGGCCCGAATCGCAGTTTTTCATCGGGTTTCCCAAAAATTACCGATTGCCGATTGGCGCACGTGATCTGATTGTCCCGCATCGGCGCTGGCATGCACGCGACGGAAATCAGGAGGCATGGCCGTCGGAAAATTTGACGGATTTGGAAAAACCACCGATATTTAAAAAAAAAAAAAATGTGTCACTCGACACGCGCTTACCTGCACCCAGCAACGGATGGTGAACTCCAGTGAACTCCAACGGACTTCAGCGCAACAGCGACGCCTGGTGGACATCGGGCGCACTACCTTAGTGAATCGCCGGAAGACCCGAATCCTCGATGGAGAACCCGCCGCTGGATCGCGACAGGACCGGGTAAGTAAATCTGCCCCAATGTTGTAGTGACCAAAATCCCTTCCGGAATGAGATGAGAAACTGATATGCTCATATAAAAAAAAACATGACTTCAAGTTATTGCTGTAGATCAGACATCTACGCAGCATAAAGGTTCAGGACATGAAACATTTACATGAAACATGACTTTTCCTGCACTAACATACAAAGTCATGTCCCATCGGAGGAAAATTGATTCACAGTAAAACCCAGAGAGCTCAAAGTCTCTTGTGCTATGTCAGCAGTCATATTGCTGGCACTGCTCTCAGATACGTTCCCTTGTTAATCGCACGTCTCTCATTGCAAAAAATATGGACACATAATAATATGATCCTCCGTCTGTCAGAGATCAAGCTCTAGGTCCAAAAAGAGATCTCACATCTGATCCTCCATTACATAATGTGCTAAGGCAGACGACAAGACATCTTAATCTATTCCGCAGAGGGCAATCAGTAACAGACAGTACATTACATTAACATCTGAGAATGTATGTCATATTTCAGATTGGATGTACTGACTTTGAGACAGAACAAGTCATTCAAGAGTAACCCAAAATCTTCATTACTATCTATTACATAAGAAAAGCTGCTTATAATAGGTCTGGCACCAAGGGATTGGTATTGAAGCGGTCCAAGTACAATCCGAGGTCTGGACAGTCTCCTCTGATTCATATTCAGTATCAAAATGTACAGACAGGCACTGGTTAGGGCAGGCGGCACAAAGTCACATCCAAAAACAGGCACAAGGTCAGGTGTACAGGCAGAGTAAAGAGAAACACATTTTTAGGACAATAGCAGGGTAGAAACCATTCAGTTCACCAAATAATTCACCTAAAGTTAAAGGGGATGGGCTGGACGTAGATTGCAGGTTTTGGAGTTTATTAAAAGGCCAACATACAAGAACAGGAGCACATTATCCATGATCGGGGATAGCAGTAAAGCTGGGGGCTCTTCACCTACTACCTATATGTCAGACCAGATGATTTTTCTTTATTATAGCCTCCGCATTGTCACAGGTGCTCCTACTACCCATATACCTGGTCGCAGGTGCACCTTGGTGCCTCCGTGTGCCACCGGAGCTAGCCTGCACTTTCACTTACCTTCCCTGGCACCAGCGGCAGTCCACACGCTCCGGCGTGCTCCGGAGCGCACGTCCCCATCTCCTACGGCTTGAAGCTGTGTTCCCTGCCCTGTGCATTTATCCTGATATCCCATGTGACCTTGATTCCATCTGCCTTTGCTCCTGTGCTGCCTGTCCTGACCTACCGCTACTCTGAACCTGTGCTGTCTGTCTCGACCTCGGTTTTGCCTTACGACTCTGTACTATGCCTTGGCTGCCACCGCGGACAAAATTGGGTCTGTGGAACGACCTACCATGGCGCAGCTTTGCGGCGGTCTCTGGTGCAAATCGGGTACCACTTCGACTCCGCTACCAGGTTCTTACATCTTATTTCTTACATTACTATAATACACATTTCAGATTGAGAAAACAGTACTGACCCACACAAAACTAGCTGAATGTTGCCATCATTAAGTCTATCATTTTGATTTTCTAGTGAAAGTCAGACCTCCATAGAAATAAGCCTGCTTTGAACGCTATAGTTCTGGTTATAAGAAAGCTGCTATAGCGTCTTATCTCCACTTGGTGGCGCATTTGTATTGTTTATAATACCGTAGCAACATTATTTCATTATATTTAAGCAAATAAAAACTTCTATCCCTTTTTATGGATACTGAAAGTTTAGTTATATCCGTGTCAGAGGTTTACAGTAGTTAAAGCCCTTTTTTGAAAATTCCACAAAAAACACTGACATATGTTGAAAACCAATGGATCACATTATACATCGACAAGGTCCATTAGGTTCTGTATGTGTCATTAATATGAGGCTTTTATTCACATCAGAATTTCAGCTTTGCCTCCTATAATATTGAGTAAAATAAATTGTAATATATTGTAATGGAAGCAGGGGAGAGGGTGGGACAGTGTAACAGCCTTTAATGCCAGATCACAGGGGCTAGGGTAGAGTTCATTTTAGAAGGAAGGAGGCCATGGATGACATATATAAGAAGATTACCACAGTCACGGTGCCTGAATCTATGAGTAAGTGTCTCTGGTTTATCAGCATGGGTTTTGATGGTAATTTTCTTTAAAGGGAACCTACCACCACATATCTACCTATATAGGTAGATCGGGTGGTAGGTACATCTATAGGGCATGAGGATTATCCTCATGTCCCCACAATCTTTTGCTAACTTTTATTTGGCAAATATGTACATTTTCTAAAGCGGCTTTTTGTGGCGTGGAGTAGCAGGAGCTGAGACTACACGACGCGGCTACTCCACGCCCCAGTAGCCTCTTTGTTCCTCCTACTAAAAGGGCTATCCTCATCTCCTAAAGATGTAACTACCACCCGATCTACCTTTTATAGGTAGATATGTGGCGGTAGGTTCCCTTTAAACTCTTACATACCTGTATGTTTGTGTACCTTATCTAAAGGTAATACATTAAAACCAAACCAGTATATCTATTCCACAAGGAACAGACTGCCAACTATAGACAGCACTCTTACAACATGCTTAGTCTACTCAGTACAGCGTAGGATATTGGTTTGGCTGGGTAAGCGCCTTGGGACTAGAGTCAGGAAGTTAGAGTTCTCCTTACAGAGACTGACAATTATGTTACCTGCGCTGTACTAAGGAGACCCAATCAGGTCGAAACAGTGCTGTTTACAGTTGGGAGTCTGTTCCTTCTGGAATAGATCCACATTTTTTTTTTGTTATCCATGGCCTCCTTATTCTAAAATCAACTTTTATAATTATTCTAATGAGTGAGAAGGGTTAAAAAAGCCCCTCCGTTCTGTATCTTCACAGGCTATTACACTGTGCAGGAGTACTTCCTCCCTTCTAGTGTGTGAGGTTACAGCAGGCAGAGGGAGGGGAAAGTGCTGAGGGATCAGAGGGTGGGTGAGACAGCAGGCTGTGAAGCTGCAGCACGGAGACGCTCTGGTTATCACTGAACCTAGTTTCCCCTTTTATTGACACTCTCGGCCTTCTGTACACTGTTATTTTTTTGGGGTATGGTTGAAGCTGCAATTTTTGCATTGATGTAGCTGGTTGAGGGATTGTTATTATTTAGCAATGCAAGTTGTATATTTTGATTATATTATATATTAGTTCATTAT
This sequence comes from Engystomops pustulosus, assembly GCA_019512145.1. NCBI lineage: Eukaryota > Metazoa > Chordata > Amphibia > Anura > Leptodactylidae > Engystomops > Engystomops pustulosus. The sequence continues at coordinate 19,804,523 of CM033647.1, forward strand.
ATGCCATAATAATTGCCAATAATAATTGAGTTCTCAAATTATTGTGTGATCATTATACATTATTATTCCTTATGGGTGGGGGGGTCTTAATTTAATATTTGGGGCAACATATATTATTCATCCCTATCTCCCATAATGACAAATGTCTACATTTAAAATGGATTTGCCCCCCATTTGAGAACCTCATGGGGACAATATATAAATATTTTTTCAGGGGTCTCATTTGTTATAGAGTGAATAGAAAACGACAATTCATTTGAATGGGCAGTCTTGAGTTATTAAAACGGCAATACATATTGATGAGACAAACCTTAAGGCTATTTTCACACTGCCGTTGCCCGCCGAACCGTAGCATGGCGGGGACACGGCAGCGCGTGGGGAGAGGAGGAAGGGGAGAGCGCTGCTCACTCACGCCACTCTCCATAGGGATACATGGCGCACGGCGCCGTATGCCGTGAAAAAGTAGGACATGTCCTATGTTTTCACAGGGTGCGGAGCGGTACTGCACCGTACCGCTCCCGTAGGGAGCCGTGCGCCCATTGCCTTCTGTGGGGACTTATATCGGCCGTATATACGTCGGCCGTATATATACGTCCCCTTGCGTTAGTGTGAATGCAGCCTAAGTGTTAAGAAATCATGATTCAGTTTTGTAAAACTATCATAAAAAATCAAACACCTTGATCTATCATCAGCCAGGATATAAGGTTTTTCTGCCTGTGAAGCAGAGATTACTTAGTAACTCAGGATTACGTTTGCTTTCTGCACCATGGATAGTTCTTTACAAATCTTGATTCATTCTGACATCTTATTATTGGTTATTTCCGGGACTTAATTCTGGTAACAAATGTCTGTCTATTACCAAGTCTACTAGATTCACGTGATTGACCACGAAGAATTCATTAACGTTACGGTGACTGACTATAGAGAGTAAAATTACTATACTACCTACTACAAAATAAACCAATAAACCAAACATAAGCCAATCTCTACCATCAGACATACACTGACTGCGCTATTCCTGATGGTAGATAACTTTCTATTTACTAAGCCCTACACTGCCTTTACCGAAACTTTTAACCACAACTAACTAACTAATAGCTTTATCGATCCTTTATGTAGATGAACTTCAGAGGCTCCTGGGCCGTGGAGTAGCCTTGCCGAGCACCGTGTGCTAAGGCTACACCACACCTCTGTAGCCCCTGAAGTATTACCTCCGGACGTGGCCCCACAGTGCTCTTCAGCCGCCCCCACTCATGCACTGTAACTCGGCTCACTGCCAAAAAGAGGAAGAAGTTACTGCGCATGCTGAATAGCCAAAGAACACTGCAAGTAGCACATGGAGGTAAGTCTTCAAAGGCTACAGGGGTGTGGTGTAGCCAGGGGCGTAACTTGATGGGGTGCAGAGGTTGCGGTCGCACCAGGGCCCAAGAGGTTTAGGGGGCTCTTATGGTGTCACTTTCCCATATGGGAAGACTATTTTTATAAACCATGCATTATAGTCAGGGGCCTGGCACAGACTTTGCACTGGGGCCCATCAGCTTCTAGTTACACCAATGGGTGTAGCCTTAGCCCCCAGAACTCAACAAGGCTAGTCCATGGCCCAGTAGCCTCTGAAGTTCATCTACATAGAGGATAGATAATATTTTTTGTTATAGTCATGCTTAAAAGATTTGGTGAAGGTAGTGTAGGGCACAGTAGATAGAAAGGTATCTACCATCAGGAATACCTCAGTTTATGTATTTCTGATGGTACAGTAGGTTTCCTTTACTTTCAGATTGCAAATCTAAACATTACAAAGAGGTTACACATCATAGTTAAGATATGTAACAAATATTCCAAATATTCCAGAGATGATGAATCCCAAGCATATAGCTATAGTACACAAGTGTTTATATAGAAACATATATATTACATATAAAAAGAGATCCATGACCCGTATTCCCACCCGAGAGTCGGGCCTGTCAAGCCCATATATGGCCTTCCAACTTCCGCTCGACCGCTCGTTGGATGTCTCCAACCCCAGACTATTCTTCGTATACCTTAATCCGTCACGGGAAATCTCAACTAGCTGTGAAAAATGTTCTAAAACTTGTTTGTTCACACATAAGGGAAAGAAAAAACGAGGGTTAGAATGAGTCAAGGGTAGGAAAAGAGAAAGTGAGGAGAGTCAAGCTTTAGAGGGGAGGTAGAGAAAACCCCGCTGGGGACCTGGGGCAGCATACCACCATCCCAAAACTCCCATATCTGTCAAGGCCTGTTGCCATATAGGATCCAAGGATCCCACTTAGCCTCGAATAGTGGCATCTTGTCATTATCCACCACAATTTTGCCTTCAATTGATAAAAGTTAATGGGGTTCATTTACTAAAGGGCCGATTCGCGTTTTCCCGACGTGTTACCCGAATATTTGCGATTTCCGCCGATTTTCCCTGAATTGCCCCAGGATTTTGGTGCACGCGATCGGTTTGTGGCGCATCGGCGCTGGCATGCATGCAACGGAAATCGGGGGGCGTGGCCGTCGGAAAACCCGACGCTTTCGGAAAAACCGACGTATTTTTTTAAAAAAAATTGGTCGCACGGGCCATACTCACATGCACCACGATGAAGACGATGAACTCCGGGCACCTCGGCGGACTTCGGTGCAGCAGCGACACCTGGTGGACATCGGGCACAGGACCTTCATGAATCACCGGAAGACCCAAACGCTCGTCCAAGAAGCCGCCGCTGGAACGCGAATGGACCGGGTAAATAAATGTGCCCCAATGTGTGGGGATTTCCAGTGTCAGTAGGTTTCCTATAAATATAAATGATAACAATTATAAAAACATAAAAATCTATCAAATACATCTATCAAAAACACATTCTTTTCAGTGCAAACTGCATATATAAGTGTCGCGCACGTAACGCTTTTGTGGCGCGGCTGTAGTATTCTTCAGCGACAGAAATTTCTTAATTGAAATGAAGGCTCTGGTAAACAGTAGGACCGTGCACCACATTTAACATGCCAAGTCTGACAGAATTGTGTCACCCTCCCTATGTTAAAGGTGCACCAAAAAAAGTTGGTGCACTCTGTTGGAGCAGTGCAGGGGGGCCAGATTCATGAAGAAGGTGCTCCAGAAATCCTGAATCTTGTGCCCCCTGCACTCTACACAGGCAACTGCACATAATACAGACTGCACTGTTCTTAGTAAATATGGGCCATTCTTCATGAATGTGGCGCCCCTGCACTTTTGCAGAATGCACCATTTTTTTCTGGCTTGCTTTCCAAATGCTTTAGAATTGTGGCACGTGTCGGACACATTTTTTCTATCTTGTCGGACACAAAACTGGTGCAAACACTTCTTAAATACATGTACAAGCAGTTTGCAACTTCATTTTAGTGCAAAGTCAGACAGAAAACTAATGTAAACACTTCAATAAATGAGGGCCAAAGTTTACACTGCAAAGTATAATTTACTAATATTCAGTGATTTTAATTATGTCTTATGATTTTCTAAAGTTATAGAAAAACAGTGCAGTTTGCACTATGTGGAGTTTGCCTTTGTAGTGTGCAGAGGCGCCAAATACAGGAACGCTCAGACACTTCTTAAATACCTGAAAACTGGTGCACGGTCCTTAGTAAATGTGCCCCAAGGTCTTTAAATGCATGTGCAAATGAGTTCAATCTAACCTTCCTACCTTCCATATATAGTATACATATTGGTTTCAAAAAAAGTTGTTTCTTAAAAGTTTCAAAAGTCCACATTAAGAACGGCTATTTCATTCCATAATTTTAAATATATTTGCCATATATCAAAGGATTTCCCCTCTAAGCACTGTCCTGGGAGCATAGCTTACATCCCCTAGTGTACTATGTATAGCCCAAGCAATTTGACAGGATATCAAACATGTCAAGAGTCTTGGTTGTGTAACATTCTAGTCCAGAAAATCTTTAGCAGGCTCATGACATTCTAGCCTTTCTGCAAAATTAGCTTTATACACAAAGAGGAAATATGTTGTATGTTTTATCACTCAGATCAAACAAATGTGTAAAGTATCCACCATAAACCACATGTATAAAGTATCCACCATAACAACTGCTCTTACAGTAAAAAAATCTATACTGATGTTAGGACCGCCTTTCATCTAGGCCTAAAGGATGCCCCCTGGCTGTGGGGATAGAAGAACCGCCTCTCCTCTAGGTGTAGAGGATGGCCCCTGTCTATGGTGATGGTAGAACCTCCTCTCCTCTAGGTGTAGAGGATGCCCCCTGTCAATGGTGATGGTAGAACCTCCTCTCCTCTAGGTGTAGAGGATGCCCCCTGTCTATGGTGATGGTAGAACCACCCTCTCGCTCTCCTGGTGTAACACAGGATGCCCCTGTCTATGGTGAGGGTAGAACCGCCTCCCTCCTAGGTGTAGAGGATGCCCCCCTGATAGGTGATGGTATTGTCATCTCTCCTCTAGGTGTACGAGATGCCCCTGTCTATGGTGATGGTAGTGTCAATATCTCCTCTAGATGTAGAGGATGCCCTTGATCTATGGTGATGGTAGTTGTCCATCTCTCCTCTATGTGCGAGGATCGCTCTTTGTCTATGGCCAATGGTAGTAATCACCTGTCCCCTAGGTTGAGAGGATGTCCCCCCGTCTATAGTGATGGTAGAAACCGCCCTCTCACTGGTGTAGAGGATTGCCCCCTGTCTATGGTGATGTAGAACCACCTCTCCTCTAGGTGTACAGGATGCCCCCTGTCTATGGTGAGGTAGAACCGCCTCTCCTCAGGTGTAGAGGCACCCGGCTATGGATCGGTATTGTCCCATCTCTCTCTAGGTGTAGACGGACCCCCCTGTTATGGTGATGGTAGTGTCATCTCTCTCTCTAGATAGTAGAGATGCCCCCATGCTTTGGTGATCTGGTGTGTCCTGTCATCTTCTTCCTCTAGGTGAAGAAGTATGCCTCTTGTCTATAGCAATGTAGAATCACCTGTCCTCTAGGTGTAAGAGGATGCCCCCCTGTCTACTAGTGATGGTAGACCGCCTCTTCTCTAGGTGTAGAGGATGCCCCTTCTTTGGAGATGTTGTAAGAACCACTTCTCCTCTAGGTTAAGGATGCCCCCTGTCTATGGTGATGGTTGCACCACCTCTCCTCTAGGTGTAGAGGATGCCCCCTGTCTATGGTGATGGTATTGTCATCTCTCCTCTAGGTGTAGAGGATGCCCCCTGTCTATGGTGATGGTAGTGTCATCTCTCCTCTAGGTGAAAAGATGCTCTTGTCTTATGGCAATGTAGAACATCACCTGTCCTCTAGTGTAGAGGATGTCCCCCCGTCTATAGTGATGGTAGAACCCTCTTCTCTAGGTGAGAGGATTCCCCTGTCTTGTTGGTGTGTAGACCAACTTCTCCCTCTAGTTTGTGTAGAGGATGCCTCTGTCTATGTGATGGTTGCAACCACCTCCTCCTCTAGGTGTAAGGAATGCCCCCTGTCTATGGTGATGGTATTTGTCATTCTCTCCTCTAGGTGTAGAGGAATGCCCCGTCGATGGTGATGGGTAGTGTCATCTCTCCTCTAGGCGAAGAGGATGCTCTTGTCTATGGCAATGGTAAAATCACCTGTCCCTAGGTGGTAGAGGATGTCCCCCTTCTATGTGATGATAGAACCGCCTCTCCTCTAGGTATAGAGGATGCCCCCCGTCTATGTAAGGGAAACCACTCTTCCTCTAGGTGTAGAGGAGGCCCCCTTGTCTAGTGGATGGTAGTGTCTCTCTCCTCTAGGTGAAGAAGATGACCTCGTCTATGGCAACGGTAGAATTGCCTGTCCTCTAGGTGTAATGTACCCCCCATCAATAGAGATGGTAGAACCGCCTCTCCTCTAGTGTAGAGGATGCCCTCAGTCCTATGGTGATGGTAGAACCGCCTCCCCCTCCTGTCTGTGGGTGATGTAGAAAAACCACCCTTCCTCTGGTAAAGAGGATGTCCCCCCGTCTATGGTGATGAATAGAACCACCTCTCCCTCTAGGTTTAAGATCTGTGCCCCAGTCTATGTGATGGTAAGAACTGCTCTCCTCTAGGTGTAGAGACGCCCCCGATCTATGGTGATGGGTAGTGTCAATTTCTCCTCTAGGGTGTAGAGGTATGCCCCCTTCTAGGGTGGAAGGTAAGACCATCTCTCCTCTAGATGTAAGGATGCTTTTGTCTATGGCCAATGGTATAATTCCCTCCTCTAGGTAGAGGATGGGCCCGCCGTCTATGGTGATGGTAGAACTGCCTCTCCTCTAGGTGTAAAGGATGCTCCCCTGTCTTATGGTGATGGTAGAACCACTTTCTCCTCTAGGTGTAGAGGATGTCCCTGTCTATGGTGATTTGTAAACCGCCTCTCCTCTAGTTAGTAGGCATCCCCCTGTCTATGTGATTGTAGTGTCATCTCTCCTCTATGTGAAAGGATGCTCTTGTCTATGGCAATGTAAGAATCGCCTGTCCTCTAGGTGTAGAGGAATTCCCCCCTTCATGGTGATGGTTAAAACGGCCTCTCCTCTAGGTGTAGAGGTAACCCCCTGTCTATAGTGATGGTAGTGTCATCTCTCCTCTGGTGTAGAGGAGCGCCGATCTATGGTGATGGTAGTGTCATCCTCTCCGTCTAGGTGTAGGAGGATACCCCTGTGCCTATGGTGATGTAGTGTCATCTCTCCCTTGGTGAAAGAGGGATTACCCCTCTATGGCATGGTAAAATCGCCTGTCCTCTAGATGTGAGGATGTCCCCGCGTCTATGGGATGATAGAACCGCCCTTCTCCTCTAGGTTGTAGAGAGATGCCCCCTATCAATAGTGATGGTAGAACTGCCTCTCCTCTAGGTGTAGAGGATGCCCCCTTTCTATAGTGATGGTAGTGTCATCTCTCCTCTAGGTGAGAGGATGCTCTTGTCTAAGGGGCAATGTAGAATCGCCTTTCCTCTAGTGTAGAGGATGTCCCCCCCGTCTATGGTGATGGTAGAACCGCCTCTACTCTAGGTTTAGAGGATGCCCCTGTCTATGATGTGGTAGAACCTTTTTCCCCTAGGTGTAGAGGTGCCCCTCTATGGTGATGGTTGCACCACCTCTCCTCTTGGTGAAGAGGATGACCTCTTCTATGGAAATGGTATAATCGCCTTTCCTCTAAGTGTAGAGAGGATGCCCCCCCCTCTATGCTGTTGGTAAACCACCTCCCCTCTAGTGTAGAGGATGCCCTGTCTATAAGTGATGGTAGAACCACCCTCTCTCTCAGGTGTAGAGGACCGCCCAGACTAGGTGATGATGGTAGTGTCATCTCTCCTCTATGTTACGGATGCCCCGTCTATGGTGATGATAGAAACCACCTCTCCTCTTGGGTGAGGATGCCCCCTATCAATGGTGATGTAGAACTGCCTCTCCTCTAGGTGTAGAGGATATCGCCTGTCTATAGTGATGGCAGTTGTCATCCTCCTCTGAGGTGAAGAGATGCCTTGTCTAGCCAATGGTAGAATCGCCTGTCCCCCTAGGTGTAAGAAGTCCCCCCGTCTATGGTGATGGTAGAAACCACCTCTACTCTAGGTGTAGAGGATGCCCCTGTCTATGATGTGGTAGAACCTCTTTCCCCTAGGTGTAGAGGATGCCCCCTCTCTATGGTGATGGTATGTTCGTCTCTCTCCTCTAGGTGAAGAGGATGCTCTTGTCTATGGTAATGGTAAACGCCTGTCCTCTAGGGTGTAGAGGATGTCCCCCCTTCTATGGTGATAGAAACAAACCGCCTCCTCCCTAGGTGTAGAGTATGTCCCCCTCCGTGCATGGTGATGGTAGAACCACTTATCCTCTAGGTGTAAGAGGATGCCCCCTCTATGGTGATGGGCCACACCTCTCCTCTAGGTGTAGAGGATGCCCCCTGTCTATGGTGATTGTAGTGTCATCTCTTCCTCTAGGTAAGAGATGACCTTGTCTATGGCAATGGTAGAATCGCCATCCACTAGTGTAGATATGCCCCCCGTCTATGGTGATGTGTTAGAACCCGCCTCTCCTCTAGGTGTAGAGGATGCCCGAGTCTATGGTGATGGTAGAACCGCCTCTCCTCTAGTGTAGAGGATGCCGCCAGTCTATGGTTATGATAAACCACCTCTTGGGGTAAGGATGTTCCTTATCAATGGTGATGGTAGGACTGCCTCTACTCAGCTGTAGAGGATGTTCCCTGTCTATAGTGATGGTAAAACCGCCTCTTCCTCTAGGTGTAGAGGATACCCCCTGTCTATAGTTATGGTAGGTCATCTCTCCATAGGTGTAGAGGTTCCCCCGTCTATGGTGGTGGGTAGAACCACCTCTCCTCTAGGGTTTAGGATGCTCCCTGGTCTATGGTGATGATAGAACCACCCCTCCTCTAAGTGTAGAGGATGCCCCCTGTCTATGTGTGGATGTAGAACCACCTCTCCTCTAGGTGTAGAGGATGTCTCCGGCTATGGTGATGGTAGAAGCGCCTCTCCTCTAGGTGTAGAGTATACCCCCTTTCTATAGTGATGGGACCAGTGTTCTCTCTACTCTAGGTGAGGAGGATGTCCCCTGTCTATTCTGATGTAGAACTGCCTCCTCCTTCTAGGTGTAGAGGATGCCCCCCATCTTTAAGTGCATGGTAAATCGCTTCTCCTCTAGGTTGTAGCTCTCTTGTCATGTGTTGTATGTCATCTCTCGACTAGGTTTAGAGGATGCCCCCTGTCTATGGTGATTGTAGTGTCATCTCTCGTCTAGGTGTAGAGATCCCTGTCGTGTAATGGTAAAAGATGGTAAAAATGGATCGGCGGCTGACACTTTCAGGCATACAAATCTTAGTCTAAGGGAGATTTGTACACACGAACACATCAGTTTTCAAGTCTGCGTGTAGCTATATTTAATGTAATTTACTAAAGTATTGAAAATGTTTTAGTCCAGTGCCAGGATCCCACTCCTCTTTTTCCATGCATTTGCTTCATTGGCATCCAAACAGCTAATCCAGCTGTAGGGACCTGAGACATAAATGAAGTACCCTGCAGTAAGGAGGAGAGCTGTCTTTCAACTTTTTTCTACTGTGTACTTGATGGTAGAATAGCCTCTCCTGTAGGCGTAGAGAATGCCCCTTGTCCTGTCCAGCCTAGGTAAAAAAAAGATCTTGGAGAGATCCTCGTGCTGCCCGGTCAGATATTTGTACTTGTATGAGGTCAGCTCCTCTCAGTCTCTTGTTTTCTAGTCCCCCCTTTCCCCTTATAATCTTGATTGCTCCACCTCTACACCTTTTCCAGTTCTACATTTAAACACGTGCTCAAAACTGTACAGTCGGAGTGGGGATCAGGAGTGTCTATCGTGTCTATAAATATTGAGTTTGGGGCTGTGTCGGACTGGTGTTCCTTGGGCCCACCAAATGAATCACGCTGGGCCCACCCTTCATTATTCTTTAGGAAATGGATCCCAAATTTAGGTTTTTCTTCCTGTTTATGTTTGTGATCCAGTATTGGATTGCAGCATAGGCCACGGTCCATTGGAACTCATGGGCCAGTCCGACACTGACTGGCATGTTTATTTTATATGTGACCCAAGAGTTGATAGATTTTCCAAACAGCATGTGAGAATTACATGAGTAATCTCAAAAAGGTGTTCCTTGTCTCACTCCGTGTGCCACAGTTTGTGACCTTGCCTTCTGTGACCATGTTCCTCACATATTAACCAACACATATCATTTTGCATTGTCATTGATCCATCTAAAATATTTCTATAATTCTGTCATCTGGCTTCACTCTTACCTTGCTGTAAGACATCATGTTTCTTCCTTTGATATGAGGCATCTTCTGCTTTTGTTTTTGACTATGTTCCTTGCACTGCATCCAACTTATTGCTTCACTGTGCCAGATGACTCCCCCTCCATTGTGTCCAGATACAATCGATGGCTACACTGGCACTCAGCTAGAACAGTCAGGCTATAGTGAGGGTACAGGGTGGCAAGACCTCCTTACACTGGGTGTGTAGGAATAATAATTCCTGTAGTCCACTAGAAATTTTGCGCAGCACTGTGCTTTTTCCTTCCCCCTCGAGGGGCTGGAAACATGCAGTTCTGCACAAAACAGCTATTGCGTCGTCTATAGGCATCCTACTTGTCTTCCCTTCCACGGATCACCCGTGCATTGTCATTGGAGTATGTGTTGTCAAATATCTGTGACAGAATTAAAAGAGCACAAATTTTTTTGGAAGATTGGTGAGATCCATTTCTTACACATTCTGGTATTCATATTTTGGAACACACAGATTGTTACACTGCGACAGCATCTCTGATACATAGAATATCACGAGTTGTGGCAACATAAAGTTATATAATCCCCATGTACATGAAAAGAAGGATAGTGGGAAGTGCCACCTCTGTTTTTTGTTGCTTTTGAATGGTTACCTTTGATTGTAATACTGGGGCACCTTTACCTAAGGGTCCGCCCAGGGGCCCACCTGGGCCGGGTGCCCCATCGGGCGATGCCGTCGGGTTTTTTCGCCGAATATTTCCGCTTTGCGCTGTATTTCACGGGATTGTGGCGCATGCGATCAATTTTTGGCGCAATCGCGCCGACTTTCGCGCAACAGAAATCGGGGGGCGTGGCCACCGGACAACCCGAAGGATTCGGAAAAACCGCGGAATTTAAAAAGCCATTTGTGTCGCAAGAAAAAGCAGGTGAACTTCGGCGGACCTCGGCGCAGCAGCGAAACATGGTGAATATCGGCGCACGGACCTTAGTGAATCCCGGCAGAACCCGAATCAGCGTCGGAGAACCCGCCGCTGGATTGCGACTGGACCGGGTAAGTAAATGTGCCCCAATGTGTCAACCTAGATATACAAACACATTGGTTATTTCTGCCCCAGGAACTCTTCAATCATCGGTATAGACACACTGCCTCATCTCCATTACATACCTAATTCCCTTAATAATTCTTATAAAATTTTATAGAGGATATAAATCAATCATCATTAAACTGTACTTGGCAAACGATATATAGTAAATGTTGGCTTTCTACACATTCATCACTTATCCTGAAAAATGATGAATGCATTGGATGAAACCATAATATAAGAAGATATGAAATATTACATGAGGTCTATGAACTGGCAATGTCTCTGCAGTTGTATTCAACTCCCATGTTATCTGGTTCCTGATTGCCCAATGTAAATTTACAGCAGGTGGTCTGGGTCGTGTCCAAACAATCAGTATTTGGGTGTTTAGATACCCTGCGGGAGGGGAAACCAGGGGACCCTGAAGAGAGAACAGAGGAAGTATGTACCTCTTATGTGTTTTCTGCTTCTTATACTCAGTGTAGAGAATAGACTCCGCTGTATCTATTCATCCTGGTGATCACGGGATCACCCGGATGCCGATGCTAAGTGGAGGTTTCTGGATCTATCTAGACCATGCACAGCCAAGACAGTGGGGCACATTTACTAAGGGTCCGCAGCCGCGAATCCGTCGGGTTTTTCCAGCATATTCAGCTTTTCGCTTGTTTTGTATTTCACGGGATTGTGGCGCACGTGATCGATTTTTGGCGCAATCACGCCGACTTTCGCGCGACAGAAATCGGGGGCGTGGCCACCGGACAACCCGAAGGATTCGGAAAAACCGCAGAATTTAAAAAGCCATTTGTGTCGCAAGATCAAGCACTCACATACACCAGATAAAAGCAGGTGAACTCCAGCGGACCTCGGCGCAGCAGCGACACCTGGTGAATATCGGCGCACGGACCTTAGTGAATCGAGGCAGAACCCGAATCAGCATCGGAGAACCCGCCGCAGGATCGCGACTGGACCGGGTAAGTAAATGTGCCCCAGTGACAACTGTAAAAAAAATTTGTTTACATTTTAAAAGACCTGAATACATTTTTATTAAATATACATTTTAAAAATACCACTAATGTCAATGTCTTTCCAACACCAGTTACCCTAAAACGGACATGTGATTTATCAAAATTTGTAGAATAAAGTGGCAAACACTATTATAATGTCTGCATATGGGTAATGCAATAAAAAAATTCAACCAAAAATTATTTACAGACAGTTCCAGGATTACATACACGATAGGTTCTGTAGGTTTGTTCTTAAGTTGAATTTGTATGTAAGTCGGAACTGTATATTTTATCATAGTAACCCAGCCAAAAATGTTTTGCTCCCTGTGACAATTGGATTTTAAAAATGTTGGGTTGTCATAAGAACCAGGATTAACAATAAATCTTAATTACAGACACCTGTGATACCTGTTACAGCTGTTTATTGTACCCAGGGGCTAAAATACAGTAAATTACCAACATCCAGAGATCCACCAGTAACTACAGGTTGTCTGTAAGTCGGGTGTTCTTAAATAGTACCTGTACAGTGTTTTCAGTTTTTAAACCTAAAATTTTAGCTTAAAAATTAAGTCTAAAATTTGAATCCTGTATTTGTTCTGAAAAAGAAAAACCCCACAAAAACGTTGAGCCATTATAAAAATGGACCAATTGAGTCATTAAAAAAGGACCATGCAATCTTGTAGACTTTCAAGGAACTGAGTGATGAAAGTCACTCTGGATGTTATCTTCATTAAAGAAAATCTACCACTAGCTGGTAGACATATACTACAAATACTTACCTACGCTCCTCTCATGTTGATCCCGGCGCTGTTCTTCTCTAAGGTTGACACGCCGGGATCACTTACAATAGAAACATACAATTGGCATCCCGGAGTATGGGGATGAGATGTCCGGCGCTGTGGGCTGCTAATTATGCATTCATGCCTCGTCTATGACAGATGCCTCCCTCTGGATCCAGGCACCGTGACTCTGCTAATCTTTTTCTATTTGTTATCCATGGCCTCCTTCATCTAAAATCAACTTTAAAAATTATGCTATAAACCTTAAGGATTCTGTGGGTGTAGCCAAAGCCCCTCAGTGCTATAGCTTCACAGACTGTTACAGTGAGCAGAGCTGGTCTCCCCTCCCCCAGCACATACTGCTGCTGTTAGATTACACAGGAAGAGGAGGGGGTTGGGTGAGACATGTTTTGCTCATTGAAACAGCCCATGAAAAAAGTTGATTTGAGAAGGAAGGAAGCCATGGATAACAAATATAAGAAGATTACCACAGTCACGGTGCCTGGATCTATGAGTAATGTCCCTGGTTTATCCGGATGGATTTTGATGGTATTTGATGGTAGATTTCTTTTAAGGTTTCCATGCCTTCAAAAAAATCTGTTCTGATTTAGCTCCAATTAATACTTTTCTTATTCAGACTCTGACAGTTTCTCCAACTCAATGAGATGAAGGTCTTCCAGGGCTTTCATCATCAGTGCACCACTGATTGGGCGACATTGGGCGACAATATATCCCGTAAATGTTAAAGGGGTATTCCGGGAATATGAACGTCTGACACAAAAACCCATGATGATATAAATAAATGAATACAACAATACTCAATGTCATTAGTCACAAAATGGAGCTTAAATAATTTGATTTTATGATTTACAAAGTTTATGGCCTCTCTAAAGTAGGTGGAGTTATCACTAAGATGGCGCCACTGGAAACTACAAGTTCCATGATCCTTTGGTTCTCAGTAACTCCTCCTACCACTTATGCTCTGCTAACAGTGATGCTATAACAGACTTGGATGCACTTCAACCAACCAACAACAGCCAAACGTAGTGGTGATCACATGACCTGCCCAGGCAGGTGCAGGGCATGTGATGTGGACATGTGACCAGCGGCCATCTTCTGTCCTGCAACGGACCGCGTGGAGGAAATTAACGGACTGATTAAAGGGCCAGTAGCATTTTAATTCTTCATCACTGTGTATGTCATCAGCATTTTTCTGCTAAGGGGAGCAAAATTTTAAATAACAACTAATTACACATTAGCTTATATTTTGAGTACCCATTTGTATATGAATTATGCTGATTCCTGTAATACCCCTTTAAGTAAGCCCAGGAGGTCCTTGAGTAGTATAGACAATTTTCTGCTGCACCTTTTCTGTTATGGCTACTGAGTAAACGTTTAGTTTTTTTCCCATATCAAAAATGAATTGGCTGGTTGTGATTAGGCAACACCTTTTATCTCATTTTGTTGGTCTTCTGAGATTATGGTATGGGGCACATTTACTTACCTGGTCCAGTCGCAATCCCGTGGCGCATTGTCCGACGCCGTTTCAGGTCTGCCGGGATTCAATAAGGTCCGTGCGCCCAAGTGTCGCTGCTGCGCTGAGGTCCTCCGGAGTTCACCTTCTTCGGTGCATGTAAGTGCTGATCTTGCGACACAAATTATTTTTTAAATTCTGCGGTTTGTCCGAATCGGTCGTGTTGTCCGCCCCCAGATTTCTGTCATGTGAAAGCCGGTGCTGATGCGACACAATCCAATCGCGTGCACCAAAATCCCGGGGCAATTCAGCGCAAATCGGAAATATTCGGGAAACCCAACGAAAGTGCAACGTTCGGACCCTTAGTAAATGAGCCCCTATGTCTTCTGGAGGCAATCTTTGGAGATGTTTGTGCTGCAGTTATACGTCTTTAGATGAACTGGAGAAGTAATTCAAATATAGTTATCATATAATGATGTCATTATTAAAAGAGTTCATTTCGACCTAATGCCCTGTTTTCTTAAAGAGGTTAAGAAAAACCTCTGACTGCGTGTTATATGAGATTTCACTTTAGAAACCTCATGTTTCTCCCTGCAAATATATATTTCATTCCCTGTGACCCTAATGATGGATTAACCCTCTTAAGGCACAAAATGTATCCAATTCCTCTTGGATACCACCACTCAGGATTTATTGTCTTATCAAGAACAGTACATCTTCAGCCATCTCCTGTTCTCCATGCTTTGACTAAGAGGCTTGAAACATATAAGCTCCTATATTAAAGGGAACCTGTCACCAGGCACCCTTTTTAAACCTCTTCCACAACTCCGCAGACATTTAATAGCTTATCCCCAGACTGTATTTATAAAACTTCAGGCATTAGTGGTTAAAACAATAACTTATATTAAAGTTCACCTGGCTCCCTACCAGCCTGTGTCCTGTGTCCATGGGGAGTGTTCAGCACAGAGCAGAGTTCCTTCCCTTCTTTTAGAAAATGCTCATCTGTGTTTTTGAAAAAAACCCTGGGAGCAGGGAGTGACTGGGCATTTTCCAAATGGAGGGAGGGAACTCTGCACCGTGGTGAACACTATCCAGGGACTCAGGACACAATGTGGCAGGAACCATGTAAACTTTAATATAAGTTATCGTTTTAACCATTAAATGCCAGAAGTTTTACAAAAACAGTTTGGAGATAAGCTATTGTCTGTGGGGACACGAAAAAGGTTCAAAAAGGGTGCCTGGTCACAGGTTCCCTTTAAGTCTGCTGAACTAACACCATTGGTCCCATTACCCTAATGGTTATGGGGCTAATATCACATACATTTAAAATAGGGAAGTCCTTTTGAAACTTGATGTAATTCGCATTAAAAAACCCCCAAACCACAGCTGTTTTTTGAAAAGGGTGCTTTCTATCAGAGGCATAACTTGATGCTGTTGTGCTCCCAATTATCATCCTTTGTGTGACTCCTGGGTCAAGACATTACTTCACTCTCTAAGCGCACTCAAGTTATGCCCCATTACTCTCTAAGGCCTTGTGGCACATTTATCTGACATTTAGCGACAAGTTTGCTGTAGGTTCTTCACAGTTCACTTGAAAAGGGTTGGCCACTTCTAGAAAACTTAAACATTATAAGTATAAGACCCTTTTGGGGTACCCATATTTTACTTATCTTGTTAAAGTTTCTTCTTTGTCACTGGGAACCGTGGGTCACATGAACCCCTTTGCAGCAGGACTCAGGACTTCCTGTGTGATAAGTAAAATGTGGGTGACCCAATTATTGCCTTATATATACCCTGTCAAAGTTTTGTATAAGTGGCCAACCTCCAGGGTAGAAAACTCTGGTTGGACCTCTATAAAATTGAACTGAATCTCTAATATCAACCCAAAAACAGTTATCATACAGTATCATGTTAGACCGCATTCACACACTGCCTTTGAATTGTGTTTAGTAGCACAATTAAACTGCAGAGGGAGGAGCTTCTGCCTTGCTTACCGGCAAAACATGTGTAGCTTGTTCTAATTGTTCTAAACACAAATATATTTGGGAGAAGTTCCTCCCTGCTTGTCTTATATGGTGAATGTGACCTAGAGAAAGTTGTTGGAGAGTGCCCCAAGAGTTGTGACCACCAGTACGACGGCGGTGTATTTTTTACACACATCCAGAGGTCCGTTTGTAACGAGGGGTCGTCTGTAAGTCAAGTGTTCTTAAGTAGGGGACTGCCTGTATATATGATTTTATTTTCAAATAATCTAGAAGCAAGCTGTAGGTTTGCACAGCACTGAGAGCACAGTGACCCTTCTGTGGTCTGCGCTTACTAACCAGCTGCTGTAGGTTTCGTTGAGCCACATGGCCTGTTGCATGCATCATTTGCTTAATTAGGTACAAGCAATAGGCGCACGGTTCATTAGTCCTGACAATGTTCTCCTTCACAAACAGCCAAAAGCCTCTGATTAACTGTGCTTGCTTATAGGCTTGTTACATGATATACAGCTATACAGTCTCCACTAGTTACTATACAGCTTCTTCCAGGGTCATAAATAAGTGGAGTCATTTACTAGCTAAACAGATTCATTAGTATACCGTGTTTGTCGCATATATTATCGTTATTCTAAGTAACCTTTACGTGGAAAAATACGAAATTTGGGTTAACTATTAAAGAAAGTTTGCAAATTATAATCCCCTAGTGACGTTTACACAATAAAGATCATTTTTAACCCCTAACTTTACAATTTTGGTCAGTTTTTTTGCTGTCTTTGCTCCTATCACTCAGTGATTGTCAGTGTAAGATTCAGCAGTGTGGGGAGGCACTAGCTGAGAAGAGACTCCATGATCCAATGATGCTGTGAGCTGACAATGTGCTTATCAGGGTACAGGGTTTAGCTATTCTTTTATTTAGCTTCTGAACTTTCTTCAGATCAGAGTCAATAAATGAACATAAGAACACAATGACACAGTCAGCACTGCTACTTAACCTATTAAACACACAGTCAGCACTGCTATGCCTCCCCCTCCCCTCAGTTCCAGAGCTTATCTTGTCTGTAGAGCTGCTGCGGTCTCCTCTACACGCTGCTGTACAGGAAGTGTCTGTGTCTATAGTGCTATCTGCCTCCTCTTCCCCCTGCAGTACAAGAGAAGCTAGAGGGATCTGCCCGACCACAGTCAGGAGTTGTATCCGAGGACAAGCAAAATGTAAACACCAGGACTGATAGAGACAGGTTGGAATTATATCTGTGAAATTCTGTATTTTAGTTAATAACAGTGATTTGGGAGAATGTGTTATTTTGTTATCCTGAGTATATTTAAGAATCATGTCTTCATGGGAATACCCCTTTAAATAACATGTCTGAAGATGGGTCAATCCAATACTTGGCCTTAGCGATTTGTATGGCATGGATCTGCTGCTCCTGCTCAGGGGGATGCTGAAGATGACCTTCCACCTAAAATTTGAGACCATCAAGCATCTTGATATATATATATATATATATGAATAAATTGATACATTTTGTCTGTATCATAATAATCTACTACTTATGTTAAATAGACCAACTGGTACTGTAATGATATAACTGAGGTAGTACTTTAAGAAAAGATGATTATCACCAGGAATATAATGATCTCTCCAACTTTAGGAAAGGCAGTTCCATATGTAAACATTGGGGCGCATTTACTTGCCCGGTCCCTCGGAGTTCCTGAAAGTGCACTGTCAGTCCAGAATTCACTTAGGTCATGCACCCGATATCCTGCATCTGTCGCTTCCCCGCTCAGGTCCGCCGGATTTCACCATCTTCCTCCTGGTGCTTGGCTTGCGACACAATTTTGAAGTAAAATTCCGCGGCTTATCCGAATCTGTCGGATCGTCCGACGGCCAGTCCCACGATTTCTGTCGCATGAAAGCCGGCGCAATTGCGCCAAAATCCGATCCCTTGTCCTACCAATGCAAAATGGAAATCGTCAGGCTGTCCGACAAAAGTGTGGTCCGCGGGGCCCTTAGTAAATGAGCCCCATTGTGTTAAACTGCAGTTTAGGCACCACACTGGGTGTTATTTTTGTTGAAGGGTGTCCATGGCATTTTAAAACAATCTTATGTATGTAAAGACAACAACATTCAATCCAGCTTCCAATAAGATGCCACGTGAGATAAAATCCAATTCTTTAATAATCACGGCTAAAAACAGCTCGTAAAGCAATGTGAGAAACGTAAATACATGAGCCATGAATAAGGAAAGCCATTTCCGAAACATGTAGGCAAGAAGTGGTCTCCCCGCTACCCTGTGTAATGTATTTACGTTTCTCACATTGCTTTACGAGCTGTTTTTAGCCGTGATTATTAAAGAATTGTATTTTATCTCACGTGGCATCTTATTGGAAGCTGGATTGAATGTTGTTGTCTATACCATTGTGCTCCAAGCCGAGGATCATCCGTGCCTCCGATTTCCACGTCCTGATTTACAGTCCACAAGGGTCCAGGTGAGCTGACTATTTTGTATAAAAGTTTTTTGTTGATTTTATGTATGTAAAGGTTACATGAGAACCTATGGAACTCTTGAGCTCTCTTTCCAAAAAGAAAGATGTGTTTCCAGTGTCATCTTAGGGAAGTAGTTGTCCTATAAATTAATGTCTGTTCTTTTTAACAGGCCAATAACATGACTTATCCGAAGTAGTTACTTATATACAAGCATGTAGGCAGCATACTAGTTGGAGAAAGGGTTCTTACTACTTAAAGTGGTGGTCCAGTCACAACAAATTTCACCCCATCCATATGATAGGGTCTACCTTGCTGATCAGTGCGGATCTCAGTGATGGGGACCCCAACAAACACAAGAACTGGGGACAGTTGAACAGCCATTGCACACTATCTGTGAAACTAATGGAGATAGCCCAGTACAGCGCTTAGCTATCTCCATCACCACAGATGAATAGGGCAGCAGCACCAACAGAAACCAGGGGGCGCGGCCGTCGGACAACCCGACGGATTCAGAAAAAAACACGAATTTGTGTCGCAAGATCAGCACTTAGATGCATCGGAAAGAAGCAGGTGAACTCCGGCGGACCTCGGCGCAGCAGCGACACCTGCTGGATATCGGGGGCAATGACCTTAGTGAATTCCGGCAGACCCGAATCCTCGTCGGAGAATGCTCCGCTGGATCTCGACTGGACCGGGTAAGTAAATGTGCTCCACTGTGTCACTTGACCAGACAAAGACTTTGAGCGATATTCTTCTAGCTATATAACATTTAGAATTTTATACTGCATAATAAGGTTATCTGGTTATCTGTTACATTGTATCACAGTTGGCATTTGGCATGGGTTTCCACAAGTAAATTGAAATGATCCAAAAACAAAGCTAGTCCCTGGTTGCTCCCTAATAATACGTATGGGATCTTTGGGAACATTACATCTAATTTGACTCATAAATAAAAAGATAAAAGAAAGTCATCATCTGCACATGTGGACTAAAGTGTTGGTTCCCCTCATTTAATGAAAGAAAACCCACAATGGTCACATAAATAACTTAAATCTGACAATAAGGAAAAATGAATAAAGTTTTTTGTGAAAATGAACAAATGAAAGGCAGACATTGCTTTTCAGTCAGGCTTCAACAGAATTAAAAAAAAAAAAAAAAACTCATGAAACAGACCTGGACAGAAATGACAGATGACGGATTGTAAACCAAGCACACTGACATACTGGTGTGTGTCCCCTCTGGTAGGATCTGCTCTTCTTTTAGCTTCTTATGCCCTGGTTTTCACATAAAAATGCTTTTAAAATTATGTAAATGATCCTGAGGGGCTATGGGCTCCATAGGTGTTAATGCTGCCTGGGGGCTCATTTCCATAATTTTTAAAGCATTTTTTTTTAAAAAAACCAGGACATGAGAAGCTTAAAGAAGAGCAGATCCTGCCAGAGGGAGCACACACCAGTATGTCAGTGTGCTTGGTCCATAATCCTTCATCTGTGCACAACCTTTTTAGGCAATTGATGCAATCACACGATTTCTGTAACAGTCAACGAGACTCCTGCACCTCTCAGCAGGTATTTAGTCAGGGCCGGAGTGGAGGAGGGCAGGCCCACCGTAATGGAGGGGGGAGACCATCAGCGGAAGGGTTAATTGTGCAGGCGGGGCCACGCTCGCTGGACCGGCGGGTCCCGTGTTTATGATGAGCTAGAGACGGCCCACTCTTCCTCTTGCCACGACATCAGTCGGACGCCCGCCCTCCCTTTGGTGAGCTGGGTCAATGTTTTAGTTTGCTTTTGTCACACAGCCTGTGGTGGGATCTATGAAGGCCTGTGACAGAATAAGAAGGTTGATCACACTCTGGCCCTGGGAGTACAATATGGAGTGTCCGTGACACTTTTGTCAGCCCATGAGCTGGAGCGGTGCAGCGCCGGGAATATCTGCGGATACTCTCTTCTTAAGGGCCCTCATAAACCTTTTCTGCGGGTTTTACTGATACATGCGGTCCCCTACTTAAGAACACTCGACTTACATACGACCCCTACTTACAAACGCGGACCACTGGATATTAGTAATTTACTGTACTTTAGTCCTAGGCTACAATAATCAGCTATAACAGTTATCACAGGTGTCTGCAATGAAGATTTATTGTTAATCCTGGTTCTTATGACAACCCAACATTTTTAAAATCCAATTGTCACAGAGACCAAAAAAGTTCTGGCTGGGATTACAATGATAAAATATACAGTTCCGACTTACATACAAATTCAACTTAAGAACAAACCTACAGACCCTATCTTGTATGTAACCCGGGGACTGCCTGTATATATGTATGAATGTTAATTTTGTTATTTATGTCAATGTTATTTAATACATTTTCTGTTGTAAGTTGTTAATAAAGAGGCTGCCGCGGTTTTCTAGTTATTGAAAAGGGGGTTTGGGGTTGGTATCCGGGGTTAGGTGGGTTTGTTCAAGGGATAAGGGCCTGGAGTACATCAGGAGTCCCTTCATCATGGGCTGCTCCTCATGGGAAAACTGTTCCAGTTGTCTGGGGTTTGGTCTGTTCCAGATAGCAGGTTTTACTTGCTTTCAAAGAAGCTTAATAGGATTTATGTCAGAGCTCACAGAAGACCACGTCACAATAATCCAATGTTTCCCTCTTAGCCATTCTTGGGTGTTTTTAGTGTTTTGGGTGAAGCTTTCTGATACTGGGCAGCACATTTCTCTCTAGAATCCTTTGATAGTCATTGTACCCTGCACAGATCCAAGACACCCTGTGTCAGATGCAGCAAAGCAGCCCCAGAACACAACATCCACCTCCATGTTTAACAGTAGGGACAGTCTTTTTTTCAAGAAATGCTTCATTTGTGAACATAGAGCTGATGTGCCTCGTCAATAAGTTTGCTTTTAGTCTCAGCTGAACAAAGCACATTCTCACATAAGCTTTGTGGCTTGTCAACAAGTAGTCTTGAAGATTCCAGTCTTGCTTTTTTTATGATTTGTTTTTAGCAATGGTGTCATACTTGGTCATCTCCCATTAAGTCCACTTTGGTTAAAACAACAACAGATGGTGCGATCTGACACTGTTATTCTTTGAACCTCAAAGTACATATTTTATCTCTTTAGAAGTGTTTCTGGGCTCTTTTATTACCATTCATATTATTTGTCTCTTTGATTTGTCATCAATTTTTCTCCTACGGCCACGTCCAGAGAGGTTGGCTACAGCCTCATAAATCTTACATTTCTGAATATCATGTGCAACTGTAGTCACAGGAACATAAAGCTGCTTGGGGATGGTCTTATGACCTTTGCCTTTGCCATGCTTGTCTGTAATTTGTTTTTCTAAGCTCCAGAGACAACTCTGTCCTTCGTTTCCTCTAGTCCACTTGTGTGAAGGTGAAGTAAAGGGGGGATTACGGTTTGATTATTTCAGGTCTTGTATGTCAGAAAACTGACGTACAAGACTTGATAAATCTCCCCCGATGAGTTTTGCAGAAATGTCACATCATCTAATAAGTATGGGGGTGTCTTGACTTGTTCACCAATGCAATAAACCAGTGAAAGATGGATACATAGGGAAACTTTATACGCACAGATGAGCAAATAACATGTAATAAATCATTTTAGCATCAAGGCCTATAACGGTACATACATTTCACATCACATGGCCCTTCTGCAACTCTGTTCCATCAAAGGGTGAATGATTGAACTGCAATGCAAAGCTGAGCCGCTGTACAGTCTATGGAGCCGTAACTTGTATATAATGAAGAGACCACAGTGTTTGCCTGAAAACTGTGACTCCTTGAAATAGATGATCTAAGGGGTTGCAGGAGGCAAACAGGCTAACTGTTATAGATGGTTGGTGGGTTTTTCTATCTATATGGAAAAGTAAACAATTACAAGTATCACTAACCGCAGCCTTTATATATAGAGAGGGTGAACTTCATTGTTAATATATAATTGTATCACTCCAAATTAAAAATACCTTAAATACACTTGCGATAACTCTGCTTAAAAATGCCAATGGCTTAATATTTAGCCCAAAAAATTATTCTACTTGTGTCTATATACTGTGTTTTCCCCAGTATTTGCATTTATAATCAGTAGTGGATTATAATAAAGATGTTTTGGGCAGTAGCACGATTCAAAGCCTTCTAGGGGCTACCAAACCCACCAAATTTTATACTGAAAAGGACCTTTACCAATCTGTTCCTCCTCTCAATACACATGTACAAAAGAGCTATTTCAGGACCTTTGTAGGTCCTCCAAAGGTCCTGAAACTGCAGAAGGGATGCATCCATCATTCCACAAGAAGCTGATTCTAGTACCATATGTAGGAAGTGACTCCAGACGTGTAGGGGCAATAATATCCATACAGCCCAGCAGGGCCGATTCTAGCATATTTGCTGCCTGAGGCGAATTTTAAAATGCTGCCCCCCCCCCCCCCCCCACTCCCTGTTAAGTAAATCCTTAAACTTTACTAACAATTAACAACCCTACAGACAGCTCCCTGACACTGTGTGACTGACTACAGGTTCTGGGAGTCATTAGTGGCTGAACGGTTTCCGTGAACCGTCGTGTATTTCCTTCAAGGTGAGCTAGTTGTATGTATTTTTAAATAGTTTTCTGTTTCTGGACAGATTTTAGAGATCGGCAAATTTGTTTAAATTCGGTTCGACCCGATTCGCCGAATTTTTTGAAAAAATTTGAATCAAATCAATAATTCATCATCAGTATTGCTAAAGCCGAAAACAAACAGGAGTGGATCCAAAACAGAGATGACCAGTAAATGGATATTTGTATGTTTTCTGTGTTCTGTATCCACTCCTGCTTTAGGTTATCAATCCTGAGGCTTTCCATTCCTTCTGACAGATAAAATGAAGGGGAAAACTAAACATAGTGGCAACGTCATAGAGCGATGGAGGGTGAAAACAGCATTATGGAAATCACAGGGTGTTCCAGGGAGACAGAGGTCAGTTGGCAGCAGCATGAGTAGGCCACAGAGTGGCACAATGATACAGTGTGGAGGTGGCGTCAGCAGCAGCAGGAGCCCAAAGAGTGGCACAATGATACAGTGTGGAGGTGGCATCAGCAGCTGCAAGAGCCCAAAGAAAAAACTGCCGCTTGGACCTCCGAAGCGGGCTTTGTACCCCGTGGTCTTTTGGCTCCTGTCCTCGCACTGCTGCCACCCTGCTGACTCACGGCCACCGTAGCCACTTGCTGCCTACTCCGCTGCCTGACGCGCAACCTGACACTCTCTTTGCCCAACGATGATTAATCCCCTGCTACACCTGGCTCCCAAGTGCGACTGGCTACATCATCGTCAATTTCCGTTTCCCTGTCTCTGCTTTTCTCCTTAACGCTGTCAGTATGTGCAGCCTGCCTACTGCACGAAGCAGCGGATATCAACTCCACCCAGGGCCGATTCTAGCATATTTGCTGCCTGAGGCGAATATTAAAATGCTGCCCCCGTTAAGTAAATCCTTAAACTTTACTAACAATTAACAACCCTACAGACAGCTCCCTGACACTGTGTGACTGACTACAGGTTCTTGGAGTCATTAGTGGCATCTAGTACCTTATAGATGACAATCTCTTCCATCAGGAGGACTTTATTCCGGGTTCTCCAATCCATGACGTATCACTGCTGAATTCACGGCCGGATATCTTCAGCTCCGTGCAGCATCTCCACCCGGCGTCCCTAAAAATACCACAGTCACTTACAGTATAAAGTCTCCTGGATAACAACACTGTGCTCCTAAATAATATATAACCCTCACAACACAACTGACCGCACGCTCTCCCACATATAACACATCCCTTCATTATATAGGGATAAAATCTATATACATATAATATACTGTATCCCATATACAGCCCCTGCAGCTAAGTAATATACTGTACCCGATATACATCCCCCCCCACGCACCGTGGGATCACGACGGGACCGGGTAAGTAAATCTGCCCCATTGATGTCAATAATAATTGATTGAAGTATCTGAAATTTAGAGACCCACCAAAATGTAATTGTAGTGTAGGAACCCACTAAAGCGATGTCATCTGGAAGTGGTTAGCGGTTTATGCAATTTGATTCAAATGTAACCAAGAGCATTTGGGGAGATTTATCAGAAGTGTCTGAGGTAAAGCTGTTCTAGCTTCCCATGAAAACCAATCAGAGCTCAGCTTTAATGAAATGGTGAGCATTTAAGAACTATTTACACAGGGTGATGATTCTGTGTTGTGGGCCCAGAGCCTTGATAGCTTAGACTGCCATGGGTACTGGTTGGCTTCTGGGTCTTGGTCCCTGCCGGTGCTGCACTGAGGGTCAACTGTGGATACCATGTGATGCTGAACCCAATAGCTGAGAGAACCACTAAAACCAGGTAACCTTTACATGGTCAGTGGGCTTATGCAATTTGATCAAAATGTAACTAAGGACTTTTTTTTTATTTTGTTAATGTAGCCCAGTGACAATAGATCATTGTATAATGTGTCCAAATCTTTCTCTCTTAAAATGTTAGTATTACTTTCTTTGTCAGTCCCTTAGTTTCCATGCCAGCATTCCCTAGTTTCCTGGTATCTGCTCTTCCCACCTTACCATTGACAAGTAAACACAACACAGGACTACAGCAGCCAATCACAGCCCATAACACTCACAATGGGGTGTTGACATGACACCGGTTCAACCAATGAGTGGCAGCTGTGGTCACAAGTGCTTAGCGAGATGTCATTTCTGGGTGGGGGTTGAGCTTCCCTTAAAAGATTAATTAAATCTTAAACCACCTGTGATGGTGCTTATCTTGAAGGATAGAATAAGATAAAGGGGTGTTCCCGTTTCAGCAAATAAATGTTATTTTTTGAATAATGAAAAGTCCTACAATTTTTCAATATACTTTCTGCATCAATTCCTCACGGTTTTCTAGATCTCTGCTTGCTGTCCTTCTATAGAAATCTTCTATGTTTACTTCAGTGACACAAATCTACCATGGCCAGACAGGTGCAGGGCTCATTTTAACATTATATGGATCGTTTGTTATATATAATATATATATATATATATTATATATATATAGTATGTCCAAAATATTGCAATCTGTAGACTGACACCCCATTTGTTTAACAGCAATAAAACACCTAAAGAGTTACAAACCTTGTTAACAGTTCTTTTTATACATTGAGGGGTGTAGTTGTCATAATGGTCATTTATAAATCTTGCAGTCATTTGATAGTTGAGCAGGTCCCTCTAAATACTAGTTTTGGCGATTTTCAAAAAAATGCCATCCAATTCTAAGCCTATAACATTCTAGTAAAATACGTGGAATCTTAAAAAACCATGGCAGTATAAAGCAGACATCTGGGAAGTATAAGTTTGGGTGCTATGACTCTCTGCCTCAAAAGGGTGTCCTGGAGATCACAAGATCCATGTTATAACATATATGATCAGGGCCGGTTTTAGGCAAATTTGGGCCAAAATTTAGACTGGGGACCCAATTGTTTAAATACTGTATCAACAAATTCACATTTAGCTGTATGGCAGATTCTTTGTGAGTTTTGTGGATTGGCTTTGAGCAAAGAAGATTAGGTACACAAACCCCAAGACATGCCCCTTAATGAATTATATACACTGAGCTCCGTAATAGATTATACACTGGGGGCCCCCTCATAAATTATATGCACTGAACCCCATAATAAATTATACATTCTAGGCCCCTTATGAATTATATACACTGAGACCCCTTATAAATTATATACTCTGGGCCCCCCTTAGTGAATTATATACACTGAGCCCCATAATAAATTATACACCCTGTGCCCCTTTTTAAATTATATAACATAAGCCCAATAATAAATTATTCACTCAGAACCCCCTCATGAAATATATACACTAAACCCCTTTTTGAATTAACATACTGGGCCCCCTCAATATGTACTCTGCCCCCCCATTTTATGTACTGGGCCTCCATCAGTAATTATATACACTGCCCCCCATTCATAAATTGTATATACTGAGTCCCTTATTAATTATATACACTGCCCCCCTTCATGAATTTTATATACTGGGCCCCCCTCATTAATTATATACACTGTCCCCCATGATGAATTTTATATACTGATCCTCCTCATTAAGTATATACACTGTCCCGCATGATGAATTTTATATACTGATCCCCCTCATTAAGTATATACACTGCTCCCCCCATGAAATTTATATATTGAGCCCCCTCATTAATTATATACACTGCCCTCCATGAAATTTATATACTGGCTATACCTCATTAATTTAACACACCTCCCCCCATAAGTTTTCTATACTGCCCCCTCCTGAATTTAATATACTGAGCCACTTGTTAATTGTATACACTCCCCCCCCCCCATGTGTTTTATATACGTCAGAGTGTGAAATGTATCGGGAATGCTCCCGGGTACGTTACACTCACTAGCTGTACCCTGTATTGATAGTACTCGAGTGGCCATTTCCGGCTGCTATTATAGCAACTGGCAGGGGCTTCTAAGGGTAGGGATGGAGCCCCCTGCTATAGCGCCTCTGCCATAGTGAAGCCAGTGCCCGACCCTGCATATTTCAGATGTCCAGGGGCCCCAACCCCAAGGGGGCCCTGGGCATCTGAAATATGCCATGGTATAGCCCTGGCCCTGTATATATGACCAATGACTGCTCCTTTTACTTCTCTCGGATTGTGCTCCACTCAAGGAGTACTGTGGGGGGTTCCCAGTGGTTCAGACACTAGGGGATAGAGGATAAGTGCCCCAGTAACTATTACCCAGAGACAAAGATACAAATACAACTTATTCCACAAAAACCAAGTTTCCATACAGTTATGTTGTTAGATTAAAAAAGTAATCATTTTTAGAAAGCAGGAATGAGCCTATTTTGTTACCTTTCCGAATCGCACAATCCCTATGTGATGTATACATTGAAGCTGTGGACTGTATAAACTCAGACCCTGAATACATAACCTAATAGTATTGTTGCAGGTCTCTGGATTCAGACAGATTCGGTAACATAGCTGCTCCCTTAATCACTGTGTCTCCCAGGGACGGAGATTAAGTGATTTTCCAGACTCATTTCTAATATTACTTTAAAATGAAAGGGGGGGGGGGGGGGGGGTGCGGGTTCAGAGAACAGATAATTCAGCACACAGATTAGGTACCACACAGCGACCCTGAGGCCTGTCTGAGCTACATGGGTGATAAACGCCTCCGAATTTCATACTGTTTTAGTTGTGACTTCCGATGTCCATCATTTGGGCTACAATCATCCTGTCATTGTCTGCTTCTGTTATGCTGCTTATTTTTTCCCACTTATTTTTTTGGAATTTAGAAAACTTCCTTTTTCGGTAATTTCTCTTACCTGCTTCCCACATCAATCAATGTGATTTATTGCATTCAAAGCCTTTTTTGCAATCAGCGCAGCGTCTATTTCTAAAAACGATGGCAAAAAATATCATGGAGTAAACAAATCTATTATGATTATTGCATTTTATTGTAAAATAACATGGTACCCCCTTCTCCCCTTGCGGGATTTTCATAAGGTTACATGAGGCTACAGGACAATACCAAAGACGATGGTACCATGGTGCCTCTTAATCAGTTAATGTTAAAGGGTTTGGCCACTTTACCTCATGTTTTTGTAATGTGTGTGTAAGTGCGGGGAGCAGGATATTAGGTACCATATATACTCGAGTATAAGCCTAGTTTTTCAGCACAAAAAAAAAAGTAAAAAAATTTATCAAAACTCACCTCTCTGGCTTCCCCCACTACTGGCTATATACTGGGGCAGGGGGCTGGCTATATACTGGGGCAGGAAGCTGGCTATATACTGGGGGATATAGGCTGGCAGGCTATATACTGGGGGCAGGTGCTGGCTATATACTATGGGGCAGGGTCAGGCAGGCTATATACTGGGGGAAGGTGCAGGGTTTTCCCAGGTTTTTGTGGTAAAATTAGGGGCCTTGGCTTATACTTGGGTCAGCTTATACTCAAGTATATACGGGTAATTTACTAATATACATCTTTAACCCCTGAATGCCAAGGCCCTTTTTGTTTTTGCGTTTTCATTTTTCACTCCCCACCTTCACAAATCTATAGCGTAACAAACTGCACTTCATAGTGATTGTATTTAAAGGGAACCTGTCACCAGGAGACCCATTTTTTGCACTCCCTCCGTCCCCACAGAGCATAGTACATACACTGCCAAAGTGTTTTTGTATAAAAAAATAGGTTTTACAGTAAAAAAACATATGTTATATTGTACCTTTCATTAGCATCTGCTGTGTGACTAGGCAGTTGCCAATTGGGAGGGGCTGGAAAGGAGCAGTTCCCCCCCACCCTTGGGAAACATGTGACCTCAAATATATGAATAACTCCCCACACTTGGGATTGGCTGTAGAGGAGCAGGGGGCGTCGCTAAGCCCAGTGATGGGTGTTTTCATATATTTGAAAAGGTCACATGGAGAAGCAATTTCCCAAAGGTGGGGGGGGGGACTGCTCCTTTCCAGCCCCTCCCAATAGGCAACTGCCTAGTCACACAGCAGATGCTAATGAAAGGTACAATATGATATATCTTTTTTTCTGTAAAACCAATTTTTTATACAAAAACACTTTGGCAGTGTATGTACTATGCTCTGTGGGGACTGGGGGAGTGCTAAAAATGGGTCTCCTGGTGACAGGTTCCCTTTAATATTCCATGCCGTGTACTGGGAAGCAGGAAAAAATTCCAAATGCAGTGAAATTGGTGGGAAAATGCATTTGCAACATTTTCTTGGGGGCTTGGATTTTAGGGCTTACACTGTGAGCCCCAAATGACCAGTCTTCTTCATTCTTTGGTTCGCTACGATCACAGGGATACCAAATTTATATATGTTTTACTGTGTTTTCATACAATTTCAAAAATTAAAACCTTCTGTACAAAATAAATTCTTAATTTTGCGGTCTTCTGGCACTAATAACCTTTTCATACTTGTACGGAGCTGTGGGTGGTATCATTTGTTTTGCAGCTTTTGTTGACGTTTTCAATGCTACCATTTTCAGGATTGTACGACTTTTTGATCACTTTTTAGTTTTTATTTCAAGTTTGGGCTCTATTTTCTGTTACGGGTTTCTGTCACAAATGCATTGTACCATCGGAAACTGCAGCATAGGACTGGTGACAGATTAAAAGCATTGCCTAATGTTGATCATATTAATCACACAACATGGAGAGATAAGTATACAGTTGCTCACAATTTTTATACATTTCATTGCAAATTACTTTATAATTCAGATGGTTTTATGTTTATTCTTGTTATGTAGATATCAAAGACAGTGGCAATGATAATTCTGCCAGTTTGTGATGAAACTACTGTATATATATTCAAACATAAGCTAAAATTGGACTTATACCAGGGTCCGTAAAAATAAAAAAAAAATACTCAATACTCACCTTACCCATGCCCCTTGCAGGTCTACTTCTTACTTCCTATCACTGCCAGCACACATACTATGATGACAGCAAACAGCTGATGGCATAGTGTGTGTGCGGCCAGTGCATATGGACTTGCCGCTGCTGGAAGCAAGAAGAGGACCTGCAGGAAAAGGTGAGCATTGAATTTATTTAATTTTTCATTTCTGAGCATACTGGTGGCTGGCTGGCTATATACTGGTGGCTAGCTGGCTATATACTACTGGGGGCTTGCTATATACTGGGGGCTGGCTATATACTGGGGGGCTGGCTATATACTGGGGGGCTGGCTATATTCTACTGGGGCTTGCTATATACTGGGGGCTGGCTATATCCTGGGGGCTTGCTGGCTATATACTGGTGGATGGTTGGCTATATACTGGTGGCTGGCTGGCTATATACTACTGGCTTGCTATATACTGGGTTAGGGGCTGGCTATATACTGGGGTAGGGGATGGCTATATACTGGGGTAGGGGCTGGCTATATTCTGCGGCAGGGGATGGCTATATACTGGGGGCTGGCTTGCGAAATGCTACTGGGGGCTGGATGGCTATATGATGGGGCAGACTTGCAATATACTACTGGGGGCTGGCTGGCTATATACTGGGGCAGGGGCTGGCTATATACTGGGGGCCTGGTTTGGCTACATTCTGGGAGCATGGGCTGGATGGCTATATACTGGGGGACAGGGGGCTGCCTAGCTATATACTATTGGGGGGGGGGGACAAGTGGCTGAATTGTTATATACTGGGTGGAGGCTGTGACCAATACATTCCAGACCATAGGCTTATACTAAAGTCAATAGGTTCTCTCAGTTTTTTGTGGCAAAATTAGGTACTGTGGCTTATATTCGAGTCGGCTTATATTCGAGTATATACGGTTAGCTGAAGCTGGAGTACTGAACCTCCTAACCACAATCATAATACAACAAAATCTCTCATTTGCATATACATAAAAATAATGATTTATTTGAATCAGACCAAGGATGATCATGATGCAGGGCACTTTACCTACAAGATCATAGGCTTAGCTTATACATGACCTCTGACCTGATAGTTTCCTTTAAGTTCATCAGAATTGTACATGGATAATAAAAAAAAAGTTGCTATTTTTGTTAAACATAGTGATAAACATAGTAAACTTCTGCCCATTCGTACAAGTATCTTAGATTCACAGTTTCTGTCACAATCTTACGTTTCCCATCTAAAAGCATATTATAAGATTGCGATAACCATGAGATTACAGATCTACAAAGAAAGCTGCACCATCTGTTGCCAAACTGCTTCACTGCTCAGCCGGGTGCAGCCGGGTGCTGGTATTTAGCTGGGGACAGACGCTGCTAAAGGGCTGCTATGCCAGTGCATTAGTCTCTTTGCTTCACATCCTAAAGCTGCCAGGAGGCTACACGCCGGAAAGGGTTAATATATTGCTACTGTCTTCTCTTAGGTTCAATGGGTAATTATTGCCTAAGGTTTCAGACCTTAACTGTAATTTAAAAAAGGAAATACAGAATGATAGCGCAGAATCTGATATGAGATTGGACTCCCACCACAGAGGCATAGTCAAAATCTAAAATGTTAAACTATCAGATTATGCAAATCTTACACAATAGAAAGCAATATCTCAGACTAGAAATACATATTGTACGCTGGGGGGGTAAAGTGTGGAGCTATTCATAATTTCCAGTGATGGACTACTATAAAATATCCTTGAGATGCAGAATTAAACCACATAAATATAGTCTGCCATGAAAATCATGACAAGGCTTAGCAAAGAGATTCCTGACTCCTCTGCCTACACACAGTGAATGATCACACTCCTTATCCTGTATTAGTATGTTTACATTGAAGACTGTCAATCACTGTGTGGGCGGGGTAATCAGGACTCTCTCTGCCAATCACTGTGTGTGGGCGGGGTAATCAGGACTCTCACTGCCAGTCACTGTGTGTGGGCGAGGTAATCAGGACTCTCACTGCCCATCACTATGTGTGGGCAGAGTAATCAGGACTCTCACTGCCAATCACTGTGTGCGGGTGGGGTAATCAGGACTCTCACTGCCAATCACTGTGGGTTGAAAGAATAATCAGGACTCTCACTATCACTATTGTGTGCATGGTCAGGGGAATCAGGACCCTCCCGTAAATCACTGTGTGTGGGTTGGGTATTCAGGACTCTCCCAGTTTCTCCCAGGAGTCCTCTTAGGATTTAAACATTTATGTGCATTATCAGCCTGCAAACAACTGTCTGGTCTGTGAAGTCCACTCATGTGCTGGACAGAAGAAAAGAAACACACGCAGTATATATGAGCCCTTAGGAATACAAGGGAAGCTTTGTAACTTATAAATTCTCTTCCAAATATTTTAAAACTATATATAACATTTCAGCTTCTCACCCTTTATTATATCCATCACTCTGGGCAGTAGAAATCATCTGATAGGTAGACTTTGAAGGGGTTTTTCCACCAAACAAGTTAACATGCTGATCTGAACCCTGTTTTCGAGATCAGTGGGGGTATCATCACTAACACCCCCACCAATTACCAAGTTAGGCCCTATGCTGTGAATAGGGCCTAACTTATTTGATGCGAAAACCCCTTTAAGCTGTATAAGCAGATGAATACTGTTTCTTTTTCGCCTCAGTGACTGAGTACTAATAATTCCTGGTTTTGGATTTGGATAAGGGACATATGGAACATGGTTGAATAAATTGGGCTCCTGCATTAAAGACTACATTATTACATATTAATAAATCTACTGTTGGATCTCAGTGCTTCAGTAGTCATCCCATC
Source organism: Engystomops pustulosus (assembly GCA_019512145.1). Classification (NCBI taxonomy): domain Eukaryota; kingdom Metazoa; phylum Chordata; class Amphibia; order Anura; family Leptodactylidae; genus Engystomops; species Engystomops pustulosus. Next base: position 19,837,295 of record CM033647.1, read on the forward strand.
ACCACTTGCCAGTATAATGTTAGTGCAACTTGAATACTTGGTGGGATTCATGAACCTACAACTGACCATCACTATTTGTGTAGATTACTTTTGCTTACTGGAAACAAGAGACATGGAGAGTGGGTTTTCTAAGATATATTACATGAACATCCTACAACGTTCCTTTAACACATTTAGGTCTTGAAGAAGCTCACTTAATATTTAAAGTTACGTATATTATAGAATGAGAAGTAGAAAATAACCCTTAAGAGGTTGTCTCTTTAATACCACAACTTCTGGAACGGGAATCAGTCTAGAGATCCAGCTGATTACCAGCCAAGCCAAATAATCAGATGAACAGGATGAAACATAGATAGATGAGATCAACCAGAGTAAGATCTCCTTATGGCAGTGGTGGAGAACCTATGGCACGGGTGGAGAACCTATATGGGCACCCTTGCCATCACCCCAGGGCAGGGTTCGCCATACAGGACTCCTGGCCTCTTGCAATCACAGGCAGCCCATGACCCTAGAAGGAAGCTACTATGATGATCCATTTACTGCTTAAATTGTGGCTTTGGCACTTTGTAAAAAATATGTGGGTTTTGGTTGTAGTTTGGACACCCGGTGTCTAAAAGGTTTGCCGTCACTGCCTTGTGGTAAGCAGAGGGATAGCCTGTGTCATCCTTGTGGTCCGACAGGGTTTTAATTAGGGGTTGTCTTAATAAGAAAACATGCATTGATCATGGCTAATATAGTGGTGGTATTGTAATGACCATGGCCAACCACATTGGCCTTTAACATTACATTACATGGTGATGCCCAACTTAGACATAAGGGGGAAGAAACGTTCAGCTTCAGGCAGTTCCCCAGTGGCAGTCGCTATCATTGACCCTAACAAGTCATTACAGTTTACATGCTTATTGAGAGTGGACCTTTACATTGCCATATTTCACACTGGTTCTATATCTTTTTAGAGATATCATCTTCTACCAGTTCTAAAAGGTAACTTACTTATCTTAAAGGTTGAGCAGACTTGCATGTAATTTTTTTGGTCATAAATTGACTGTTGTCTGGTCATCTCACCCTGACTATTGGACGTCTACTCGTTGTCTTGATCCCGGGGGGCTTCTCTGTACCCACTGAGGATTATGTCTCTACAGTATCTCTTCTCTCTATTTCCATCCTATCTGCCTGGCTACTCTGCTGTCTCTCTAAATAAAGCATCCTCTCCCCTCTCTCCAGCTGTGATGCTAATCTGAAAGGACATGCCCAGGGCTTGTATTCAGAGAATCCTTTTATTGCAAGATGAGGCTGCTGAGACTCACATGCTATTTGCTGTATTTTTGTTAACTATTTCAGTAAAAACAGTAGCTTAGAAGGGGGTTAGGGGTTGCATTTCCCATATGGAACATGATCCTTTGGGTTCTTTGCTCCGTCACAGGACTGAAACCTGTGAAGAGTAGCTCCGGCAGTATTAGTACTAGGCTTGTGCCTTGGGTGTCTTTGCTACGGGAGAAAATATTTTATCAGCAAGGTGGGAATGATTCTATTGTTGTCGACATTACTATATGATAGTTGTTTGGGCCACATTCTATCATAAGAATTGGAGAAAGTTATTTTTTTCATCAAGAGATGATACCAAGTTGACCAAGCCAAGGGTACAAGTTTACGGAGAAGTGAGAAAAGGTATAAGGTTAAAGTTATGTTTTCATCATGGGCATCTAGTTCCTTTTTGATTGAACCTAGAATTTACAAAATCATTCATTTCAAAATATTTACCATGACATACAAAGCCACATAATCTACACATAATCTCAGTGTAATTTCAGCTCCTCACAGGACCTTATGCCTCACTCTATTACTATCCGCTCTTCTCACAACTGTCTCCAGGACTTCTGTGTTGCATCCCCCTTACTCTGGAACTCTCTATCAAAATGTGTTAGACCATCCCCCTTGTTCCAAACTTTTAAATATAACCTGAAAACCCACCTGTTCAGGATCACCTACAGCACACAATAACCCCACAGCTCTGCTCCCTCACCTCGTGTCTCCATTTCCCCTCCCAGATAGATTGTGAGCCCTCAGGGGCAGCTCAATATTGCAGTATTGCATCTTCTAGCCCCACAACATTTCCCTATCCATCTTATTAAATCTCCAACCCTTTAATGTGTAGAGGGTAAATTGAATCCAAGTTTGTCTCCATTTTCAAGGTCCTGAATAAATATGCAATATCAATCGATCTAACTTGTCATAAATTATAGAAGATATTAGAATGACATGTAATAAATGGAAACGTTGGGGGGAATTCATTATTGTCTTTTTTGTCTATGTTTGGAGTTGTTTTGGCGCAGTTATGTACAAATGCTGTTTTGCGATTTCATATGCACAAATGAACATAGGACAGTTGCAAGTCACTTTAAAATGTCCCAATTCATTATTTGGATTGACAGTTTTTTTTTTTTTTTTTACAAACTGAACTTAAATTCATGATTTGCAATTTGGCGCAGATTTGTCATTTAGGCGCAAGTCTTGGCAAACAAATGGGTCAGTCACTCTGTGGAGAAAAAAACACTACCAATGCATGACACTTAAAAAAAAGAGAACATTGGGACAATTGCAAATAAAACTGTATTAAGAGACAAACAAAAAAAACCCAAATACAACAAAACATACATAGACTCATTGATGAATTCAGACAAACATAAATGGAATTGAAACCACATAACCCAAGTTAAAGACAATAGTAAATGAATCCCCCCCCCGTTGTTCGGCTGATTTCTATTCTTGCCAATTTTACCAACCACATTGATAGCTCCTATGAATATTATGAGTTTGTCAAGTCCCATTAGGGTGTTCCTCTTTGTGGCGGGAAGAATGCTCTTCATACAGTCAAATACGACGTATCGGCAGCAGGTAAGTATTCACGTCTAAAATGTAACATCAATGCATTTAGAAACATGTTGTCGTTATTTTCGGACTATAAGGCGCACAAAAATCCTTTGACTTTCTCAGAAATCAAAGGTGTGCGCCTAAGTCAGTGCACCTTATATAGAAACAGTACTTACAGACAACAGCTGCCTTGAACTGTGCACAGGTCTGCCACCTGCTGGTCATCATCCTTATAACCAGATGCGCCTATAATCGCGTGCCCTTATATATGAACCTAGACATTTTAGCAAACATTTTTTGATGGTGGCACCTTATAATCTGGTGTGCCTTATAGTCCAAAAAATGTCAGTGGTACTTATTAAGCTTATTAGAGCTGTATTCGTGTCCAAACTCCACAATAGCAATCTGAACAATGGCACAATCTGAGGTACCGGTCCTTGAATTAATCCAGGATAGTACCTGTTTCCCTAAAATTTGTCCTAACTTTTGAAAAGTCTGCATATTCCTGCTTTAATTCTGCTATATCAAGTATAAACTTGCAAGTGCATCTTTGTTCATGTCGTAGTTGCTAATACGTGAATTTGTCCTCATATGACGTTATCCTGTATCCGATTGAAGGTGGCTATAAGTCATAACTAAGAGATGAGCGAACACTAAAATGTCTGGGTACTCGTTATTCGAGAGAACTTTCCCGATGCTCGAGTGCTCGTCTCGAATAACGAACCCCATTGAAGTCAATGGGAGACCGAGCATTTTTCAAGGGGACCAAGGCTCTGCACAGGAAGCTTGGCCAAACACCTGGGAACCTCATAAAAGGATGGAAACACCACGGAAATGGACAGGAAAACAGCAGGGGCAGCATGCATGGATGCCTCTGAGGCTGCATAATCGCACCATTATGCCAAAATTATGGGCAACAGCATGGCCATGACAGAGTGACAGAATGAAGTAGATAGCATCTAAAACATCAATAATTGACCCTGACACTATAGGGGACGGCATGCAGAGCGCAGCGGCAGCAGGCTAGAGAGTGTCATGGCGACATACCCTAAATGGACTCAGGCTTCAAAACCAATGGGTGGCAGAGAGGAACCAAAGGAGGTGAGCAAGAGCGCTCAAATATATCGGTACATGATAAAAGTTTGCCAGTATATTTTGTGGATTAACAGCAGGGTGGCGACAAAGTTAACATGGAAGCCATGAAAAAAACCCAAATTCTGCCTGACACAGCTCGTTTGATAAGGGGACCATGTATGGGGGCAGTGAACTAGAGTAGATTAAAGGTGCTGCAGTTAAAACTATGTTAGTTGGATCTTGGCATGGAGCTGGCGCTCCGCTGCCAGGCGAGCTTTGCCAATCCAAGCCCCTGTCTCTAGGTACTCCCCAAACAGCACTTCTAAGAACCTTTGTATAAGATCAAGTGTAGTAGCGTCTTATAAGTTTAGGATATGCGGGTGAGGGGAATGTAAACAGATGCGCAAGAAGCGCTGAAATAATATCCCTAAATGGTAAAAGTTTGCCAGTATATTTGTGGATAACACAGCAGGGTGGCGACAAAGTTAACAAACTTTGATGTGGAATCCATGAAAACAACCCAAATTTTGCCTGACACACCTCGTTTGATAAAGGGACGATGTATGGAGGCAGCTATATGGACGACTTTTGAGGCGGTAGAGAATGGAGACAACGTGTGGAGGCTGCTATGGAGACAATTTATTTGGATAGTGCCTGTATGTGGCAGTCCCAAACATTTTTCAAACCAGAGGAGCAGGTAGGTGGCCCTCCAGAAAATGGGATAGATTGAGTGCTGTATGTGGCAGTCCCAAAAATGTTCAAACCAGGGAGCAGGTAGGTGGCCCTGCAGATAAAATGAATAGATGAGTGCCTGTATGTGGCAGTCCCAAAAATGTTCAACCAGAGGAGCAGGTAGGTGGCCCTGCAGTAAAATGGATAGATTGAGTGCCTGTATGTGGCAGTCCCAAAAATGTTTCAAACAGAGGAAGCAGGTAGGTGGCCCTCCATAAAATGGAATAGATTGAGTGCCTGTATGTGGCAGTCCCAAAATTGTTTCAAACCAGAGGAGCAGGTAGGTGGCCCTGCAGTAAAATGGAATAGATTGAGTGCCTGTATGTGGCACTCACAAAAATTGTTCAAACAGAGGACCGGTAGTGGCCCTCCAAGAAAAATAAATGCATGAAGTACTATAGCAAGAGCCGGGGCCCTGTCAAAAAATAGCCAGTTTCTCTGCTTCTGTACAAAGAGGAGGAGAAGGAGGAAAATGAGGAGGAGAGGAGGAGGAGTGATCAATTATTCAGGTTGAGCTCCTTCACCTGGTGGAGATTGGAAATATCTGAGAAATCCAGCCTTTATTCATTTTAATAAGCGTTCACCGTCAGCGCGTCAGTCGACAGCGTGTACGCTTATCGGTGATGATGCCACCAGCTGCACTGAAAACCCGCTCGGACAAGACGCTAGCGGCAGGGCAGGCAAGAACCTCCAAGGCGTACAGCGCCAGTTCGTGCCACATGTCCAGCTTTGAAACCCAGTAGTTGTAGGAGCTGTGTGATCATTTAGGACGATGTATGGTCAGCTACGTACTCCCTCACCATCTTTCTGTAAGATCAGCCCTACTTGCCGAGACTGGGGACAGGTGACAGTGTCTTGTGGGGGGGTGACATAAAGCTGGCAAAAGCCTGTAAAGCGTACCCTTGCCAGTGGGACAAGCTGCCTGCTCGCTACTCTCCCTCGCTACTTGTCCCGCAGAACTACGCACTCTGCCGCTAGCGCTGTCAGAAGGGAAATACTGTTTCAGCTTGTGCACCAGGGCCTGTGGTATTATGCATTCTCACCACTCCTTTCCTCTCCAGGGATGAAGTGGGAAGATTTGCTTGTACCGTGGGTCCAGGAGAGTGAACACCCAGTAATCGGTGCTGGAATAAAATTCTTTGAACGCGAGGGTCACGGGATAGGCAGCCTAGCATGAAATCTGCCATATGCGCCAGAGTTACCAACGCGTTAGAATTCACTCCCCTCACTGGCCTGACTGTCCATTTCCTCCTCTCAACTCCTCCAACTCCTATTCTTCTGCCCATACACGCTGAACAGTGAAGACCAACAATGGTCCCCTTTGTGTCTCGCCAACATTCTCCTCCTCTTCCTCCTCATCCTCCTCCACCTCCACCTACTCCGAATATGCGCTGAGAAAAAGACCAGGGTGCTTGGCTATCAACAAGGAATATTTCCCCGTCTCTTGGACGAGCGCAAAGCTTCCGACTTCATGTGACCAGAGAGTTTTCAACAGGCCAAGCAGCGGGATGGGAGGCTGATGATGGCGGCATCGCCACGTGACCATCTGTGTTGACTCCTCAAAGTTACTCAGCACCTGACAGATATCAGACATCCACGCTCCACTCCTCATTGTAGACTTGAGGAAGCTGACTGACCTGACTACCAGTTTGTGGAAGTTGACATCTGGCATCTACAATGCTCTGCGCTGCTGGTTAAACTCTGGATAACATGGTCAGTGTGAATTCCACCTCGTGGGCACGTCGCACAACAGGCGGTGAGGGGCAGTTGAGGCGCGGCGCTGCGCTGCCCTGAGAGTGGCAGCATCTGGGCTGGACTTCCTGAAATGGCACAGATGCGGCGCACTTCGTGAGCAAATCAGACAGATTGGGGTATGTCTTGAGGAAACGCTGCACTACGATTTAACACATGGGCCAGGCATGGCACATGTGTCAGTCTGCCGAGTTGCAGAGCCGCACCAGGTACGGCCGTGTCACACACAAACATTCCCGGCTTGAGGTTCAGCGGTGCCAGCCACAGATCAGTCTGCGCCGTGATGCCTGTAATAGCTCTTGGGCGGTGTGCCTTTTGTCGCCTAGGCTCAGCAGTTTGAGCACCGCTGCTGTCGCTTAGCGACGGCACTGCTGTGTGCCTAGAGATACCGACTGATGGCGCCGTGCCCAGGATGGTAGTTCGGAGGAGGAGGTTGGAGGAAGGGTGGGAGGAGGAGGAGGCATAGTAAGGCCTGAAAACACGGACGAGGTAGCCCCGCAATCTCGGCGTCGCGCAGTATATGAGGTCAGACTCGGTCCCAGCCTCCACCAAGTTAACCCATATGTCCGTCAGCGATATATAGTGGCCCTGCCCGGCAGCATCGTCACGTGTCCGTGGTCAGGTGGACCTTGTCAGAAACGGCGTTGGTCAGGGCAAGGATGATGTTGTCTGACACGTGTGGGTGCAGGGCTGGGACGGCACATCGGGAAAAAGTAGTGGCGGCTGGGGACCGAATACGAGGGGCGTGCCGCCGCCATGAGGTTGCGAAAGGCCTCGGTCTACTAGCCTATAGGGCAGCATCTCCAGGCTAAGCAATCTGGAGATGTGCACATTAGGGCTGGGCGTGGGGTGGGGTTGCACTATATTGCGTTTCGCTCCAGCGTCTGGGGTATGGAGAGCTGAACGCTGGTGGATGCTTGTGGAGGATCGTGGAGGCAGACGATGGGGTTTTGTGGCAGGGTCCTGGGCAGGGGGCTGACTAGCAGCTGACACAGGGGAGAGGAGAGCAGTTGTGTGCACGGCGGAGGTGAACGGCTTGTTGCCACTGAGTGGGGCTTAGCATTCATAGCCTGCGGCATACTGGTGGTAGTTAAGCTAGTTAGTGGTGGAACCCTGCTCTGAGCCTGGTTGGCAAATGTTGCACACCACAGTCCGTCGGTCATCGGTGTTTCCTAAAGGACCTCCACACTTCTGAAGATCTAGCCTCGCCGCAAGAGCCCTCACCACGGGGCTTCACTAGTTGACAGTGGCGGGATTGCACCCAGCTCGGCCCGCCTCTCGTCTGGCCCCACCACTGCCTCTTCCAACCGTTTAGGGTCGAGGACTTCTCCTCCGTCTCAGAAGCACTGTGTTACCCGGCCTCTCAACCCAGCTTGGGTCTGTCACCTCATCATCCTCCATCCCTCAGTCTGCTCCCCCTCGGACTCCTGCCTGACAACAACTTCCCCACTGTCTGACAACGTGTCTCCTCATCGTCGCGGACACCTCTTTACACACTTCCACTACGTCAAGAGTGTCATCATCACCCACAGACTGTGGACTGGTGGAAAACCTGGGCATCGGGAAAATGCTCAGCAGCAACCGGACAGTGGTTTGTGACTGTGGGAAGGGTCAGAAAACAGTTCTCAGAGTATGCCGGTTCAAATGCCAAATTTTCCTGGGAGGGGGCAACTGGGGGGAGGGGAGCGAGGTGCAGGAGCTGGAGGAGTGGGATTTCGGTGCTGGGTGGACTGCGGGAAGATGACTGGTGGTGGACAAATTGCTCGAGCATTGTCAGCAATCCACGACCATACCTGTTCGCACTGTTATGGGCCTCAACAGTGCTCTACCACGAGTCCCAGTAACTTCAGACATGAACCAGGGAGTGTAGCTCTCGGCGTTCCCCTGCTCCCTCATCAGCAGGTGGTGTTCTCACCCCGCCCAGGCCTCTGACCCTGCAGTAGTTGGACGCCCACGTCCCGCCCTCGTCCTTAACCCCTAGCCCGGTTAAACATTTTAATGAGATTGAGAGTTATAACTTTATTTTTTTTTACTTTTTTTGTTTTTTTTTGTGTTTTTTTTTTTTTTTTGTGTTTGTTTTTTTTTGAGTTTTTTTAAAACAAACAAGCTATCCTATTGCATGGATATTTTAGCCAAGTATCAAAGGAAGCACAGTACTATGCCAGATGCGATGATGACACTGAGTTATTGCCTAATAGAAATCCCAACCCTACTGAATTTTGCCACTTTCGCCTTTGCTATGGATATGTGCGCCACTAGCGCCAGAACACAGCGGTACGCAAGTCCACTACAATGCTCAGGAATTGGCAAGACATGCACTGCAGAAACTACAGCCACCAGCAGATCAACCAGAAATCCAAATATAGAACGCTACTGTAGGCTTCAAATCAAAGAAGTGTTTGTATTCTCCTGATGGATATTTCTAGCAAGTATCAAAGGAAGCACAAGTACTATGCCGGATGAGTGACACTGAGTTATTGCCTATAGAAATCCAAACCCTACTGAAATTTTGCCACTTCGGCCTTTGCTATGGATATGGTGCGCCACTAAGCGCAGAACACAGCGGTCGCAAGTCTCACTACAATTGTCAGAATGGGCAAAGTACATGCACTGCAGAAACACAGCCACCAGCAGATCAACAGAAATCAAATATAGAACGCTACTGTAGGCTCAAGATCAAGAAGCTGTTTGTATTATCTCCATGGCATTTCTAGCCAGTAATCAAAGAAGCACAGTACTATGCGGAGAGATGACACTGAGTTATTGCTAATAGGAAATGCCAACCCCTACTGAATTTGACACTTCGGCCTTTGATATGGAATGTGCGCCACTAAGCGCAGAACACAGCGGTCCGCAAGTCCCACTACAAATTGCTAGAATTGGCAAGTAACATGCACTGCAGAAACTACAGCCACCAGCAGATCAACCAGAAATCAAATATATAGACGCCTGACTGTAGGTTCAAGAAGCTGTTGTATTCTCCTATGGCATTTCTAGCAAGTACAAGGAAGCACAGTACTATGCCAGATGAGATGACACTGAGTATTGCCTAATAGAAATCCAACCCACTACTGAATTGCACTTGGCCTTTGCTATGGATATGTGGCCACTAAGCGCAGAACACAGCGGTCGCAAGTCTCACTACAAATTGCTCAGAATGGCAAGTACCATGCACTGCAGAAACTAGCAGCCACCAGCAGATCAACCAGAAATCAAAATATATAGACGCTACTGTAGGCTTCAAGAAGCTGTTTGTATTCTCCTATGGCGTATTTCTAGCCAAGAATCAAAAGGAAGCACAGTACTATGCCAGATGAGATGACACTGAGTTATTGCCTAATAGAAATCCAACCCCTACTGAATTTTGCCACTCAGCCTTTGCTAGGATATGTGCGCCACTAAGCGCAGAACACAGCGGTCGCAAGTCCACTAACAATTGCTCAGAATTGGCAAGTAACATGCACTGCAGAAACTACAGCACCAGCAGATCAACCAGAAATCAAATATATAGAACGCTACTGAGGCTTCAAGAAGCTGTTGTATTCTCCTATGGCTATTTTCTAGCCAAGATCAAAGGAAGCACAAGTACTATGCCAGATGAGATGACACTGAGTTATTGCCTATAAAATCCAACCCCTACTGAATTTTGCCACTTCAGCCTTTGCTATGGATATGCGCACTAAGCGCAGAACACAGCGGTCGGCAAGTCTCACTACAAATTGCTCAGAATTGGCAAGTACATGCACTGCAGAAACTACAGCCACCAGCAGATCAACCAGAAATCAAAATATATAGAACGCTACTGTAGGCCTTCAAGAAGCTGTGTGTTGTATTCTCCTATGGACTCTTTTCTAGCCAAGTATCAAAGGAAGCACATACTATGCCAGATGAGATGACACATGAGTTATTGCCTAATAGAAATCCAACCCCTACTGAATTTTCCCACTTCGGTCTTTGATTCTATGATAGGTGCCACTAAGAGCTAAACACAACGGTAGCAAGTCCCCCGCTAATTCCTACACAAATGGTAAAGATGCAAATTAAAAATAAAAAAAGTAGAACGTTATTGTAGCCTAAGAAGGAGCTGTTGGGTTCTTTGAGAATCACTCCTGCCTAACAGTAAGCTAATAGAACACCCTAACGCTTTCCCTGGCGCAGCAGCTCTCTTCCCTAGCGGCATCCAGAGACAGAATGATCCGAGCAGCGCGGCCAGCGGCTAGTCTATCCCAGGGTCACCTGATCTGGCCAGCCAACCACTGCTATCGACGTGTAAGGGTACCACGTCATGCTGGGTGGAGGCAGAGTCTCCTGGCTTGTGTGATTGGCTCTGTTTCTGGCCGCCAAAAAGCAAAACGGCGGGAGCTGCCATTTCTCGAGCGGGCGAATATTCGTCCGAGTAACCGAGCAGTTCGGAGTACCCTAATGCTCGACCGAGCATCAAGCTCGGACGAGCATGTTCGCTCATCTCTAGTCATAACCCTATCAGTCAGTATAGCAAAATAATAGCCACCATTTTTCACACTCACAAAATGACACTTGCCGATAAATATGTCCATTATTCCATCTTAGAAAACAGACATTAAAGTCAGTTTTTGTCTCTCCTTTTCTGCCTGATATCAATGCATCCACCACAAGATAAGTTTCTCTCACATTGGACATCGTTAGTTCGTCATTCATTAGCACTTGATCTCAGTAGTGGTGCGAGGGGAGAGTGGTTCTTTGATATCACATCAATGAGATTATTGTAAAATACTCTACAGTGTAGGGATGATAATAAATGAGGTGTAGATTTGTAGATAAGGGTGTATTAAGTATTACACACCAGAGGCAGACACATCTGCTGACTTCTGCTGCATATGATGCACCCGTCGAGCCTATAGGTATAGACAGATCACAGAACACTACTAGTAGCATTCTTTTATCTGGCCTCACACAACACACCACCTTGATTCAACTTTGGAAGGAAGACCATATAAAATCCCTACACCTTCTATAACCGCTGAAAGGATGATGTTCTGTCTACGAGATACTGTGTTGTCAACATTACGAGGGCAGTTTCATAAACCAGTCTTTGTCAAACCTCTTAAAGTAATATTGACTTGACTTGTCCAAGAAGAAGATACACCAGGTTAATGAATGAAACTTTTTTTAAAAAGTCATAAAGGTCTTGCACTCTCTGAAAAGTTGTTTGAGGGCTGGTTAGAAAGGGAGAAGAATATCTAAGACGGCATGCTTGGACCCAAAGGCTTGCTAAAGCTCTGTCCAGTAATGCAAATATACACCATGAAAAACAATTTGCAATCAACCTCTGAAAAAAGTCCAAACCGAGGAGGATCCAATATGGGAGGTATGGATGACGGTGGTTATATATACCCAAAACGCATTGGGGGTCATTTACTAAGGGCCCGATTCGGTTTTCCTGACGTGCTACCCGATTATTTCCATTTGCGCCGATTTCACCCTGAATTGCCCCGGAATTTTGGGCGCACACGATCGGATTGTGGCGCATGGGGCTGGCATGCACGCGACGGAAATCGGGGGGCGTGGCCGAACGAAACCCGACGGATTCGGAAAAACCGCCGCTTTAAAAAAAAAATCTGTCTCGGAGCTTGCACTTAATGGTTGCACTTAACGGGAGGAACTACCTTAATGAATCCCGGCCGGACCCGAATCCAGCGAGAGAACGCGCCGCGCTGGATTGAGATGACCGGGTAAGGAAATCTGCCCCAATGTCTAAAAATAATAATTCCTTATTTATATAGCGCCTAACATAGCGCACCCGATTACGCAGCGCTGCACAAAGCATGTCAAATTGGTCCCTGTCTCCATGGGCTCACAATCAATCAAACTACCAGTATGTTTTGGAGTCTGGAGAAAACCGGAGGACCTGGAGGAAACCCACGCAAACAGTGAGAGAAAATACAAACTCTTGAGATGTTGACCTGGGTGGGATTAGAACCCAGACCAATGCTGCAGTAGTGCTAACCACTTGATGACCACGAAACTCGGGGGGTGGCCGAACAAAACCCGACGGTTTCGGGAAAAAAACGCCGCATTTTAAAAAAAAAAAAAGTGCGCTGGACACGCACTTACTGCACCGCAAAGGCTCATGAACTCCAGCGGTCCTCAGCGACACTAGTGGACGAAGGAGGAACGCCTTAGTGAATACGCTGAAGACCGAATCCACCGAGCAGGATCGCGATGGACCGGGTAAGAAATCTCCCCATGATGCAGATTAATCCCGATTTTACCTTTACGTATGAGTACAGGGAGTAGTGAGACTCCATCTGAGCCATTATTCTTATTATTTATATTTATAATTAAGGATCCAGCCCTACCCAACCAGAATAAATGTGTGTGACACGAAGAAAGAAGGAGGGGCATACGGGGTGCTGCACCAGGCTTCAGTGAAACAGTCTGTATACCTGATTACCTTGGAGCTGATCACCCCTTGATTCATGTATGTAACAGCCTGTGACATGCTATGGGGATAATTTGATTACTCATAGTTGGAAAAATGTAATAATAAAATACAATTTTAATAAAAAAACTGTCTTTATGATTAAGTTATACACCAAAGCAGAAAGTGGGTCATCCTGTACACCTCTAGCTTTCTTTCTTGTGAATTGACTTCATTAAACGAAGGTTGAGCACTGATCATTTTTACTATCAGCGCAATGGACAGCATGGAGACAGAAGAGTTGTGTTGTGGCTTATTGGGCCTGAAACCCATTGATGTTGCACATTACCTCTACATCCTCCATATACCAAAAGGATGCGAGTGGAGTTGGGAGGAGATGTCCTGGACTGGACGGTAAGTGTCTAAGTAAAGTAAATAAGTACCGTACTATTCTATTTTTAATCTTAATTTTTAACACCAACCTATGGCTTCTAGGACAACCACCTAATTAAATACAATATGACTTAATTCTAGAGTTTGAAGTTTAACAAAGGTAATGTCAAAAGTATTTGCATAAATAATCCAGTTTCATAATTCCCCCTTGCATTGAGCAATAATTTAAATTGTAACTGAGTAGATTACGAGCAATAAAGACCCCCAATATAGAAATCCCCCCCATGAATAAATCTCTGAATCTTCCTTCTATAACAACAGGTATTATAGTGTATATTAACACTATAATGTAGGATGTAGAGAGGCGGATGCCCTCGGTCACCATTATCATATGTAAATGAACAGCTCGGTAATACTGATTCAGGGGACTCTATGAGGTCAGGATCTCATACAACATTTACGTGGCAGAGGTCATTCATAATTATTTATGGGGACCGTTGCGTCTTTCCATTGAATACTTGGGGTGCAGATCCATTAAAATGGCCCGCCTAAGATTTTAGTGAATGATTATGGATGGAACGGCTTTGAACTTTTAGTTTACTAGGAAGATTTGTAGCAGCATTATAGGTCATTACACGTAAAGGGACTTGTATGCATTAGGTATGATCACAGTGCTCCTCAGAAGTTTAGAACAATGAAAGTTGGTTGTGTGGTGGATTCCACTATAGTGATGTTGGGCTACTGACTACTGTGTTAGGTTTAATCATGGTGTCCATCAAGTTATCACAAAAAGACTAAGACTGGCTCGTAGTCTTTTCTATAATACAGTAATAAAACAAGTTAGGCCCTTCCACTGAAAACAGGGATTACTTGACGGGTAGGTGAGGATCTTCAGTGATGAGCCCCACCAAGTTCTCGAGAACAGGGTCCATCGTACACCTGTTTGCACTCAAGATGCAGAGAGAGCCGTCGGTCGTGCAGCACAGGCTTCTGTATGAACGTTGACACTAAAATCTGATGTTATTATCCTCCGCCTGCCGCCATAGATATGCTACCATTTGAGGGATGGTGTTTTTTTAACTTAAACAAAATTAATTTTACTATTTTTCTGCCATGTTTACGTGTACTTGACTAGGTTGTCTGATTTGGTCCCCCCATATACTGCCATACTACTGCTACAGTATGCAGTAGTGGGGATTTACAAATCATCTATTACTTGTGCAAAATCGCACATTGAATACAATGGGTTACAGATCACCGTCACCCAGGACGATCCAAGCCCAAATGGCACAGGCTTTTAGAAACCCTACGATCGGTACTTAGACCTCTTTCACGGGGGTTACCGGTGGGGTTTGCTGTATCGCCCGGCCCCTCCAAACCTGCAGCCACACGAGTGGCGGTGTAATACATCAACATGTCATGAAGGGGTTACTTGACTCTATGGTTAGGGATTTATCTACACAGGCAAAGCTAGTGCTCGACATTTGCAAAAAAATGAGACAATATTCAAGTATACATAGCATTGCGTCGAAATAATAGGACCAAAATATGATATTGTTTTATCACAACCCAGTTAAGTTCGAAACGACAATCCCCAAAACTGATTGAGTTCTGTCGCACACAGTCTTTAATTCTAGAATATAATAAAAATGTGTCCGTGTTCAAAAACTGAGAATGAATTACACACATGGAACAGATTACCATAGAAATGAAGAGAGAAGAAAGAGAGAGAAGAAAAAACAAACAAGCGCTTCCTGGGTTGACAATAAATCCTAGAGCCAGTGGTTATTTCCAATGGTGTCCTTATGTAGTAAGGTAATGCGTCACCTTCGAATGGTTGTGCGATCGGTGACTACTTCCGGAACCTTGTGTTCCAAAGAGCAATCCGCGTGTGCGGTTCCACCGTCTAGTTCACATATGAACGTTAAATAAATTAATTTGTTTCAGAACAGTATGAACCATTTTAACGATGTAAAGTTTTATTGGTAGGAACTGTTATGCCTAACGTTACTTTAATCCTCCCTCTTCTGCCATAATCATGAACTTTTCATGATGTCACTTCCGTCGTGGGGATATAAAAGACTCATGTGTACCATGCGTTTAGACCTGATGAAGCGTCCGGTATGATAGAGGATGCGAAACGCGTTGTCATGTCTATAGTTTATGTTCTATTTTACTGTCATCATGGTATAAAGCCTTTGATTAAAAAATTAACCATCTGATCGGTGAGCGCTTTGGAAATTAGTCACTACTTTGTTTCTGAATCTACGGGACGGAGGTGAGCCCTGCCCGTTGGACTGATGTATTATACCATAGAATAGACTGTTTATGGGGGAAAGATCATACCCTGGAGAGGATATCAGTAAAGTCTAGATGATCTAGGCTTCGAGTAAGAAGCTTGCCCTGGCCATCTTGCTCCCCATTAAAGTAACGACCTCCTCAAGTGGAAGTGTTTTGGCACCCAGCCATCTTACCTGCCAGGGAAGAACATAGGACAAGAAAGTGTGACAGTCCTAAGCCCGATCAATACATCGTTGCACATGGTTTCTAACTATAGATTACACTAGGTTACATATTCCCGCAAATCCTTATTGTAATTATAGTTAGGAAAGAACAGCCAATGTGTCTCACTATATGTATAAAATGTCCTGAGATCTCTCGCAGGGTAAACTGGCACGCAATAAAAATCATAAAGTGCTGATGTGTATCCTGCCAATTCCAGAATGCGTTCAGTTCCAGTGTCAACGTTTGAGGTGTAGGCCTGCTAAGCAAAGCTGATACGTAAACGAAAGTGTTATTAAAAGTAGACTTTATTAGAAAAGCCTTGCATCTAAGCAAACAGACAGCAGCCAAGTTCTTTGTACCTCCTGTGGAGCTTCTGGAGCAAATCAATTACAGAGATCCCGGACTCAGACTATCCCAATCAAAAGTGCCTTGAAATTTTGATATCAGTTTCACCTGGGCTCCCAGACCTCCATAGCACTCTTCATGGCACCGCAGGGTGGCTAATATGATTAAGGGGTGATTAGAGACGTTAATCTGCCAGTGCGCAGATCTACATTTCACTTTTGATGATTTGTGACATTATGATTTTACTCATGTACGCACTTGAAAGGGGGATGAGAATGAGCTGCGGCAGAAATTTTACAGGGATAATTATAATGCTGGACATCATCTACTCCAATTAACTGTCATTCATTAAACCTGCTGCAGTAGCAAGGGTTTAGTGGAATACTGGGATTCGAGCGCGACTGTACGGTAGGACATAGAGTTTACTCAAGGTGCTCATTTACCAATACTCTCAGTGTGCTTCGTACGATTGAGGATGACGGTGACCCACTAACGAAACTGCAACCATGTGTCTTGGAGTATATGCCTTGTGTCACAGAGTCAATGTATTCAATAGGTCATCAAGGGTGACCACAGGGAGGGTAAGGGGTGTATTATTTGAGCAATCCCATTATGACATAGATATACCACTTATCAAAGGTGTAGGGGTAAGGTTCCTCATTCAAGCAAAGTTGTAACATGGCGCTCACGTTTAGGAAGAATTCTCCCTGGCACAAACCATGCAGTGATGATAGAGAAACTTGAAGCATTCCATTTGGCTGCATGGTTCTTTTTATCCTCTGTGCGACTATTTTCTATGATGGCTAGAGGCTCAATGTGTGTGGTGGCTAGGTAGAGGAGGAGTAGTCTACAGGGAGGAGCTATAGTGAGAAGTAAGTGCTGCCGTGCCATTAGGATCATCTTTCCATTCTAGCACGCACTGTCCTGCTGCACAACAGACACACTGGTGCCAGCAGGGTTAATAAATCGCAACACACGTTTTAAGCAATCTGTGCTAGAATTTGGCATAGATTCACCATAATACATGTGCAAAATGTGTGCAAAATGTATTTATAAATTGTTTGTGAACAGATTGTGTTGCAAGGCTTGCTGGTGAATGCCGCACACAATTACAGTGTGCAGAGAAAGGGGCGTTCCGGTGCAGTATTCGAACCGGGCCGCCACCATTACCTGGAAGTCTGTGCCACGGCGTTTATGAATGTGCCCACGCTGGAACATAGTGAGGCAAAATACTATTTATCAACTTTTCTCAACACTGCACAGCTGAAGTGAAGGAGGCCACATAATTTCCAATTGTACTTGAGGAAAGGTTTGTAACCCGAAACCGCGTTTACACTATTTTGGAAAAACTATGAACGTTTCTTTATTATTATACGGTATCTGATCCATTGCGTAAAAAAGAGTAGCGCCATGCACCATAGCTTTTCTCCTTGTTTCTGGGTTGTTTTTTGCTACTTTCTCAGACCCAACAATGGAGATGTGCAGTAGCTCCTAAGAAAGCACGCGGAGTGGTAGGAAAGATACGCTGTAGGAGGTGGGCTGCAACAGATATTGGGGTGTGTGCCGACGCGGAGACTCCAAACCCCAGTAGCTCTGCACGCTAATTTAACATACAAACCATACTAAGGTTTAGGGCTAGAGGCTAGGATTAGACACAATTAAAGGTTAGTGTTAGAGCCAGGCGAGGAGGAATCAGAGTAACATTCCATATAGTAGATTTTTGCCCAGAGTAGTATTGTGATTTGAAGGGTCAGAGACTATTAAGGATTGACGGAAGTGGTGCCATGCTTTGAACAGAAGATCAGTTATTGTTATGGGGACAAAACCCCTTTAAAGTGTGTATGCTATCACCAGTCTAGTATTGGAATGATTAGATTAGAAATTACGATTTAACCATAGGACGAGGATTATTTTCTTATATATCTTCATTTAAGTTCGAAGTTTCATTGGATTTGAATCCAAATGGCTTCTGGTAAAATATAATGAGGTTTCACCCTGTGCCTCTTTGTATATCCACGTTTGAAGTGCAGTCATTCTCAAAGCCTTCACTCATACTGTAGCGCCGCATTCTTATTCGGACAGACAGACATTGTTTTGTTCGCCCTTACATTTAGTAATGACTAGAGTATGAAAATTCTATAGTCTGGCCATTGTTTCAGTCCCCGTGCCTTAAAGGGACTGTTCACAATTTTTAGATTTTTAACGTTTTTCTCTTTCTTTTATTTTTTGATAGGTGTCAGTAATGGGGGGCTGCCATCATACCGAGCGATAGTAAAAAGCATTAGTCCAATGTCAAGGTCTGGCAGCATTGGTCTGGTGTACACTCGCGCGAGCGGTCTTTGTCGAGTTCTCAGGTTGCTTATACAAATAGGATGAAATAAAGTACAGTTTGTCGTACAGGGAGGGAGGAGCTAAGCGTGCTCTCATCTTTTGTCAGTAGTGATGTAATGATGGGTCAGTGTTACTATATAGAGGTCATTGTACAGGAGGGAGGAGGAGCTAAGCTGGATCATCATCTATTGTCAGTAGTGATGTAATGAATGGGTCAGTGTCTATCTATATAGAGGTCATTTGTACAGGGAGGGGCGAGGAGCTAAGCTGTTGCAATCATCTATTGTCCGTAGTGATGTAATGATGTGTCAGTGAATCTATATATAGAGGGTGCTGTAAGGAGAAGAGAGAAGGAGAAAGCCGGGTGACATCATCTTTAAGTAGCAGTAGTAAATGTATATGATAGGTCCGATTGTTCATTCTAACTATGAGGTATGGTACAGGAGAGGAGGAGGAGAAAGCGTTGGACATATCTATTGTCAGTAGTGATAATGACTGGGTCAGTGTTATTATATAGACGGTATCATTGTACAGGGGGGGGTAGAGCATAAGCCTGTGGACACTTCATTATTGTACAGTCAGTGATTGTAATGATGGGTCCGGTTATCTGTATAGAGGGTCATGGTACAGGAGAGAGGATGAGATAGAGGTGGACATATCTATTGTCAGTAGTGATGTAATGCATAGGTCAGGTTGTTATCTAAGCGGTCTGTTACAGGAAGGAGGAGGGCTAAGCTGTGGACCATCACTATTGTCAGAGTGGATGTCCGCATGTTCAGTGGTTACTATATGGAGGTCATTGTCGGAGCGGGAGGAGATAAGCTGTGACCATATCTATTGTCAGTAGTGATGTCAATGCTGGGTCAGTGTCTATAATTAATAGAAGGTCATGATTACAGGGAGTGGGGAGCTACTAAGTCGATGTGTTATTTTGTGGCAATGGGCCCAATGGGGTGTGGGTTTCCAAGTGCTGCAGCGTGCCTTTATGCGAAGCACTGTATTATCTTATCCCAGCCCTGATTGTCCATGTCCGGGTGATGATTATTGAGAGAGCATCTACTGTGCATGTGACAATGATATCACTTATGTTAATGAGAAAAAACAATAGTAGGACAGTATTCCTCGTATCTAAAAAAAGTGTCGATAGTCTTATGTGCAGCGATGTTACACAGTGTCTGATCCTGGATATAAACTTGATGCAGGTTTCTTAGACGTACCTGTCTATCTCAGTATCATATACCTTTGTCGTGGTAGTAAGACACCAGATGACTTAGAATTTTGAGGCGCAAGGTGAATCCAAATGTGGGTACCATGTACTACCTACTCCTAGGCTCAGCAAACCCTTCTGGTTATCCGTTTATAAATTATTTAGGAAACAATCTTAGCAGCAAATCTATCCACCAAATCTTCAGGAATGTTTGTCTTCTAGATCCTTGCAAAGTCATCAATTATTGGAGTACAGGTGTGATCAGGGGAGACTAGTTTTTTCATGGAATTTGCGGAGCTTTAGTGAAAACTGTTATTAAAATATACAAATTAAAAATGCTCGTACTAATTAAAGACAATATATAACGTTACAAACTTTACAAATACCACACCCATTTCACCCCACCCAGGCTATCTCTTAGTTAGTTACAGGTCAAGTCTATCTTGCACTTTAGGAATATATTACATATAATAATATTTAATTGTAAGGTTGCAATGAAATATGTCAAGTTAATATGGGTTCTTTAGTACTTATGACTTCAGGCCATAAAAAGACAATGTCATTAGTTAAAAAAGCTTCTTGTGCCTCGCAAACAAATGGTTTACAGGGGCTTCGGTCATGATGATCATCCTTAGAAATGTAAGCAAGTTAATGGGAGCTTTACATGCAGAAACCCTGCTCTGCACCCATTCTGAGCATGGAGTGGGCTTTAGCAGCAGCAGGAAAATGACAAGTGAAGGGATGAGCTAATCCCACCAAATCTGCTAATGTTGTAACCCCAACCAGTCTGTGAATGTTTGACCCGTATACTCCAAATATTGCACCCCCCGAATTGCTAATGGACCCCTCAAATCCGCTATGTTGGACAACTACCATATTTGAATGTTGGACCTCAGAATAGTGCGATTTAAACCCTACCAATCTGCGAATGTTGGACCGCACCAATCTGCTAAAATTGGAGGTTCCAATCTTGAAAATGTTGCGCCACACATATGTTGATGTTGGATTCTCATCAAACCTAGCAATATTGGACCCCAGAAGACCTCACACCATTCTGCTAATGTGCGGCACCCCACACATATCCTGTTTTCACCCACCAATATGGCGCTGTTGGCCCCACACCAAATCCGCATAGTGGTTTCACCACCATGGGATCCAAAACTTTTATCGATGGTCTATCATACGAACAGGGTCATCCCCATATCAATAACAATATAAGTCATTTCTGTGCCATTTTCTTGCAATTTATAACTTTTGGACTACATCCTCTTATATTTATGATTGTCAGCAGATGTTTCATAAAAACTTTCTGCCCATCAACATTTCGCGAGGTTTTATTGACTGACATCCGCGTTACGATGTTAATCTGCGCTACATACTAATTGAATTGCAAGGGACTTAGCGATTTTTACAGCCCAGATCTGATTCTCCTACACTATCCATGTTCTTCGACTGTCTTTTAGACTTTAGCATTTGTAGCGCAGCATAATTGCCATTTTGTGTTTTGGTTTCCCCTAGTTCTTCGCGTGAGTGTGTACTTCTATAATAGTTTTGGGCAGGTTCATTTCTAAATACACAATGCCACTAGTAGGCAGGTAGTGTGGCACCCAAGAGTCGTATTTTGGTTGCGCCTGGCCAGGGAATCGTTCTTCCAGGTATTGCTGTACTTTAGGAATACGGATGCACAGTGCTGGGTTGTCTACCGTGATAAGGTGGACTTCTTGTCTTGCAGTTCCTATATGTTAAAGGGTTTTTCTAAAAGATTACAGTGACTCCCTGGACTAGTTTCATCCCTTAAAATGTGGTGTGAATTACGAACTGTATTTAGGACAAGGACTGAGGTTGTACTGGCGGTGTAGCATCCGCTGCGGGAAGAGATTTGGACTAGGGACTAGGGACACGCCTTTCTTTGGTTAAAGTCTCTTGTTATATCCCAGGGGGATCTAGTTGAGAAAATAGATTGTGTAGAGGTGTGACGCACGTGTTGTGTCAGACATTCATGCTAGAGTGGTCATTTATTAGAAGTGGAAGTCCATTTCCTATGTGACAGACCCCCCATACCGTCTCACAAGCCAGCAGCCGCTTGGGTCTATCTCCGTATGCATACCGAGACACTGAGCCCGCTCGATGCAAACTCACTCACTGAGCCCCTAGCATAGACCGGCATGTCACATAGCGAATGTGTTTCAAGAATTTTAGATATTCCCAAAACGATGGTACAAAAGCTGAAAACAGTTCAGTGCCCGCAATAGTATCTTTCTTAGTCGAGCATAAATTTATGTATGTTCTAAAAAGGTATATTAGAATATTGGGAAACATTGAAAATGTTCTTTTTATTTTAGAAGAAGGTGGACCATATGGGTGACAATAGAGTGGAAATGGAAAGTCAAAACCCGAGAGGATCGCATATATGGCGAAATTATATTACCATATTAGCTTAGTTCAGGGTCGGCGAACTATGGCCGGGTTGCAGAGGCGGCATGAGCCCCTTTCTGGTGGGCACCACGGGCCAGTCCACCAAGACAGAAAAAGAAGTTGCACAGACAGAATCCTAGAATCTTCCTGCAGAACCTTCCTACACTATGATAGATGAATTTGCCCTCCCGTTCAACTGTGTTGGTGGTCTTGGAGGCTGAAGGATTGACAGTGTCATGAGAACAAGGATAAATACATCACTGGTTTTAAAATTGCTGCGCTGGCCTTTGCAATAAGATTAAGTGGCTGCTGTGGTTGAAGTTTGGCATGACGCCTCTTAAAAGGTTCGCATCCATGCTCTAGCTGATCTTAAAGGAGTATTCCCATGGAAGACATAGTTTCTTGAAATGTACGTCAGGGTAACAAAATAACACATTCTCTATCACTGATATTAACAAAAATACAGCATTCACAGATATAAGTCCGTCAACGTTCTCATCATCCTGCTGGACACAAGTTTGCTGCACTAGCACAAACCACTTACTGTTGAGTTTAGGGTCGGGTAGACATCTGCTCTTCAGTCTGATGCTACATGAGCACTCGTCTGTACTCTGGCCCCTCCCTTACATTCCCAGGTATAGAGCACACACACACCACTGACTTCCTGACCGGACATATGAGGGAGGTAAAGCTGCAGACGAGTAAGAACTTTATCCTGGGGAGTAACTGCAGATCGACAGTATGGGTTGTAGGTGGATATAGAAGAGCGGTGGTTGTTATGGCTTCGCGATTAGTATAGAGAGTCATGTGTAATAGGCATCTCATGGATTAATCACTCATTACTCTCTTTCTATGTCAGATACTAATAGAACGTCATTTCGCTTTGAAAACAGTCTATTAGTATATAGTGTATATCAACATGTACCCGATAATCTAAGCACATTGTTAGAACACAGCATCTCAAGCACTAAGGGATCATGAGTGGTCGGCTAAAAGAAGTTCCCCCGCCCACAATCTGGAATCTTTACACTGATCTTACGTGATTAGGAGCTAAAACAGCAATAAAACTGAGAAGAAACAATGTAAGTAGTACGGGGTCTTAAAAATTATCTTATCACTGGGGGATTACAATTTGAGAATTTTCTCTCATGGGCAAACTCTTTAAGCGTTTACCTTCAGTAAAATTGATTCTGGGGACAGTATAGGACACGGCAGTATGAGAAAGGGAGGGTACCAAGCCCTCTGTGTGAAACAATATTATGCCACTTTCATGGAAACAAACTCATTCTACCTCTATGTCAGACATAAATCATAGATTGGTGTTCACACATGTGCACTGTCATGATTTTGGGGTATCAAGAATTAAGGACCGACTTCATACAGCAGATCTGGTGGATAAGTGTTGGGAACAAGCACTTGAATAATCTGTTCTATACAATGAAATATTACTTAGATTGTAGTAGGTTAAAGAGGAACTTCACTATAGAGCAATCATAGTCCAGAATCTGGTGTACAATGCATATGATAGTAATTGTGTGTTGTGAATTGTAACATAACAGTTCTGGAAGTCTTCTGTTCTGAGCTTCTATCTGTAATTTTAAGCTTCGAGCGGGTGTTGGAGAACCCAAACACTAGGGGGTCATTTATCCTTATTTTGTCTTTCCGTTTTTCGGGTTTCTGTTGTTTTGGGGACATTTTGACATATTGCGGACATTTTTTTTCATCTGTAGTACACATTTATCTCATTCCAGAGGTGCTTTAACTGGCGCAAATTACACTTTCAAATTGTCTAACTTGCAACATTTTTTGTCGCACAAACTCCAGACGAACCATTCTTAGAAAGGGAAAACTTCAGACAGTTTGTGCAACATTTTGAGAAATTTGTAACAATGTCTCAAAAAAGGGATTCTGAAAACACGATAATGCAATCTGCCGCAGTTCAAAGATTGTGTGTTCGCTGTTAAATTCCATGCTCAGTTCCAAACAGTTTGGAACAAGCATGGAAGCCAGGCAGCCCAAAAAGCGTCACATGCGACACAATTCGCTAGCACTTCTAAAAATATTTTAGTCTTTATTGTTCCATGATTAAAAATACAAGGAGGCAGAGTGTCAAACCGCATTGTGTTTTGAGTTGCCAAAGCACTTTTCGTCTCTCGACCCCCAAAGGGTATAGGACTTACTGTCAGGCTTCTGGGGTAGTGAGTGAACCCCCTGGACACTGCAGACAATGACAACAAGCCGACACCTGGGACAGAATGCCCAACTGGCCCACCGGGTGGTCTTGCTGCGGCAGGTACCCACGAGGTCGTCCCACAGGTGTTGTGACTGTCCGCGGGGGCAGCTAAGTCGAGGTACAAAATCAGGCAACTCGTAGTCAGGGACAGGCAGTTGATCAAGGCAGGCGGCAGCAATTGATCACGAAGTCAGGGACGGAGGAGGAGTCATGTGCAGGCAAGCGGAAGGGAGCGAAGTCAAGACCAAGGAACAGGTCCAACAGGAAAATCAAAAACAACAAGCACGAGGCAACAGGAAAACTGCTTCCGAAGGGTGAATGCTGGGAGAAGCCGGCTTTTCGCCGTTCCTGGAATGGCCATCACCAATTAGTGGTGCGCTGGCACTTCCTTTAAATCTCGAGTGCTGACGAGAAGCGCCTAGGAGGTCTGAACCCGCGCCCTGGCTGACGGAGGGCAGGAAAGCGGACAGGTAAGGCATGGAGGGGAGCTGGGGGACACAGGGAGACAGGGTGGCGCCTGCGAACTGGAATGTGGGTTCAGGCACCCGTGACACTTTCATGATAAACTGCCTTATTTATTACCAATCCTTTTAAAAACATTGCTGGGTGCTCTTCAAGTACAAATATAAAGCACTGAAAATATAGTCAAGTCATGGTCCGATTTTTGATCGAGGGGGGGGATGACGGGTAAAGGGAAGGGAGAGAATTGTGATGATCTGAAAAATTGCGGGAACTACATTTACTGAGGGTGTTTGTGTGTAATAGTAATAGGGTAATGGGTGCGAGTGATTCGATTTTATAGTATAAGGACAATGGTCATGGTTTTTTGGTGCCTATAGAAAGAACCATTTAGTCAGTGATTTAACCATAATATGATCCTGGAGCCGGAGGTATCTGGACGTGGTCCTCAATGGGTCACTTGAGAACGGTGAGGACTTCCATGGTACCATACTTACCGTGTGTACATCTGACTCAGCATCAACAACAAGGGTTGTAATGTACGGCTTGGATTCCAAGTGGAAAGGTCACTTGTATTCGCTGAGTCGGGTTTGCGCCACAACACATGGATACAGCTTGTTGGCTTGTATTATCCCCCCACTAAATATTCCTTACGAGAAAAAACGCTCTCCAGTAATTCATCCTCACAAAAATTCCATATTAAAATAATTGGGTCCATTGGTACACATGGCACAACTTGATATTTGGAGTCGGAATCTAGTATGTAATCACAGCTGTATTTCTTTGCCCAAAATTGAAAGGATCCTACAAAGTAAAGTAAAGATCAACTCGTCTTCTAATTATTAAAGGGAACCGTCACCAGGGACCTCATTTTCACTAAAAACAGGTGGCCAGAAGGCTTATTACAGTCGGCCATTGCAAATTCTGCCTTCTACCTTCTCTAACCATTGCATGACAATATAATTGTGTGTATAACTTACCTGGATACTGACAACAATCACTTAGGGGTTGGGCTTTTTTTAGTTTGGCTGCATTTCAAAAAACAACATATGACTATCTGTGCTGCTCACTCCTAAGCTATCAGCCCACTTGTGCTGATGTTAAAACAGTTAAATAAGTGTTGAAATAATCTCCAAGTTACATGTAAAATCGGTCAATGAAAAAAAAAAATTATGAAACTGCCCTGGGAACAAGATGCAGAATTGCGCCATAAATTGCGGGCCAAAAATGGCGCTAAAAGGAAAAAGATGCTTAAAATTAGGACACTTTGGCTAGCGGAAACTATGGATAAATTGTGCCCATTGTTCATTCCAGCCAGTCTTTGTTATAAGCCATTACCCCTTGCGTTGTGAAGAACAGTGAATTACTCTTGTTGTTAAAACTTTTCAAATATCTAAACTAGAAAATGTGCCAATTTTGTACATCTGCAACAAATCGAATGAACAAAATATAAATCGTACCCAGTGTTTTATATTTCCATAATACAAATGCCTAGGAAACTGCAGACGGAAGCGGAGCCCAATTTTCCCGAGGTCATTGCTGAAAACAAGATGTTGGATTATTGTAAAGTCGACCTTAATGATCCTAGTCACCACTTCTCTAAATTAGATTGTAGGTCCAATGAGGACAGGAAAAGATGTGGGTGGTTGTTAGACGAGGGACAAGTCTCTGCAATAGGTAATTATATCTAACTAATGAAAGATAAATAAATCCAAGTCCTGTTAGGTCTGTGATATGCCGAGGTGCGGACAGGACTATTCGTATGAAGGGGATCTGTACCATCCAGGGTGGAAAGACGAGGATGACATAAACAGGGACTTAGTCACTATATCATTCCTTCAGTGGATGATGTCATCATAGAGTTTTGATTATTTCTCAAGTTATGCGGATTCGGTGATAAATGTCTTCATTATGGGGGTCCTGCACTGATCACTTGTACAGTGGCTCAATGCAGTCATGGAGTAATAAAAGGGGTCATACACGTTTCAAATCGCTTCCATGTCTACTGCGACCAGTACCGTCTTCTAAGGGGCCATTCCTTACACAGTCTGTTCGCGATCCAGCGGCACGTTCTCGGCAGGATTAGGGCTTCCGGTGATTCAGCACGCCTGTGCGTTCGACTTCGATGTCTGCACTTAGCGACCAGGTCAAACGGGGTCACCATCTTCTCCCCCGATGCATATTGGAGCTCTGAGCTCTTGCATGAATTTTTTGTAAAACCAAGAATAAGAATCTAAAGACGATCAGATGTCTGCCAGAGGGGGCACACACCACCAGGTCAGTGTACTTGTTTAAATCCGTCATGCCTGGTGGCAGAGTCCTTTAAAGTTGCTCCCGCCAAGTGTCCGGTCAAGTTACGTGCCATTTGTCCTTATATTTTGTTTTATTCTCAAGGAGAGGATTATATACGAAAATTTGTTCACGAGGCAAAAAGAACTATCCATCTTATTAAATCTCCAACCCTTTAATGTGTAGAGGGTAAAATGAATCCAAATTTGTCTCCATTTTCAAGATCCTGAATAAATATGCATATCCATCGATCTAACTTGTCATAAATTATAGAAAGATATTTAGAATGACATGTAATAACATGGAAACGTTGGGGGGAATTCATTATTGTCTTTTTTGTCTATGTTTGGAGTTGTTTTGGCGCAGTTATGGTACAAATGCTGTTTTGCGACTTTCCATTGCACCAAATGAACATAGGACAGTGCAAAGTCACTTTAAAATGTCCCAAATTCATTATTTGGATTGACAGTTTTTTTTTTTTTTTTACAAAACTGAACTAAATTCATGATTTGCAATTTGGCGCAGATTTTCATTTAGGCGCAAGTCTTGGCAACAAATGGGTCCAGTCACTCTGTGGAGAAAAACCACTACCAAATGCATGACACTTAAAAAAAGAGAACATTTTGCGACAATTGCAAAATAAAACTGTATTAAGAGACAAACAAAAAAACCCCAAATACAACAACATACATAGACTCACTTGATGAATTCAGACAAAACATAAATGGAATTGAACCTACATAACCAAGTTAAAGACAAATAGTAATAATGAATCCCCCCCCCGTTGTTCGGCTGATTTCTATTCTTTGCCAAATTTTTACCAACCACATCTGATAGCTCCTATTGAATTATTATGGAGTTTGTCAAGTCCCATTAGGGTGTTCCTCTTGTGGCGGGAAGAATGCTCTTCATACAGTCAAATACGACGTAATCGGCAGCAGGTAAGTATTCAGTCTAAAATGTAACATCAATGCATTTAGAAACATGTTGTCGTATTTTTCGGACTATAAGGCGCACAAAAAATCCTTTGACTTTCTCAGAAATCAAAGGTGCGCCTTATAGTCCAGTGCACCTTATATATGAACAGTACTTACAGACAACAGCTGCCTTGAACTGTGCACAGGTCTGCCACCTGCTGGTCATTCATCCTTATAACCAGATGCGCCTTATAATCCGGTGCACCTTATATATGAACCTAGACATTTTAGCAAACATTTTTTGATGGTGCACCTTATAATCTGGTGTGCCTTATAGTCCAAAAAATGCGGTACTTATTAAGCTTATTAGAGCTGTTATTCGTGTCCAAACTCCACAATAGCAATCTGACAATGGCACAATCTGAGGTACCAGGTCCTTGAATTAATCCAGGATAGTACCTGTTTCCCTAAAATTTGTCCTGAACTTTTTGAAAAGTCCTGCATATTCCTGCTCTTAATTCCTGCTATATCAAGTATAAACTTGCAAGTTGCATTCTTTGTTCATGTCGTAGTTGCTCAATACGTGAATTTGTCCTCATATGACGTTATCCTGTACTCCGATTGAAGGTGGCTATAAGTCATAACTAGAGATGAGCGAACACTAAAATGCTCGGGTACTCGTTATTCGAGACCCTCCATGCTCCCTCTCTCAGCTGTATGCTAATCATGAAACGGACCATGCATCCAGGGTTGTAGTCAGAGAGCATCCTTTTATTGAAAGATGAGGCCTGTGAGACTCACACTGCTACTTGGCCTGTATTTTTGTTACTATTTCAGTAAAAACAGTAGCCTTAAGGGGGTTAGGGGTTGCCATTTCCCATATGGAACATGATCTTGGGTTCTTTGCTCCTTCACAAGACTGAACCTGTTAAGAGTGAGAGTAGCTCCGGCCGTATTAGTACTAGGCTTTGCCTTGGGTTCTTTGTACGGGAGAAAAATATTTTATCAGCCAGGTGGGAATATTCTAGTTTGTCGACATTACTATATGATAGTTGTTTGGGCCACCTTCATCATAAGAATTGGAGAATTCATTTTTTTTTTTTCAGCATCAGAGATGAAATACCCAAGTTGACCAGCAGCCAAGGTACAAGGTTTACGGAGAAGTGAGAAAAGGTCATAAGGTTTTAAAGTTTATGTTTCATCATGGCTCCTATTCCTTTTTGATTGAACCTAGAATTTACAAAATCATTCTTTCCAAAATTTAACCATGACTAACAAAGGCCACATAATCGTCACCTAATTCAGGTACATCCCTCAGCTCTCCACAGGACCTATGTGCCTCACTCTATTACTATCCGCTACGTTCCTCACAAACTGTACTCCAGGATCTTCTTGGGTTGCATCCCCACTACGCTGGAACTCCCTCTGATCAAAAAGTGTTAGACCATCCCCGTGCTTCCAAACTTTTAATATAACCTGAAACCAACCTGTTCAAAGGATCCACCTAAGCACACAATACCCCCACACTGGCTCCCTCACTCTGTCTCCATCCCTCCTCCCCATATCAGATTGTGAGCCCCTCAGGGGCACGACTCAAATTTAGCAGTATTTGGCATCTTCTACCCCCAAAAAACATTTCTCCTTTTCCCATCCTCCTTTAAATCTCCAAACCCCTTTTAATGTGTAGAGGGTAAAATGAATCAAAATTTGTCTCCATTTTTCAAGATCCTGAATAAATATGCATATCCATCGATCTAACTTGGTCATAACATTTATAGAAAGATATTTAGAATGACATGTAATAACATGGAAACGTTGGGGATTCAGTTATTGTCGTTTTTGTTAGTTTTGGAGTTAGTTTGGGGCGCCAGTTTTATGGTCAAATGCTGTTTTGCGACTTTCCATTGCCCAATGAACATAGGACAGTGCAAGTCCTTTAAAAATGGTTCCCAAAATTTTCATTATTGGATTTGACAGTTTTTTTTTTTTTTTTTTTTACAAAAACTGAACTAAATTCATGATTTGCAATTTGGCGACAGATTTCATGAGGCGCCAAGTCTTGGGCAAAGCAAATGGGTCCAGTCACTCTGTGAGAACAAACACAGCTACCAAGGCATGACACTTATAAAAAAAAAGAGAACATTTTTGGCTCGACAATTGCAAAATAAAACTGTATTAAGAAGACAAACAAAGAAACCCCAAATAACCCCAAACAACATAATATACTCACTTTATGAATTCAGACAAAACATAAATGGAATTGAACCTACAAAACCAAGTAAAGAACAATAGTATAACTGAATCCCCCCCCCGTGGTTCGGATTGATTTCTATTCTTTTGCCAAATTCTCTTTACCAAACCACATCTGATAGCTCCTATTGAATTATTTATGGAGTTTGTCAAGTCCATTAGGGTGTTTTTGGGTGCCTTTATGTTGGCGGAGATGCTCTGTCTCATACGTCAAATACGACGTAATCGGCAGCAGGTAAGAGTTATCATAAAATGTAAATAAGTGAATTTAGAAACAGGTTCTTTTTCGCTTTTTGTTTTTTTTTTTTTTTTTTTTTTTTTTTTTTTTTTTTTTTTTTTTTTTTTGTATCGTATTTTTCAGGACTATAAGAGCGCACAAAAATCCTTTGACTTCCTCTCTATAAATCAAAGGTTGCGCCTTTAAAGTCCATGCAATACCTTATATTATGAACAGTACTTTTTACAGACAACAGCTCCTTGAACTGTGCACAGGTCTGCCCCGCTGGTCAATTCACCTTATAACAGAGATGCGCCTTAACATCCGGTGCCACCGTATATATGAACCTAGACATTTTTTAGCAAACATTTTTTGAATGGGCACCTTATATATGGTGTGCCTTAATAGTCCAAAATGCGGTATTATTCAGAAGCTATTAGAGACTGTTTTGTGTCCAAACTCACACAATAGCAATCTGACAAGGCACAATCTGAGGGTGTTTACGCGGTGGGGGGGGGGGGGGTGATCGCCTTGGAATTAATCCAGGATTACCCTGTTTCCCCTAAAATTGTCCTGATAACTTTTTTGAAAAGCCCTGCCATATTGCCCTGCTCTTAATTCTGCTATATTCACAGTATAAACTGCAAGTTGCATTTTTGGTCATGTCGTAGTTGCTCAATACGTGAATTTGTCCCTCATAGAGTTTATCCTGTACTCCGATTGAAGGTGGCTATAAAGTCATAAACCTAGGAGAGCGAACACTCAAAATGCCGGGTACTCGTTAAAAAAAATATTTCGAGAACGAACTTTTCCCGATGCTCGAGTTGCTCGTCTTCGATTAAACGAACCCCTTGAGAAGTCAATTGGAGACTCGTAGACTTTTTTTTCAAGGGGACCAAGCTCCTGCCACAGGAAGCTTGGCCAAACACCTGGGAACCGCTCAGAAAAGGATGGAACACCACGGAATGGACAGGAACAGCAGAGGGGCAGCATGCATTGGATGGCCTACTGAGGCCTGCCATTAATCGCACATATGCCAAAATTATGGGCAACAAGCATGGCCAGACCGAGTGACAGAATGAAGATGATAGCATCTAAAACATCTCAATAATTGACCCTGACCACTATATGGGACGGAATGCAGAGGAAGCGGCAGCAGGTAGAGATGTTCATGGCGACATACCCTAAATGCGAACTCAAGGCCCTTAAAACCAATGGAGTGGGCAGAGGAAAGACAAAAGGAGGTTGAGCAAGAAGGCGCAAATAATATCGGTACATGATAAAAGTTTTGCCCAGTTATTTTGTGGATTACACAGCGCAGGTGGCGACACAAAGTTAACCTGGAGCCATGAAAAACAACCCTCTCAAAATTCTGCACTGACACAGCTCGTTTGATAACGGGACCATGTATAGAAGGCCCAGTGAAACTAGTGTAGATTAAGGTGATGCCGGGTTAAAACTATGTGTAGTTTGGATCTTTGGCATGGGAGCTGGCGCTCCGTGCCAGGCGAGCCTGTTCCGCCAATCCAAGCCCTCTCTAGGCTACTCCCCAAAACAAGCACTCTAAGACCTTTGTATAAGAATCAAGTGTAGTAGCGTTTATAAGTTTATGATATGCCCGGTGAGGGGAATGTAAAACAGATGCGCAAGAAAGCGCTGAATAATAGCCCTAAATGGTCAAAAAGTTTGTCAGTATATTTTTGTGGATAAACACAGCAGTGGTTGACGACAAAGTTAACCAACTTTGATGTGAGGAATCCATGAAACAACCCAACTTTCCTGCCCTGAACACACCCCCTCGTTTGATAAAGGAAACGATGTATGGAGGCAGCTGAATGGACGACTTTTGGAGGTAACATGGAGCAAAATCGTAGTGGAGGCTGCTATGGAGACATTTATTGGATAATTTGATAGTGCCGGTATGTGGCAGTCCCCAAACACATTTTTCCAAACCAGAGGAGCAGGTGGTGGCACCCTCCAGATAAATGGATAGAATTGAGTTGCCTGGTATGTGGCCAGTCCCAAAACAAAATGTTTTCAAACCAGAGGAGACAGGTAGGTCCCCCTGCAGATAAAATGGAATAGAGTGAGTGCTGTATTGTGGCAGATCCCAAAATTGTTCAAACCAGAGGAGAGGTAGGTGGCCCCCTGCCAAGTTAAAATGGAATAGATTGATTGCCTGGTATGTGGCAGTCTCCAAAAATGTTCCAAACCAAGAGGAGCAGGTAGTGTGGCCCTCCAGTAAAATGGAATAGATATTGAGTGCCGTATTGGCAGTCCCAAAATTGTTTTCAAACCGAGGGCAGTAGTGGCCTGCAGTTAAAAATGGAATAGATTGAGTGCCCTGTTAGTGGCACTCACAAAAATTGTT
Source organism: Engystomops pustulosus (assembly GCA_019512145.1). Classification (NCBI taxonomy): domain Eukaryota; kingdom Metazoa; phylum Chordata; class Amphibia; order Anura; family Leptodactylidae; genus Engystomops; species Engystomops pustulosus. Next base: position 19,870,056 of record CM033647.1, read on the forward strand.
TCACAAACAGAGGACCGGGTCAGAAGTGGCCCTCCAGAAAATTATGCATGAAGTACTATAGCAGGACCAAGTGGCCCTGGTCAAAAAAACTAGGCCAGTTTCCTCTGCCTTTACTGACAAAGGGAGGAGAAGCGAAAAATGAGGAGGAGGAGGGAGTGGATCAATTATTCAGGTTGAGCCTTCCTTCACCCTGTGGTGGGAGATTGAAATGTCTGAGAAATCCAGCCATTTATTTCATTTAATAAGTCAGCCTGTTCAGCGCTGTCAGTCGACAGGCGTGTAACGCTTACTCGGTGATGATGCGCACCCAGAGTGACACTGGAAACCCGCTACGGACAAGACGCTAGCGGTCAGAGGGCAGGCCAGAACTTCCAGAAGGCGTACAGCGCCAGTTCGTGCCCACAGTCCAGCCTTTGAACCAGTTGTCGAGGGAGCTGTGTGATCATTTAGGACGATGGTATGGTCAGCTACGTACTCCCTCACCATCTTGCTGTAAAGATCAGCCCTACCTCTGCGAGACTGGGGACAGGGGACAGTGTCTTGTGGGGTGACATAAAGCTGGGAAAAGCCTTGTAAAGCGTACCCTTGCCAGAGCTGGACAAGCTGCCTGCTCGCCCACTCTCCCTCGCTACTTGTGCCCGCAGAACTACGCACTTGCCGCTAGCGCTCCTGTCAGAAGGGAAATACTGTTTCAGCTTGTTGCAACCAGGGCCTGCTGGTATTCATGCCTCTCACACTCCCTTTCCTCTCCAGGAGAGAGTGGGAAGATTTGGCTTGACCGTGGGTCACAGGAGAGTGAACACCCCAGTAATCGGGTGCTGGAATAAATTCTTTTGAACGCGAGGGTCAGGGATAGGCAGCCTAGCATGAAATCTGCCATATGCGCCAGGTACAACGCGTTAGAATTCACTCCCTCACTGGCCTGACTGTCCATTCCTCCTCCTCCTCCCCTCCAACTCCTCTTCTTCTGCCCATACACGCTGAACAGTGAAGGACTCAACATGGTCCCTCTTGTGTCTCGCCAACATTCTCCTTCCTTTCTCCTCATCTCCTCCCACTCCACCTCCTCGATAGCGCGGAGCAACAGACCTCAGGGTGCGTTGGGCTATCACAAGGAATATTCTTCCACCCGTCTTTGTGACGAGCGCAAAGCTTCCGACTTCCTGCTGACCAGAGAGTTTTTCAACAGGGCCAAGCAGCGGGATGGTGAGGCTGATGATGGCGGCATCGCCACTGACCATCTGTGGATTCCTCAAAGTTACTCAGCAAATGACAGATATCAGACAATCCAACGTCCACTCCTATTGTAGTAGCAAACTTGAGGAAGCTGACTGAACCTGACTACCAGTTCTGGGTGGAAGTGTGACATCTGGCAGTCTACAATCGCTCTGCGCTGCTGGTAAACTCCTGGGTAAACATGGGTCACAGCAGTGTTGAATTCCCCTCGTGGGCACGTCGCACAACAGGTCGGTGAGCGGGCAGTTGGAGGCGGCGCTGCGCGGCCCTGAGGTGGCAGCATCTGGGCTGGACTTCCTGAAATGCGCACAGATGCGGCGCACCTTCGTGAGCAAATCAGACAGATTGGGGTATGTCTTGAGGACACGCTGCACTATCAGATTTAACACATGGGACCAGCATGAGGAACATGTGTCAGTGCTGCCGGTTGCAGAGACCGCCACCAGGTTTACGGCCGTGTCACACACAACCATTCCCGGCTTGAGGTTCAGCGGTGCCACCACAGTCAGTCTGCGCCGTGATGCCCTGTAATAGCTCTTGGGCGGTGTGCCTTTTGTCGCTAGGCTCAGCAGTTTGAGCACCGCCTGCTGTCGCTTAGCGACGGCACTGTGCGTGTGCCTAGAGCTACCGACCGATGGCGCGTGCCCACGGTGTAGTTCCGGAGGGGAGGTGGAGGAGGGTGGGAGGAGGAGGAGGCAGCTAGGCCTGAAATACCTGGATGGGTAGGCCCCGCAATCCTCGGCGTCGGCCAGTATATGAGGTCAGACTCGGTCCCAGCCTCCCCAAGTTAACCAATGTGTGCCGTCGCGATATATAGTGGCCCTGCCCGGCAGCACTCGTCCACGTGTCCCGTGGTCAGGTGGACCTCCTGTCAGAAACGGCGTTGGTCAGGGCACGGATGATGTTTGTCTGACACGTGCTGGTGCGGGTGGGCGGCAACATCGGGAAAAAGTAGTGGCGGCTGGGGACCGAATACCGAGGGGCGGCCGCCGCATGAGGTTGCGAAAGGCCTCGGTCTCTATAGCCTATAGGGCAGCATCTCCAGGCTAAGCATCTGGAGATGTGCACATTAAGGCTGGGCGTGCGGGTGGGTTGCACTATATTTGCGTTTCCGCTCCAGGTCCTGGGGTATGGAGAGTGAACGCTGGTGGATTGCTGTGGAGGATCGTGGAGGCGACGATGGGGTTTGTGGCAGGGTCCTGGGCAGGGGGCTGACTAGAGCTGACAAAGGGAGGAGCAGTGGTGTGCACGGCCGGAGGTGAACGGGCTTGTTGCCACTGTGGGGTGCTTAGCATTCATATGCTGCGCCATACTGGTGGGTAGTTAAGCTAGTAGTGGTGGAACCCTGCTGAGGCCTGGTTGGCAAATGTTGCACACCACAAGTCCGTCGGTCATCCGGTGTTTCCTTAAAGAACCATCCACACTTCTGAAGATCTAGCCCTCGCGCAAGGCCCTCACCACGGGAGTTTCACTAGTTGACAGTGGCGCTGATGCACCAGCTGGCCCTGCCTCTCGTCTGGCCCCACACTGCCTCTTCCAACCTGTTCAGGTCGAGGACTCTCCTCCGTCTCAGAAGCACTGTGTTCACCCGGCCTCTCAAAACCAGCTTGGGTCTGTCACCTCATCATCCTCGATCCTCAGTCTGCTCACCCCCTCGGACTTCCTGCCCTGACAACAACTTCCCCACTGTTGACAACCGCTGTCTCCTCATGTCGGACACCTCTTTACACACTTCCACTACGTCAAGAAGGTTCATCATCACCCACAGACTGGTGACTGGTGGAAAACCTGGGCATCGGAAAATTGCTAGCAGCAACCGGAAAGTGGTTGTGTGACTGTGGGAAGGGTCCAGAAAAACAGTTTCCTCAGAGTATGCCGGTTCAAATGCCAAATTTTCCTGGGAATGGGGCACAGATGGGGTGGGGAGGATGGTGAGGTGCAAGGAGCTGGAGGAGTGGCGATTTCGGTGAAATGGGTGGACTGCGTGGAAGACTGACGGTGGTGGACCAATTGCTCGAAGCATTGTCAGCAATCACACGACATCACCTGTTCGCCACTGTTTGGCTCAACAGTGCTCTACCACGAGTCCCAGTAACTCAGACATGAACCTAGGGAGTGTAGCTTGCGGCGTTCCCTGCCTCCCTATCAGCAGGTGGTGTCTCACCGCCAGGCCTTGACCCCTGCAGTAGTTGGACGCCCACGTCCCCGCCCTCGTCCTCTACACCTAGCCTGGTTTAAACATTTTTAAAAGGAGAGTTATAACTTTATTTTTTTTTTACTTTTTTTTGTTTTTTTTTGTGTTTTTTTTTTTTTTTTGTGTTTTGTTTTTTGGAGTTTTAACCAAAACATGCTATCCTATGCTATGGCTATTTTCTAGCCAAGTATCAAAGGAAGCACAGTACTATGCCAGATGAGATGGACACTGAGGTTATTGCCTAATTAGAAAATCCAACCCCTACTGAATTTTGGCACTTCGGCCTTTGCTATGGATATGTGCGCCACTAAGCGCAGAACAACAGCGGTCGCAAGTCCCACTACAAATTGCTCAGAATTGGCAAGTACATGCACTGCCGAAAACTACAGCCACCAGCAGATCAACCAGAAATCAAAGATATAGAACGTACTGTAGGCTTCAGATCAAGAAGCTGTTTGTATTCTCCTGGCTATTTTCTAGCCAAGTATCAAAGGACAGCACAGTTACTATGCCGGATGAGATGACACTGAGTTATTGGCCTATAGAAATCCAACCCTACTGAATTTTTGCCACTTTCGGCCTTTGCTATGGATATGTGCGCCACTAAGCGCAGAACACAGCGGTCGCAAGTCTCACTACAAAATTGCTCAGAATTGGCAAGTATAATGCACTGCAGAAACTACAGCCACCAGAATCAACCAAGAAATCAAATATATAGAACCGCTACTGTAGGCTTCAAGATCAAGAAGCTGTTTGTATTCTCTTGGCTTATTTTCTAGCCAAGTATCAAAGGAAGCACAGTACTATGAGGATGAGATGACACTGGTTATTGCCTAATAGAAATCCAAACCCTACTGAATTTTGCCAACTTGGCCTTTGCTATGGATATGTGCGCCACTAAGCGCAGGAACACAGCGGTCGCAGTCCCATACAAATTGCTCAGAATTGGCAAGTACATGCACTGCAGAAACTACAGCCACCAGCAGATCAACCAGAAATCAAATATATAGAACGTACTGTAGGCTTCAAGAGCTGTTTGTATTATCCTATGGCTATTTTCTAGCCAAGTATCAAAGGAAGCACGTTACTATGCCAGATGAGATGACACTGAGTTATTGCCTAATAGAAATCCAACCCCTACTGAATTTTTGCCACTTCGGCCTTTTGCTATGGATAGTGCGCCACTAAGCAGCAGAACACAGCGGTCGCAGTCTCACTACAAATTGCTCAGAATGGCAAGTACATGCACTGCAGAAACTACAGCCACAGCAGATCAACCAGAAATCAATATATAGAACGCTACTGTAGGCCTTCAAGAAGCTGTTTATATCTCCTATGGCTATTTCTAGCCAAGAATCAAACGGAAGCACAGTACTATGCCACCGATGAGTGACACTGGTTATTGCCTAATAGAAATCCAACCCCTACTGAATTTGCCACTTCAGCCTTTGCTATGGATTATGTGCGCCACTAAGCGCAGAACACAGCGGTCGCAAGTCTCACTACAAATTGCTCAGAATTGGCAAGACATGCACTGCAGAAACTAAGCCACCGCAGATCACCAGAAATCAAATATATAGAACGTACTGTGGCTTCAAGAGCTGTTTGTTTCTCCTATGGCTATTTTCTAGCCAAGTATCAAGGAAGCACAGTAATATTCGCCAGATGAGATGACATGAGTTATTGCCTAATAGAATCCAACCCCTACTGAATTTTGCCCTTCAGCCTTGCTATGGATATGTGCCCACTAAGCGCAGAACACAGCGGTCGCAAGTCTCACTACAAATTGCTAAGAATTGGCAAGTACATGCAACTGCAGAACTACAAGCCACGCAGATCAACAGAAATCAAAATATAGAACGCTACTGTAGGCTAAGACCTGTTGTATTCTCCTATGGCTATTTTTAGCCAAAGTATCAAAGGAGCACAGCTACTATGCCAGAGGAGTGACACTGAGTATTTGCCTAATAGAAATCCAACCCCTACTGAATTTTCCCACTTCGGTCTTTGCTATGGATATGGGCCACTAAGAGCTAAACACAACGGTAGCAAGTCCCCCTGCTAATCCTCACAAAATGGTAAAAGAGCAAATAAAATAAAAAGTAGAACGTATTGGAGCCAAGAAGGGCTGTTGGGTTTTGAGAATCACTCCTGCCTAACAGTAAGTAATAGAACACCCTAACGCTTTCCCTGAGCAGCAGCAGCAGCTCTCTCCCTAGCGCATCCAGGACAGAATGATCCGGAGCGCGGCCCGCGGCTTAGTCTATCAGGGTCTGATCTGGCAGCCAACCACGATATCGACGTGTAAGGGTACCACGTCATGCTGGGTGGAGTGCAGAGTCTCCTGGGTTGAATGGCTCTGTTTCTGGCCGCCAAAAAGCAAAACGGCGGGAGCTGCCATTTTCTCGAGCGGGCGAAGTATTCGTCCGAGTAACGAGCAGTTTCGGTACCCTAATGCTCGAACCGAGCATCAAGCTCGGACGAGCATGTTCGTCATCTCTAGCATAACCCATATCAGTCAGTATATGCAAAATAATAGCCACCATTTCACATCACAAAATTGACACTGCCGATAAATAGTCCCATTTTCCATTTAGAAAAACAGACATCTAAAGTCAGTTTTTTTCTTCCTTTTCTCCTGATATTCAATGCATCCACCACAGATAAGTTTCTTATCACATTGGACATCGTTAGTTTGTCCAGTCATTGCAACTTTATTCAGTAGTGGTGCAGAGGGAGAGAAGTGGTTTCTCTTGTTTATTATCACATCAATGAGATATTGTAAAATACTCTACAGTGTAGGGATGATAATAATGAGGTAGATTTGTAGATAAGGGTGTATTAAGATATCTACACACCAGAGGCGACACATCTGCTGACCTTCTGCTGCATATGATGCAACGTCCGAGCATATAGGTATAGACAGATCACAGAAACACTACTCGTAGATTCTTTTATCTGGCCTCAAACAACAAACATTGATTCAACCTTTGGAGAAGGAACCCTAATAAAATCCCCACACCTTCTTATAACCGCTGAAAGGATGATGTTCTTGTCCACGAGTACTGTGTTGCAACATTACGATGGCAGTTTCAAAACCAGTCTTTGTCAAAAAACCTCTTAAAGTTAAATTTTGAACTGTATTGTCAAGAAGAAGTACACACAGGCTTAATGAATGAAAAATGAAACTTTTTTTAAAAAGTCATAAAGAGTCTTGCACTCCTATGAAAGTATTGTTTGAGGTGCGTTAAGAAAGTGGAGAAGAATCTTAAGACGGCACTGCTTGACCCAAAGGGCTTGCTAAGCTCTGTCCAGTCTAATGCAAATACACCATGAGAAAAACAAATTTGCAATCCCTCTAGAAAAAGTCCAAACCGAGGAGGATCCAATATGGGAAGGTATGTATTGACCGGGGTTATTATATACCCAAAACGCATTGGGGGTCATTTACTAAGGGCCCGATTCGCGTTTTCCTGACGTGCTACCCGATTATTTCCATTTTGCGCCGATTTCACCTGAATTGCCCCGGAATTTTGGCGCACACGATCGGATTGTGGCGCATGGGCGCTGGCATGCACGCGACGGAAATCGGGGGGCGTGGCCGAACGAAAACCCGACGGATTCGGAAAAACCGCCGCATTTAAAAAAAAAATCTGTCTCGGAGCTTGCACTTAATGGTTGCACTTAACGGAGGAACTACCTTAATGAATCCCGGCCGGACCCGAATCCAGCGCAGAGAACGCGCCGCTGGATTGCGAATGGACCGGGTAAGTAAATCTGCCCCAATGTCTAAAAATAATAATTCCTTATTTATATAGCGCCTACATAGCGCACACAGATTACGCAGCGCTGCACAAAGCATGTCAAATTGGTCCCTGTCTCCATGGGGCTCACAATCTAATCAACCTACCAGTATGTTTTGGAGTCTGGGAGGAAACCGGAGGACCTGGAGGAAACCCACGCAAACAGTGAGAGAACATACAAACTCTTTGCAGATGTTGACCTGGGTGGGATTAGAACCCAGGACTCCAAATGAAACTTTTTTTAAAAAGTCATAAAGAGTCTTGCACTCCTATGAAGGTATTGTTTGAGGTGCGTTAAGAAAGTGGAGAAGAATCTTAAGACGGCAGTGCTTGACCCAAAGTGCTTGCTAAGCTCTGTCCAGTCTAATGCAAATACACCATGAGAAAAACAAATCTGCAATCCCTCTAGAAGAAGTCCAAACCGAGGAGGATCCAATATGGGAAGCTATGTATTGACCGGAAGAAGGGGCTATTATATACCCAAAATGCATTGTCTAATAATAGTAATAAAAATTCCTTATTTATATAGTGCCTACAGATAACGCAGCGCTGCACAAAGCATGTCAAATTGGTCCCTGTCCCCATGGGGCTCACAATCTAAACAACCTACCAGTATGTTTTTAGAGTGTGGGAGGAAACCGGAGGACCTGGAGGAAACCCACGCAAACACGGAGAGAACATACAAACTCTTTGCAGATGTTGACCTGGGTGGGATTAGAACCCAGGACTCCAACGCTGCAAGTAGTGCTACCCACTCTGCTACCCACTTTGCCACCGGGCTGTCTATACTACGATCTCATACAGGAATAGTGTGAGAAGAAAGTTGAATCGGCACACACCTCAAATAGTCATCTTAAAATGTTACATTTTATTTGGTTTAGTTGTCATTGGTTACAACTAGAGATGAGCGAGCACTAAAATGCTCGGGTACTCGTTATTCGAGATAGAGAGTGTCATGGCGACATACCCTAAATGGACTCAGGCTTCAAACAATGGGTGGCAGAGAGGAACCAAAGGAGGTGAGCAAGAAGCGCTCAAATAATATCGGTACATGATAAAAGTTTGCCAGTATATTTTGTGGATTACACAGCAGGGTGGCGACAAAGTTAACAACTTTGATGTGGAATCCATGAAAACAACCCAAATTTCTGCCTGACACACCTCGTTTGATAAGGGGACGATGTATGGAGGCAGCTATATGGACGACTTTTGGAGGTAGCAATGGAGACAACGTGTGGAGGCTGCTATGGAGACAATTTAATTTGGATAGTGCCTGTATGTGGCAGTCCAAAAAAGTTTTCAAACCAGAGGAGCAGGTAGGTGGCCCTCCAGAAAAATGAAATAGATTGAGTGCCTGTATGTGGCAGTCCAAAAAAGTTTTCAAACCAGAGGAGCAGGTAGGTGGCCCTCCAGAAAAATTGAATAGATTGAGTGCCTGTATGTGGCAGTCCCAAAAATTGATCGCTCGGACAACACGCTAGCGGCAGGGCAGGCAAGAACCTCCAAGGCGTACAGCGCCAGTTCGTGCCACATGTCCAGCTTTGAAACCCAGTAGTTGTAGGGAGCTGTGTGATCATTTAGGACGATGGTATGGTCAGCTACGTACTCCCTCACCATCTTTCTGTAAAGATCAGCCCTACTCTGCCGAGACTGGGGACAGGTGACAGTGTCTTGCTGGGGTGACATAAAGCTGGCAAAAGCCTTGTAAAGCGTACCCTTGCCAGTGCTGGACAAGCTGCCTGCTCGCCTACTCTCCCTCGCTACTTGTCCCGCAGAACTACGCACTCTGCCGCTAGCGCTGTCAGAAGGGAAATACTGTTTCAGCTTGTGCACCAGGGCCTGCTGGTATTCATGCATTCTCACACTCCTTCCTCTCCAGGGATGAGAGTGGAAAGATTTTGCTTGTACCGTGGGTCCAGGAGAGTGAATACCCAGTAATCGGTGCTGGAATAAATTCTTTGAACGCGAGGGTCACGGGATAGGCAGCCTAGCATGAAATCTGCCATATGCGCCAGAGTACCAACGCGTAAGAATTCACTCCCCTCACTGGCCTGACTGTCCATTTCCTCCTCCTCCAACTCCTCCAACTCCTCTTCTTCTGCCCATACACGCTGAACAGTGAAGGACTCAACAATGGTCCCCTCTTGTGTCTCGCCAACATTCTCCTCCTCTTCCTCCTCATCCTCCTCCACCTCCACCTCCTCCGATATGCGCTGAGAAACAGACCTCAGGGTGCTATGGCTATCAACAAGGGAATATTCTTCCCCCGTCTCTTGTGACGAGCGCAAAGCTTCCGACTTCATGCTGACCAGAGAGTTTTTCAACAGGCCAAGCAGCGGGATGGTGAGGCTGATGATGGCGGCATCGCCACTGACCATCTGTGTTGACTCCTCAAAGTTACTCAGCACCTGACAGATATCAGACATCCACGTCCACTCCTCATTGTAGACTTGAGGAAGCTGACTGACCTGACTACCAGTTCTGGTGGAAGTTGACATCTGGCAGTCTACAATCGCTCCTATCCATCTTATTAAATCTCCAACCCTTTAATGTGTAGAGGGTAAATTGAATCCAAGTTTGTCTCCATTTTCAAGGTCCTGAATAAATATACATAAAAAATACACTCCATTGATCTAACTTGTCATAAATTACAGAAAGATATTTAGAATGACATGTAATAACATGGAAACATTGGGGGGAATTCATCATTGTCTTTTTTGTCTATGTTTGGAGTTGTTTTGGCGCAGTTATGGTACAAATGCTGTTTTGCGACTTTCCATTGCACCAAATGAACATAGGACAGTGCAAAGTCACTTTAAAATGTCCCAAATTCTTTATTTGGATTGACTGTTTTTTTTTTACAAAACTGAACTAAACTCCTCATTTGCAATTTGGTGCAGATTTTCATTTAGGCGCAAGTCTTGGCAACAAATGGCTCCAGTCACTCTATGGTGCAGAAATAGGAGAAAAACCACTACCAAATGCATGACACGTGCACCAAAAAAAGAGAACATTTTGCGCCAAACGCAAAAAAATACTGTATTAAGAGACAAACAAAAAAAAAACAAATACAACAACATACATAGACTCACTTGATGAATTCAGACAAAACATAAATGGAATTGAGCCTACATAACCAAGTTAAAGACAATGAATTGTATGGCTGGTTTCTATTCTTTGCCAAATCCAAGTCCAATTAGGGTGTTCTTCTTGTGGCAGGAAGAATGCTATTCTTACAGTCAAATGTGACGGAATCGGCAACAGACCACCATATGCAGGTAAGTATTCAGTCTAAAATGTAACATCAATGCATTTAGAAACATGTTACTTATTAAGCTTATTAGAGCTTTTATTCATGTCCAAACTCCACAATAGCAATTTGACAATGGCACAATCCGAGGTACGAGGTCCTTGAATTAATCCAGCTTAGTACCTGTTTCCCTAAAAACTACAGCATTTGTCCTGAACTTTTTGAAAAAGTCCTGCATAATCCTGCTCTTCATTCCTGCTATAACAAGTATAAACTTGCATTCTTTGTTCATATCGTAGTTGCTCAATATGTGAATTTGTCCTCATATGACGTTATCCTGTACTCCGATTGAAGGTGGCCATAAGTCATAACCCATATCAGTCAGTATATCCAAAATAATAGCCACCATTTTCACATCACAAAATTGATACTTGCCGATAAATATGTCCCATTATTTCCATCTTGGAAAAACAGACATCTAAAGTAATTTTTTTTCTCTCCTTTTCTACTGATATCAATGCATCCACCACAAGATAAGTTTCTTATCACATTGGACATCGTTAGTTCTGTCAAGTCATTAGCACTTGATCTCAGTAGTGGTGCAGAGGGGAGAAGTGGTTTCTTTGTTATATGACATCAATGAGATTATTGTAAAATATTCTACAGTGTAGGGATGATAATAATGAGGTAGATTTGTAGATAAGGGTGTATTAAGATATCTACACACCAGAGGCAGACACATCTGCTGACCTTCTGCTGCATATGATGCACCCGTCCGAGCCTATAGGTATAGACAGATCACAGAACATTACTCGTAGCGTTTTTTAATCTGGCCTCACACAACACAACACTTGATTCAACCTTTGGAGGAAGGAACCCATATAAAATCCCCTACACCTTCTTATAACCGCTGAAAGGATGATGTTCTGTCCTACGAGATACTGTGTTGCAACATTACGAGGCAGTTTCATAAACCAGTCTTTGTCAAAAACCTCTTAAAGTAAATTTATTGAACTGTACTTGTCAAGAAGAAGTACACCAGGCTTAATGAATGAAACTTTTTTTAAAAAGTCATAAAGAGTCTTGCACTCCTATGAAAGTATTGTTGAGGTGCGTAAGAAAGTGGAGAGATAAGAAGATCTTAAGACGGGGCACTGCTTGACCCAAAGGGCTTGCAAGCTCTGCAGTCTAAGCAAATACACCATGAGGAAAAACAAATTTGCAATCCCTCTAGAAAAAGTCCAAACCGAGGAGGATCCAATATGGGAAGGTATTGTATTGACCGGGGTTATTATATACCCAAAAAGCATTGGGGGTCATTTACATAAGGGCCCGATTCGCGTTTTCCTGACGTGTATACCCGATTATTTCATTTTGGCCGATTTCACCTGAATTGCCCCGGAATTTGGGCGCACACGATCGGATTGTGGCGCATGGGCGCTGGCATGCACGCGACGGAAAATCGGGGGGCGTGGCCCGAACGAAAACCCGACGGATTCGGAAAAACCGCCGCATTTAAAAAAAAAGCTGTCTCGGAGCTTGCACTAATAGGTTGCACTTACGGAGGAAACTACCTTAATGGAATCCCCGGCCGGACACGAATCCAGCGCAAGAGAACGCGCCGCTGTATGCGAATGGACCGGGTAAGTAAATGCCCCCAATGTCTAAAAATAATAATTCCTTATATTATAAGGCCTACATAGCGCCAACAGATTACGCAGCGTGCACAAAGCATGTCAAATTGGTCCCTGTCCCATGGGGTCCCTAATCAATTAAACCTACAGTATGTTTTGAGTTGGGGAGGAAACCGGAGGACCTGGAGGAAACCCACGCAAACATGTGAGAGAAAATACCAACTTTTGCAGTGTTGACTGGGTGGGATTGGAGAACCCAGGACTCCAATGCTGCAAGTAGTGCTACCACTCTGATACCCACGAAAATCTGGGGGCGGTGGCCGAACAAAAAACCCGCCGCGATTCGGAAAAGAAAAAAAAACGCGCCATTTTAAAAAAAAAAAGTGTCGCTGGACAACGCACTACCTGCACCCAGCAAACGGCTCATGAACTCCAGCCGGTCCTCAGCGACACCTAGTGGGCGACGGGAAGGAAACGCCTTAGTGAATCGCTGGAAGACCGAAATCACCGCAGGATTCGCGATGGACCGTGGGTAAGAAATCTGCCCCATGATGCAGATAATCCCGATTTTACCTTCTAGTATGAGTACAGAGGAGTAGGAGACTCCATCTGAGCCATTATTCTTATGAATTCTATATTTATAATTAAGGACCTCCAGCCTCTACCCAACTAGAATAAATGTGTGTGACACGAAAGAAAGAAGGAGGCATACGGGGTGCACCAGTCTCAGTGAAAAACAGTCTTTATTACGATCTTACCTTGGAGCTGATAACCCCCTTGATTCATGTATTGTAACAGCCCTTGAGACATGCTTGTGATAATTTGTATTACTTCATAGTTGGAAAAATGTAATAAAAATACCATTTTAAAAAAAAAAAACTGTCTTATTGATTAAGTTATACACCAAAAGCAGAAAGTGGGTCATCCTGTACACCTCATTCTTCTTCTTGTGAATTGAATCATAAGAAGTTGAGCACTGATCATTTTTACTATCCAGGCAAATATACAGCATGTTGCAGAAGCAAGTATGTGTTGTGGCTTTATTGGCTGAACCCCATTGATGTGACATTACCTCTAATTCCTACATAACCAAAAGATGCAGTGGAGTTGGGAGGAGCTGTCCGGACTGGAGGTAAGGGTCTAGTAAGTAAATAAGTACTCTTCTAATTTTTAATTTAATTTTTTAACACCACCTATTGTTCTAGACAACTAATAAATACAATATTGACTTAATTTCTAGAGTTTGAAAGTTTAAAAAGAGTCTATTGTCAAAACGTATTTGCATAAAAATCGGTTTTCATAATTACCATCATTTGAGCAATCAATTATAAATGTGATATACTGTAGATTAGAGCAATAAAGACCCCAAAATAGAAATCCCCCCCATGGATAAATCTCTAATCTTCCTCTAATTAACAACAGGTATTATTACGTGTATATTACCACTATAGATGTAGGATGTAGAGATGTAGGATTGCCCTGCTGTCACATTTATCATATGTTAAATGAACAGCTTCGTAATACTTTTCAGGGGACTCTATGAGGTCCGGACTCTCATACAACTTTTACGTGGCAAGGTCATCATAACTTATTTTGGACCGTCTGCGCTTTCCATGATACTCTGGGGTGCAGATTCCATTAAAACTGGCCCGCGAAGTATTTAGTGGAATAATATGGATGGAACGGCTTTGAACTTTAGTTTCTAGAAGATTTGTAGCAGCATTTAGGTATTACACGTAAAGGACTTGTATGCATTAGGCTATGGATCACGCTGCCTCATTCAGAAAGTTTAGAACAATGAAAGTTGGTTGTGTGGTGGATCCACTATATGATGTTGGGCCCTACTGACTATGCATGTTAGGGTTTTTATCATGGTGTCCATAGTTTATCACAAAAAAGAACTATAGACCGGCTCTGTTGCTTTCTGCTATCATCCATCATAACATAGTTAGGCCCTATCCACTGAACAGGGAGAGTTACTTGCCGGTAGGTTGAGATCTCAGTGATGAGGACCCCCACAGTTCTCGAGAACAGGGGCTCCATCGTACACCTGTTGCACTCAAGAGTGCAGAGAGCAGCCCGGTCGTGCATGCACAGGCTTCTGTATAATCTTTATCACTAAAATTGCTGATTATTATCTCCGCCTGCGCCATAGATATGCTACCATTTTGAGGATGTGTTCTTTTAACTTTAAAAAAAATTTTTTTTACTATTTTTCTGTCCCTGTACTGTACTTTGAATCTAGGTTGTCTGATTGGTCCCACCATATACTGCCTACTGAACTGTACAGTATGGCAGCTATGTGGGGATTTTCACTCATTATTACTTGTGCAAATCGCACATTGTATAATACCTGGCGTTACAGATCACCGCTTCCCCCAGCGACGATCAAGCCAAATGGCACAGGCTTTTTTAGAACCCACGATCGGTACTAGCATCTTTCACGGTGTTTACCGGTGGGTGTTTGCTGTATGCCCGTGAGCCCTCTCCAAACCCCTGCAGCCAAACGGTGGCGTTTAGTAATACATCAATGCATTAAGGGGTTACTTTGACTCTATGGTTAGGATTTATCATACACCAGGCACACTAGTGCCGACATTTTGCCAAAAATGAGACAATATTCAATAAACAAGATATGTAGTCGAAAGAATAGGACACCCAAAATATGATATTGTTTTATCACACCCATTTAAGTTCGAAAACAAAACACTATTGAGTCTGTCGCACACAGTCTTTTTTAAGTTACATATACATATAAATGTGCCCGTGTCAAAAATGGCTGAAAACACACTGGAGACACTTACCATAGAAATGAAGAGAGAGAAGAAGAAAAAAAAAACAAAATCGCGTCATGGTGCAATAAATCTCTAGCGTTTTCCTACAATGTGTCCTGTATTAGTAAGGTAATGCGCTCACCTTCAATGGTGTGAGACGGTTACTACTTCCGGAACCTGGTGTTCCAACAGAAGCACATCGGTGTTGCGGTCCACCGTCTAAGTTTCCAATATGAAACTAAATTAATTAATTTGTTTCAGAACAGTATGAAACATTTTTAACGATTTTTGTGAAAGGTTTTTTATTGTAGGAACGATGTATGCTAACGTTATTTTAACTCCTGCCCTCTTTTCCTATAACGCGTCATGATTGTCACTTCCCGTGTGGGGATATGAAATTACTAGTGTAGACCATGCTGTTTTAGACCTGATTGAAGCGTTACCGGTAATAGAGGATGCGACAACGCGTATGTGCATGCCGGTACTATGTTTTTGAGTGCTTCTCTTTTACTTCGTCATCTGGTAATAAAGACTTTTAAGATAATTATAACATCTATGATCGTGACTGCGCTTTTGAAATAGTCATACTTTTTCTTTCTGAATCTACGAGGACGGAGGTGAGCCACTGCCCTGGTTGGAGATAGTATAGACATAGTAAGAGTGAGGGACCAATATCACTTACCCCATGGAGCGAGGCATCGTAAAGTCTAGTGATGTCAGGCGTTTCCGACATAAGAATCTGCCCTGGCCATGCTGCTCCCCATTAAAGTTAAAAGTTAACGAATCTCATGGAATGAAAGGTGTTTTGGCCACCACAAAGCCCTCTTGACTGGCAGGGACAAATAGGACAAATGATGAAAGGTGACAGTCTTACCGCCATAAATACATCCCGTGCACATGGTCTAACTAAGATAGATTACAAAGGTTACATATCACAGCAATCCTTGATGTTGTTAGAGTATAGAGGAAAGAACAGCCAAAATGTGTCTCATATTGTAAAATGTCCTTGAGATTCTACTCGCAGGCGTAGTAGAAGCTGGCATGCAAATAAACCATACAACTGCTGAACTGGTTATCCGCCATTTACCAAGATAGTCTGGTCAGTCCGAGGGTCAACGTTGAGTGATAGGTGCTAGCAAGCTGATACGAAAAACCAAAGTTTAAAGTAGGACTTCTTTAGGAAAGCCATTGAACATCTAGCCAATACAGCACGCAAGTCCATACGTTCTGTGTACCCTCCCTGTGGGGCTTCTGGACAGCAAAACTCCATCACAGGGCATCCCGGCTCCGACATCTATCCCAACGTAAAGCTGCGACTTATGGACTTGAATTTTATATCATGTTTTGACCCTGGCTCCAGACCTCCCTAGCACTCTACTTCATGCACCGCAGGTGCTAATATGATTAAGGGGTGATTGTTTAGGGGAGAAGTGGAGACTAAATCTGCCGAGTGACCCGCAGAATTCATCTCTTCTTTGGTGTGAACGATTATGATATTTACTAATTGTCATAGCACTGACCACTGATGGGGACAGTGAAAATGCGCGTCGGACAGGACACATTTCTACAGGGAATAATTATCTTGCTGGAATATCTACGCATCCCTCAACTGTCATCATATTAAACATGATGATGAGCAGCAGCAAGGGTTAGGGGTAATATGGGATTTCCGAGCCGTGCTGTAACTGGGAGGGAACAAGGTTTACTCAAGGGTGCTCACTAGCAATATCACTCTAATGTGCTCTTACGAAGATTTGAGTGAAGGGGTAGGGTAGACACAGACATTGTGAAAATCCAAACCAGTGTGTAGTGAGTTCTTGCTTTGTCAACAGATAGGAGATCAGTATCAATAGGGTGATCAACGGCGACGACCACAGGGCAATGTATATAGCAGGGAAGGTGGTACAGTATTTAGACATCCCATTATGCGCAGTAGATTATTACCAACTACAAAAGGTGTAGGTGAGGTTTCCTGTCTGCGAGTTCAGCAAATGTGTAAAACTGGGTCTCGACGTAAAGAATCTTCCTGGCACAACCAGCCTGTGATGATGAGAGAGTGAGAAAATCTGAAGCTTGAACCCTTTTGGCTTGCATGTTCTTTGTATCCTCTGTGCAGGCCTTATTTCTAGATATGTGGCCATGAGGACCCAAATTGTGTGGTGGCATAGGGAGTAAGTCTACAGGATCCGAGGGAAGTGGAGTATAGTGAGAAGTCATGGCGGTTCCCTTAGGATATCTTTCATTCTGCCCACATGCTGTCCTGGGCTGACACAGACACATGTGCTACTAGGGGTTATAACTGCAACCATGATTTTTAAGCAATGGTGCTTAGATTTGGCATAGATTGACACACATAAATACAGTGTGCAAACGCCGGTTGCAAATGTAGTTTAAATTAGTGTTGTGAGTATTGTGTGCGGGCTTTGCGTGGTGCATGCCGCACACAAGATATCTTGTGGTGCCGAAGCAGGGGCGTGTCCGGTGATCCGTAACTGAACCGGCCGCCACTTACTTTGGAGTCTCGAGCCACCGAGCGTTCATCTATGAATGTGGGCCAACGGGAACATCGTAGGAGGCAACTACTATTTTCTCAATTTTCTTTCCAACACTGACACGCGTGTTCTAAGGAAAGTCAGAACGTAGCACAGACGCCATTAAATTGCCAAATTGTACATTGAGTGGAAGAGGTTTGTAACCCGAAACGCGTTTACAACTATTTGGAAAAATAAAACTTTATGATTATACGTATCTGCATCCATTGAGTAAAAAACCAGTAGTAGCGCGCCATTAGCCAACTTCTTTCCTTGTTTCGTTGGTTTTTCTAACTTATCAACCCAAAATTGGACCAGCATGTGCAAAGTAGGCGCCCATAAACGCCAGCGGAGTGGAGGGACCAAGATGATGCGCGTAGGAGGTGGGCGCAACAGATATTTGGGTTGTTGCGGACGCAAGCTACTTCCACACCCAGTTAGCCTGCTGCAGTAACTTACATACAACCAATATTATAGTTTCAGGCTAGAGGCTAGGATTAGCAAAATTAAAGGTTCAGGTTAGAGCCAGGCAGGAGGAATCGAAGTACAATTTCCATATAGTAGATTTTGGGACCCAGATGAGTAGTCTGTGATTGAAGGGTCAGAGTCTATTAAGGATTGAAGATTGTGCCATGCTTTGAACAGAAGATAGATTTAAAGTTATAGGGAAACCCCTTAAAGTGTATCTATCAACAGTCTATGTATTTGAATGATTAGATTAGAAAATAGATTTAAGATCCTATAAGAGGGATTATTTTACTCAATATGACTTTCATTCTAATGTTCTTGAAGTTTCATGTGAGTATGATACCCACAAATGGCTTCATGGTGTTAAAAATATGATGGAGGTTTTGCACCCCTGTGGCATCCTTGTATATCCGACTCTTTGAAGTCGGAGCTCATTCGTACAAAGCCTCACTCCATATGAGGCATTTATATTCGAGGACAGGACAGACATGTTTTTTCTAGCCCATACATTTTATGTAGACTAGAGGATGAAATTCTATGTCTTGCCATTGTCCGTCATCCCTCCTTATAAGGGACTGTAGTCACCCATCTTTTGATTAAGTTTTTCTCATTTTTATTCTTGATAGGTGTCTATGGATTATGGGGGGCTGCCATCTTACGCCGAGGTGTAGTAAATAGCATTAGTCCTATGTAAGGTCATTGGCGCAAGCATTGGTCTGGTGACACTCGCCGAGGTTCTTGTAAGCGTTTTAGGTGCTCTATACAAATAGGTATGAATAAAGTACAGTTGTCGGTTACAGGAGGGAGGCGCTAAGCTGTGACATATCTTGTCAGTAGTGATTGTTAATGATGGGTCAGTGTTATCTATATAGAGGTCATTGTACAGGAGAGGGCAGGAGCTAAGCGTAGGTGACGCCAAGTCTATGTCCATGTAGTGAGTAATGATGGGTCACAGATGTTATCTATATAGAGGTCTTGGATCAAGGGATGGGGGCCGGAGCTAAGCATGGTGAAGATTCCTGCTTGTCAGTAGTGATTGTAATGGAGGGTCATGGTTATCTTCATAAGGGTCATTCGTACAGCGGAGAAGAGGAGATAAGCGGTTGGGTGACATCATCATTGTCAGTCGTAATGTAATGATTAGTCAGTTGTTATTGACTATAGAGGTCTATTTCACAGGAAGGGGGAGGAGATAAGCTGTGACATACATCTTATTGTCGGAGTTAGTCGAAGTAATAGAGGGTCCGTGTTATTCTTCAAAGAGGTATTGTTGTTAGCAGGGGAGGGATCGGAGCTAAGCTGTGACTATCATCATATTGTCCATACAGTAGTGAGTACGTATAGGGTCCAGTGTTATTGTATAGATGTCATTGTACAGGAAGGAGGATGAGATAAGCATGTGGATCATCAAGCTATTGTCAGTATAGTGAGTGTAATATAGGTCATTGGTTATCTATATAGAGTCATTGTACGGAAAGGAGGAGGTGTGTAAAGGCACTTGGACATTCATCTGATTATACAGTAGTGATGTGAATGATAGGTCATTGTGTATCTATGAGAGGTCATTGTACAGGGCGGGAAGGGGGGGAGGTAGGAGATGAAGCTGTGACATCATCTATTGCAGTAGTGAGTAATGATGGGTCAGTGTTATCTATATAGAGCGCGTCATGTACGGGGAGTGGAGGAGATAAGTCAGTGATGTTTATTTGTGGCATGGGGGCACAATGGGGGTTTGGGTTTCAAAAAGTAGCCGAGCTTGCCTTATGAGAACAACTTTAATTTATTAACTTCATGAAATGTGATTGTAACAGGGCGTTGATATAGAGATGCCATTTCTAATGTGATGTGGAAATTGATATCACTTCTTAACATGAGAAAAACAAATAGGACAGATATTTCCTGGATTCTAAAAACAGTTTTTGTCATTGTTAGATAGTCTTATGCTGCAGCCGATTATCACAGTGTCTGATCTGGATAATAAATCGCAGCGTTATTAGACTGTCGGTCATTAAGTTTATACCTTTTGTTCGTTCGTGGATAAAAGCCAAGTGAATTTGAGATATTAGTTCGCAAGGTGATCCAAATGTGGATACCATGTTATACCTACTCCCTAGGTCAAGAAACCCTATCTGTTAATCCTTTATAAATTATTTTAGGAAAAACATCTAGCAGCAAAAATAGCATACGCCATAAAATCTTCAGGAATATTTTCTCTAGGATTCAAATTGCCAAAGTCATAAATTATTGAAACGGGGGACGGGAAGAGGATACGTTTTTTAATGGAATTTCGAGCCTTTAGTTGAAAAACTGTTATCAATATAAAGATTAAAATTCCGTATAATAAATAAAGAAATCTAAGAAATTGGACAAACCCTTTCAAACCAAATTTCAACCAAACCAGCTAATTCTTAGGAACTGACAGTGTCAGTATATCATTTCATGTAAGTGAATAATATATATACATATAATAATATGTAAGTGCGGGTTAAATAGCAGGAAATGCGGGTAGAGTTGACATTGCTCAGAACAAGTGCACAACATGTCAAGTTCAAATATCGCTGTTCACGCACTAGTACTTTACTTACGCCAGAACATAAGAAATTGCAGTTAGTAAAAAAGTTACGTTGTGCCTCCAAACAATTATGGGTTTTACGGGTATCGGTATTATGATGTCATCCTTAAGAATGGTAAGCAATAATTGGCAGCTTATTGCAGTAACCATCTCTGACACTTCATAGAGAATGGAGCGTGCTTTCAGCAGCAGGAATCAGTGAAGTGGATGGGTCCACATCCCACCAATCTGCACATGTGTGTACCCAACCAGATCATGTAGAAGTTGGACCCCGTTATACTCCAAATATGCATCCCACCAATCTGCTAATGTTGGGACCCCTCAAATCGCATGTTGGACACTACATTCTGTGATATGTTGGACCTCAGCAAGATGACTGATTTTAAACCCTACCAATCTGCGGAATGTTGGTACCGACACAATCTGCTAAAAAATTGGAGTGTACAATCTTGAAATGTTGGACCAACACCATAGTCTGATGTGGATCTCATCCACCTGCAAATATGGCCCCAGCAACCTCACCAATCTGCTATGTCGAGGACCCCCACCAATATCCGATGTTTCACCCACCAATATTGCTTGTTTGGACACCCCAATCCGCTATATGTTGTTTCCCCACCACCATGGGATCCAAACTTGTAATCAGTGGTTCTTCCTACGAAAAGGTATCCATATCGAATAACAATATAGTAATTTCGTGCCATTTTCTTGCACTTTATAACTTTTGGACTACAGATCACTCTAATATATTCTGATTGTCACGCAGATGTTTATCAAAAAACTTTCTGCCCGTCCACAAAGTTAGTTAGCGAGTGTTTTATGAACTGTAAAGTCGATTACACATGCTGTTAAATCTGCGATACATACTTGATTTGCAAGGGGACCTTAGCGTGATTTACAGCCCTAATATGATTTCTCTACACTATCCATTTTTCTGACTGCTTTTTAGCAATGTTGTAGCGAGAACGAAATTTGCCCTTTTTGTGTTTTTGCCCCTATGTGTCTTCATCTTGAGTGTGGCTTCTATAATAGTTTGTGGGCAGATTCTTCCTTTCGTAACACAATGCCTAGTTATTGGGTTTATGTGGAGCACCAAAGAGTCATTTTTGGTTGCCGCTGCCAGGGAAAATCTTCTCCAGGCGTATTGACTGTACTGTAGGGGAATACGATTTTCACAGTGCTTTGTCCTACCGTGATAAGGGTGGCTTCTTGTTCTTGCGTGTCCTTATGTTAAAGGTTTTTGTTTTGTAAACAGATTACCAGTGCTCCCTGCGACTAGTTTCCACTCCTTAATGTTGTTGGTGATTAAGTAACTGATTAAGCACAGGGATGAGTGTTGTATGGCGGATAGCATCCGTGCGGGAAAGTTGGCTAGGGATAGTGGACACTGCCTCTGTGGTTAAGTCTCTTTGTATATTATCCCCAGGGGCATAGTTGAGAAGAGGTTGGTGAAACGCACGTGTTGGGTGTCAGACATCATGCTAGAGGTAATTGTACGAAGTGAGTCATTCCTATGTGCAGACCCCCATCCCTCTCACAGCCAGGCAGTGCTGTCTAATCTCCTATGCATACAGACACTGAGCGTCTCAGCAAAACGTACACTCAATGAGCCCCTAGCATAGTACCGCCGCCCATAGTCGAATGTCAGCGCATATGTGCTTTCAAGATTTCTAGATATTTCCCCCAAAAACGATGGTTTTAAAATCGGAAAAACGAGTTCATTCCGCAATATTCTTTCTAGCGAGCTAAATTATGATTTCTAAAAGAGGTTATTTAGAATATGGAAAATGAAAAAATAGTCCTTTTATTTGAAAGAAGAGGTGACCATAATGGGTGAATTAGAGTGGAAATTGGATATGTCAAATACCCTAGAGGATGCATATACTGGCAGAATATTATTAGTTAAATACTACAGACCTCTAGTCAGTGGTGTGGCGAACCTTGGCAACTGGGTGTGCCAAGAGGCGAGGCACATCTAGAGCCCTGTGTGGGCAACCGGGGCCATCACCCCAAGATTAAGGATTCAGTCAAGGACACAGAACTGCCTCAGCATCTTCCTGCAAACCTTCCTACACTTGTAGATGTAATTTGACCCTCCTCCTTCAACTGTGTTGGTGTCAGTGGGAGGTGAGGGATTGAAGTGTAAATGCACAAGGATAAATTACTTAATATACTGGGGTTTAAATTGCTGCGCTGGCACTTTCATTAAAAGTGTGCGTTTGGTGTTGTAAAGTTTGGGCACTGACGCTCTAACAAGGGGTCCAATCATGCTCTAGTCTGATTCTTAAAGGGATTTCCCATGAAGACAAGATTTCTAAATGTATCAGGGTAAACCAAAATAAACACTCGTTTAATTCACTCGGTATTAACAAAAATACGCATGTGTCACAGATAGATGATAAGTCCCAACCTGTATCTAATCAGGTTCCTTGCTGTTACAACAATTTTGCTGCACACTAGACACACAACACTGTATTCTTCTGGTTAGGGTCGGGTAGACAGTCTTGCCTTCAAGTCTGATGCTCCATGAGCTCCCGTTCTGTACTCTTAGGCCCCCTCCTTACATCCCAGGATAAGCTCACACACACACTGACTCCTTGGCGGACATGATGAAGTTAACGTAGAGTCAAGAACAGAAAGCACTTCTATCCTGGGGAGACACTGCAAATCTGACATATGTGTTGTAGGAGTGAGATATAGAATGAGCTGTGTATGGCTGTGATGGATAAGTAGGAGTCAGGTGTATTACTATGCATCTCATGATTCATTCTATGTAATCTCTTCTATGCAGATACGTATAGAACGTTCATTTAGTGTTTGAACATCTATTAGTAATTATAGGGATATAATCAAACTGTACCACGTTATAATCTAAGGCCACATTGTTGCACACCAGCATCTCAAGCACTAGAGGGGGATCATGAAGTGTCTGTTAAAAGAAAAGTCCCGACCACACTCTGGCGAACTCTTACCATGATCTTACGTGATAGGAGCTAAAAAACAGCATAACAAATGGTAAACAATGTAAAGTAAAGGGTCTGTTATTTATTAAATATAGATCTTACACTGGTGGATTACAATTTGAGAATTTTCTCTCATGGGGCAAACTCTTTAAGCGTTTACCTTCAGTAAACATTGATTCTGACAAGTAGTAGGAGCACTGGCAGCGGACGGAAAGAGGTGGGTACCCAAGCCCTCTGTGTGAAAAACAAATATATATTCAACTTCAATGGACACAACTCATCTACCTTAGCGAGCCCACATTAGAACAAATAGAGTGGGTGTTTGCACACATGTGCATAGGTCACTGATTTTGGGTATCGAAATTTCAAGACCCTGACTGTCTACTGCAGACTCTGGGATAAGTGTTGGGAACAGCACTTTGAATAATCGCTCTATACATTGAAATATAATTGATTGTAGTAGGTAAAGAGCAAACTCACTTTAAAGAGAAATCAATAGTCCAGAATCTGTGTTACAATGAATTTGTAAATGATTAGTAATTGTTGGAATTGTAACATACATTTCCTGAAGGAAGTCTTCTATTTCTGCAGCTTCTATCTGTAATTTTAAGCGTATCCGAGAGTGGTGAATTGGAGACCCCAAAACAATCAGGGGGTCATTTATCCTATTTGTCGTTCCGTTTTTTCTGGGTTTCTCTTTTTTTTTGGGCGGACATTTGAAATATCTGCCGCGACATTTATTTTATCTGGTAGTACACATTTATCTTCTATTTCCAAGATGTGCTAAACTGGCGCAAATTACACTTTCAAAATGTGTCTATTATAAATTGTAGCAGAACATTTTTGTCGACACAAAACTCTTTTTCCAGACGAGAACCATTCTAGAGAAGATGGAAACTTCAGACATTGTGCAAACATTTTGAGATAAATTGTAACGAAATGATCCTCAAAAAGGGATCTTGAAAAACACGATAATGCACTCTGCCGCAGTTGCACTAAGGATTGGCTGTTCCCGAGTTAAATCCCATGCGTCAGTCCAAATCAGTTTGGCAACACGATGTGGAAAGCCAGCGCAGCAACAAAAAAAGCGTCTACATGCAGACAACAATCCTAGCACTTTCCTAAAAATATTGTAGTTTTATTGGGTTCCATGATGATAAAAATCAAGAGGGTGCAAGAGTGTCAAACAAGCATTAGTGTCCAATTTGAGGCCGAAAGCCACTTTTCAGTCTCTGACCCCAGGAGGTGTATAGGTACTTCTGTCAGGCTATGGGGTACGGTGAGGAACCCCCTGGACCACTGCAGACAAGAACACATAGCGACACCGTAGGGCACCGGAAAGTGGCCCACCTGGGCCACCGGTTTGGTGCTTGCTTCGGGCACAGGGTACCATAGGTAGTCTCACAGGTGTGGACTTGCCGCGGTGGGTGGCAGCTAAGTCGAGGTACAAAAATCAGGCAATCTCGTTAGTCAGGACAGGCACGTATTGATAAGCAGGCAGCAATGAATCGAAAAGGTCAGGGACGGGGAGGAGGAGGTCAGTGCAGGATCCGGGGAGCGAAAAGCAAGAACAGTGTCCAACAGGAAATCAAACACAGAAAGCAGGGCACAGGAAACTGCTTCCGAGGGGAACGCTCGGGAGGAGAAGAAAAGAAGCACGGCTTTTCATCAGTTTCTGGGAATGTGCCATCACCATATAGTGGTGCGCTGGCCCCTTAAAATCCTCGGTGCTCCGCGAAGGAAAGCGCACTAGGAGGTCTGAACCCGCGCCTGGTGCCACGGAAGCAGGAACGCGGACAGTAAGGCGTGGAGGGGGAGCTTGGGGGACACAGGGATTCGAAAGGGTGTGCTGCGACCGGAGATGGGGTTCAGGGGCACCCGATGATCACTTATCATGATAAACTTCCTTATTTATTACAATCCTTAAAAACATTGTCTGGGTGCTCTCAGTAGCAAATATAAAGCATGAAAAATGAATAGCATAGTCATGGTTCCGATTTTTGATCTAGGGGTGGGTGGAGTAGGAAGGGAGTAAAGGAAGGGAGAGGACGGATTGTGAGAGTGATCTGAAGAAAAAGTGCTGAATTATACATTTACTGATGGTGTTAATATAATGTGTTAATGGTGCTGAGTGGATTCGATATTTAGATATAGACAATGGTCATGGTTTGTTGTGCCTCCTAGCAGCCCCAATTTAGTCAGTGAATTTAACACAAATATGTCCTGGAGCCTGGGAAGGTACTGGACGTGGTCCTCAGTGGTCAATTGAGGACGGTGAGGACTTCATATGTACCATACTTCCCGTCGTGTGCTCCACTAGATCAGCATCCCAGCAACAAGGTGTAAGATGAACTGTCTGTTTCAAGTCGGAAAGGTCACTTGTGTTCGCTGAGCGTGTTGCTGCCACACAACATGGATTACGCTTTTTGGCTGGTAATCCCCCACTAAAATATGCTATCTGAGACGATCTCCAGTAATTTACTGCCTCCCTCACACCACCTTTCATCTTAAATAATTGCATGCCATGGTTAACACATGGCACAACTTGATATTTGGGCGTGACTCTATTCGTATGTATCACCTCTGTATTCTTGCCAAATGAAAGGATGCCTACAAAAGTTAAAGATATCAAAATCCAGTCTTCTAATTGCTTAAAGGGAACCTGTCACCAGGGACCTTCATTTTCTAAAAACAGGTTGCAGAAAGCTTATTGACAGTGTGATTGCAAATCTGCCTTCTACCTTCTCAACCATTGCACTTACAATATATATATTGGGTGTTAAACTTACCTTGGATCCTGACAAGATCCTTAGGGGTTGGGCTTTAGTTTGGCCTGCATTCAAAAAGACAACATAGATTACTGTGCTGCCAACCTCATCTATGCCCCCACCTTTTGCTGGTGTTAAAACAGTTAAATCAGGTGATAATTCCATTTACATCGGTTAAAATTCGGGGGGTCCTAGAAAAAAAAAATTGCTTTGCACCTGCCTGGCGCAAGGCAGGAATTGCGCAAATGGTGCAAAAATGGCGACTAAAAAGGCAAAAGATGCTAAAAAATTAGACAATTTGGTAAGCTGAAACTTGATACATGTGCCCCATGTTCTTCCAGCCCATCTGTTTCTTATAGCCATACCCCTTGCTCTGTGTGAAGCATCAGTGGTAGTTACTCTGTTCTTAACAAAACCTTTTCAAATATCCTACACTGAATGTGCCAAAATTTTGTAAAAGTCTTGCAAACAAAATCGAAATGCAAAACAATTTAATTAATCTTGTACCATGTGTTTATATGTTACGACTCAGACATAATAATTCCGGGGACTCATTGCAGACGGATAGCGGAGGCAATTTCAGAGGTGTCCTTGGTGATACAAGCTGTTGGCTTTATTGTCATCGATCCTTCTTGATCAACGTCACACATTTCTCTAAATTAGGAGTTATGTGACGTTGTCCCAGGTTGCGGCGACAGGGAAAAGATTGTGAGTGGGTTGTTAGAGTGGACCGTAATCTGCAGGAATATGTCACTTACCATATAACTAATGAAAGATAAATTAACCAATTGCCTGTTAGGTCTTTGATTGATTGTGAGCGATTTGTTGGCCGACAGGACTGAGTCTGCTGAATGGGATCCTTCAAACAAGCTTGGATAAGTGATGACTGAAAGACGGAGTATATGACATAGTTACAGGGACCTTGTTCCTATATCATCGCTCCTCAGTGTGATGTAATCATAGAGTGATATTTTCACTCCAGTTAACGGGATGTGTGATAAAGTCTCTTGTATGGGGGTCTTCTCATCATCTGTACAGTGGTCACTGCAGTCATGTGAGGTAATAAACAGGTGGTATGACATCGTTTCCACTCGATTCACCATGTCTACTGCGACCCCAAAGTACAGTATTCTAAGGGGCTCTACTCTACCCCAGTCCTTATGGTCGCGATCCAGCGGCACGTTTCAGGCAAGGATCGGGGCCTTCAGGTGATTCGCAATGCTTGTGGCGTCCGAGCTTCTCGCATGTCTCACTCTCGCCAAGGTTCCACCAAAGGGAGTTCCACCATCGTTCCCACGAATGCATATATGGAGCTCAGAGCTATTTGCATTAATTTTTTTGTAATAAAAAACAAGACATAAAGAATCTACAAGAAGATTCAAAGATGTTGCCAGAGGGGGGCACACACCACCATGGTCAGTGTACTTGTTTACAATCCCTTCATCTGGTGGTAGATGTCCTTTTAAAGTGGCCTCCCGCCATTGTGACGGTCCAAGTTCCGTGTCCATTGTGTCTTCTATTTTGTTTCTTCCTTCCAGGATGAGCGGTGTATCTACACGAACTAACATTTGTTCACGAGGGGCAAATAGGAAAGAGATATCAAATTCAAGGTAAAACAAAATAAACTATTCCAAGGGGGACTTGATAAATCACAGGGTTTTCTGGCATACATTGTGCCATTTTGTCAACTTTCCGCAAAGTTAAATTTGAGGTATCTCTGCTGGTAAATAGTCTGCACTAGGTGTGTGCCAGACATGAATGAGTACAATCCAAATTATATCTGCAAACACACTCTCTGAACTATGCAGCATATAAATAGAAGCCCAAGAGTTAATCCATAGAACTGCGCTGAATACATTACTCTGCACAAGGCAAAAAGCTAAGAGGAGCTTAAAGCTACATGGCAAAACTAACAGGGATTGTGCTAGTTTCTCAGATTTAGTTAGAGGGCTATTGCCACACACTAAAATCATTTAAAATAAGGCTCCTTTCTAGAAGTACGTACACAAGCAGGCTAGCGGGTCAGCATCCAGGTTCCGTAGGGCCCCTGGGCGACAGAGCTCAGTGGCCCTTTCGCAATGAACTGCATTACTGACGGTGGCATTAAAAATTTCAGACTCCTGTTACCAAAATATCATTCTAGTTTATCATAAAACAACATACTATGACCATTCATGCATGTTTTAATACGGCAGCCGCACTAATCACAACCTAAGGATGCACTATAGGATTCAACTATCATTGGGCCTCACATCTAGGCAGCCTGGGCCATGGCACTTTGCCAGCATGCCACAGTGCTCGTGAGGCCAGCCCTGCTGGCAGGGGCGTATGGTGTCAGGGACGAAAGTCCTGGAAATGGTTAAGTCTATGAGAGAGAGCAAGCCACTGAAATGCGTCGGGTAGAACGTTTAATAGTCGAGAACAACCCATTTCCCGATGCTCGAGTGCTCATCCGAATAACGAGCCCCATTGAGTCAATGGGGATCGAGATGTTCAGGGGGACCAAGGCTCTCTGAACAGGGAAAGTTGGCCAACCCCCTGGAAAACCTAGAAAGGATGGAAACAACGAAGAAATGGAACAGGAGCGGAAAGATACAGCTAGCGGGGGCAGCATTGCAATGGAGTGCCTCTGAGGCTAGTTAAAAGCACCATATAAGCCAAATTATGGGCATAACAGCATGGCCCAGGACAGAGGGTACAGATATGAAGCTAGTAGATATGCATCCCTTACACATCAAGTAATTGAACCCTCGACACTAAGGGGACTGGATGCAGCAGAGGCAGGGCAGCAGCGGCAAGCATGCATGCGCGGACAGGCTAGAGCAGGTCATGGACAACAGAACAAAGTGAAATCAGGCTTTTCTAAAAACCAATGGGTGCATGAGACAGACCGAGAGGAAACATAGGACCGGTGTAGACAAAGAAGAATTGTGCACATAGCAACAACCTTGAGAGGACAATGGGGGTCATTTACAAGCGAGCATGCACGCGACGGAAATCGGGGGGCGTGGCCAAACGAAAACCCGACGGATTTGGAAAAACCGCCGCATTTTTAAAAAAAAGTGTCGCTCAGCACGCGCTTACCTTCACTCAGCCCGGCTCGGTGTACTCCAGTGCGTTCCGATGCTCTTCAGTGCAGCAGTGACATCTGGTGGACGACGGAGGAACTGCCTTAGTGAATCGCTGGAAGACCCGAATCCACCGCAGAGATCGCGATGGACCGGGTAAGAAATCTGCCCCATGATGCAGATTAATCCTGATTTTCCCTTCTAGGATGAGTACAGAGGAGTAGTGAGACAGATCCATCTGAGCCATAATTCTTATGAATTCTATATTTATAATTAAGGACCTCCAGCCCTACCCCACTAGAATAAATCTATGTAACATCAAGAAAGAAGGAGGCATACAGGGTGCACCAGTGAAACAGTCTTTATTACCTGATCTTACCTTGGAGCTGATCACCCCTTGATTCATGTATTGTAACAGCCCTGTAGACATGCTATGTGGATAATTTGTATTACTTCATAGTTGGAAAAATGTAATAAAAATACAATTTTAAAAAAAAAACTGTCTTTATTGATTAAGTTATACACCAAAGCAGAGAGTGGTTCATCCTGTACACCTCATTCTTCTTTCTTGTGAATTGACTTCATAAGAAGTTGAGCCCTGATTATTTTTACTATCCAGCGCAAATACATCATGTGGCAGAAGCAAATATTGTGTTGTGGCTTTATTGGCTGAACCCCATTGATGTGACCTTACCTCTAATCCTCCATATACCAAAAGACTGTAGTGCAGTTGGGAGGAGCTGTCCTGGACTGGAGGTAAGTGCCTAAGTAAGTAAATAAGTACTCTTCTAATTTTTAGTTTAATTTTTTAACACCACCTATTGATTCCTAGACAACCTAATTAAATACAATATTGACTTAATTTCCAGAATTTGCAGTTTAAAAATTTCTATTGTCACAACGTACTTGCATAAATCATCAGTTTTCATAATTCCCCTTCATTGAGCAATAAATTATAAATGTGATATACTGTAGATTACAGCAATAATAACCGCAACTATAGAAATCCCCCCCATGATAAATCTCTAATCTTCCTCCAATTAACAACAGGTAATATTACGTGGATATTACCACTATAGAGAGATGTAGGATGCCCCTGCTGTCACATTTATCATATGTTAAATGAACAGCTTCGTAATACATTATTCAGGGGACTCTATGAGGTCAGACTCTCATACAACATTTACTTGGCAAGGTCATCATGACTTATTTATGGACCGTCTGCGTCTTTCCATGATACTCTGGGGTGCAGATTCCATTAAACTGGCCCGCCTAAGTATTTTAGTGAATGATATGGATGGAACGGCTTTGAACTTTTAGTTTCTAGAAGATTTGGAGCAGCATTCTAGGTATTACATGTAAAGGATTTTATGCATTAGGCTATGATCACAGCTGCTCCATCAGAAGTTTAGAACAATGAAAGTTGGTTGTGTGGTGGATCCACTACATGATCTTGGGCCCTACTGACTACTGATGTTAGGTTTTAATCATGGTGTCCATCAGTTTATCACAAAACTATGGCTCTGTCTTTTCTATCATCCAGTTATAACAAGTTAGGCCCTATCCACTGAACAGGGCCTTACTTGCCGGTAGGTTGAGATCTCAGTGATGAGACCCCCACAGTTCTCGAGAACAGGGGTCCATCGTACACCTGTTGCACTCAAGATGCAGAGAGCAGCCGGTCGTGCATGTGCAGGCTTCTGTATTAATCTTTATCACTAAAATTGCTGTTTGCTATCTCCGCCTACACCATAGATATGCTACCATTTTGAGGATGTGTTTTTTTAACTTTTAAACATTTTTTTTTACTATTTTCTATCCCCGTACTGTACTTTGACCCTAGGTTGTCTGATTGATCCTACAATATACTGCCATACTACTGTACAGTATGGCAGTATGTGGGGATTTTACACATCATCTATTACTTTGTGCAATCGATCCAAGCCAACATAGCGATGCCCAAATGGCACAGGCTTTTTAGAACCCACGATCGGTACTAGCATCTTTCACGGGTGTTACTGGTGGGTGTTTGCTGTATGCCCGTGAGCCCTCTCCAAACACCTGCAGCCAACGAGTGGCGTAGTAATACATCACATGTCATTAAGGGGTTACTTTGACTCTATGGTTAGGATTTATCATACACAGGCACATCTAGTGCCGACATTTTGCAAAAATGAGACAATATTCAAATATACAAGATCTGTACGTCAAAATAATAGGACACAAAATATGATTTTGTTTTATCACACCCAGTTTAAGTTCGAAAACAAAACTATTAAGTCTGTCGTACACAGTCTTTAATTCTAGTGAATATACATAATAAATGTGTCGGTGTCAAAAATGCTGAAACACACAGGAACACTTACCATAGAAATGATGGGACAATATCACTACACATGGAGAAGCACCAGTAAAGTCTAGGGATCTAGGCTTTCCGATAAGAATCTGCCCTGGCCATCTGCTCCCCATTAAAGTTAACGACCTCCTCAATGGAAGTGTTTTTGGCACCACAGCCATCTTACCTTGCCAGGGAAATAGGACAAATGAAAGGTGACAGCCCTTACAGCCCATAAATACATCCGTGCACATGGTCTAACTATAGATTACACAGGTTACATATCCCGCAATCCTTATTGTTAATTATAGCTAGGAAAGAACAGCCAAATGTTGTCTCACTATATGTAAAATGTCCTTGAGATTCTCTCGCAGGGTAAACGGCAGCAATAAATCATAACTGCTGACTGTGTATCCTGCCATTTCCAGAATGCTGGTTCAGTTCCAGGTCAACGTTGAGTGTAGGCTGCTAGCAAGCTGATACGAAACAAAGTTAAAAGTAGACTTTATTAGAAAGCCTTGCATCTAAGCCAAACAGCACAGCAGCCAAGTTCTTGTACCTCCCTGTGGAGCTTCTGGAGCAAACTCCATCACAGAGATCCCGGCTCCGACTATCCCAATAAAAGCTGCCTTGAAATTTCTATATCAGTTTCCACCTGGCTCCCAGACCTCCTAGCACTCTTCATGCACCGCAGGGTGCTAATATGATTAAGGGGTGATTTAGAGAAGTAATCTGCCAGTGCGCAGAATTCATCTCATCTTTTGGTGTGACGATTACTGATATTTACTCATGTAAGCACTGAAGATGGGGATGAAAATGAGCTGCGGCAGACAATTTTACAGGGATAATTATACTGCTGGACATATCTACTCCTCATACTGTCATCATTAAACATGATGCAGAGCAAGGGTTTAGTGTAATATGGGATTCCGAGCCGATCTGTACTGGAGGAACATAGAGTTTACTCAAGGTGGTCATTACAATATCCTAATGTGCTTCTTACAGATTTGAGGATGAGGTAGACACGACATTGAAACCAACCATGTGTATTGAGTTATATGCCTTTGTCACCAGAGGATCAATGTATCAATAGGTCATCAAGGGCTGACCACAGGGCAATGTAAGGGGTGGTATTATTTGACATCCCATTATGCATAGATATTACCACTATCAAAGGTGTAGGTGAAGGTTTCCTCTCATTCAGGCAAATGTGTAACACTGTGCTCACGTAAAGAATTCTCTCCTGGCACAACCATGCATGTGATGATAGAGAGAACCTTGAAGCTTCCATTTTGGCTGCATGGTTCTTTTTATCCTATGATTGGCCTATAGAGGCCAATTTGTGTGGTGGCATAGGGATAAGTCTACAGGGAGGGAGTATCGTAAGCAGTCTGTGTCTGAGGTCTCTTGGATATCTTTCCATTCTAGCCACAGCCTGTCTGCTGCACAGACAACACTGGTGCCTAGGGGGTTATAACTCGCAACCACTTTTTTAAGCAATCTGTGCTAGAATTCTGGCATAGATTGCACATAAATACATGTGCAAAATGGTTGCAAATGTATTTATAAATTGTTTGTGAAAGTATTGTGTTGCGGCTTTGCTGTGCATGCCGCCACACAATACTGTGTGCAGAAAGGGGCGTTCCGGTGAGTATTCGAACCGGCCACCACATTTACATTGGAAGTCTGTACCCCGGTCTTTATGAATGTGGCCCACGCTGCACATTAGTGAGGCAAATTACTATTTTCTCAACTTTTTCAACGCTGCACGCTGAAGTGAACGGAGCCACATAATTTCCAATTGTACATGAGGAAAGGTTTTGTAACCCGAAACGCGTTTACACTATTTTGGAAAAATAAACTTTTATATTATACGTATCTGCATCCATTGAGTAAAAAAGAGTAGCGCCATGCCAACTTCTTTTCCCTTGTTTCGTTGGGTTTTTTCTACTTTCTCAACCCAACATGGGAGCATGTGCAGTAGCTCCCTAGAAAGCCAGCGGAGTGGCGGGACCAAGACATTGCGCTAGGAGGTGGAACTGCAACGGATTGGGTTGTGCCGACGCAGCTACTCCACACCCCAGTAGCATCTGCAGCTAACTTACATACAACCATATTATAGTTTAGGCTAGAGGCTAGGATTAGCAAATTAAAGGTTAGGTTAGAGCCAGGCAGAAGGAATCAGAAGTAAATTCCATATAGTAGATTTCCTTGACCCAGATGTTTGAGTCTGTGATTTGAAGGGTCAGAGCTATTAAGGATTGAAGGAATTGTGCCATGCTTTGAACAGAAGATAGATTTATGTTATGGGACAACCCCTTTATAGTGTATCTATCACCAGTCTATGTATTTGGAATGATTAGATTAGAAATAGATTTAATCCTATAAGAGGATTATTTTCTTCATATATCTTTCATTCTAATGTTCTTGAAGTTTTCATGTGATTTGATACAAATGGCTTCTGGTAAAATATATATGGAGGTTTCACCCTGTGCTCTTTGTATATCCCCTTTTGAAGTGAGTCATTCGTCAAAGCCTTCACTCATACTGTAGGCATTACTTATTCAGAGACAGACAGACATTGTTTTTTCGCCCTTACATTTATGTATGACTAGATGTATGAAATTCTATGTCTTTGCCATTGTCAGTCATCCCTCCTTAAAGGGACTGTGTCACCAATTTTTGATTTAAGTTTTTCTCATTTCTTTTATTTTTTGATAGGTGTCTATGATTATGGGGGGCTGCCATCTTACCCGAGCTGTAGTAAAAGCATTTAGTCCTATGTAAGGTCATTGGCAGCATTGGTCTGGTGTACACTCGCCGAGGTCTTTGTAGAGTTTCTAGGTATGCTCTATACAAATAGGATGAATAAAGTACAGTTGTCAGTACAGGGAGGGAGGAGCTAAGCTGTGACATCATCTATTGTCAGTAGTGATGTAATGATGGGTCAGTGTTATCTATATAGAGGTCATTGTACAGGGAGGGGGAGGAGCTAAGACTGTGACAATCATCTATTGTCCGTAGTGATGTAATGATGGGTCAGTGTTATCTATATAGAGGGTCATTGTAGGGAGAGAGAGAAGGAGATAAGCGGGTGACATCATCATGTAGTCAGTAGTAATGTAATGATAGGCATTGTTATTCTATATGAGGTCATTGTACAGGAAGGGAGGAGAAGCTGTGACATCATCTATTGTCAGTAGTGATGTAATGAGGTCAGTGTTATCTATATAGAGGTCATTGTACAGGGGGGGGATGGAGCTAAGCTGTGACATTCATCTATTGTACAGTAGTGATTGTAATGATGGGTCAGGTTATCTGTATAGAGGTCATTGTACAGGAAGGAGGATGAGATAAGCTGTGACATCATCTATTGTCAGTAGTGATGTAATGATAGGTCATTGTTATCTATATAGAGGTCATTGTACAGGAAGGAGGAGGAGATAAGCTGTGACATCATCTATTGTCAGTAGTGATGTAATGATGGGTCAGTGTTATCTATATAGAGGTCATTGTACAGGGAGTGGAGGAGATAAGTCAGTGGTGTTATTTTGTGGCATGGGGCACAATGGGGTTTATGGGTTTCAAAAGTAGCTGAGCTGCATTATGAGAACAACTTTATTTATTAACTTCCATGAAATGTGATGTAACAGGGCGTTGATTATTAGAGATGCATTCTAATGTGATGTGGAAATGATATCACTTATGTAAATGAGAAAAACAATAGGACAGATATTCCTGGTATCTAAAAACAGTGTAGATAGTCTTATGCTGCAGCCGATTTATCACAGTGTCTGATCCTGGATAATAAATCTGCAGCGTTATTAGACTGTCTGGTCTATCTAAGTTTATACCTTTGTTCGTGGTAGTAAAAGCCAAGTGAATTTGAGATATTTTAGGCGCAAGGTGAATCCAAATGTGGTATCCATGTTACTACCTACTCCTAGGCTCAGAACCCTATCTGTTAATCCTTTATAAATTATTTTAGGAAAACATCTAGCAGCAAAATCATATCCACAAATCTTCAGGAATTTTTCTTCTAGATTCATTGCCAAAGTCATAAATTATTGAAACGGGTGATCGGGAGATACGTTTTTTTCATGGAATTTCGAGCCTTTTAGTGAAAACTGTTATAAATAAAATTAAAATTCCGTAATAAATTAAAGACAATCTAATAACTTTGGACAAACCCTTCAAACCCAAATTTCAACCAACCAGCTTATCTCTTAGTTATTACAGGTCAGTCTATCATTTCACTTTAAGGAATAATATATACATATAATAATATTTTAATTGTTAAGGTTTCAATGAAATATGTCAAGTCTAAATATGTGTTCTTTTAGTACTTTACTTCAGCCATAAAAAGAAATTTCATTTAGTAAAAAAAAGCTTCTTTGTGCCTCCAAACAATATGGTTTTACAGTGTATAGGTATTGATGATCATCCTTAAGAAATGTAAGCAATTAATGGGAGCTTAATTGCAGTAACCCTCCTCTGCCACTTCATAGAGAATGGAGCTGTGCTTTCAGCAGCAGTAAATCAGTGAAGTGGATGGTCCAATCCCACCAATCTGCTAATGTTGGACCCAACCAGTCTGTGAATGTTTGACCCCGTTATACTCCAAATATTGCATCCCACCAATCTGCTAATGTTGGACCCCTCAAATCCGCTATTGTTGGACACTACCATTCTGTGAATGTTGGACCTCAGCAATATGCTGATTTTAAACCCCACCAATCTGCGAATGTTGGACCGCACCAATCTGCTAAAATTGGAGGTTACAAATCTTGAAATGTTGGACCACACCAATATGTTGATGTTGGATCTCATCAACCTGCAAATATTGGACCCCAGCAGACCTCACCAATCTGCTAATGTCGGACCCCACCAATATCCTGATGTTTCACCCACCAATATGCTGCTGTTGGACCCCACCAATCCGCTAATGTTGTTTCCCACCACCATGGGATCCAAACTTTTAATCATGGTCTATCCTACGAAAAGGTCATCCATATCAATAACAATATAGTCATTTCTGTGCCATTTTCTTGTACTTTATAGCTTTTGGACTACAGATCCTCTAATATATTTCTGATTGTCACGCAGATGTTTCATAAAAACTTTCTGCCCCAGTCCAACAGTTTAGCGAGTGTTTTATTGAACTGAAATCGATTACACGCTGTAAATCTGCGCTACATACTTGATTTGCAAGGGACTTAGCGATTTACAGCCCAGATATGATTTCTCCTACACTATCCATTTCTCTGACTGCTTTTAGCAATTTTGTAGCGCAGAAATTGCCTTTTGTGTTTTTTCCCCTAGTTCTTCATCTTGATGTGGCTTCTATAATAGTTTTGGGCAGATTTCATTTCTCTACACAATGCACTAGTTATGCGGTTATGTGGCACAAAAGAGTCATTTTTGGTTGCCGCCTGCCAGGGAAATCGTTCTCCAGGCTATTGACTGTACTTGTAGGGAATACGGATTTCACAGTGCTTTGTCCTACCGTGATAAGGTGGCTTCTTGTTCTTGCGTTTCCTATATGTTAAAGGGTTAAACAGATTACCGTGCTCCCTGGACTAGTTTCCATCCCTTTAATGTGTTGGTGATTAAGTAACTGTATTAAGACAGGACTGAGTGTTTGTATGGCGGATTAGCATCCCGCTGCGGGAAAGCTTTGGCTAGGGACTAGGGACACTGCCTCTTTGGTTAAGTCTCTTGTTATTATCCCCAGGGGCATCTAGTTGAGAAGAGGTGAACGCACGTGTTGGTGTCAGACATCATGCTAGAGGTAATTAGAAGTGAAGTCATTCCTATGTGCAGACCCCCATCCCTCTCACAGCCAGCAGTGCTGTCTAATCTCCTATGCAGTACAGACACTGAGCCGCTCAGCAAACTCACTCACTGTAGCCCCTAGCATAGACCGCAGCAATGTCACATAGCAATGTGCTTTCAAGAATTTCTAGATATTTCCCCAAAAACGATGGTAAAATCTGAAAACAGTTCATGCCGCAATATTCTTTCTAGTCTGAGCTAAATGTATGTATTTCTTAAAGGTTATATTAGAATATTGGAAACATTGAAAAATAGTTCCTTTTATTTTAGAAGAAGGTGACCATATGGGTGCAATTAGAGTGGAAATTGATAGTCAAATACCCTAGAGGATGCATCTACTGGCAAATATTACTAGTTACCATACTCTAGCCTCTAGTTCAGGGGTGGCGAACCTATGGCACGGGTGCCAGAGGCGGCACTCTGAGCCCTTTCTGTGGGCACCCGGGCCATCACCCCAGAATGAAGTTCACAAGACAGAACTCCTAGAATCTTCCTGCAGAACCTTCCTACAATGATAGATGAATTTGCCCTCCTCCTTTCAACTTGGTTGGTGTCCTTGGGAGGCTGAAGGATTGAAAGTTGTCAATGAACAAGGATAAATACATTACTGCTTAAATTGCTGTGCTGGCACTTTGCAATAAATAAGTGGCTTTTGGTTGAAGTTTGGGCACTGA
Organism: Engystomops pustulosus; assembly: GCA_019512145.1. NCBI lineage: Eukaryota > Metazoa > Chordata > Amphibia > Anura > Leptodactylidae > Engystomops > Engystomops pustulosus. The sequence continues at coordinate 19,908,161 of CM033647.1, forward strand.
GGCTCTAAAAGGTTCGCCATCACTGCTCTAGCTGATCTTAAAGGGGTATTCCCATGAAGACACATTTCTTAAATGTACTCAGGATAAGAAAATAACACATTCTCTAATTCACTGTTATTAACAAAAATACAGCATTTCACAGATATAAGTCCAACCTGTCTCTATCATTCCTGCTGTACACAATTTTGCTTGCACCTAGACACAACACTGTATCTTCTGAGTTTAGGGTCGGGTAGACATCTTGCTCTTCAGTCTGATGCTCCACTGAGCTCCTCTCTGTACTCTAGCCCCCTCCCTTACATTCCAGGATAAGCTCACACACACACTGACTTCCTGCCGGCACATGAGGAGAGTAAAGCTGCAGACAGATAAGAACTTTATCCTGGGGAGACACTGCAGATCTGACAGTATGTGTTGTAGGTGAGATATAGAAGAGCTGTGTTATGGCTGCGATAGTAGAGTCATGTGTAATATGCATCTCATGGATCTCATCATCTCTTATCTCTTTCTATGTCAGATACTAATAGAACGTTCATTTAGCTTTTGAACATTCTATTAGTATATAGTGTATATCAACCTGTACCCCGATAATCTAAGCACATTGTTAGCACACAGCATCTCATAGCACTAGAGGGATCATGAAGTGTCTGCTAAAAGAAGTCCCCGCCCACACTCTGGAATCTTACACTGATCTTACAGTGATAGGAGCTAAAACAGCAATAAAACTGAGAAACAATGTAAAGTAAGGGGTTAAAAATTATCTTTATCACTGGTGGATTACAATTTGAGAATTTTCTCTCATGGGCAAACTCCTTTAAGCGTTTTACCTTCAGTAACATTGATTCCTGGACCAGTAGTAGGAGCACTGGCAGTATGGAGAAAGGGGGTACCCAAGCCCTCTGTGTGAAAAAATATTATTCCACTTTCATGGACACAACTCATCTACCTCTATGTCAGCCCCATAGAATCAAATAGAGTGGTGTTCACACATGTGCACTGTCATGATTTTAGGGTATCAAGAATTCAGACCCTACTGTCATACATGCAGATCTTGTGGATAAGTGTTGGGAACAGCACTTTGAATAATCTGTCTATACAATGAAATATTACTTAGATTGTAGTAGGTTAAAGAGAACTTCACTTTATAGAAATCAATAGTCCAGAATCTGTGTACAATGAATATGATAGTAATTGTGTGAATTGTAACATACATTTCCTGGAAGTCTTCTTTTCTGCAGCTTCTATCTGTAATTTTAAGCTTCCGAGCTGGTGATTGGAGACCCAAACACTCAGGGGGTCATTTATCCTTATTTGTCTTTCCGTTTTTTCTGGGTTTCTGTTTTTTTTTGGGGACATTTTGAAATATCTGCCGGACATTTCTTTTTCATCTGTAGTACACATTTATCTTCTATTCCAGATGTGCTAAATGGCGCAAATTACACTTTCAAATTGTCTAAAATTTGCAACATTTTTTGTCGCACAAAACTCCAGACGAAACCATTCTTAGAAAATGGAAACTTCAGACATTTGTGCAACATTTTTGAGAAATTTGTAACAAATGTCTCAAAAAGGGATCTGAAAACACGATAATGCACTCTGCCGCAGTTCACTAAGATTGTGTGTTCGAAGTTAAATCCCATGCTCAGTCCAAATCAGTTTGGCAACACGCATGGAAGCCAGCGCAGCCAAAAAAAGCGTCACATGCGACACAATCGCTAGCACTTTCTAAAAATATTTTAGTCTTTATTGTTCCATGATTAAAAATACAAGGTGCAGAGTGTCAAACAGCAATGTGTTTTGAGTGCAAAGCACTTTTCGTCTCTCGACCCCCAAGGGTATAGTACTTACTGTCAGGCTTCTGGGGTAGTGAACCCCCTGGACCACTGCAGACAATGACACAAGCCGACACCTGGGACCGGAATGGCCCACCTGGCCCACCGGTTGGTCTTGCTGCGGCAGGGTACCACTAGGTCGTTCCACAGGTGTGACTTGTCCGCGGTGGCAGCTAAGTTCGAGGTACAAAATCAGGCAATCTCGTAGTCAGGGACAGGCAGTTGATCAAGGCAGGCAGCAATGAATCGAAGTCAGGGACGGAGGAGGAGGTCAGTGCAGGCAGCGGAGGAGCGAAGTCAAGAACAGGTCCAACAGGAAATCAAAACACAAGCACGAGGCACAGGAAACTGCTTCCGACGGGGAATGCTGGGAGAAGCCGGCTTTTCTCAGTTTCCTGGGAATGGCCATCACCAATTAGTGGTGCGCTGGCCCTTTAAATCCTCGAGTGCTGACGCGAAAGCGCCCTAGGAGGTCTGAACCCGCGCCTGGCTGCCGGAGCAGGAACGCGGACAGGTAAGGCATGGAGGGGAGCTGGGGGACACAGGGAGACATGGGTGTGCCTGCGACCTGGAATGTGGGTCTCAGGGGCACCCGTGACACTTATCATGATAAACTTCCTTATTTATTACCAATCCTTTAAAAACATTGTCTGGGTTGCTCTTCCAGTACAAATATAAAGCACTGAAAATATAAGTCAAGTCATGGTCCGATTTTTGATCTAGGGGGGGGAGTGACAGGGTAAAGGGAAGGGAGAGAATTGTGATGATCTGAAAAAGTGCTGAACTACATTTACTGATGGTGTTAATATTAATAGTGTTAATGGTGCGAGTGATTCGATTTTATATTATAAGGACAATGGTCATGGTTTTTTTGTGCCTCTAGACAGCCCCATTTAGTCAGTGATTTAACACATAATATGATCCTGGAGCCTGGAGGTATCTGGACGTGGTCCTCAATGTGTCACTTGAGACGGTGAGGACTTCATGTACCATACTTCCCGTCTGTGTCACACTGACTCAGCATCCACAACAAGTGTGTAATGTACTGCTGTCTTCCAAGTGGAAAGGTCACTTGTATTCGCTGATTCGTGTTTGCTGCCCACACCACATGGATACAGCTTGTTTGGCTGGTATTATCCCCCACTAAATATTCCTTCCTAGAACGCTCCTCCAGTAATTCCTCCTCACACACTTCCATCTTAAATAATTGCTGTCCATTTGTATCACATGGCACAACTTGATATTTGGCGTGACTCTATGTCTGTAATCACCTCTGTATTTCTTTGCCAAATTGAAAGGATCCTACAAAGTAAAGAATCAAATCAGTCTTCTAATTCTTAAAGGGAACCTGTCACCAGGGACCTCATTTTCACTAAAAACAGGTTGCAGAAGCTTATTACAGTGCATTGCAAATCTGCCTTTCTACCTTCTCTAACCATTTGCATTACAATATAATTGTGTGTTATAACTTACCTTGGATCCTGACAAAATCCTTAGGGGTTGGGCTTTAGTTTGGCTGCATTTCAAAAAACAACATATGACTTATCTGTGCTGCTCACTCCTCAGCTATCAGCCCCCACCTTTGTGCTGATGTTAAACAGTTAAATCATGTGAAATAATTCCAATTTACATGTTAAAATCGGGTCCATGAAAAAAAAAAATTCTTTGCACCTGCCCTGGACCAAGTGCAGAATTGCGCCAAAATTGGTGCAAAAATGGCGCTAAAAAGGCAAAAGATGCTAAAATTAGACAATTTGGCTAGCTGAAACTATGATACATGTGCCCCATTGTTTCATTCCAGCCATGTCTGTTTCTTATAAGCCATACCCCTTGGTTTGTCAAGGCCAGTGTTTTGCTCTTTTTAAAAACCTTTTCAAATATCCTACACTAGAAATGTGCCAAATTTTGTAAATTCTGCAACAAAATCGAAATGCAAAACATATTAAATCTGTACCATTGTTTTTATACTTTCCATAATACAAATTCCGAGGACTCCTGCAGACGGAAGCGGAGCAATTTTCCAGAGGTCCTTGCTGAACACAGCTGTCTGGCTTTATTGTCATCGATCCTTCATTGATCCTAGTCACCACTTCTCTAAATTAGATTGTAGGTCCCATTGCGGACAGGAAAAGATGTGAGTGGTTGTTAGACGTGGACCGTACTCTGCAATATGTCATTACTATATAACTAATGAAAGATAAATAAATCCAATTCCTGTTAGGTCTGTGATATGAGCGATGCGACAGGACTGATCTTCTGAATGGGATCCTTCACAATCCAGGGTGAAAGACGAGTATGACATATTACAGGGACCTTGTCACTATATCATTCCTCAGTGTGATGTCATCATAGAGTTTGATTATTTCATCCAGTTAATGGGATTGGTGATAAATGTCTTCTTATGGGGGTCCTCACTGATCACTTGTACAGTGGTCACTGCAGTCATGGAGTAATAACAGTGGTCATACATCGTTTCCATCGCTTCCCATGTCTACTGCGACCAAGTACAGTATTCTAAGGGGCTCATTTACTTACCCAGTCCTGTCGCGATCCAGCGGCACGTTCTCCGGCAAGGATTCGGGCCTTCCGGTGATTCAGCAAGCTTGTGCGTCCGACTTCCTGCATGTCTCACTTCTGCGCCAAGGTCCACCGGAGTTCACCATCTTCTCCCCGATGCATCTATGGAGCTCAGAGCTCATTTGCATAATTTTTTGTAAAAACCAAGACATAAGAATCTAAAGAAGATCAGATTCTGCCAGAGGGGGCACACACCACCATGTCAGTGTACTTTGTTTACAATCCTTCATCCTGGTGGTAGATGTCCTTTAAAGTTGCTCCCGCCATTGTCCGGTCAAGTTCCGTGTCCATTCTGTCCTTCTATTTTGTTTTATTCTTCCAGGAGAGGGATTCATACTACGAAACATTTGTTCACGAGGCAAAAGAAAGAGAACAATTCAAGGTAAAAAAAAAAAAATATTCCAGACTTTGATAAATCACACTGTGTTTCTGGCATACATTGTGCCATTTTTCACTTTCCCAAGTAAATCTTGAGTGTATCTCTGCTGTAAATGTCTGCACTAGGTGTGTGCCAGGAATGACTGAGTACAATCCAAATTATATCTGCCAACACATCTCTGCACTATGCAGCATATAAATAAAGCCCAAGAGGTTAATCCATAGAACCGCTACTATACATTACTCTGCACAACAAAAGCTAAGAGATTAAAGCTAATGGCAAAAACTAACCAGAGATTTGCAATTTTCTCAGATTTAGTTCAGAGTCTATTTGCCACACTAAATCATAACTAAGGCTCCTTTAGAAGTACGTATCACTGCAGGCAGGGTCAGCTCCAGGTTTCAGTAGGCCCCTGGGCGACAGAGCCTCAGTGGGCCCCTTTGCAATGAACTCATCTGGTGGCATTAAAAATTCAGACTCCTGTTACCCAAAATATTCTCTAGTTTATCATAACAAACAGACCCTCATGCTTGTTTTATACGCAGCCCTCATCACAACCTAAGGATTCCTTATAGACAACCTCATGTGGGCCCCCTCAGCAGCCCTGGGCCCTGGCACTTGCCCAGGCATGCCCAGTGCTCAGGCCAGCCCTGGCTGCAGGGTCTGGTGTCAGGGCAAATGCTGAATGGTTAAGTCTAGAGATGAGCAAGCACTAAAATGCTCGGGTACTCGTTATTCGAGACAAACTTTTCCCGATGCTCGAGTGCTCATCTCGAATAACGAGCCCCATTGAAGTCAATGGGAGACTCGAGCATTTTTCAAGGGGACCAAGGCTCTGCACAGGGAAGCTTGGCCAAACACCTGGAAACCTCAGAAAAGGATGGAAACACCACGGAAATGGACAGGAAACAGCAGGGGCAGCATGCATGGATGCCTCTGAGGCTGCTTAAACGCACCATTATGCCAAAATTATGGGCAACAGCATGGCCATGAGGCGCCATGCCCACGGATGGTAATTCGGAGGAGGAGGTGGAGGAGGGGTGGGAGGAGCAGGAGGCTTAGTAGGCCTGAGAGACCTGGACCAAGGTAGGCCCCGCAATCCTCGGTGTCGGCAGTATATGAGCAGTCTCAGGGTCAGACTCGGTCCCAGCCTCCACCAGGTTAACCCAATGTGCCGTCAGCGAAATATAGTGGCCCTGCCCGGTAGCACTCGTCCACGTGTCCGTGGTCAGGTGGACCTTGTCAGAAACGGGCACGGATGATGTTGTCTGACACGTGCTGGTGCAGGACTGGGAAGGCACATCAGGAAAAGTAGTGGCTGGGGACCGAATACCGAGGGGTGGCCACCGCCATGAGGTTGCGAAAGGTATCGGTCTCTACCAGCCTATAGGGAAGCATCTCCAGGATGAGTAATGGAGATGTGGACGTTGAGGGCTTGGGGATGTAGGTGGGTGCAACTGTATTTCCTCTTGCGCTCCAGCATCTGGGGTATAGAGAGCTGGACGCTGAGCATGGAGACATTGTGGACCAGGGGGCTGACTAGCAGAGGCAGCAAATGACACAGGGAAGGAGCAGTGGTGGACCCGGACGGAGGTGAACGGCCTTGGTGCCATTGAGTGGGGTGTTTAGCATTCATATGCCTGCGCATACTGGTGGTGGTTAAGCTAGTAGTGGTGGAACCCCTGCTGATCCTGGTGTGGCACAGGTTGCATACCACAGTCCGTCGGTCATCCGGTGTTTCTTTAAGGAACCTCCAGACTTCAAAAAATCTAGCCTTTGACACGGGAGCTTCCCTGCGTGAAACATTTGGCGCTGATGCACCAGCTCTGGCCCTGCCTCGCCGTCTAGCCCCACCACTGCCTCATCCAACCTGTTCTCGTATAGGACTCGCCTCAGTTTTACAAGCACTGTGTTCACCCAGCCTATCAACCCAGCTTGGGTCTGTCACCTCATCATCCTCCGATCCCTTTGTCTGCTCCCCCCTCAGACTTCCTGCCCTGACAACATCTTTACCACTGTCTGACAACCGTGTCTCCTCATTGTCCGACACCTCTTTACACACTTCTTCCATTACGTCAAGAAGGTCATCATGACCCACAGACTGCGACCGGTGGAAAACCTCGGCATCGGAATATAGCTCAGCAGCAACCTGACAAGTAGTTTGTGACTCTGGGAATGGTCCAAAAAACAGTTCCTCAGAGTATGCCGGCTCAAATGCCAAATTATGGCAGACTGTGCCTAATTGAAATCCAACCCCTAATAAATTGTCCCACTTCGGTCTTTGCAATGGATATGTGCGTCACTAAACGCTAAACACAACGGTCGCAAGTCTCACTACAAATTCCTCACAATATGCAGATCTGACAGTATGTGTTGTAGGTGAGATATAGAAGAGCTGTGTAAGTTACGGCTGCGATAGTAGAGTCATGTGTAATATGCATCTCATGGATCTCATCATCTCTCATCTCTTTCTATGTCAGATACTAATAGAACGTTCATTTAGCTTTTGAACATTCTATTAGTATATAGTGTATATCAACCTGTACCCCGATAATCTAAGCACATTGTTAGCACACAGCATCTCATAGCACTAAAGGGATCATGAATTGTCTGCTAAAAGAAGTCCCCACCCACACTCTGGAATCTTACACTGATCTTACAGTGATAGGAGCTAAAACAGCAATAAAACTGAGAAACATTGTAAAGTAAGGGGTTAAAAATTATCTTTATCACGGGTCATTTATCCTTATTTGTCTTCCTGTTTTTTCGAGACATTTTGATATTTTGATGACCCAACTTTAACACAATCCAAAAGTAGAAAAGGCCAGATCTAGCCTCGGGGAACTTCTCCTTACGGAGACTGCCATTTGGGGATTCTGGGAAAATATGCAAATATGTTTTACAAGTTGGGATAGGGCCTTCTAAGGCAGCTCCCTTGACATTAAGCAATATCTACAGCAAGCCTAATGACATAATTGTGGATTAAACCAAACCAGTATATCTATTCCAGAAGGAACACATTCCAAGTTGTAGACAGCACTGTTTCGGCCTGGTTGGTCTCTTCAGTACAGTGTAGGGAACTGTTTTGGCTGAGTGAGAGGCTTTTGACTAGGGTAAGGTTTAGTTTTAATCTTGCATCATGTCATTAGGCTTCCTGAAGGTCATGCTTGATGTCAAGGGAGCTGCCTTACAAGGTAGCTAAAAGAGGCGTGGTTTACCTTATCCAAGCCTGGAAAGCTTGTTTGCATTTCACATGTCATTGAATTACTGCATTGTATCTTGAGTGCAAAAGGATCCTGGTCCCTCTGGCTGTAGGTAATATCCCATCTGCAAGCAAACAATAGAGGAATCCTTTATTTGTAATAATTCCTTTATTTATATAGCGCTCACAGAGTTTGCAAAATCGGTCCCTGTCCCCAATGGGGCTCACAATCTAATCAACCTACCTGTATGTTATGGAGTGCGGGGGGAAACCAGAGGACCTGGAGGAAACCCATCGCAAACACAGAGAGAACATACAAACTCTTTGCAGACCTGGATGGGACTTGAACCCAGGACCCCAGCGCTGCAAGGCTGTAGTGCTAACCACTGACCCACCTTGCTCCAGCACTTTCTAAAAACATCTTAGTCTTTATTGTTCCATGGTTAAAAATACAAGGTGCAAAGTGTAAAACAACAATGCGTTTTGAGTACAAGGCACTTTTCGTCTCTCGACCACCGAGGATATAGTACTTACCATGATAAACTTTCTTATTTATGACCAACCCTTTAAAGGAGGTTGTCTGGGTTGCTCTTCGAGTACAAATATAAAGCACTGAAAATATAAGTCAAGTCATGGTCACATAAACAGATGTTTGATATGGGGTGAAAGTGACAGGGTAAAGGGAAGGAGGAGAATTGTATTGACCTGAAAAAGTGCTGGACTACATTTACTGATGTTAATAGTGTTAATAGTGTTAATGGTGCGAGTGATTCCATTTTATATTATAAGGACAATGGTCATGGCTAGACAGCCCCATTTAGTCAGTGATTTAATACATAATGTGATCCTGGAGCCTGGAGGTATCTGGACGTGGTCCTCAATGTGTCACTTGAGACGATGAGGACTTCATGTACCATACTTCCCGTCTGTGTCACACTGACTCAGCATCCACAACAAGTGTGTAATGCACTGCTGTCTTCCAAGTGGAAAGGTCACTTGTATTCGCTGATTCGTGTTTGCTGCCCACACCACATGGATACAGCTTGTTTGGCTGGTATCATCTCCCACTAAATATTCCTTCCTAGAACGCTCCTCCAGTAATTCCTCCTCACACACTTCCATCTTAAATAATTGCCGTCCATTTGTATCAACTTGATATTTGGTGTGACTCTATGTCTGTAGTCACCTCTATATTTCTTTGCCAAATTTAGAAAGGATCCCACAAAGTTAAGAAGCAAATCAGTCTTCTAATTCTTAAAGGTAACCTACCCCCACGAATCTACCTGTGCGGTCACTGGCAGGTTCGTCGGAAGAGGGCACGCAGCTCCGAGGAGCTGCTGCACCAAAGATTGTGGGTAGGAGGAGTAAAGAGGCTACCGGGACATGGAGTAGCCACGCCGTGTAGCCTCAGCTGCGTCTACTCCACGCCCCAGTAGCCGCATAACAAAATTTAAATCTAGATATAATAAAAGTTAGCGAAACAGTGCAGGGATATCCTCACGTCCTATTGATCCACCTACCACCCGATCTACCTTTATAGGTAGATTTGTGGTGGTAGTTTCCCTTTAAAGGGAATCTGTTACCATGGACCTCATTTTCACTAAAGACAGGTTGTAGAAGCCCATTACAGCTCATTGAAAATCTGCCTTTCTACCTTCTCTAAGCATTTGCATTACAATATAATTGTGTGTTACCTTGAACCCTGACAAAATCCTCTGTTCAGTCTTAAGGGTTTGACTTATCTGTGCTGCTCACTCCTCAGCTATCAGCCCCCACCTGTGTGCACCTGTACAGCTCCTCCCTCCTGCTCCTTCACAGAGCTCACAGCCTGGTGAACTGACATCAGTAGGTGAGGGAGGAGCTGTACAGGAGCACAAAGGTGGGGGCTGAGAGCTTAGGAATGAGAAGCACAGATAAGTCATATGTTGATTTTTGAAATGCATCCAAACCAAAGCCCAACCCCTGGGATTACACAGATGATTCTGTCAGGGTGCAAGGTAAGTTCTAACACACAATTAGCTTTAAGTTATGACACTTTCCCCCTCCCACAGTGTGAGATTACAGCAGGCAGAGGGGATGGGAAGTGATGAGGGAGCAAGGGAAGGAAAGACACTCCATTTGTGTCACCTTGTGTCAGCACATGTCTTATCCAGCCCCCTGCTCCCCCTCCCTCTTCCTGTATAATCTTGCAGCAACAGAAAATGCAGGGGAAAAGGAGACCTACTCTTCTCATTGTAACAGCCTGTGAAGCTACAGCATGGAGGGGGTCTGGTAACATTTAGGATCATTAGCATCATTTTAGATTTTAGAAGGAAGGAGGCCATGGATAATAAATATATTATTATAAATAAGATTACCACAGTCATAGTACCTGAATCTATGAGTAAGTGTCCCTGGTTTATCATAATGGATTTTTAATGGTTTCCTTTAATCACTTTAATTTGAAAAATTTGGGCAAAATGTTTTTGCCAAAAAATTTTGTTGCAATTTTGTTGCACATTGTTTTATTCCAGCCATGCCTGTTTCTTATAAGCCATACCCCTTGCTTTGTGAAGAACAGTGTATTATTCTTTTTGAAAACTTTTGAAATATCCCACACTATAAATGTGCCAAATTTTGTACATTTTGCAACAAAATCGAAATGCAAAACATAATAAATCTGTACCATTATTTTTATACTTTCCATAATACAAATTCCGAGGACTCCTGCAGACGGAAGCGGAGCAATTTTTCCAGAGGTCCTTGCTGAACACAGCTGTCTGGCTTTATTGTCATCGATCCTTCATTGATCCTAGTCACCACTTCTCTAAATTAGATTGTAGGTCCCATTGCGGACAGGAAAAGATGTGAGTGGTTGTTAGACGTGGACTGTACTCTGCAATATGTCATTACTATATAACTAATGAAAGATAAATAAATCCAATTCCTGTTAGGCCTGGGATATGAGCGATGCGACAGGACTGATCTTCTGAACAGGATCCTTCACAATCCAGGGTGAAAGACGAGTATGACATATTACAGGGACCTTGTCACTATGTCATTCCTCAGTGTGATGTCATCATAGAGTTTGATTATTTCATCCAGTTAATGGGATCGGTGATAAATGTCTTCTTATGGGGGTCCTCACTGATCACTTGTACAGTGGTCACTGCAGTCATGGAGTAATAACAGTTGTCACACATCGTTTCCATCGCTTCCCATGTCTACTGCGCTACAACGACCAAGTACAGTATTCTATGGGGCTCATTTACTTACCCAGTCCTGCCGCGATCCAGCGGCGCATTCTCCGGCAAGGATTCGGGTCTTCCGGTGATTCAGCAAGCTTGTGCGTCCGACTTCCTGCAGGTGTCACTGCTGCGCCAAGGTCTACCGGAGTTCACCATCTTCTCCCCGGTGCATGTAAGTGCTTGATTTTGCGACACAGTTCGTTTTGTAAATTCTGCGGGTTTTTCCGAATCTGTCGGGTTTTCCGACGGACACGCCCCCCCCCCCCACCCAATTTCTGACGCGTGAAAGCCGGCGCGATTGTGCTGAAATCCGATCATGTATAATAATACGGAAAACCCACATGTTAGATATATAAGTTGTAGCACTGCACATGGTCCTATTGTCCTCTCCATCTAACTCTTCAGATCTGTCACCAGATTTTACCCGATTAAACTACCAGCCCCAACCGGTAGGGTATGAAATATCCTTTCTAGAATTCCCTTTTTTAGAATTCTCATCTGTTTACTTACAAAAATATCTCCCGCAAAGTTAAGTGACAATGAGCAGAGAAGAGTCATATTTTGGAGTATTTGGTTATGTTCATGCTGTTACACTACCACCACAATGGGGCACATTTACAAAGGGGCCTGGGGCCCGCGATTCCGTCGGGTTTTCCTGAATATTTCCGATTTACGCCGTCTTGCGCTGAATTGCCCCTGGTTTTGGCGCACGCGATCGGATTATGGCGCATCGGCGCCAGCTTGCATGCAACAGAAATCGGGGGCATGCCCGTCGGACAACCCGAAAGATTCGGACAAACCGCAGAATTTAAAAAAAGAATTGTGTCACAAGATCAGCACTCACATATACCATTTTGGTCTAAAAGTATTCAAAAACTATTAATAAAAAATATTTGATTAAAAAAAACCAAAGATTTACAGGCTGTTACAATTAGCAGATCATGTCTCAACAAACCCCTTGATCTCTCTATCCTGCCCTCTGCCTTTATAATCTAGCAGCGACAGGAATTGCAAGGGGAAGGGAGACCTACTGTTCTCATTGTAACAACCTGTGGAGCATTAAGGGGCTCTGAAAACACCCCTCAGAGCCCTTCTGGCTCATTAGCATTATTATAAAAGTTAATTTTAGAAGGAAAGAGGCCACACATGACAAAAATATGATGATGGTTTTGATGGTAGATTTCCTCTAAAGATAAGAATCTCATCCATGATCTGTAGCTCACAGAACCACAAGCCTGATGTGATCTGAAAGATGAGATTCTTATCTTTAATATGATGTTTCTAGGTGTATATCTGTTCTTCTTTTATGGATTAATAAATATGGATGAAGGATTGTAAACCAAGCATACTGACCTACTGGTATGTTCCCCCTGTGGCAAGATCTGCTCTTCTTTGACCTTAATATGCCCCCGTCTTTAAGAAAAAAGGGCTACAAAAATATGCAAATGAGCATGAGAGGCTCCAGACTCCGTTAACATCTTTGCAGTCCAGAGCCTATCAGGATCATTTGCATAATTTAAAAAGCCTTTTTTGTAAAAACCAGGACCTAAGAAGCTAAAAGAAGAGCAGATCCTGTCAGAGGGGGCACACACCAGTATGTCAGTGTGCTCGGTTTACAATCCTTCATCCTGGTGGTAGATGTCCTTTAAACTTGCTCCCTTCACCGTTGTCCGGTCAAGTTCCGTGTCCTTTCCGTCCTTCTATTCTGTTTTATTCTTCCAGGACAGGGATTCATACTAAGAAACATTTGTTCACGAGGCAAAAGAAAGAGAACAATTCAAAGGTAAAAAAAAAAATTCCAGACTTTGATAAATCACACTGTGTTTCTGGCATACATTGTGCCATTTTTCACTTTCCCAAGTAAATCTTGAGTGTATCTCTGCTGTAAATGTGTGCACTAGGTGTGTGCCAGGAATGACTGAGTACAATCCAAATTATATCTGCCAACACATCTCTGCACTATGCAGCATATAAATAAAGCCCAAGAGGTTATTCCATAGAACCGCTTCTATACATTACACTGCGCTACAACAAAAGCAAAGAGATTAAAGCTAATGGCAAAAACTAACCAGAGAATTGCAATTTTCTCAGATTTAGTTCAGAGTCTATTTGCCACACTAAATCATAACTAAGGCTCCTTTTAGAAGTACGTATCACTGCAGGCAGGGTCAGCTCCAGGTTTCAGTAGGCCCCTGGGCGACAGAGCCTCAGTGGGCCCCTTTGCAGTGAACTCACGTGGCGGCATTAAAAATTCAGAAATTCAGTTTTACACAGCCCCCATCACAACCTAAGGATTCCTTATAGACAACCTCATGTGGGCCCCCTCAGCAGCTCTGGGCCCTGGCACTTGCCCAGGCATGCCCAGTGCTCGGGCCAGCCCTGGCTGCAGGGTCTCGTGTCAGGGCAAATGTGGGAAGCTGAATGGTTAAGGCCAAGTCCATGTCATGTGGAATTCATCTTAATGGGGCCTTAGTTGCAGGGGGCACTGGGGACAACAGTGGTATGGGGGTCTGCACTATTGATGGTATTTCTCACTGGTGCTTCCTCCATTAGTGGTCCATGGCTGAGGAAGCCCATGATGTTACAGTGTGGCGCAGATCAAGCACAGGGACAAACTGAAACAAACCTGGAACTCACGGTTATTGAAATGTAAAGGTACATTTTTCACACAGCGGATGCACATGAAAGTCCTGAAAAGTCCTGAAGAGCGATGATTTTTGATTCCCCCTGATGTTGAAGTAGGCACATCGTAGCCGCCTGTAAACCAGTTTATTCAAATAGGGGTAAAATGTTCCCTCTCTGGGGTTGCAGATTAGTCTTGCAGAACTTTTGTCTTGGAAAGTCCCCTGAACACGGCTCTTCTTTCTAACACATGGCGTGATAAGGTTTTATACTGTATTTAGAATGGTTTGGACTGGAATAATCCATTAATTCAACCAATGGGATTTCAAAAGTCATGTTCTCCAGTTTTATCAAGTAACACTATAGTTAGAAACTTATAAACATGTTTAATTCAACCAATATCAAACAGTGAGTTGGACCACTGTTTGCCCATGCGTGACAGTCAGCAGCCGGATGCAGCGATGGCTGTAGCGGGGTTAACACGGGCACCCTAGTGGCTCACATAGAGACTCTATAATGGTGGGTCCCACGATTGGTGGTCTGCTTCTTAGGGTGATGTGCTAGCTCTAGGGTCACATTAGCTAGCGGGTTAATCCCACCAGTCTCTGTAGTCTTCTGGCTGAGGTGGGGCTTGCTGTAGCGACTGAAGGGGGTGTGGATTGGTACAACCTCCAGGGCAAGTCTTATAATCTCCCGGCCCACAGATGGTGATTTGGGGTGCCCTTGATGTTGAAAATAACAACCAGGATTGGTAATACAACACGGCCCAGTTTACTTCAAGCTTACAAATGTCCGTAAAATTTAGGCACATTTGCACACCCGCTACTGGTGCTGGCACCGATCGCAGATATTTACCCCTTAAGTGTCGCTATTAAACATGATGGCAGATCCAGAGATCTTCACCAGAGGTCACAGGGGGAAGAGGGGTCCGTCTGTAACTATGGGTTGTCAGTGAGTTGGGTGTCCTTAAGTAGGGGACCGCTGTACTGTAGTATTGCAATTTATTTTATATGTGATCAGACCCTCTGGGGTTAAAATACACTAGGAAGTCTAGAAGCACAGCAAAAATAATTTTTTTAAAAAGATTTTAAAAAATGTATAAAACACAAAAATTCTAATAATCCCCGTTTCCCTAGACAATAAACAATAAATACATAAACATTTCAAATTATCGCCACATCGACAAAAGTCCTGCTCTAGCAATAAATAAAAATGGTTATTCCCAATGGTGAACCCCCTAATGGAAAATAGCCTACAAATGCCTGAAACTGAATTTTTTTTGTTATTTTGCAACACATAAAAATTGAAAAAAAGTAATCAAAAGGTTGTACAAAAATCCCCCAAATGGTTGCAATTAAAACATCATCACGTCCCGTAAAAAATTTACATATCACACAGCACAAATATGCAAAATATGGCAAAATGAAGACATTTATTTTCGTACGAAAGGTTTTCAATTTTTTTTAAAACCTATTAAAACCAAATGAAACCTATATAAAAGTGTAACTATCTGTCTATCTACCCAAACTATAAAAGAGTAACTCAAATTTTATAGCATAATCCAGAAATTGCTGTGCAGATTATCCCGGTGTAGATCGAGCCACCACCTGCTGTCTCCGAATAAACATTTCAAATATCCTGTTCCGTGTGATTAAATTCCAGCATATTAAAATCGGCCATCTTTTATTATCCAGGACATGGCGCTTTATTTTTTTATTTTTTTTTATGCTACAGATTTGGCAGAGCTGAACTTGGACTAACCCTCTGCAACCCATCACATCTCAGAATACATTGTGAGATACATCAAATTCTAAGATGTTCTGTTTTATGACTCACCCATTCTGTAACATAAAACTATTACATGAAGGTTAATATTTACTCAGAGACATTCTGGATTTTGTCACTCCAGGAAGTAGTTTGGTCTGGACAGTTCATATTGTGAAGATAACATTAGACAAGTCCTCAATATAGACCAACGTCTGTTACAGATCCATGTGTACAAATAATACAATCTTAATGGGGTGGTCCAGTTTTAGCAAATAATTGATATTGTTTGTGTGATGAAAAGTTATGTAATTTTCCAATATACAGGCAGTCGCCGGGTTACATATAAGATAGGGTCCGTAGGTTTGTTCTTAAATTGAATTTGTATGTAAGTCGAAACTGTATATTTTATAATTGTAGTTCCGAACAAAATTTTTTTTTTTGCCACAGTGACAATTGGAGTTTCATAATTTTTTACTGTAATGGGACCAAGGATTATCCATAAATCTTCATTACAGACACTTTTAAGCTGATCATTGCAGTCTGGGACTATAGTAAAAGGTCACAGTGGGCAGAGGGGTCCGTCTGTAACTATGGCTCGTCTGTAAGTCGGGTGTCCTTAAGTAGGGGACTGCCTGTACTTTCTATATCAATTCCTCACTGTTTTTTAGATCTCTGTTTGCTGTCATTCTATGGGAAGTGAAAAATTTGTGTGCTCTCCAAATAACTCAACATGCAGTCGTTATTGTCTAAACCACTGGCAACAAAATTGAGTTCACCTCTGACATTTTTGGAAATATTTTATTATCAGATATACTCGAGTATAAGCCGAGTTATATATACTGGGCTTATACTTGAGTACATAGAAAAAAATAACGTTATTACTTCTCCCGGGAACCTCCTCCTTGGGTTCCCTCGGTTCCCCCGCAGCACATCCTCAAGTTCCGGGCCAGCAGATGCACATCTATGTGATCTGCCAGCACAGAACTATGACGCGGTAATGTCGCTGCCCGCTGACGTCATAGTTCTTGTGCTAGGAACCAGAATACGTGTCTTGCGGGGAAAAGTGGACACTGGGGGACAGTGCCGGAGGGTGAGTGCTAACTTTATTTTCTTTAAAGGGGCACATCTACTCAACAAATTATTAACGGGGCACACTGTAGGACTCGTCATTAACAGGGGCACATTGCTGGACACTATTAATGGGGCATTCTGCTGGAGACATTATTAATGGACACACTGCTGGACATTTTATTAATTGGAGGGGCATCTGTGGACATTTCATTCATGAGAGGAGACATTTTATTAGCGAGTAGCTGCTGCATTTCCCACCCTCGGCTTATACTCAAGTCAATAGGTTTTCCCAGTTTTTTGTAGTAAAATTAGGTACCTCGGCTTTTACTCGGGTTGATTTATACTCGAGTATATACGGTATATCTTTTCATCGGACAATGCTAAAGATATGGCACTTTGATACAATGTAAACCCCTGACATCAAAATTGAGTACACTTGTAAGTGCACCGATTTGGCAAACTCTGTGCAGTGCTGCATAATCTGTGTGCGCTATGTAAATAAAGGAATTATTATTAATTATTATTATTATTATTAAGTAAAATAAGCCATTTCCTCACCCCGATGTCATGTGACTTGTTGCATGACCCATTTAGGTAAATTGGGGCAGGTAAGTTAAAGGGTCTCATCTGTGCATTCATGTTTAACCCCTTACACATTGGAAAGGGTCTCATCTGTGCATTCATGTTTAACCCCTTACACATTGGTTGCGGGTGTATGGCGAGGGCTCACAGGGTGAACCCTCTCCATACAAGGTGTGTGTTTACTGCATATTGCAGCAAACACCCATTGGTAACACCCGAGATCGGTGCTACTACTGAGTCTTCTCATCTTGCAAAAAATGTCACTTTACACAGCTCTGTACTTTGAAGTATGAAAAATTTATCAGCGCCAGAAGATGGTGAAATTAAGATATTTTATTTTTGCACAGAAGGTTTGAATTTTTTAAAAAATATTAAAACACAATAAAACTTATATAAATTTTTATTATCCTGGTGATCGCACCGACCAAAAGAATAAAGTAGACATGTCATTTGGGGTGCACAATGAAACCCATAAAAACCAAGCCCACAAGAAAACGGCGCAAATGCATTTTTCCACCAATTTCACTGCATTATGATTTTTTTCCAGCTTCCCAGTACACGGCATGGAATATTAAATACTGTCACTATAAAGTACAATTTGTAACGCAAAAAACAAACCCTCACACAGCTCTTCAAATGGTAAAAGGACAACAAAGACAACAATTTATCCAACATTTTATCCAACATTATCCAAGGACAACAATTTCATTTCTAAGAGACACCAGGACTAAATTTATGGGAAATTATCTCCAAACAGATACATTTTTTAATAACCTTCATTTCAAGAATGTTTGTTTATGGCAGATGAATTACAATAAATGGCAGTAACCAGATGAGACTGCCCCTTTAGGTTTGGTGTGATCGCTCTCTCAGACTCTCTCAACGAAGGTCTAACATGGCACCTTATGGTAAAGAAGTCTCTGAGGATCTGCATATAGATTGAAAACAGGTTCAACTTAGAACAGGCCACACCATGGTCGACCAAAGAAGTTGATTGCACATGCACAGCGCCATATCCAGAGGTTGTCTTTTCTCAATAAACTTATGAGTGCTAGCAGCAGGGGCGTCGCTAGGTCAAAAGATCCGGGGCTCGCGCCCCGGATCTTTTGGCCAGTGCCCCGAATCTCCTCAGGTCAGCAGATCATCTGCCCCGCTGCCCGGGAGATTCCTTCCCTCTCGTTCTCATCACGATCTGTGTCCTCAGATCGTGATGAGAACGAGTGCAGGCGCTGCTTTCCCCTGCAAGGACCTAGCCTCCGGGAGTTCCAAAGGCTGAAGGACCTGTGATGATGTCATGATCACATGACCTGCAGGGGAAAGCAGCGCACAGAAAGAGAGAGAGCTGCATCTGTGAGGTGAGAAACATGATAGGGGCTAGGGAAGGGGGAGAACATTGTGAGGCACATTATTTCCTGGGGGGCTGTGTGAGGCACATTATCTCCTGGGGGGCTGTGTGAGGCACATTATTTACTGGGTTTGTATCTATATAATAACATAGCAGAATCCAATGATGTATCTGGCTTCTGTCCAGGGACCGCTGTGTGAAGCAAGTAGAGACACTTATGAAAAGGGAGATTACAGGCAGCAAGACAGTGCGCGCAGCCTTTAGCGAGCAGGGGGACACCTCTGATTCATCACGCTGAGATATACATTGAGAACAGGTCACCTACACCCGGATGCTTTCACCGAGAAAGGAGAAGGTGGAAAGCCTCCCGTGGCCACAGGTCTCGAGTTACCAGCGATGGGAGGATGACTATACTAGAAAGACTTCTAGAGGCTGAGTGAACAGCACAGTACTATGATAGGACAGGTAAGAAATTATTCAAAACTACACAACCAAAGTGGAATCTTTATGATTGCGGGGGGGGTTGAACTTTAGCAGGGAAATCGGGAGAGAAAATCCCAAAATCAAGAATAGAATTTCTCATTTTTGTTTGTATTTGGTATGGTATTAGATTAGCTTATTGTCTCCGATGTAAATGGACTCACATATTAAGCAATACCATTGTAGAACAGGTTGATGACTAAGCCCCCCCCTGACCCCGTAGTTATAACACTGCCGGATGTGATTGGATGTCTCATTAGTATCGGTGCATGCAGCGGTTGGGTGGCTGGATTGTGTGGCAGCTGGCTGTTTCTTGCTACGGAAAGTTTATTGACTTATCGTGAAGCGGAATTAAAGAGGTGTAGCGTGTTCATGCAGATAAAACTCAAATGGTACCCCAGTTTTGAGTGATTATCACCACATAATGGAACAAAGTTTAATCCTCCTTTCTTAAACAAATTGTGGTCTTGTATTATTTCCATGATACTATTATAACATCTTTATGTCTTGACCGGAGGCAATAACAATTAGATCTATTGTACGTCCGGGAGCCCTAAGGAGGAGAATATCGGATAATTAACAAAGATGTTAATTAAATGTTAGCCTAGTTAAACCTGGTGCATGTATTTATATAGACGATATAAACCTGCCAGATGGGAAAAAAAATTGTGTCTTTTTGCAAAACCTATTGAATTTAAGTATTGAAGTCTGCTGTATGTCGCCATATGAGGCAAGGCAAAAAGTGACTGTGCTGATATGTACTTGTGTTTGGAATTAAATTGGCACAAACTGAGAAGAAGTGGAGTGAGGGCGTAAACCCAAATATACTAAAGGCATGCCCAAAAAAAGTTTGTACCCCCGTCGGAAGGGACGTATACATTGTCAATTATGGGCCAGTTTAGTATAGAAAGAAGGAGATGCGCAACATCTGACCATGACTGATTGAATTCATTAAGATTGTGTGGACAAAATAGTTTGTATAACTGCATTTATTCTTTTTAAACATTGCTTTCTATAGCTAAGAGTCAAGTGGGGTTCTATTTAGTGATTGGAAGCTAGCGAGTATCATATACAGGGTAGTCTGACAGGACCTCCACTGGACTTTAAGCAAAGACAGGGCAGGATGAAATCAAGCTGACAAAGTTACATTGGATATCGTAAATAGTTACAAGAATCCGCTCCTGCTGCTCTGAACATATTAGACACCAAGTTCAAGGCAAACTTTTTATATCAAGAAATCTAAGATGATTGAAGTCACACTAATTAAGAAAACACTCGACTTACATACGACCCATAGTTACACAAAGAAATCTGGGATATGTAATGTATGTGCTTTAGCCTAGGCTATACAATGATCAGCTTATAACAGTATCCAGAGGTGTAGTAATGAAGATTATGTAATCCTGATCTATGACAACAAAACCATTTTTTTTTTAAGAACTCAATTGTCACAGAGACCAAAAAGTCGTGCTGGGGTTACAATGAAAAAATACAGTTTGACTACATACAAGTAAACTTAAGAACAAAACCTACATACAGTACCTATCTTGTATGTAACCGGGGGACTGGCCTGTTTGTATTACATGGTATTAGAAAAAAAAAAAACGTTGTCGTAGTGTATCTCTTTAGACTAGAAAGCTTGGTGAATCAGCCTGTGGACACGTGATATACATCAAGGATTTAGGATGGTAAGTACATAAGGTAGATAGGGTTACTCTATATAAATGAATTTAAATAATAAAAAATCCATTCTAAAAAAGTGAAATGTTGATTTTCAGCAGTTTTTTTTTCTCACTTTTTCGAATACCATTTGATTTTCCAGAATCATGGATGTGACATTTAAAGTCAATTAAAACTAAATCGGTCGGTTCACACAGCAAAACACCGTGAAAAATAAATAATAATGAAAAAACATAGTGCCGGAATAATCCCGGCCAGTTTTTTTATTGTCCCATGGCGTGACATGTATGAGAGTTCCCCTGCAGGAAGAGCTTCCAGCAATGGACAGCTCCTCATTAACATCAATGGAAGGAACAACCTTTTAACGCAAAGGACAATGGGCTATAGCAAAATTATCCCATGGCAAGTATACTCACCAGACTATTAAAAGATTAAACCATGGCCTAAGGTGCTTCATTGTCATGGTTGGTGATGTCATATCATCTTGACCCTTTAATCGCCCCGAGGGCCCTGTCATGTGTTGAACCACTGTAGCTTGGACCCCTGGAGATGAAAGTGTTTAAGGAAGAAGCTGTAGAACAAGAACGGTAGGGATCGTAGGAGGCGTTCATCTTCCAGCTTGATACCCTGTAACATCTGATAGCCGACGCGCTATGATCTCTCTTTTTTAAGGGTTTTTATAACTAAAAAGCACCAAACAAATTTCGTTTTTTTTAAATTTTTACCAAAATTCTAAACGTTACGATTGCCGAATTTTAGTTTGTCTTAATGCAAACTATGGATGAACCCAACTTGAAACCGACGTGCCAATAATTGGATAGACTTCCGCTCTACCAAAACCATCTCATTATTGTCAGCAGATGCAAACCCTCATACATGGGCTAGGTATGACAGATCTGCGCACGCACAGCCGTGCACGAACACACGTATATTGACCTCAGTGCTGATGATGATAACTCGGCAAACATGTCATATGGAGAAGATGCAACATTGTTCATTATGTGACCTATGATATATAGGCAAAAGTACCCTAATATTCAATAGGCTTTACATGGACAGCAACTTACTTTACATATTATAGATTTGAGATGTCTCGGGCAAGAGACGTAGGATTGATGGGGACTCTTTCATTATGATTCTGCCGACATTAAAAAGAACTATACCCGGCCCTATGTAATATATAAGCAAAAATTCACGCATAGGTTGGACTAGTAACAAGTTTTATAGAGACAAGATAGCAAATTTTAAGATTTTGTGGTTAGATTTCTACTAATGTTCATTATAGAATCAAAGGCTGATCTATGAGATTTAGTCATTATTTTGATGTAATCAGGCTCTTTTCCACTTAGGGTTTCTGCATTAGTGACAGAACAGAAGACCTGGAAACTGCAGCAGCAGCATATGTGAGCGAGTGTGTTAACTGCCGAGTTGTCTGCCTACACACGCGAATGGTAAACTACAATCATGAATCAATGTGCTAGAGGAGCACAAGTAGGAATGGGCTGATATTATAGAAGACTGGTGGGACCCGAGTGGTACTAGTGCTAATACGGTCTGAGATCGGGATGAAGATACATGAAGCATTGCTTGAAGTGACCTTGGCAACATATGTACAAAACTATTACCCCCCCATGGGGATCAATAAGTACTATCGTATCCAATAAGAACACTCAGTCTTATTCTCATGTTGGACATTGGTATTTAGAAGTGTAGAGTAAATTTGTATTGGACAGTATATTGTTGTATAAGTCTTAGGATTAGAGCAAAAGTTTTAACATTTGATAGGCAAATCTTGTCACGTTTAACGTGGTATGCTTATATCTACCGCCGCAGATGTTATAGAGCAGCACGATAATGCTGAACAGATTGTAAATGCATGCTTACAGAGCCAGTCAGATCTGATCAATGTGATCAAGCACATTATAGAGCAAGATGCTAATGAGTAGACTGATAAATAGATTGGGATGCGAAAAGGGGATAGCCCAGCCTTTAATTTTATAAATTGTATCGTTACTATGCTTCCCCATCATATTGTTCTTTGATAAAACTTAGTGAAATCGTAAGTATATACTGCCACACGCTGTACATCTATACCATAAGAATTACTGTTTCGCTCTCATACAGCATGCGTCTGGCAGATGGACTTGCGTGTACAAGCTGCCTCAGTATCCCCACTCCTCTATAATGTGCTAGCCCTACTAATAGCGAGACTGTGTACGAATATGCTCAGCCTTTGCTTATAACATGCTCCTGTATAGATAGACCATATGTAGATATTTAGATTCTACTGCTCTATAACAGCTCTGACCGGCCAGATAGCCGACACTATGTCAACAATCTGCTCAGCTCTCTGCTACTATAAACTAACGGCCTGCAGATAGGGACATTATATACAATCCGTTCAATACTCCTTCTGCTCAAAACATCCTGCCGCAGATAGGACATATGTACAATCTCTTCAGCTCTACCTGCCTCTAAACACACTTGCCTGCAGATAGGACAGTATGACTACCAAGTCTCTCTGTATACATGCTGCAGAGCAACTTGTCCATCTCTCAGCCTCTCTACTTAACATGCCTTGCCTGAGAATATGATTTTTTTTCATTTTTTTATAATTCTTTTCAGATCTCGCTACTATGTAACATGTGCCTTTGCAGATTATTAGGTCTCGACATCGGAGTACAATATACGCAGCTCTTCTGACCTCGATAACACTCGGCCTGCAGATAGAATTTAGAATGTACAATTGTTAACCCTCCTTCGCTACCCTCTAACATAGAAAGCAAAAAAAACACAAGAGCATTACTTTTAAAATAATGTAGACTCATACTATTGACTTATACCAAAATTATGCCCCGGTGTTGTCTTAAAAGTTAACAATCTTGTAACTTTTAGGATCTTTCTTTATAAATGTCTATTTCCCCATTGCAGAATCCTACTACCCATTGTTTGTTTGCAGGATCCTGCTGACCGATGTTGTCATCTTTAGGATATCATGTCGCCATGTGAGGAAAGAGGACTGTGTCCGATGATGAGCAGACATGTTTGCTCCTGCAACCACCTACAGCCGAGGAGTGGCAAACAGGCGTGACTACGAAAGGGCTTTTCAATTCTCACATCAGATATTGTGTCAAGATCATTGATAGGTCTGCACTCCGAGCCTATGTTCATCACGTAATTCGTGCACGTCTGATTAAAAGAAGGAAGAAGTACCCACAGATATACCTACACGCTGGAAGAGACCAGGACACTGTGAAAGGAGTAGGGGAGGATAGTAAACAAGATCAAGAACACCTATGCGTCAAGGGTGTCTACAAAACACAGAAAACTCAACCAATGGAGGCGAACCGACTGCTTTAAGGATCATAGAGGAACATACCAAACCCCTCAATAAGAACCCACAAAATCAAGAATGCGCCGCCAGGAAGGGATCTCAAGTATTTACATCATCCAAGCGGTTTTAGAAACGCACCTGGAAATCAGGCTTCTTGTCGACAATATTCCTGTACTGGGAGTTTAATGTTCCTCCAGTACGGAGTGCGAACCGCCATCCCGCACTCAAAGAGTGGAGGTTACGTATTCCAGACGACGGAGAAGACCGTATGTTCTGCTGGTTTTTATGTTTGCCCAGTCAGTGGCCTCTGCGTTAACATCCTTATTTAGTTGAACGAACCATTTGGGTCTGGATAAATGATCAAAAGATGGACGGTACGATGGCCGTACAAGCCAAGAACAATCCATTTAGAGGATCAGGAATACGGACTTAGCCCATGGATGGGTTGTGCCCCAATTTTAGGCCAGCGACTCAGTCCCAGATGACTCAGCCATGGTGAAGGATCTGTTTTCGAACCGAGCAGAAAAAAAACTGCGAATAGCGTGCACGCATGAGGAAGCAGCGGAAGGAGAGGTGTCTGAGGAATAGATTGTCCTTGAGACGTGATTGCCATTTGCAATGCAGACAATGTGCGCGGCTGCGAAAGTTTTACCAACGCTAGCAGCTTGCAGTGATTTAATTGGAGCGAATTCTCTGTGCGGTTAAGTGATACTTATAAGGTTCAATACCACGATTTGCATAGACCACACGCTTCCGTTACAGCAATACAGAAATACAGATACAATGGCCTCCTGTATGGTCACTGAACGTCTGATGGTCACATTAGTGACAATGATGCTGCCCTAGCAATGAGGACAGAAGCAAAAAAAAAAAAGGGCTGCAGACTTTTAAAGGGAACCCATTATGCTGCGGCTATGCGCACTTACAATCCTATAGAGGGACCCTGAAATCAAAATGAGCTTGGCTACAGAGAATACGCCTTCTTGCAAGGACGAAGATGATTTGCTGGTTGGCTTCTCCCCTACTCTGCTTGATTGAAGCCAGATCGATCTTATTTGTATGGTAGCGCGAGCCATCTGTAAACAACTGAGCCGAGCAAGGAGAAGCCTGCAGAGCAGCAGATTTCTTCTCCATCCCTCCACCTTATTTGAACTACGTTTTAATTAAAGTTGCAGAGTGTAAAAAAGCCTCACTATAGGCAATATAATTCTTTAAAACTAGACAGCATAGATCCTGCTGAAGGTTCCATTTAAGGTTAATTAAGCCGGTAGTTAGAAAAAGGTCAAAGCAGCCAGCAATCCTGACATCACACTTTCCACATCACTAACAGGAGTCCTCGCTTAAGAGAGGTTTGTCTTAACTAATAATTACGTGCCACTCACCCACATCATGCATGAATTACCGGAAGGTAGACTCACAGAGTAACGAGTAATCCCTCCGCCAAAAAAAAAACACAATTTTTTTATTCTCTATGCGAGCAGATTACACAGGACTTTGATGCATAATCGCGCCTCAATAGAAAAAAAAAAACAAGTATAGAATTATTTCATAATCCGCATTCTTGAATATGAACCTGCCCTGCACCCCCATTGCCAATGCGAATAGAGACACAGATTTTGTATAACGAAAGCATTTCGTACTATCCCTATGCCCAGGAACGCATATCATAGAGAAATATGTAAAAATGATGGTATATTACTGCATTTACAGTTCTTCAATAAACCTTAGCCCGACATTCCTGCATGACATAAGAAAGCTTCCCTGCTCTATGCCCACACACATGGAATGCTAAGGGGCAGCCAACATAACAAGTGGAATATGTAAAGTGGCGTCCTATGCATGATGCCCTATGCATGTAAATTTGTTAGCCTGCCCTAAACATAAGGGATCTGAAGAACAAAAAAGTCCTCAATCTATAACCTCCGATCTATACTTTCCACAATGTACGAATTTAAGTCGGAAGACGGGGGAGCTTCTATCTCCTCACTGCAGGGGCATCACTTACATACTGTGAGGTTGTTTCTAAGGTAACTTTTTTTAATGGAATCCATGGAACCCATAGAAACACACAATCGCATAATATGAATACTGGAAAACCTCAAGATACAAGTTATCGCACGAATCGTGGTTTTCTTTAAAGAACCTGATAATTAGTTTTACCCCACTAAACCCACTGGTCCCTCGGTAGTGCTATGAGAAATGTCTGTCTCAGGATTTCCTCTTATATGTAAATCTCGACCTGATTACTATTAAAAAAAAAATCTACTCCAAAGGAAATGTGACTTCTTCCATTTTCAAATGAGAGATCGATCAAGGTTTAGTGCTGAGTTATAGGAAGTAGGCTCCCATAAGAGCCCTCATCTTCTGCTAGATCATAGAGACAAGAAACAAGTGTACTCGTGTATATTAAAGAATAATGGGCAATTACACTAATGCAGTCGTGACTTCGTTGTGTGAATCAGTCAATTCCTTGCCACTGACCGGAAGAGTTCACCCACTTTTCTTGATGGTGCCACATTAAAGCAAACATCTTGACAAGGACTTGCAATGATAATCTGGGCACGGTCCGGATTGCACATAACACCGGGAACGTCTCTAGTTGTGCTGCATGATGTTCTTAGTGCAGCGTGCCACAAAGGGGTCGCAGAATAAGGTTTTGCAGATACTTCTTAAATAACCTGTTGCCAACCATTCTCCACCTAAAAGAATGTGCCCAAAGTCCGCAGAAAAGGCTTGGCAAAGCCCTTAGCAATTTGGCTCCCAATGATCCTCATCTGTCAGATCAAATACATAGCCAGAGATATAGACATATGACAATAGTTGAGAATGGAAAGCTGCAGGGTAAGATATCATGTATTACGCATTTTTAACTTCCTCTATGTCCAGATCTGACAGATCACAATCACAAGCCTGGTGTGAATGTGCATAATACATGTTATGATAGCTATCTTTAATATCGCCCCAGTGACCACGTGTTCATGGTTACTATAAAGAACCGAAAGAAAGACGGCTTTAAAGGACACTATCCTGCAACAATA
Source organism: Engystomops pustulosus (assembly GCA_019512145.1). Classification (NCBI taxonomy): domain Eukaryota; kingdom Metazoa; phylum Chordata; class Amphibia; order Anura; family Leptodactylidae; genus Engystomops; species Engystomops pustulosus. The sequence continues at coordinate 19,935,297 of CM033647.1, forward strand.
ACATGAATTATACTCATGTGAAATGAGGGTTAGAAGTCAATTCTTTCCTGACTTTGGACCGGATTTGGAATTTACACAGGTGACTGATTTCCCATAAAGCAGTAATTTCAAGAAATTACATTTTCATACCTTCTCTAAGGGGGGCTTAGAATTACTGGGGGAAAAACCTGGCCAGCAAGATTCCCTTTTAAGAAAGATATCAGTGGTTGGGCATCTGATGTCGATAAGATGAGTGTCTTTTGATTTGAAGAGGTTTCACGTAATAGGTGACGCATATCACGAGCGATTTTTTGCACTGTCCAAAAAGTAACCACTTGTACCATTCCTAAAATATACATATGGTACGTTAGGCTACTTTGATGTGTGTCATTAATGCGGTGCATTCATCAATAACTAGAGCATGTCTTCTCTGAATACCTCGTGGCTGCATACTGTTACTGGGCAATCCTCTATGACCTTGACACACAGATTGCTTGTAGTTTGCTCGTTCCTGTTTCCCCTCGTCAATGTAATGCTGAGGCTTAAGATTCCTTGAAGCATCTCTTGAGACAACACCTGAGAAGAAAAAAAAAAAAGTCACACAAGCAAATGATAGTGCCAACATTGTTTCCAGACACAGCCAGGTAGTCGACCATACATAATCAGCAATTCCTAATTTTTATCCTAAATGATCTGGTTACAAATGAATCATTTATAAGGAGAGGATCGAGCAGAGACCTCGAGATAGGCTGTCTGCATTGCAGTTGGTTTCAGGTGTGCTTATGATACGTTTTTAATCTATACACAAGGTTACAGTAAAAGTTTTGATGTTACAAGATTCAGCGGTATGTTATGTTGGTTCTCTCAAGGACACTTAGGCTCCTTCTTGTCTGACATGACACTTATTGCGATTTGTCCAAGTTACAACAGCCTGGAGGAAAAATAGAAGGCAAATTTGCTTGCCGATGAAAGCAATTCTAGTACGTTGACTAGTTTCGTGGCGACAGAACCAGATCATGCTGTGTCTATGCAGCTCAAAGTTCTAGATATACTGCAAATGAATAAAACGAAAAGTATATATTTTTACATCCATAATATAATTAATGTGGTGCACCCACCTACAAACAGGGATCTGTTGGCCTAGCAATGTCTTGTGTGCCAGACTATTGGACACCAAATTCGTAAATGTATTGCCGCCTATTTGACATGTAGTTTGCCTGTTAAGGCACATCTGTGAAATCATTCAAGTATCAATTTGATATTCAAAAGATTCCATTGATTAAAATCTATTCAAGTTGATCCAGTTGTCTGGAACGAATTCTAGTAATAACGTTCTCTAGTTCTCTAAAACACAGCAGCAGCTAGTCACCCTTTAAAAGATTAGTCGCAAGTGAAACAGGAAAAGATTCAGATTCGCTTGGTCACTGAAAACGGATGGATAGATTTTTTACCAAATCTGCGACCAACAAATGATATTTCTCATCTTTATACGGTAGCCGGATAGGTAACCTTTCCGGGTACCACACTAAAATCAGGAGATGCGGCGGGCCTTCTGTATTTGGCACCCAGAAAGTTATAACGTTGTATGCGGCTATGCCAGTTTCATTGCAGGGCTGTAGTCGACCAAAACCCATAGCCTACAATGCAAAGGAACACATGGCTATACTTCCATTCCAATTACTAGAGCCCGACCAATTTTCTCCTGAATGTCAAATGCCTAATCATTCACATATAGACATTATAGCAATAACTATTCAGGTCTTCTACAATCAACTGGCGAATAGCTCAATGGGATCCAGTGTGGACCTTAGGACCATAAATGGTTGTGCATTCTGTTTTAAATTAAAACCAAAAAAAAACATCAGGAGCGCTACGATTTATTAACATAACTCATTAGAATATAGATTTATCAATATAAGATGTAATTAATTACATATAATTTTAACTGAGATGAGACTGGGCAGATACTGTGACACATGTATCACCGCGCGAACACGCATTTGATAATTTGGTGCACTTTGATATATTGAACCGCCCAATTTTGTAGCCAAGTCCGAGCCAAAAACTCTTGCATAATAGGCTTAGTAAATCTTCCATGACCTTGATGCTTTTAATTAAGGACTGTGCGTATAGTAGCACCATGGTGCGGTAAGGATACCAATGTGTCAGCTACCGAAAGACAAATATCATATATCCCTACTATATGTGGGAAATCAATGAAGAGAGAATAGGTTTTAGAGCCAAGTTAATATTCTGCCATGGGACTAAGCGTGCCTAGATGGGGTACTCTAGATGAATGAAAGAAAAATGTGGGAATGGACTGTCAGAGAATATGAATTGTACAAAGTAGCTATGACTCCTTAATGGATCCTGTAGACACAGCTGCCAAATTTGTCCCAAATGACTACATTATATGATTTACTACAACTCGTATAAACCATGTGTTACAAACCTAACTATATGAAACGATTCAGATATGAAACAGGCGCTCTGCATAGACTAGCAATTTTACTTTGTAGTTGCAGTGGAATTCCACATTTGCCCCCTAAACTATGCCGTATGTTGTTCAGTAACCTTAACTGTTGAATGAATGACACTTAGTACAGTAGAGATCAAGTCACCCCTGGCGCACTTGCAGCTGCGGAGGCGAGCAGGTGCAATGTCTTATGATAATTGACATGTTAAATCTTTGGTCAATGATGTGCTTGAATCCTTTGGCAATGTGTTGTCTTGGAATCTTGGTCAATGTGTGCGCTCGATCTGGGTCCATGTGTGGTCTGGAATACTGGCTATATGATGGGTTAGGGAATACTTGGACATATGTGCTCTGCGTAAGCTTGATCCATGTGTGGTCTTGGAATATTGCGTCTATGTGGAGGTCTATGGTCTAGGTGACTGCGAAACCTAGGTATACTGTTAGTATGAAGAATCTTTGGTCCATGTGTGTCTAGGAAATACTTGGTCAATGCTGCGCGTTGGGATCTTGACCATTTAGAACGTGTTGGGAATCTCAGTCCATGTTGGTCTGGGAATCTTGCGTCAACATGTGAGTCTTGGATCTTGGTCATCTGCTGTCTAGGAAATCTTGCGTCCACATGTTGTCTGAGATTTGCGTCCTGTGTGTCATTGCTGAATCTGCGTACACATGTTGCGCTGGGAATCTTGGTCCACATGTGCTGGTCTGAGAATCGTAGTCCTTGTGTGTCTATAGGAACTTGGTCAAATGTGTCTGCCGCAATCTGAGTCCATATGTGGTTCTGGTCTAATCTCTACATATGTGTCTGGGAACTCTTGGTCCACATGTCGGTCTGCAATCTTAGCGTCATGTTGTGGTCTGCGCGATCTTGGTCTATATGGAAAATTTTAAACATTGAACACAGTTTCCCAAATTGACAATGTGGTAAACTGCCCCATTATTGTTGACAATAAGCACAAACTATAAGAAAACATATTTTTCACAATGTTAAGTGGAAAGAAGGAAGAAATAACAGTCAAACACGAGCAAAAGCTCAGGTAGTAGATATCAAGTGTTGCCTGCTTATATCGCCGAGCTATATGACTCTCTAGAACAGTGCCTCATAGTCATTTTTTTGTCTGGACTATTGTATATAATTGTACAGATGGTTCTTTTGGACATAGGCATAAGTCCATGTGCTACAGCAAGGTATGAATTGACAAATATCCTCATTCTGGAAAGAATGTACTACTGAGACTCAGGATGACTAGTATGGAATGGCGCGCCCGCATTCATCTTCTGAGCAGATTAGAGTAAGGCCAGCATATTTTACCAACAACGTAACAGACAATCCAATTCCGTGAGTTTAATCTAAGGCATAGAAAAGAAGGTATGATATCTGGAAATAAAAGCCGTAAAAAGCCACTGACTGTCATTACACGAAATGTTAATTGCGTTTTTTTAACGGTGACCAATTATGGAAACAGGCATAATGGGATTATAGTGCATCCATCTAATATTCAAAGTCCATGTTCAGCGTCTGTGACCGTTCTAGAATATTTAGCAAAAAAATCACGGACAGTTTTTTTCTCCTTTTGCTCTGATGGATCATCTCCAAATTTTTATATTAAAAAAAAAAGTATCTAAAAAGTTTCAGTTGCCTGTGTCCTTAGTAGCGAGCTGCCTAATCTACTGAAAAGGCCACCGCTTACAAAACCACATTGCTGCAATGAGCGTTGTTATGGAAAGGTAATGAAAGCCTTGCATTGTCATCTGTATCAAAACTGTTATAGGGTACCTATGGACTGATCTGATTGCTGCAAGAAATTCTTATACATAATCCAACGCTCTGAGCCTAGCAGCCTAGGATAATGCGTGACTTTTGGAATAGCACTAGGGGTCCGACGGAAGATAAATGTAAACTGTACTAGCCTGGTCAAGCTTCTGATTCTAACAGCATGGCCGGCACTTGAGTACACCCCGACTGAGCCGAAAATCAGGACAGAATTCAACACGATGTCGCGTGGCCAATGATTGACTTTAGTGGTGACAGGATCGGCAACGATGACGTCACAATTCCTGCTTCCTATGAGCTATCAGGGTTACTGATTGGCCACAGCAAGTCATGTGCATTTCCCTGTACTTTTGACCAAGTCAGAGTGATAAGGGCGGGTCTCTGCTGTCTAGAATAAGAGCGGTCAGAGAAGATCAGTAATTTTATTGTATTATTTGACTCTTACTCCTGCCCCCAGGTGTTTTCTTATTAAAACCAAGAAGACATTTCTTGTTAGCCACCTAATATGATTGTAAATTTGAATATCTGCTCTGACTGTTGTGTCATCTTCAAACTTGCAGATACACAACACATATGATATGGGGAATGATGTACTTATGGGAACGCAACCTCCGGCTTTTATGTCCCATATATATCCTAGGCTTAGAGACTCAGCCTTCGTGCTGTATGCCGCGTACTCTTTACAAAAATACTGTACTTAGTGCAGGAGAGGCTGCCTGACCTGCGACCAAAATATATGCACTCGCTGAATAGAGCCATCATACACAGATTCAAAACGCTCAGGCCGAAACCGCCCTATAAAAAGATAACAGTGATGTGGATTAAAAGCACTTTACAACGGGTATTTCACATCGGTTGTATGCCTCCGAAGTTTACGCTGGGATTACCAAAAAAATTATGTAAAAACAATAAGGGTTCTGTTGATAAAAGCGACCCTAGGTAACCCCAATAGAACGTGATGTATGCATATGAAGCTGCTGCTGACTAGTGACTCTTCTTCTTAATGCAGGCCAGCTTAAAGGCGAACGCTGATGCTTTTGGAGAAAAATCCAAGTCGGGTTATACATCTAGGTACAAAAGATCCTCTACTGTCATCCAGCGTTTGGGCGCAACGCCACGAAGTGTAATCACATCGCTCATATTGAGTATATGAGTGCTATGTCAACAAAACTTCTCACCCACAAGTTCGTGAGCGACGCTGAGGACTCATGGCGAGAGATACTTATACTAAACATGCATCTATTGTATAACACTCGGAAAAAAAAAAAAAAAACCGACTCCTTTTCTCAGGCGTACACAATCACCCAGGTCATTCGGACGGCGCTTGCCCTCTCTAGATTTAATCACCTATGCGAGCTACACGAAGAGGCAACCCTGTACCGCAGCCAGTGCTAACCCTTACAAAGCATGGCAGTGTTAAGTGCCTAGATTTCAACATCGAGCTCCATTCGCGTCAGTAGTCAAGGACATTTTATACTCACCTTGTGTATATGTATATGGAAATGTTTCATACGAATAATGCCAACATATCGTAATATTCAGCGCATAATAAATGATACTTAGCCTTATTTTAACGTGATTTGTGTTGCACATACATTTCCCGAGTCTGTGTCGCCCCGTAGCAGCTGTACGGCCACATTTTCATCAAGCGGCGCAAGCCTGCGGGCTTGTCTATATAATTAGCAGGACAGCGTTTTAATTTACCATAATGCGGATTTGCCATGGACTTTGGTACAAGTGAAGCCGTGTATATAATATTGTGCTTCAACATGCAGGATGAGCTCAGACGCGAGATTCTCAGATACATCCAATGTCCCTGCACGGCCAGATTTAATACATGTACCCTTAAGATACTTATCAACAGACATGTTAACTCTGCGAGAGCTAATGACTATTCTATACCATAGGATCCATTGGATGTATATGTATAGGGACTAGCTAACCACAGATAGAAAAATACCAAAACTAAAAGTACTGAAATATGATTACTGATGTTTATTACTACTATTACTACGATGCCAAGACTGCATTACATTATATCGATGTTGCCAGCAGTGTAAGTCAGGAGCTTTGGACGGAGGGGCGGGAGGTGACCAGACAATCACAAGCAGATCTGCTAGCACCAGTTTGTTAGATGATGACAGAGCAAACCAAAAACATTTGACCCCAGTCAGGATCGCGGCCACCATGTCGATGGAAGAGAGAATTTGCAAATACAGTTCGAGGATGGATAAGGACCATATTGCTCTTAGGCTACACTTGTAAGAGGCAGCACCCCTTATATACAAGCCATGACTTACGGAAAGCCTAATGAAACTATGTGGTATTGACAAGCCAACCAAGCATTATATACCAGGCAGGAAAAGATTCTCAACTGTTTCATCATGTCTTGCATCTCATCAGTTACAGTGTAGCGGAGCGAGCGAGGGTTATGGAAGAAAAGTTGCTTGACCATTAAATTTTATCTTATTAATCCATGGATTCTCAAGAAGAGCTCAGTATGGTCATATGCTGTATTTTTTCACTCCACATACCAAAGCACTATCATGCAACCAAAATGATCCCCCCCTATCTTGACGGGAGGGGCTATGAAACCCCGCCTCCATAAGGCTCAAGCCAGATGAACATCAAGCGGCCTATGGCATCATATGGTGCCCCGGAGCTCTCCAGCGCTCATTTTCATAATCTTTAAAATCTTTTTTTTTGTAAAACATAGCGCCCAGAAGAAGCTAAAAAAACCAGAATGCCCGACATGTTAGTGACTGGTTTAAAATCTTTCATTCCTGGTGGCTAGATCATTAAGAAAGGTTGAAACAATAATGCGACCATGTTTACAGATAGTATCCATGCCACACTTAGTGGTAGTAGTAGGATTGCCCCACAGTATAGTCTTGATCTTCTGCCTTGGGTCAGTGACTTTAAAAACTAATTGTAAGGGATGCGCTTCAGCGATTGGTACAGAAGCAGCTGCCAGGCCCTTTCATTCAGACACAAATGAAGCACAGCCCTCATGAATTATCCCTCCTCTATCCGGGTTTTACACCTTAAGTAGTACATTCATTCCAAAGTCTGATAATTACAATAGCTAACCAGCTGCCTCACAGTATTGTCACTGGGATTATTGACACTAGCGCAAGGAGGTATGACCGGGTCCCGCCCATCTTGTCATCCAACACCGCTGATGTCATAGCAGGGTGACCTATGTGTGATCTTTCTACATGTAATGACTCATGGACTATTCTGACGAATCTGTAAATAAGCTTGTAATTGGGAGTTTGTATTTTAATGTGTTACTACTGTTCCCTTGGACTACATCCTGAATACAAAAAATACATGCTTGAGAACAATGACATCTAGATATATTGTTGACAAGAGTTCACTATTACTATGAAATATAAAAGAGTGTTATGATTCGTCTTGAATTATCTGGAACAACTGTATTGTAGGTCGTGCTACTTGTGAGAGGTGCCTCGTTCCGATCATATTCCTTCCGGAAGCCATTGTAAAACACTCCTCTAGAGAGAGGAATTTTATGGATCTGTGGTATATACTTACTCGAGTGCGCGGCAGAGTTTGGTGCACATCAGCAGACCCCGGCCATAAAAGACGTTCATTCATATACGGCCTGTAGACATACCCTCTGCCTTAGCTTACTTCAGAGCAAAGTTGTTTATCTCAGAACAAATTTTGGCTTCGTCAGTCAAACTAAGGACAAGATGCCTGGTTTCAATCCAGTTTCTTCCATTCTACACATTTATTTCTACATGCCAAGATGGGAGTAACACCTGTGAACTACAACCGGACTCGTTGAGAGAGCAGAGGGGCAACAGCTATACGAGGCTCATAGGCCCAACTAGTGGAGAGCGTCCGCTCGACACGTGGTGGCTTCCGGAGAGCCCGTTGTGAACTTGTGCTGTGGAGAGCACGGAGTAATCATATCCCTGTCTGCCACTATGCAGTAAGTACTCTCAGTGCCCGGACATGTTAGTACATAGAAACAGTCATTGGTATTGAGGTATGATTGACCGCTCATTCAGACTCCTTAGCTACACATTGCTCTTTGAATTAGTCCATGACCCCTAATATTCAGTCTATGTAGGTTTATCAATCACGTATGAGTAATATTTGCTCCGCACAGTATGCAAAATGATTTTGTTTTTATTAGTGATGATGGTAGTTTTGTTTGCCAGTAATGGAGATCACAGTTACAGAGGGGGGGGGGGGGAGGGGATTTACTGTAAGAAAATTGTCCCTAGGCCCATAAGACTTGGACTCTAATACATTCGCTGTCTACACTCACCGACGCCACTTCTATTAGCCAGTCACCCACCATGCCTAGTAACGGGGTGCGACCCCCTTGCCCTCAGAAAAACTGCCTCCATTCTTCGGGCATAGATTCAACAGGCTGCTGGAAGCATCCTCAGAGAATAATTTGGCTTCCATTGACATGATGGCCATCACACAGTAGCGAGATTGTCGGCTGACACATCCATGATGCTGAATCTCTCCGCTATCCACCACATACCAAAGAGGCTCTATTGAGATTGACGATCTCCCGCTGACTCGTGAAGGCCTTATTTGAGCCTACGTGCAACTTTCATATGTCACTGTTCAAGAAACCAGTCATGACGATTATCAGCTCTTATGACAATGGGGCATTATCTGCTGGAAAGTAAACCATCAGCATTGTTTGGCGTACATTGTGGTCAATAGGGATGGACATGCCCGTCAGCACATACTTCAGTAGCTGTAGAGCGTTGCAACGATGCTCAATTGGTACAAGGGCGCCAAAAGAAGTGCCAAGAAAATATTCCCACACACCATGACACCACAACCACAGCATGTAAACGCGCTGCATACCAGCGCCGATGGATCATGCTTTCATGTATGCTTGACGCCAAATTACTGACCCTACATCGAATGTCGCGAGCAGATCGAGACTCATCAGACACTGGCAACGTTTTTTCACATTTCTACTGTCCAATTCGATGACGAACTTGTGAATGTGAGCACAGTTACCTGTTCTTAGTAAAAGGAGTGCATCCCGGTGTGAGTCTTCTGCAGACCCTGTAGCCCCATCTTTCCTCAAAGTTCAACGTACTCGTGCGTTCAGGCTGCTTTCTGCCAACCTTGGTGATAACGGGACTTGGCCGATTGAGTCTGTTGCCTTACTTTCATACAGCTCGAACACAGTATGACCCATTCTGCTAAACTGACCTCTGCGCAACAACAAGCATTTCCGCCAACAGCAACTGCCCGCTCACTGGATGTGTTTACTTATCTGGACCATTCTCTGTAAACCACTAGACGATGGTTGTGCGTGAGAAAAATCCCAGGTAGATCCAGCCAGCAGTTCTCTGAACACTCAGACCAGCCCTTCTGGACAGCCAACAACCATAGCCCAACGGTCAAAGGCACTCAAAACACACTTTCTTCCCCATATGATGCCTCGCGTTTGAACTGCAGGAGATGTTCTTGACATGTCTACATGTTAATGACACTGAGTAGCCGCCATGTGTGGCCTGATAGAAATGATAGTGTTCAATGAGCCAGTTGGACAGGTTGTACCAATAAAGGGACGGGTGAGTGTATATGTTTATCAATCATTATGTTGAGGAGCTAGCAAGCCTCATATAAAAAAAAGTGCGGCACAACCAGAATGTTGGGTAGGTAAAGATCCTCAAGTTGTCTTACATCAATTAACAGCTAATTAGACTTCTATCATGGGTGGCATTATGAAAGAGGTACGTCATGCCCCGGCTGCAGTTGCTTCCAGACCAGAGACGGCTTAGCGCAACCCAAAAGTTCCTTACGATAGCGAACCAAAAAGGTTTCTGTCACAGGCTGGCCCTCGAGAGCAGTGGTCTTAGAGTTGCAACTGTGCCCACTCCGTTGTGCCCCAGCCTTCGGGTATATTAGCAAATAAAAATCTTATTAGTGAGGAGTGCAAACTCTCGGCACAACACTAGATTCATGAGAAAGCGCCCATTAGAGACTTTCAATTCTTACTAATGAATGGAGCAGCAGATCGACCATTATGTCCTGATACTTTAATCAACTACTTGGCGACTATCAGAAATTACCAAAGCCCAGAATCTCCAGCCACTCACAGTCAACCGTAGAGTAAGCGCGAGACATAGGCGAGTGCCGCTGACTCTTCAATTCCCGCACCCTCGAGTAGTTAGTAGATCACACTGCTGGACCGTGGCAGCTCGTGCAATTTCTGGGCCTGCCTACCAGGATATGGTTTTATCTTCACCCATAGGTGCACAGCATTTGAGGCGATGTTGAACCTCCTGCCTCAGGCAACGCAGCACTGCAGAAAGGTTAAGCGCGGCCAGCATGTAGCGGGCGCATCATCATGCTACAAATCGCATTACCAACATTAAAAAAATAGTATCTATTCAAAACTTGATGTCAGATTTGTGTAAGGACTACTGCATGGAGAGCCCACATACTAAAGAAAAGAACCTGATACATAATACTGGATGAGAGCGGAGGGGTGCCCTCTATAGCCTAAGTAAAGAGCAGAAATGCGCGTCACCCCTGCTGCCCCCTCCATAATCCTGCCCGTGAGAGTGGCCACCTGACTACACCGGTGATCGGAAATCCCCAATTGTGGTTTTTTAATGATTATTTTTTTACAAAAGCTTCAATTTGTAACCACAAATGTCTTATTACCATTGTCATCATTCAATAGGTAGAATGTATCGCCAGTGCTTGCGACACAAAGTATGCCTCAGGTGGGATTATAAATCGTCCTTGCTCCTCTATTATTTTTTGCACTATAAACGAAATTAAAACCTGAATAGAAGCCAAAAGATGCGGCGAAGGAGATGCAAAATCCAGATGTGCTCTCAGCAAAACTGAACCCGATGACTTGCAGCGCAGGCATAATGGTTAATTACAATGAGGACAGGTGTCTGTCACAGCACAAACTTTACAGCAGATCATCTCATTCTCGACTACAGATACTATACCTATCATATAATTATGATGTTACTTTTTTAATATTTTATTATTATTTTGACCCTGTGCATAGTAATGATTATTATTTATTTATTTATTTAGACCATATTGTTTACATGTTTTTTAATTATTAATTATAATGTATTCTTTAGAGGGTCTGTGTTTCCCCTATTATTACCAGCATGAATGGCAAACCTTTAGACACAAGCATGCCCCAAACCAATACAACCAAAACAACACAATTTTTGCAAAGTGCCATCGCGACAATATAAGCCAGTAACTTATTACTCCTGGCTCGTTTCACAGGTTTAAATTGATAAGGCACCTAAGGGCACCAATACAGAGATAGAAGGGAAGAAAGTCTGGATATATTGTAGCTTCCTTCTAGGGTCCGGGCTGCCTGGGACTGCAAGGGCCGTTGAGTCATCTTGTGCAAACTCACCCTGGGTGATGGCAAGGGTGCCATAAAGAGGACTCTGGTGCCACTCTGGCACCCGTGCTATAGGTTCGCCATCACTGGTCTATAACTAGACTATACAAAGTGGCCTTGTAAAAAACTATGATGTCACAAGGATCTCTATATATTGGTCACATTAGCATATTCTGCATATTAATACAGGCTGTCCCTACTTAAGAACACCACCACTTATCGGACCCCTAGTTTACAACGGACCTCTAGATGTTGGTAATCACTGTACTTTAGCCCTAGTCTCTTAATAATCAGCTGAAGGAGTTTGCTATTAGCTTTATTGTTATTCTGGTTTGTCTGACAACCCAACATTTTAAAATCAGTTGTCACAGAGACCAAAAAAATCATGCTGGGGTTACAATTATAAAAATCTTGTACGTAACTCAGGGACTGCCTGTTCACAATTGCTGAGCTAGGCCATCACGAAAAACACCCATATGTATTATGTATCTGTCTTCATCACCTCGGCAGCAGTGCGAATTTTCTTAATCTGTTGGGTAATCTCCACTGTGTCCCTGCCTGATAATTCTCCTGCACAAAGTGAAATCTGCACGGAAGTTCATTCAAGCCATTGCCTTTACAGATGGAACTGAAGGAAGCCAGGCGTCCATCCCAGACATCCAGACACATCTCCCTGACTTCCGCGGCTACCTCTGGTCAGAAGCTCCTATTCATGTATTTTTATCTTATTTCCAGAGTTTTTACTGTCTTCTGATTTAGCAGTATTCTAGAAATGAAAGTGTGCATATTATACAATTCTCCTATCTAAACTTTATTGGTTTTGTCAGGGGCGGGGTAACTGCAGAGGTTGCAGAAAGTATGGTCACACACCACGGTCCTGTAACCTAACCTAGGGGACTGATAAAAATGTCTTTTTCCATAAAAAAGCCAATAGTATAATATGCATGAAAGGCTGCCTTCACACGAATGAGTGAAAACGGCTGTATGCTACCCGTAACGGTAAACAGCCGTGCGTTTCAATAGGCAATATACATATTGCCCACCGCACCAGGGGAAAAGAAAGGGCTTGCCCATAATTCTGGTGGCGCTAAACTTCTCCCTATGGAGAGGGGAGGGGTGGCAGTGCATGACATAACCCGGCATGCATACGTTCGTATGGCCTTAGTTGGGGACCCACTACAGTTTTCACTAGGACAGTAACCTCAAGTTATGTCTCAGGATTGGGGAGGCCCTTATACAAGTTGTGTAAACTTGAACCATTAATTCTAGTATTGTAGAGTATACAAAAATTTGCCCAAGGTGTTTTTCTAGCTTTCTGTGAAACCCTGTGGGGCAGGACTAGGGTGGGAAAAACATGCAATTGCTTCTGGTTCCTGCATCACGTTTTTGTCACGTACCCCGTGACATTCCATGTGTGGGATCACTTTCATCCGAAGAGTGACTTCTTCTGACCTGGGGACAACCCAGGAGGTAACATCCTTTAGTTGGTGTGGCCTGCACCCAACGTTCAGGTTCAAACCTTCTGGTTCGGTCCCCTGTACCTAACCCTGAAGTCTGAATCGGCTAAACTCCTGCTGGTAGCGCTCCATTACAGGGTTTACACCAATCATGGCATTAAAATCGATGGATCAACACGTCCCAGAATGGGCGTTGCACAGCGCCGTCAGCATCATTGTGCTGGCACGGATGTCCACAGTGATATACTGCTGGCTGTCCACTTTGCGACTGCATTTAAAATTTTAACACCTGTGATGGTGTTCAGCACCATTGCGGGGGACACCGATGGGGTTTGGGTTTTAAAACTCGGGTTTGCTTTTTGCCAGTCCACTCATCATATTCAGAAGTAGTTATGTCCCGTGGCGATGACAAGGGGCATAACTACAAGAGTACGCAGCCATAGCAGCTGCTATTGGGCCCGCATTGTCAGGGGCATCTGACCTGACTACAGAATGGAGGATGTGCACCATTATATACAATAATGCTGCACATTGTACTGAATAATGTATATAACAGGCACATCTTCAACAGTATACAGCATGTATCAAATAAATAATGTAGGGGGCAGGGAAGGGACAGCAGAATGGCAGGACTAGGGACTCTCATCTTCTAATTCCGGTCAGTTCACCCACCCATGTGGTCAGCAGCTCACTGGGACAGATCTGTGTAAGTGTATAAATGTATTCACTTTACTATTATTACTTATAAGTGTGTGAACATCAAATTTGTATATTATCTGAGGGGGTGGTAGAGGGCCCCCATTCAGATTCATGCTATGGAGGCCTGCCTCTCCAGTTACGCCCTGGGAAGGACTTCTTTTACTGAAGCATGTCATTGTGGCCTCTAAAAACTTGGGCTGGATTAGGGCCGAAAACTGGAGTGTACCAGAGTGACTTGATAACAGGGATATGGAGAAGGTTAAGTGCGCTTTTTCTTTTTTGCAAGTTATTTTCCACTTATAAAGCTATCAATCCAATTGAGCCACTGTTCAAACTAGCTACCATGCTCCTTTGAAGTTTTTTTCTCTAACATATAAGCTGTTGTTAAGCCACAGAGTGGCCGAGATGTTCTACAGAGTCTTTTATATACCAAGCCAATGTTCAAGTGGTTCCCTAGTAGAGAAAGCTCACGATGGAAGAGCTCTTCCCCAGAATCATGTAGCAGTCGCCTATGGGCAGTGACAGGGGACCCCAGCATCCAATGTACATCTGTATACATGCTGGTTTTTCATAATTGGCTGATATTCTTGACTATCCTTCTGTGTTATGATTCTGTATTTATATGCTATAAGTTTGACGGACTGTCGACCTCCCCTGTGTTATTTGTCTGTGTACGGTCCACATTTTGGTGCAGGGGGTCGGTCTTTGGTGGTGCCCGTATGCCTAGTATACGTAGTGGCAAGCAGGCAGGGCTGTTGGGGGTCTGGAGTGTGTTGGGTTTACTGTCTTGAGTCCGTCGGTCCCTTTTAATTTGTAAATATTGTTCATTTTTTATTGTGGAAAACCATGAGACAACCCCTTTAATAATAAAATCCTTTATAAGGCTAATAAATCAGGATTCCTGGGATGAGAACATTTGCAGATACCCCTGCTGGATATACGTTAGCACAGACAGGACTGTGTTACATATAAATAAGAAATGCTATCTTCTGCAGGTTTCCATGGGTGAGTCATAAGTCAATAAGAAGTTACTAATATATCATAGCGCATCCGTAACAGAAACAATGTTTAGCATTACATCCTGGAAGAAACATTTCACTTCCTCTCCAATGCAAATAACAAAAGACACAGTCCAGATGGGAGATGACATGAGAATGAATCTGAACTGGATTACATTTGTAGTTGTTAGACACCGTGCACGGGAATTGTGTACTGTACCTCAATGTAAAAAAGAATTATTGATGATAGGACATATGTAGGTCTTCAACAATCTATCACAATGGACAGTGGTAGGAATTAAACGGTATCATCCCATAAGTGGGGATAACTTTATGAACCTTAGTCTATGACCTCTCTATGAGCCCCAAACAGTAAGGGAACAGCTCTGCTATAGACCCAAGTTCCTACCGAGTTGAGCCATAAGGAACTGACTTCGCTAGACCAACATATATTACAAACTTTCACATCTTTGAGTGGATTTGTCACATAACACTTGGGGGTAAAGAGCCTTGGATACTCTACTACATTCGCCCCAGAATCAATCCTGTTCAGTGTGATTAGCGAATGATAGAACATGAATAACTTTGTGGAAACTTGTGAGGCTTTCTGTGTCATTTCGATAAATGATAAGGAAATAGCTAAAGGGAGATCAAAGTGAATGTAGGGTACGAGAAAGATCACAATCATACAAGAAAATTCTGAGCAGAAGGCCAAGCCCGGTAACATCTATCACCACTTTAGGGCTGTTAGCCGATACTACATGCTCGTTACGTAGTGGATGATATCGCTTCTTCAGCTAGTTTCCAGGCACCCTTCCCGTGCCCATTGTGAATCAGAGGTGGCACAGGTGTTTACTAAGGTTTCCGGGTAGGAATGTCCATCACAAGTCTGACTTTATAGAAGCCCATCAGATGACGTGAAATAATAGCCAATAAAGGCAGTATTCCTAAAAAGGAAAAAGACACCAACTAATACATCTCATCAGTACAGTATAGGGAGTTGGTTGGTATGTAGGCCTGGAAGAGTTTCAATCTCCTGGTTTTAAAAGACAGAAGTAAACACACACAAAGGTCAGTAATTAGCGGCATCTTAGTTAGTGTCAGATGTTCTGCACAGATGCAATTCCAAGTACTGTATCTAAGAGTTATAGAGGGTGATAGGGACGCGTGCATGCTTGAGCATCAATCAAATGGTTTTAAACAGGACTCCTGTTGAAATTGAGGTCTCACAAATCTTTATAACCACCTATCCAGCAGACGCGGGAGATGGTGTAGGTTTGGGGTATTTTTCTTGGCAAAATCAATTTAGGTTGCCTCAGAGAGTGGCGTAATTTGAAGATGTCAGGCCCAGTGCAAATGTGTGCCAGTGCTCCAATTATAATACAGTTTTTCTCATCGAAGAAAGTTATACCACATGGCCCCCAGGCCTCTTGGGCCCAGGTGCAACGCTACCTCTGCAGCCCCCAAGCTACGCCCCTGCTCAGTAAGAAGCCTTAACATGTATATGTTCTTACTATAGTAAGTGTGTACAGGAGTAGAATCAATCTTTTCCAGAATATTTGCACCTGAATTTAGGTGCACAAATGATAAACCTTTGAGATTGGTAACATTATCTTCCTAGAGATCTAACACTACTGGTTGGGTCACCTTGTTGATTAATAAGTGCAACAGTTGCAAAAAAATACTGACTGTGATCATAGTATCTACCGTTTGAAAAAAGACACTTGTCCATCAAGTTTCAAAGGAAGGGAAGGGATGGATGAGGAGATATTTATGGAAACAATTCTATATAACATAACCCAAAGTTATTTAGGTGTAAAAAGGCATCTTCAACCCTTCTAGAGCCTCTCTGCTGCCTGCTGTGACACCGCCTGAGGCGGCTATTCCACAGATTCAAAGACGCATAATAAAAAAGCCATGTCGCCGTGGTGATAGACCTTGTTTTCTCCAGAGGAGACAGTGCCCCCCTCGTCTTTGATTTGAATAATCTAAACAACTTACCACCACTTTTTTGTGATGGACCATTCATATATTTTATAAATTCAATCAGTGTCCCCTCGTATTCGCTCTTTTCACGACTAATTAATCTAGTTGTATCTTTCTCATAACTAAGACTCTCCTACTCCTTATCATTTTTGTGTCTCTCCATGAGAGTACTTACTCTTTCAATACATCTATGGCTCTTTTATCCGAACTGATGCTCATGTTTTTCCCATATAACATTGTAAACGTACCCCATGTTATTCTGCACATTTTAGTCTTAGGCGAATAATGTATAATTCCAGTAGTTTTAATCTTCTTTATCTTGTTATATATTACTGTGAAAGCCATATGAGAGTCTGCTTCTATAACTACGCCCCTGGCTTGGCTAAAGGAGTATTCAGAATGGAAAAAAGGAAAAGCCATATAAGGCGGCAGATCCAGTGAAATGGTCGGCAAAGAACAACATACACAGGAATTTGGACTATACTGAAGAAGCAGCTAAATATTACAAACAGAACATGGCAAAAATCATAAATGTATCAACTATAATGACTGGTTTTCCTCGCTTTCTCTGCTGCCTGTCAGTAGTTATAGTAATACAGTCCGTCCCCTACTAAGGACACCAACCTCCAGACACGACCCCTAGTTAAGACGGACCTCTGCCCACGTGACCTCTGGTAAAGCTCTCTGAATGCTTTACTATAATCTCAGGCTGTAAGATCAGCGTAGGTGTTCTGTAATTAAGCTTTATTGATATCCTTGGTCCCATTACAGCAAAAATGTTGAAACTCCAATGTCACTGGGGCAAAAATAATTCTGCTGGATTACAATTATAAAATATACAGTTGACTTACATACAACTTTAAGACAAACCTATGGAACCTATCTTGTACGTAACTCGGGGACTGCTTGTATACTGTTTCTTATATACTGTAGACAAAACATTAATCTGCTTAACGCATCTGGAACCAAGTAGCAGAGGATCAATGCGGTTAGTATGATTTTTTCCCATATTATTATCAATTATAATAGAAGAGTTTAAAAAAAAATGTAAAAAGACCTTCTAGACTTTACTCCTAGGTCTATTTTTGAAATGGGTCACCACGCAGGTAAAGGCAGTGACCTGAGGGACCGCAAAGTAGATCTCGTCATGAACCCTGGAAGCATCAGTATGGGAGTGGAAGGGGAATAGTTATAATCAAGCTCTGGATAGAAACATCTAGACCTAAGATGACCTGGAGATGCTCAACAAGTTTAAGTTTGGATACATGCTTGCCAATCCAGCACCTTACCCTCAGTTTCTTCATCAAGCGTGATAGGAAGTATCAGTTCCACTTCAGTAAGTATAGTACATGTGAGCATCTTCATTCCATCAATGACCTGTAGCTTTCACAGCTGGCAGCCCCTCGAAGTCCCAAATCATGATGTTGCCACACCATGCTTGACCATAGGCAAGAGATACTTTTCTTTGTACTCCTACCTGGTTCATCACAAACACTCAAACTATTGGAACCAAGTTATATTTCATCAGACCTCAGTAATGCCAGTCCTTTGTCTGCTTGTCTTTGCAGGCTCTACCCCACTTTTAGAAAGGCTAACGGCAACCCGGAGCAGACCAATTTGGGTTTTAAGCACTCACCACCATTTTGACCTCTACACAATGCTGCTAGCCAGGGGCGTTCTAGGGGTGGTTTAAAAATCGGGGCAAACGGGCCCCAGCATGTGTATTCAGTAATGCCCCTCCTGTACATAACCCCTCACATGTTGGTTGTGCCAATACAAGGTTACTTCTAGTATATTACAGCTACAGAGAAAAAGGAGAAATCCCCATCACCACATCTATGTTCCCCATTGTCCCTACATTGTTCCCTGGCAGGTTATCCTGCTGCCGCCCCTAACAATCTCCCCAATACTGTAAGGCAACGTCACACAACCTTTGTCTTGCATTTAAACAAAACCAGGGTGTACCCATCACTTGTGTGATTACTGGAAAATATATGTGATCAACCAAGGCCTGTCCTAGTGCCATGTGTGAACACGCTCCAAGAAATGTCCTCACACAGCCCCCCAGTAAGTAATTGACCACACAGCCCCCCAGTAATGTCCCCACACAGCCCCCCAGTAAAGTGCCTACACAGCCCCCCAGTAAGTAATGGCCACACACACAGCCCCCCAGTAAGTAAGTGCCACCACAGCCCCCCAGTAAGTAATGGGCCCCACACAGCCCCCCAGTAAGTATGTGCCCCCCACAAGCCCCCAGATGAGTAATGTGCCCCACACACAGTCCCCCCAGTAAATAAGTGCCCACACAGCCCCCCAGTTAATAATGGTGCCTACACAGCACCCCCGTAAGTAATGTTGCCTCACACACAGACCCCCCAGCAGTAATGTGCCTCCATACGCCCCCCAGTAAGTAATGTGCCTCACATAGCCCCCAGTATGTAATGTGGCCTCACACAGCCCCTATTAGTATGTGCCCACACAGAACCCGTAAGGTAATGTGCCTCAAAAGCCCCCCCAGTAAGTAAGAATGTGCCTCACAGTCCCCCCAGTAAGTAATGTGCCCACACACAGCCCCCCTAAGTAATGGGCCTCAACACGGAGCCACTAAGTATATGTGCCCCACACAGCCCCCCAGAAGTAATGTGCCTCACACAGTCCCCCAGTAAATAATGTGCCTCACACGTACCCCCCAGTAAATAATGTGGCCTCACACAGCCCCCCACTAAGTAAGTGCCCCACAACAAGCCCCCAGTAGTAAGTGTGTCCACACAGCCCCCCAGTAATATGTGGCCTCACACAGCCCCCCCAGGAAATAAGTGCTCACACAGCCCCCAGGAAAAATGGCCTCACACAGTCCCCACAGTAAATAATTGTGCCTCACACAGCCCCCCAGTAAATAATGTGGCTACACAGCCCCCCAGTAAATAATGTGCCTCACAACAGCCCCCAAGGAAAAATGGGCCTCACACAGCCCCCCAGGAAATAATGTGCCTCACACAGCCCCCCAGTAAATAAGTGCTTCACACAGCCCCAGACAACTATAAATTTGTGCCTCACACCGCCCCCAGGAATTGTGACTCAACAGCCCAGGAAATAATGTGCCTCACACAAGCTCCCCAGAACATAATGTGCCTCACACAGCCCCCAGGAAATAAGGCCTCAAAGCCCCCCAGGAAAATGTGCCTCCACACACAGCTCCCCAGGAATAATGTGCTCACACAACCCCCCAGGAAATAAATGTGCCTCACACAGCCCCCCAGAAATAATGGGCCTCACACGCTCCCCAGGAATAATGTGCCTCACAACAGCCCCAGTAGTAATGTGCCTCACACAGTCCCCAGTAAGTAATGTCCTCACACAGCCCCCCAGTAAAATAATTGTGCCTCACACAGCTCCCCAGGAAATATGTGCCTCACACAGGCCCACACCCAGGAATAATGTGCCTACACACAAGCCCAGAGAAATAATGTGCCTACACAGCCCCCCAGAAAAATGTTGCCTAAAAGCCCCCAGGAAATAATGTGCCTCACACAGCCCCAGGAAATAATGTGCCTCACACAGCCCCCCAGGAACATAATGTGCCTCACATATGCCCCAGTAAGTAATGTGCCTCACACAGTCCCCCAAGTAAATAATGTGCCTCACACAGTCCCCCAGTAATAATGTGCTCACAACGCCCCCCAGGAAATAATGTGCCTACACACAGCCCCCAGTAAGAATGTGCCTCACACAGCCCAGGAAGTAATGTGCCTCACACAGTCCCCCCAGTAAAATGTGCCTCACACAGCCCCCAGTAAGTAATGTGCCCAAACCCGTCCCCCCAGTAAGTAAGTGCCTCACACAACAGCCCCAGTAAGTAATGTTGCCTCACCACCGTCCCCCCAGTAATAATGTGCCTCACAGTCCCCCCAGTAATAAGTGCCTCACAAGTCCCCCAGTAAATATGTGCCTCACACAGCCCCCCAGGAAATAATGGGTGCCCCAGCCCCCCAGAAGTAATGTGGCCTCACACAGCCCCCAGTAAATAATGTGCCTCAACCAGCCCCCCAGTAGTAATGCGGCCCCCAACAAGCCCCCCGAATAAGTGCCTCACACAGTCCCCCCAGGAATAATGTGCCTCACACCGCCCCCAGGAAATAATGTGCGCATCACACAGCCCCCCATATAATGGGCCACCCTAATATGTCCTCACCCAGCCCAGAACAGGAAATAACTGTGTCTCACCACAGGCCCCCAGTGTAAACCCGCTGGCGCTCCGCTTCCGGCGGCTTTCCAATCAAGCCCCTCTGCTCTAGGCTACCCCCAAAACAGCACTTCTAAGAAATTTTGTATAGATCAAGAGGTGTAGCGTTGCTATAAGTTGTAGGAGATGGCGGGTGAGGGGATGGGGAATGTAAACAGATGCGCAAGAAGCGCTTGAAATAATATCGGTAAATGATAAAAAGTTTGCCAGTATATTTGTGGATTACACAGGCAGGGTGGCGACAAAAGTAGTAACAAGTTTGAATGTGGGAATTGCACTGTCATAGCTCTTGGCATGTGTGCTTTATTGCTAGGCTCAGCGTTTGAAGCACGCGCCTGCTGTCGCTTAGCGAAGGCAAGGCTGCTGTGCTAGGGATTACCGATGAGCGGCCAGCCAGACCGGATGGTAATGTGCAGCAGGAGAGGAGGTGGAGGAGGGGTGGGAGGAGGAGGAGGTTGTATAGTAGGCCTTGAGACCTGGACGAGGTAGGCCCCGCAATCTCGGCGTCGGCAGTAGGATATGAACAGCTCCCAGAGGGTCAGATCGGCGCCCTCCACCAAGTTACAGTGTGTAGCGTTTTTAGTTGGATATGGCGGGTGAGGGGTGAGATGTCAAAAGATGCGCAAGAAGCGCTGTATGAATAATATCCGATAAGAATGGTAATAAAAGTTGGCAGTATATTTTGTGGATACATAGCAGTTGACTCAACAGTATGCGCAAGAAGCCGCTTGAAACTAATATCGGTTAATAATCAAAGTTTGCCAGTTATTTTGTGGTAAACACAGCAGGGTGGCGACAAAAAGTTAACAAACTTTGATGTGGAATCCATTGAAAACAACCCAAATTTCTGCACGGACACACCTCGTTTGATAGGGGACGAGTATGGAGGAGCTATATGGACGACTTTTGGAGGTAGCAATAGAGAATGGAGGACAAGTGTGAAGCTGCTATGGAGACAATTTATTGGATCTAGTGCCTGATGTGGCAGTCAAAAAAACGTTTTCAAACCAGAGGCAGCAGGTACGGTGCACTCCAGGAAAAATGAAATAGATTGAGTGCCTGTATTTAGGCAGTCCAAAAAAAAGTTTTCAAACAGAGGAGCAGGTAGGTGGCCCTCCAGAACAATGAAATAGATTGAGTGCGGTATGGGCAGTCCAAAAAAAGTTTCAAACCAGAGGAGCAGGTAGGTGTGCCTCCAGAAAAAATGAAATAGATGAGTGCCTGTATGTGGCAGTCCAAAAAGTTTTCAAACCAGAGGAGAAGGTAGGTGGCCCTCCAGAAAAAACGAAATAGATTGAGTGCATGTATGGTGGACAGTCCAAAAAAGTTCAAAACAGAGGAGCAGGTAGGTGGCCCTCCAGAAAAAATGAATAGATTGAGTGCCTGTCATGTGGCAGTCCAAAAAAGTTTTCAAACCAGAGGAGGCAGGTAGGTGGCCCTCCAGAAAAAATGAAATAGATGTGAGTGCTGTTATGTTGGCAGTCCAAAAAGTTAGTTCAAACCGGGAGCGGTAGGTGGCCATCAGAAAAATGAAATAGATTGAGTGTCCGTATGTGGCAGTCCAAAAAAGTTTTCAAACAGAGGAGCAGGTAGGTGGCCCCTCCCAGAAAATAATGAAATAGATTGAAAGCCTAGTATGTGGAGTCAGTACAAAAAAGTTTTCAAACCGAGGAGCAGGTAGGTGGCCCCTCCAGAAAATGAATAGATTGAGTGCCGTATGTGGCACAATCCCAAAAAATTGTTTAAAAAACAAGAGGACCGGGTAGGTGGCCCTCCAGAAAAATAAATGCATAAAGTTACTATAGCTAGAGCCAGGGGCCCTGTCAAAAAATAGCCAGTGTCCTTGCTGTAGTGTACCAAAGGGAGAGAAGAGGAGGAGGAAAATTGAAGGAAAGGGTGCATGATAAATATGTTAGGTTGAGCTTATCCTACACCTGGTGGAGATTGGAAATTATGAGATCCAGGCTTTATTCATCTTAATAAGCGTAAGCATGTCAGCGCGGTAAGTCGACAGTGCGTGTACGCTTATCCGTGATTGATTGCCACCGCGCATGAAAACCGCGTTCTCGTTTTTGACAAGACGCTAGCGGCAGGGAGCGCAAGATAACCTCCAAGGCGTCACAGCGCCAGTTGTTGACACATGTCAAGACTTTGAAACCCAGAGTAGTTGTAGGGAGCGGTTGGATCATGTAGGACGATGGGTATGGTCAGCTATAGTACTCCCTACCATTGTCGTAAAGATCAGCCCTACTGCTGGAGATGGGGACAGGTTGACAGTGTCTGCTGGGGTGACAAAAGCTGGCAAAAGCCTTGAAAGCGTACCCTGCCAGTGCGGGACAAGCTGGCCTGTCGCCTACTCCTCCCTGCTACTTGTCCCGCAGAACTGCGCACTCTGCGCTGGCGCTTGTCAAGAGGGAAATAGTGTTTCAGCTGTGCATCAGGGCCGCCTGGGATCATGCTTTCACACTCCATTTCCTCTCAGGGATGAGAGTTGAAGGTTTGCTTGAACGGGTCAGGAGAGTGGAATACACAGTAATCGGTGTGCTGAGAATTCTTTGAACGCGAGGGGGTCACGGGATAGGCAGCTAGCATGAAATCTGCATATGCGCCAGAGTCCAACGCGCAAGAATTCACCCCCTCACTGGCCTGACTGCCCATTTCCTCCTCCTCCAACTCTCTTCTTTAGCCCATAACAGACTGAAAAGTGAAGGACCTCTGAACAAGGTCCCCTCTTGGTTCTCTGCCAACATTCCTCCTCACCTCCTCCACCCTCCGATATGCCGCTGAAAGAAACAGACCTAGGGTTGCTTTGGCTATCAAACAAGGGAACGATTCTTCCCCCGCTCTTGTTGCGAGCGCAAAGTTCCGACTTCATCTGATCAGGAGAGTTTTTTTCAAACAGGCCCAAGCACGCGGGAGGTGAGGCTGATGATGTGGGCAATCCACTGACCCAAATGGTTTGACTCCTCGAATACTCAGCACCTGGACAGATTGATCAGACATCCACGTCACCTCTGTATTTGTTAGACTTGGAGGAAGCTGAACTGACCTGACTACCAGTTCGGTGGAAGTTGACATCCTGGCAGTCTACAATCAGCTATCGCGTGCTGGTAAACTTGGAAACATGGTTAATGTTGAATTCCACCTGTGGCACGTCGCACACAACATAGTCGGTGAGCGGGCAAGTGGAGGCGGCGCTGCACTTCCCTGCGGAGTGGGAGCATCTGTAGCTGGAATTCTGAAATGCGCACAGACGCGCCGGGCGCACACTTCGGGAGCAAATCAGACAGATTGGGGTTTCTTGGAGGAAACGCTGAACTATCAGATTTAACACAGGGAAGGCATGGCCCACATGTGTCAGTCTGCCGAGTTGACAGAGCCGCCACACAGGTACGGGCGTTGTACACAACAACCATGCCTGGCTTCAGGTTCAGCGGTGGCCAGCCACAGATCCGTCTGCGCCGTGATGCCCTGTAATGTTTCTTGGGCGGTGCTGCCTTTTATCGCCTAGGCCTCAGCAGTTTTGAGCACCGCTGCTAGTCTAGCGACGGCATGCTGATTGCCTAGAGCTAGAAACGATGGCGCATGCCCACGGATGGGTCGGAGGAGGAGTGGAGGCGGGTAGGGGTGGGAGGAGAGCGGAGGGCATAGTAGGCCTGAAAGACCTGGACCCGAGTAGGCCCGAATCCTCGGCATCGGCAGTATATGACCAGCCGCAGGGTCAGACTCGGTCCAGCCTCCACCAAGTTAACCAATGTTGCCGTCAGCGATATATAGTGGCCCTGCCGGGGTAGCACTCGTCCACGTGATCCGTGGTCTCAGGTGGGGCCCTTGTCGGGAAAAGAAGAAAACGGCGCGTTGGTCAGGCAAGGATTTGTTGTCTGGACAGGTGTGGTGCGGGCGGGCACGGCACATCGGAAAAGTAGTGGCGCTGGGGACCGAATACCCGAGGGGCGGCCGCCGCCATGAGTGCGAAAGGCCTCGGTCTCTAATACCATATAGGGCAGCATCCCAGGCATAGCAATCTGGAGATTGTGGGACATTAAGGGCTTGGGCCGTGCGGGGGGTGGGGTTGCCACTATATTCCTTTGTCCGCTCAGCGTCTGGGGTATGAAGAGCTAGAAGCATGCGGGGATGGACGTGAGGATGTGGAGGCGAAGATGGGGTTTGTGCCAAGGGTCCATGGGCAGAAGGGGCCCCCCCATGCTGACTATCAGTCGACACAGGGGAAGGAGCAGTGGTGTGCACGGCCGGAGGGTGAACGGGCTTGGTGCAATGAGGGGGGTTTAGAAGTCAATGCGCGCATACGGTGTAGTTAAGCTTAGTAGTGGGGGAACACCTGATGATCCTGGTTGTGGCAAAGGGTTGCACACACCCGTTCCGTCGCGTCATCGGTGTTTCTTAAAAGAACCTCCAGAGTTCGGCAAAATTCTAGCCTGCGCCGACGGAGACCACGTTCAGCCACTGGGAGCTTCTTTTACTACGGACAGCATTGGATTGGGGCGTGAGCAGGCAGACCCCCTCTGGCCTCTGGACCTTCCGTCCCGGTGGGCCTACCACGCATCTCCACCTGTTCTGGTCGTGGACTCTCCTCCGTTCTCAGAAGCACTGGTCACACGGCCTCATCAAAAAAAACCCAGTTGGGTCTGTCACTCACCATCCTCCATCCCTCGTGTCTGCTCCACCCTCGGACTTCCGCCTGCCTGACAACAACTCAGACCAGATTCTGACAACCGGTGTCTCCTCATCGTCGACACTCTTTACACACTTCTTACGTCAAGAAGGTCATCATCACCCACAGACTGCGATGGTGGAAAACTGGGCATCGGAAATTGCTCACAGCAACTCGGTTGTGACTGTGGAAGGGTCCAGAAAACAGTTCTCAGAGTATGCCGGTTCAATGCAAATTTTCCTGGGAGGGGGCGCCAGACTGGGGGGGGGGGGGAGCTGAGGTGCAGGACGGAGAGGAGTGACGAATTCGGTGACATGGTGGGGACTGCGTGGAGACTGACTGGTGGGACGAATGCCACGAATCTAGCGCTCGATACGCATTGTCGGCAATCCACGACATCACGTTTGCATGTTCTGGCCTCAACAGTGCTCTACCACGAGTTCCAGTTAACTTCAGACATGAACCTAGGGAGTGTAGCTCTACGGCGTTCCCCTGCTCCTCATCAGCAGGTGGTGTCTCACCCCGCCCAGGACCACGGCCTTGACCTGCAGTAGTGGACGCCCAACGTCCCCGCCCTGTCTATACCCCTAGCCCTCGGTTTAAACATTTTGAAAATGAAAGTATAACTTTAATTTTTTTTTACTTTTTTTTTGGTGTTTTTTAGTTTAAAACCAAACGATGCTATCCTATTGCTATGGCTATTTCTAGTCACAGTATGAAAGCACACTGCTATGCAGATGAGATGACGCTGAGTTACGGAAATAAACGTAAACTAAAAAGGAATGGCAGACGGTGCCTAATTGAAATCCAACCTATAAAATTGTCCCACTTCGCGTCTTTGCAAGGGATATGTGCGTCACTAAGCGGCTAAAACACAACGGTCGCAAGTCTCACTACAAATCCTCACAATTGGTAGTAGTAGGCATGCCATACAGCAAGGACAGCCACAGCAGATCAACCAGAAATAAAATATATAACGCTATTGTAGGCCTAAGTAAGCCGTTTGATCTCCTATGGCTATTTTCTAGCCAAGTATGAAAGCAACACTGATGCCAGATGAATGACGATGAGTTTGTAAAAAATAACGTAAATAAAAAGTAAATGGCAGCGTGCCTAATGAAATCAAACCCTAATAAATTGTCCCACTTTGGTGTTTGAGGTGATATTGGTGTCACTAAGCGCTAAACACAACGGTCGCAAGTCTCACTGCAAATCTCACAATAGGTACTAGCTGCCAAATAAAAAAAAAAAGTTTTAACGTTTATGTAGCCTAAGAAGGGCTGTTGGGTTCGTGTTAGAATCACTCCTGCCTAAAACTATTCTAATAGAACAGCCTACGCTTTCCCTGACCAGCAGCAGCCTCTCTCCTAGCGGAATCTAGACACAGAATGATCGAGCAGCGCAGGCAGGGCTAGTCTATTCCAGGGTTCACCTGATCTGGCAGCCAACCACTGCTATCGACGTGTAAGGGTACCACGTCAGCGTGGGTGGAGTGCAGAGCTCTGGCTTGTGATTGGCTCTGTTTCTGGCCGCCAAAATCAAAAAAGGCGGGAGGGAGATGCCATTTCCGAGCGGGCGAAGTATCGTCGAGCAACGAGCGTTTCGAGTACGGCTAAGCTCGAACGAGCATCAAGCTCGACGAGTAGTGTTCGTTCATTCTAGTTAAGTCCATGTCAGTGGGCAGTCATTCTAATGGGGCCTTAGTCCAGGGGGCACTGGAGAAACAGTGGTATGGGGGTCTGCACTATTGATGGTATTTCTCACTGGTGCTTCCTCCATTAGGGTCCATGGCTGAGGAAGCCCATGATGTTACAGTGTGGCGCAGATCAGCACAGGGACAAACTGAAACAAACCTGGAACTCACGGATTGATAAATGTAAAGGTACATTTTTCACACGCGGAGGACATATAACCGAAGGGAGTTTTGAAAAGTCCTGAAGAGCGATGATTTTTGTTCACCCTGATGTTGAAGTAGCACATGGTAGCCGCCTGTTAAACCAGTTTATTCAAATAGGGGTAAAATGTTCCCTCTCTGGGGTTGCCAGATTAGTCTTGCAGAACTTTGTCTTGGAAAGTCCCCTGAACAAGGCTCTTCTTTCCTAACACATGGCGTGATAAGGTTTTATACTGTATTTAGAATGGTTTTGGACTGGGAAATATCCATTAATTCAACCAATGGGATTTCAAAAGTCATGTTCTCCAGTTTTATCAAGTAACACTATAGGTAGAAAACTTATAAACATGTTAAATTCCACAATATCAAACCGTGAGTTGGACCACTGTTTGCCCATGGTTGACAGTCAGCAGTCCGGATGCAGCAGCGATGGACGGGCACCCTAGTGGCTCACGTAGATAGAGACCTATAATGGTGGGTCCCACGATGGGTCTGCTTCTTAGGGTGATGGCTAGCTCTAGGGTCACATTAGCTAGCGGGTTATCCCACCAGTCTCGTAGTCTTCTGGCTGACTGTGGGGCTTGCTGTAGCGACTGAAGGGGGTTTGTGGGTGGTACAACCCCAGTTGCAAGTCTATAATCTCCGGCCACAGATGATGGGGTGCCCTTGATGTGTGAAAATAACAACCAGGATGGTAATACAACACGCCCCAGTTTACTTCAAGCTTACAAATGTCCGTAAAATTTAGGCAAATTTGCACACCCGCTACTGTGCTGGCACTGATCGCAGATATTTACCCTTAAGTGTCGCTATTAACATTGATGGCAGATCAAGAGAGCTTCACCAGAGGGTACAGAGGGAAGAGGGGTCCGTCTTGTAACTAGGGTTGTCAGTGGTTGGGTTTTGTCCTTAGTAGGGGACCGGTACTGTAGTATTGCAATTTATTTTATATGTGATCAGACCCTCTGGGGTTAAAATACACTAGGAGTCTAGAAGCACAAGTAAAAATAATTTTTTTAAAAGATTTAAAAAAAATGTAATAAAAACAAAAAATTCATCATCCCCGTTTCCCTAGACAATAACAATAAATACATAAACATTTCAAAATTATCGCCACATCGACAAAAGTCCTGCTCTAGCAATAGATAAAATGGTTATTCCCGATGGTGAACAACCCTAACGGAAATAGCCACCAAATGCCCTGAAACTGATTTTTTTGTTATTTTGCAACAACATAAAAATTGAAAAAGTAATCAAAAGTTGTACAAAAATCCCCCAAATGGTTCAATTAAAACATCATCACTCCCGTTAAAAATTTACAATACACAGCACAAAATATGCAAAATGAAGACATTTATTTTCGTACCAAAGGTTTTCAATTTTTTTTAAAAACAAATGAAACTATATAAAAGTGTAACTATCTGTCTATCTACCTAAAATAAAAGAATAACTCAAATTTTATAGCATAATCCAGAAATTGCTAGGCAGATTACCCGGTGTAGATCGAGCCCCACCTGCTGTCTCCGAATAAACATTTCAAATATCCGTTCCGTGTGATTAAATTCCAGCATATAAAATGCGGCCATCTTTATATCCAGGACATGGCGCTTTATTTTTTATTTTTTTTTTTATGCTACAGATTTGGCAGAGCTGAACTTGGACTAACCCTCTGCAACCCATCACATCTTCAGAATACATTGTGAGATACATCAAAATAATAGGTTCTGTGTTATGACTCACCCATTCTGTAACATAACTATTACATGAGGTTAATATTTACTCAGAGACATTCTGGATTTGTCACTCCAGGAAGAGTAGTTTTGTCTGGACGTTCATATTGTGAAGATAACATTAGACAAGTCTCAATATAGACCAACGTCTTTTCAGATCCATGTGAACAAATAATACAATCTTAAGGGGTGGTCCAGTTTTAGCAAATAATTGATATTGTTTGTGTGATGAAAAGTTATGTAATTTTCCATATACAGGCAGTCGCCGGGTTACATATAAGATAGGGTCCGAGGTTTGTTTCTAATTGAATTTGTATGTAAGTCGAAACTGTATATTTATAATTGTAGTTCCGAACCAAATTTTTTTTTTTTGCCCCAGTGACAATTGGAGTTTCAGAATTTTTTGCTGTAATGGGACCAAGGATTATCAATAAATCTACATTATAGACACTTTTAAGCTGATCATTGCAGTCTGGGACTACAGACTACAGTCACAGTGGGCAGAGGGGTCCGTCTGTAACTATGGCTCGTCTGTAAGTCGGGTGTCCTGTAGGGGGATTGCCTGTACTTTCTATATCAATTCCTCACTGTTTTTTAGATCTCTGTTGCTGTCATTCTATGGGAAGTGAAAAAAATTTGTGTGCTCTACAATAACTCACACATGCAGTCGTTATTGTTAACCACTGGCAACAAAATTGAGTTCACCCTCTGACATTTTTGGAAATATTTATTATCAGATATACTCGAGTAGTAAGCCGAGTTATATATACTGGGGCTTATACTTGAGTACATAGAAAAAAATAACGGTTATTACTTCTCCCCGGAACCTCCTCTTGGGGTCCCTCGGTTCCCCGCAGCACATCCTCAAGTCGGGCCAGCAGGCACATCTATGTGATCTGCAGCACAGAACTATGACGCGGTAATGGTCGCTGCCCGCTGACGTCATAGTTCTTGTGCTAGGACCAGAATACGTGCTGCGGGGAAAAGTGGACACTGGGGGACAGTGCGGAGGGTGAGTGCTAACTTTTATTTTCTTCTTAAAGGGGCACATCTACTCAACAAATTATTAACTGGGCACACTGTAGGACTCGTCATTAAAAGGGGCACATTGCTGGACACTATTAATGGGGCATTCTGCTGGAGACATTATAATGACACTGCTGGAATTATTTAATTGGAGGGCATCTGTGGACATTTTCATTCATGAGAGGAGACATTTATTAGCGAGTGCTGCTGCATTTCCCACCCTCGGCTTTACTACTCAGTCAATAGGTTCCCAGTTTTTTGTAGTAAAATTAGGTGTACTTCGGCTTATACTCGGGTTGGTTATACTCGAGTATACGGTATATCTTTTCATCGGACAACGCTAAGATATGGGCACTTTGATACAATGTAAAACCCTGACATCAAATTGAGTACACTTGTAAGTGCACCGATTTGGCAAACTCTGTGCATGCTGCATACTCTGTGTGCGCTATGTAAATAAAGGAATTATTATTAATATTATTATTATTAAGTAAAAATAAGCCATTCTCCTCACCCCGATGTCATGTGACCTTGTTGCATGACCCATATAGTAAATTGGGAAGGTACGTTAAAGGTCTATTCTGTGCATTCATGTTTACCCCTTACCATTGGTTGCGGGTGTATGGCGAGGGCTACAGGGTGAACCCTCTCTCATACAAGGGTTTTACTGCATATTGCAGCAAACACCCATTGGTAACACCCGAGATCGGTGCTACTACTGAGTCTTCTCATCTTGCAAAAATGTCACTTTACACAGCTCTGTACTTTGAAAGTATGAAAAATTTATCAGCCGCCAGAAGGATGTGAAATTAAGATATTTTATTTTTGCCAGAAGGTTTGAATTTTTTTAAAAAGTATTAAAACACAATAAAATTATATAAATTTTATTATCCTGGGTGATCGCACCGACCAAAGAATAAAGTAGACAGGTCATTTGGTGCACAATGAAACCCATAAAAACCAAGCCCACTAAGAAAACGGCGCAAATGCATTTTTCCCACCAATTTCACTGCATTATGATTTTTTTCCAGGCGTCCCAGTACACGGCATGGAATATTAATACTGTCACTATAATAGTACAATTTGTAACGCAAAAAACAAACCCTCCACCAAGGCTCTTCAAATGGTAAAAGGACAACAAGACAACAATTTATCCAACATTTTATACAACAATTATCCTAAGGACAACAATTTCATTCTAAGAGACACCGGACTAAATTTATGGGAAATTATCTCCAACAGATACATTTTTTTAATAACCTTCATTTCAAGAATGTTTGTTTATGGCAGATGAATACAATAAATGGCAGTAACCAGATGAGAATGCCCTTTAGGTTTGGTGTGATCGTCTCTCAGACTCTCTCAACGAACGGTCTAACATGGCACCTTAGGTAAAGAAGTCTCTGAGGATCTGCATATAGATGAAAACAGGTTCAACTTAGAACAGGCCACACCATGGTCGACCAGAAGAAGTTGATTGCAATGCACAGGCCATATCCAGAGGTTGTCTTTTATCATAAATTATGAGTGCTAGCAGCCGGGGCGTCGCTAAGGTCAAAAGACGCGGGCTCGCGCCCGATCTTTTTGCCAGTGCCCGAATCTCCTCAGGTCAGCAGATCATCTGCCCGCTGCCCGGGAGATTCTTCCCCTCTCGTCTCATCACGATCTGTGTCCTCAGATCGTGATGAGAACGAGTGCAGGCGCTGCTTTCCCCTGCAAGGACCTAGCCTCCGGGAGTTCCAAAGGCTGAAGGACATGTGATGATGTCATGATCCACAGACCTGCAGGGGAAAGCAGCGCACAGAAAGAGAGAGAGCCATCGTGATGGTGAGGGAGAAACATGATAGGGGCTAGGAAGGTGGGAGACATTGGACATGGCTTGTGAGGCACATTATCTTCCTGGGGGCTGTGTGAGGCACATATTTACGGGGGGCTGTGTGAGGCACATTATTTAGCTGGGGGGGGCTGTGTGAGGCACAGTATTTCCTGGGGGTCTGGTGTGAGGCACATTATTTCCTGGGGGGGCTGGTGAGGCACAATATTTCCTGGGGGATCGTGTGAGGCACCTACTACTTGGGGGGCTGTTGAGGCACATTCTACTGGGGGGCTGTGTGAGGCACATTATTTACTGGGGGGCTGTGTGAGGCACATTACTTACTGGGGGCTGTGGTGAGGCACATTATTTACTGGGGGCTGTGTGAGGCACATTATTTACTGGGGGACTGTGTGAGGCACATTATTTACTGGGGGGACTGTGTGAGGCACATTACTTACTGGGGGGGCTGTGTGTGAGGCACATTACTTACTGGGGGCTGTGTGTGAGGCACATATACTGGGGGGGCGGTGTGTGGGGCACATTACTTACTGGGGGGGCTGTGTGAGGCACATATTACTTGGGGGGACTGTGTGAGGCACATTACTTACTGGGGGCTGTGTGAGGCACATTACTTACTGGGGGGCTGTGTGAGGCACATTATTTCCTGGGGGGCTGTGTGAGGCACAATATTACTGGGGGGGATGTGAGGCACATTATTACTGGGGGGACTGTGGAGGCACATTACTACTGGGGCGAGTGTGAGGCACATTATTTCTGGGGGAGCGTGTGAGGGCACATTATTCCTGGGGGCTGTGTGGAGGCACATTTTCTGGGGGGTGTGTGAGGCACATTATTTCCTGGGGGGCTGTGTGTGAGGCACATATTCCTGGGGGGTGTGTGGGCACATTATTTCCTGGGGGGCTGTGTGAGGCACATATTTCCTGGGGGGCTGTGTGAGGCACATTAGTTACTGGGGGGACTGTGGAGGCACATTAATTACTGGGGACTGTGTGAGGCACATTACTTACTGGGGGGCTGTGTGAGGCACATTTTTTCCTGGGGAGCGTTGTGAGGCACTTATTACTGGGGGGCTGTGTGAGGCACATTATTTCCTGGGGGTGTGTGAGGCACATTATTTGGGGAGCTGTGTGTGAGGCACATTATTTCCTGGGGGGCTGTGTGAGGCACATTATTTCCTGGGGGGGCGTGTGAGGCACATATTTACTGGGGGGCTGTGTGAGGCACATTATTTATGGGGGCTGTGTGAGGGCACATTATTCTGGGGGGCTGTGTGAGGCACATTATTTCCTGGGGGCTGTGTGAGGCACATTATTTCCTGGGGGGCTGTGTGAGGCACATTATTTCCTGGGGGGCTGTGTGAGGCACATTATTTCCTGGGGGGCTGTGTGAGGCACATTATTTACTGGGGGGCTGTGTGAGGCACATTATTTACTGGGGGGCTGTGTGAGGCAAATTATTAATGGGGGGACTGTGTGAGGCACATTATTTCCTGGGGGGCTGTGTGAGGCACATTATTTCCTGGGGGGGCTGTGTGAGGCACATTATTTACTGGGGGGCTGTGTGTGGACACATTACTTACTGGGGGGCTGTGTGGGGCACATTACTTAGTGGGGGGCTGTGTGAGGCACATTATTTACTGGGGGGACTGTGTGAGGCACATTATTTACTGGGGGGACTGTGTGAGGCACATTACTTCTGGGGGGCTGTGTGGGGCACATTACTTAGTGGCTCGCTGTGTGAGGCCCATTACTTACTGGGGGGCTGTGTGTGGGGCACATTACTTACTGGGGGGACTGTGTGAGGCACATTACTTACTGGGGGGCTTTGTGAGGCACATTACTTACTGGGGTTCTGTGTGGGCACATTACTTACTGGGGGGCTGTGTGAGGCACATTACTTACTGGGGGCTGTGTGTGAGGCACATTACTTACTGGGGGGCTGTGTGAGGCACATTATTAACTGGGGGGCTGTGTGGGGCACATTATTTACTGGGGGGACTGTGTGTGGGCACATTACTCACTGGGGGGCTGTGTGGGGCACATTATTTACTGGGGGGCTGTGTGGGGCACATTACTTACTGGGGGGCTGTGTGTGAGGCACATTACTTACTGGGGGGCTGTGTGAAGGCACATTATTTACTGGGGGGCTGTGTGGGGACATTACTGGGGGGCTGTGTGGTCACATTACTTACTGGGGGGCTGTGTGAGGACATTTCTTGGAGCGTGTTCACACATGGCACTAGGACAGGCCTTGGTTTGATCACATATATTTTCCAGTAATACACAAGTGATGGGTAACAAGCTCCTGGTTTTGTTTAAATGCAAGACAAAGGTGTGACGCTGCCTTACAGTATTTGGGGAGATTGTTAGGGGCGGCAGCAGGATAACACTGCCAGGGAACAAAGATGTAGGGACAATGGGGAACATAAGATGTGGTGATGGGGATTTCTCCTTTGTTCTCTGTAGCTGTATATACTAGAAGTAACCTTGTTATTGGCACAACCACATGTGAGGGGGTTATGTACAGGAGGGGGCATTACTGAATACACATGCATTGGGGCCCGTGCCCCGAATCTTTTACCACCCTAGCAACGCCCCTGGCTAGCAGCATTGCTGTAGAGGTCAAAATGGTGGTGAGTGCTTAAAACCCAAATTGGTCTGCTCCGCGGTTGCCGTAGCCTTTTCTAAAAGTGGGGTAGAAGCCTGCATCCTCGGGTCAGCAGATCATCTGCCCCGCTGCCCGGGAGATTCCTTCCCTCTCGTTCTCATCACGATCTGTGTCCTCAGATCGTGATGAGAACGAGTGCAGGTGCTGCTTTCCCCTGCAAGGACCTAGCCTCCGGGAGTTCCAGAGGCTGAAAGACCTGTGATGATGTCATGATCACATGACCTGCAGGGGAAAGCAGCGCACAGAAAGAGAGAGAGCTGCATCTGTGAGGTAAGGGGGGAGACATGATAGGTACTAGGGAAGGGGGAGAACATTGTGGGGTACATTATTTCCTGGGGGGACTGTGTGAGGCACATTATTTCCTGGGGGGACTGTGTGAGGCACATTATTTCCTGGGGAGCTGTGTGAGGTACATTACTTACTGAGGGACTGTGTGAGACACATTATTTCCTGGGGGACTGTGTGAGGCACATTATTTCCTGGGGGGACTGTGTGAGGCCTCTAATGCTGTGTGGTATCCAGTCACCATGATGCGATCGAAAGGACACTCCAATAAACAAAAAAAAAAAAATAACTGCACCCAGGCAACGAATTTAAAGTTATTGTTTGAGCTGCTCTAATCCACTACCTCCATAATGTGATTGCTGCAGGGTGTCACATTTTTGGCCGTTCAGCTTCAACATAATCCTTTGCTCGTAAAGAACGGCAAAAGATTGCTGCGACTTTAAGGAAACTACCACTCGGGTAGGGCTTTAAGCTGGACATGCCGGTGCACCAGCTCAGGGTGAGCTGGTGCTGGCGCTTATCTCTGTTATTGTTTTAACAGTTTGAAAGTGTTTTAACAGTTATTAAGTTTATAGCCTTACTATCTTCACGCACCGGGTCCGCGCTCGGCGCACCATGCACGCTACCGTGGTGGTGCACTGAATAGGAAGTGGTTGAGCGCAGGTGGCGCCGAGCGCGAACCCGGTGCGGTGAGATAGTTAAGGATACTAAACATTAATAACTGTTTTAAAACACTTTCAAACTGTTTAAAAACATAACGGAGATAGCGCCGACAGCTCACCCTGGGGGTAGGTTTCTTTAATTTTGTACTTAGTTTGCATTCTGTCTGCACTAGTCTGAACACTGTCTTATTTCGCTCCTAACGTCTTAATTGATTTCCACCACACTCTTATGTTCCCTAATAATTTTATTCTGGGCTACAGACAGTTAAGTAGCTGCGATTGACAGATGCCTCCTCCAATCACTTTTTGGTCTCCATGATTCAATTTGGGCAGGAAAGGAATTTGGACAGTTGTACCTACCGTTTAGGGTAGGATAAGAAAGTAACCATTAGTCCATGTCTGTACCTCCATTCATCTTTGCCTGTTCCCCTACAGAAGCACCTATATAGGGGCTCAAGAGGTCCCAGAAGACCAATAGGGTCCCCACCAATCTTTCTGACCATTGCCTCTATTGTAGGCATGACTAATCAAATTGACTGATGGCTTAAGTTTTAATTTTCCTTGCTTCCATTTCTATATAATTTTTCAACATTGCTTGTGGAATTGGACTACACATTAATGTAGAAAATGATGGCATTTGCGTGCTTGCCCTTTGTGGTCTTGATCTTAAAAATACCATTTGGAAAATAACATAACAAGTTGCTTGATAATGTTACTGCATTTTGTGTTGTGTGAATTAGGAAATGTCACTGACAATGTTTGTGCATACAGTATATCACACAAGAAGAGAGCATTGGGATGTGGGGGAAGTATATGAGTACAGGTTTTTGATGTATGGCTTCTATACAGGACAAAATTATATAAAGATAGTGTTTCAAATTTCTATAACATGTGTGTCCATTCAGGTTTCAGCATCATCCTCTGCCTATTAAGCACTGCTAACTATAATTTTGTACTTAGTTTGCATTCTGTCCTGCACTAGTCTGAACACTGTCTTATTTCGCTCCTAACTGTCTTAATTGATTTCCACCACACTCTTATGTCTCCTAATAATTTTATTCTGGGCTACAGACAGTTAAGCTAGCTGCGATTGACAGATGCCTCCTCCAATCACTTTTTGGTCTCCATGATTTCAATTTGGTGCAGGAAGGGAATTTGGACCAGTTGTCACCTACCGTTTAGGGTAGGATAAGAAAGTAACCATTAGTCCATGTCTGTACCTCCATTCCATCTTTGCCTGTTCCCCTACAGAAGCACCTTATAGGGGCTCAAGAGGTCCCAGAAGACCAATAGGGTCCCCACCAATCTTTCTGACCATTGCCTCTATTGTAGGCATGAACTAATCAAATTGACTGATGGCTTAAAGTTTTCAATTTTCCTTGCTTCCATTTCTATATAATTTTTCATACATTGCTCTGTGGGAATTGGACTACAACATTAATGTAGAAAATGATGGCATTTGCGTGCTCTGCCCTTTGTGTCTTGATCTTAAAAATACCATTTGGAAAATAACATAACAAGTTGCTTGATAATGTTACTGCATTTTGTGTTGTGTGAATTAGGAAATGTCACTGACAATGTTTGTGCATACAGTATATCACACAATGAAGAGAGCATTGGGATTGTGGGGGAAGTATATGAGTAATTTTACGATCATTGTTTATCTATTTTACGTTTTTGTGAGTAAACAAATACAATTCAAGAAAAATCCACGTGTTTTGTTAATATGCTAATAGTTTGCTGTATTGAGCTTTTTTTTTCAGTTCCAGCCCAAATCACATGATCCGTAATTGAACGTAATCAGTAATTGTCACACTGCATGAATATCAGAAGCCATTTTATCCATTCATTCCAATGAAACTTACATTCATAGAAATGAATGGGAAACAGGGTATCCAGTTTAAATTTGTGAGCCTTTTTGGATCTAAAAAAAGCTCAAAAAGCAAACTGTAAATTGCTCTGTTTGCAGAGATTACAGCTATAATCTGCATCATTTTACTGCCACATAGGGAAAACCCCTATAAGTACCTGACAGAGTCATATGTCATGATTTCAGGTGTTACTATGATTCCTAGGGACATTACTATAGAAGTATACATATAGCAATAGAATACACGTCAATCTCACAATGAACATGATTAGGTAAAAATACATGATCAAATACATACATAAAAAACCTCAATTAGGGGGAGAAAGAAAATGTGGCAATTATCTGCTCTGTGGAAAACAGTTATTGCAGTGGAGAATGTTCCTCTTCCATTCCTTGTGTCATGTGACCTAGTATTTTTATCCAATCAGCTGACTCCTGTAGACTTCGCATCATGAGGTTATCGGATCATCTCTGGACAATCTGTAAAAAAATGTAAAATCGTGAAGTTGGACAAAATGTCCCATTAAAAACAATAAAAATAGTATGGACATAAATAGCAAGACAACCAAAGCTGAAATAGAATTAATTTAAGGACAAATGTCTATTTATAATGGAGCCAGGTAATGTGACAAATCATTGTTAAATCAGACAATTCATTGCATATTAAGGACAGAACAATAGTACAAACTATAGAACTAGCAAAGAGACTTTAACCAGCAATGGGAATAGTACACACATCATACCGTATTTATGTGACTGGGAACTCTGCTGAAAGGGACAGAGCTCTGAGAGTCAGAGCAAGTTAACCATTGCTGGTCCAGCACAAAGCTTGCAGAGAGCCGGGCATGACAGCTTCATGGGCCTTCCAAGCATGGCTTTCAGGAAGTCTAATGATATGATGCAGGATTAAAGCCAAAAGCAGAATATCTATTCCAGAAGGAAAATAATTCTATGTATACCCTCAGATTGTGGACCACACTGCAGCACAGTAGGGGTGTGAGTAGTGTGCAGTGTGATCTGCCTTGATCCACTCCTCAATTCAACCTCATTACAAAAAAAAAATATATTACAAACACAAAAAACAACATATTATCATATTATTCACATTCATATACTCCTAACAAAATTAAAAATTCTCAGGAATCAGTCAGTCCCCGTGTTACGAAAAAGATAGGTATACAGGGATAAAGAACACAGTCAGGTTACA
This sequence comes from Engystomops pustulosus, assembly GCA_019512145.1. Taxonomy (NCBI): domain Eukaryota; kingdom Metazoa; phylum Chordata; class Amphibia; order Anura; family Leptodactylidae; genus Engystomops; species Engystomops pustulosus. The sequence goes on from CM033647.1 coordinate 19,974,158, forward strand.
ATACGGGATAATACACACAGTGATGTCACAGTACAGAGAATAATACACGCAAGTGATGTTCACAGTACAGGGATTCTACACACAGTGATGTCAAAGTACAGGGATAATACACACATGATGGCCACAGTACAGGTATACTACACACGTGATTGTCACAGTAAGGGATAATAACACCAGTGATGTAACAGTCAGGGATAATACACGCAGTGATGTCACAGTACAGCGGACAGTAAACACAGTGAGTCACAGTACAGGAATAATCCACACAGTAATGTTAACAGTAAGGGATAATACACACAGTGATGTCACAGTACAGGGATAATACACCAAGTGATGTCACAGTCAGCTTAATACACACGTGCTGAACCGTCAAGGATAATACACACCAGTGCTGGTCACCGTACGGGGTAATACACACAGTGATGTCCAGTACAGGCTTAATACACACAGTGAGTCACAGAGGGAAATACACCCAGTGAGTACACTAATGGTATAATACACACAGTGATGTCACAGAAAGGGGATAATACACACAGTGATGGTCACGTAAAGGGATAATAAAGCAGTGAGTCAGTACAGGGACAGTACACACAGTGATGTCCACAGTACGGGTAAACCACAACAGTGAGGTCACAGGACAGAGTCGATATACACACAGTGATGTCACAGCACAAATAGAATACACAGTGAGGGTAACAGTACAGAGATAATACACACAGTGAGGGCACACGTACAATAATTAATACACACAGCGAGGACACAGTACATGGCTAATACACACATGATGTCACCGAAGGGATACTACACACAGCCGATGACACAATCCAGGATATGCACACAGTCATGTCAATACAGGGTATACACACGTGATGTCCAGTACAGAGATAATAACACAGCGCGGACACAATACAGGGATAATGCACACGTCATGTTACAATACAGGGATATACACACCGTGATGTCACAGTTACCGAGATAATACACTCATGATGTTCAAAGTACAGGGATACTACACACCTGATGTCACAGTACAGGGATAAACACCAGATGATGTCCCGTACAGGTATAATACACACCGTGATGTCACAGACAGGGATAATACCCACAGTGAGGTCCAGTACAGGGATCATACACGGCAGTATGTACAGTCAGGGACAGTACACACAGTGACGTCACGTCAGGATAATAACACACAGTGATGTCACGTACAGGGATATACACACAGGTGATGTCACATACGGAATAATACACACAGTAAATGTACCGATACAGGGATAGTACAACAGTGATTCACAGTACAGGGTTAATACACACAGTCGTTAAGTACAAGGAAATACACACAGTGAGTCACAGTACAGGGTATAACACAGTGATGTCACAGTACAGGGATAATAACACAGTGATGTCACAGTACAGGGACATACACACAGTGATGTACAGTACAGGATAATAAAACAGTGATGTCACAGTAAGGATTAATACACACAGTGGATGTCACACAGTACAGGGATAAATACGCAGTGATGTCACAGTACGGGACAGTAAAACAGTGATGTCACAGTAAGGGAAATTAACACAGTGATGTCACAGTACAGGGAGATAATACCCACAGTTGATGTCACGTACAGGGTAATACAACAGTTGATGTCAAGTACAGGGATATACACACGTGATGTCACAGTACAGGGGTAATACAAACAGTGCATGTCCACAGTACAAAAAATACAACAGCGATGACACAGTACAGGGATAAAACACACAGTGATGCACAGTTACAGGGGATTAATACACACAGCGATGACACATACAGGGATAATGACACAAGTCTGTTACAAACGGGATAATAACACAAGTGATGCACATACAGAGGTAATACACACAGCGACGACACAATACAGGGATAATGCACACAGTATTGTTACAATACAGGGTTTACCACAGTGAGTCCAGTACAGAGAAATACCACAGTGAAGTCACAGTAAAGGGATAAACACACAGTGATGTCACAGTCAGGTATAATTACACACATGAGTCACAGTACAGGGATAATAACACGTGATGTCACAGTACATGGATAATACACGCAGTGATGTCACAGTACAGGGAAGTACACACAGTGATCGTCCAGTACAGGGATATACACACAGTGATGTCACAGTACAGGGATAATACACCAGCGAGGCACAGTCACAGGGGTAATACACACGGATGTCCAGTACGGGATAATACACACAGTGAGGTCCAGTTACAGGGGTAATACACACAGTGATGTCACAGTACATAAGATACACACAGCGATGACACAGTACAGGGATAATACACCACCGTGAGTCCACAGTACGGGAGAATACAAAGCGATGACACAATACAGGGATAATGCACACAGTCATGTTACATACAGGGATTATACACAAGTGATGTCACAGTACAGAGATAATACACACAGCGAGGACACAATACGGGATAAGCACCACAGTCCAGGTTAAAACAGGGATAATACAACACGTGATGTCACAGTACAGAGATAATACACTCAGTGATGTCACAGTACAGGGATACTACACACAGTGCTCACAGTACGGGATAATACCACAGTGATGTCCACAGTACAGGGATAATACACACCGTGGATGTCACAGTACAGGGATTATACACACGTGATGTCACAGTACAGGGATAATACACACGCGTAATGTCAAGTACAGGGATACTACACACCAGGGATCGTCACAGTCCAGGGTTACTACACCCACAGTGCTGTCACGTACAAGGATAATACACCAGTGATGTCACAGTACCGGGGGAATACACACAGTGAGGTCACAGTACAGGGATAATACCCACAGTGATGTCACGTACAGGATAATACACACATGATGCACCGTACAGGATAATACACCACAGTGAAGTCACAGTACAGGGATAATTACACACAGTGATGTCACAAGTACAGGGATAATACACGCAGTATTGTCCAGTTACAGGGATAATACACCAGTGAGGTCACAGTAAGGGATAATCACACCGTGATGCACAGACAGGGATAATACACAAAGTGAGTCCAGTAGGGTAAATACAACCGTGATGTCACAGTACGGGTTATACACACAGTGAGGTCACAGTACAGGTAATCCACACAGGAAGTCACAGTACAGGTATAATTACACCACAGTGAGTCCACAGAAGGGTTAACGATGGTCACACGGATGACCCGTGATGTACAACGGACTATACACACAGTGATGCACCACAGTACAGGGAAATAATCACACTGGATGCACAGGATACCAAGGGAATACAGTAGACACACATGTGTACCACAGTACCGGGATAAATCCACCTCAGTGATGTCACAGTACCGGGTAATACACACAGTGATCACAGTACAGGGAAATACACAGAGTGAAGTCACGACAGTTACCAGCGCAGGATATGTACGGTACCAGGATCCCGATTCACAGTTACCAGAGGAACAACGTGTACAGCACCAAAAAACCATGATGCACAGTAACGGGATACTAAAACACAGTGATGGTCACAGTACAGGGTAATACACAAGTGATTGCCTCATCAGTACAGGGATAATACACACAGGGAGTCACAGTACAGGTGGTAATACACACAGTGATGTCACAGTACAGGGGTAACGACATGCCATACGGACACACAGTGATGTCACGTACATGGGATATAACACACAGTGATGTCACTAGTACAGGATGATACAACAGCTGGATGTCACAGTCAGGGTAATCCCCACATGCATGATGCACGTACAGTATAGATACACACAGTGATTTCACAGTACACGGTACAGTGAATTAAGACAGGACGACACGCATTGGAGTCCACAGTAACAGGGAGTAATATACACACAGTGAGGTCACAGTACAGGATAATACACCACGTGATCACAGTACAGGGATATACCAAAGTTTTGATGTCACAGTTAAGGGAATAGCACACAGTGATGTCAAGTACATGGATAATACACACAGCATGCACGTCACAGGACTACACGGTGGACAGTAAATACACACAGTGATGTACAGTAACAGGAGATATTACACACAAAACAAACCACATGAAAGGTAAATCTGTCCATGACCATCACAGCAGCAGAAATAACACCTAATGAATATGCACACTTAAGTTTTATTCTCCAGACAGAACATCTTCATAGAGTTAACTGGATGAACTCTGCTAAGCACTTAAAAAATGAGAATAACAAGTGAAAATAAATACCAAAAAGTAAAACGGGAATTAAGCGCCCTGATCAGACAGTAATGGAGTGGGTTCATGCTCTGGGTCGGAGGGTTTGTTTCCCCCTGGTGCGGGGATATGTTTAACTTTCTATTAAACATGTGATCATAATTATGCATATTAGATCCATGCAATGTCTCTGCTGTGAGATATTATATTTACTCTTATACGCCCGCACTGCTCCACGATAAGAGAAATCACCTCACATTACTAATGTTAGATATAACGCCAGTGTTGATGTCTATAGCTGCCTCGGACTATACATTGCTCTGTGGGGGGGTCTCACACCCCCCCTTACATTTTTCCTGATTTCTTATCTACAACATGGAATAAATTCGATTTTTCAAGGATTTGATGGAAGAACGAGGCGCCCCATGTGTACATTAGGTTTTCATTTTTTTTTCGTGAAGTGACAACAATAGGACAACTCGTAGAATCATTTCTCTGACAGCTCGGCTTGGCTCCTCTCTGATTATCCCTAAATGGGTTCATAGGGCTCATTTTTGTGTTTTGCACATGCATTTCTTCACTCCCCACTTGAAAAACTAATTTTTATATTTTTTGTGTACATAGATGTCGTGGGGGCTTGACGTCATAGTGGCGGTATTTAATTTCCATGCCGGGTCCTTGACGGGGAAAAAAATTCCAAATGCAGTGAAATCGGTGAAAAAATATTTGGCGCCATTTTCTGTGGGCCTGGGATATTTTTTAACAGCTTCCACACGGTGGCCCCCCAAAAATGACATGTCTGGCTTTATGTTTGGGTACAGTATATGCAAGCGGGGATAGACATTCTAAAAGTTCTTATATGTGTTTTAATAACATTAGAAATAAATTAAAAGTTGAATTTACAGAAATTGAATTTCTGCTTCGATCTCTGGCACTAATAAACTTTATAACTTCAGTGTATGGAGCTGTGTCGTGGTGTATCATTGTTCTCTGAAATATTCTTTGCTTCCACTGGTAACAGTTAGGAAGTGTCTCAATGAAGTTTTATTGTAAATCCTTATTCCCATGACATCCAAACATTTTAACAAATCCAATTTGAGTGGAGCTTTACTTATAAAATGATGCCGTTCCGGCTTAATACAAATTCAACCACAGATGTACATAGTGTCCTATCTGCAGGCAGCATGTTATAGAGCAGGAGGAGCTGAGCAGTTTGTACATAGTGTCCTATCTGCAGGCAGCATGTTATAGAGCAGAAGGCGCTGAGCAGATTGTACATAGTGTCCTATCTGCAGGCAGCATGTTATACTCCGCGGTTGCCGTAGCCTTTTCTAAAAGTGGGGTAGAAGCCTGCAAAGACAAGCAGACAAAGGACATGGATTACTGAGGTCTGATGAAGATAAACTTGGTTCCAATAGTGTTGAGTGTTTGTGGATGAAACCAGGTGAGGAGTACAAAGAAAAGTGTCTCTTGCCTATGGTCAAGCATGGTGGTGGCAACATCATGATTTGGGACTTCCTGGGTGCTGCCAGCTGTGGAAAGCTACAGGTCATTGATGGAATGAAGAATGCTCACATGTACTATTACTTACTGAAGTGGAACTTGATACCTTCCTATCACGCCTTGATGAAGAAACTGAGGGTAAAGGTGCTGGATTGGCTAAGCATGTATCCAAACCTTAACTCTGTTGAGCATCTCCAGGTCATCTTAGGTCTAGATGTTATCTATCCAGAGCTTGATTATAACTATTCCCCTTCCACTCCCATACTGATGCTTCCCGGGTTCCATGACGAGATCTACTTTGCGGTCCCTCAGGTCACTGCCTTTACCTGCTGTGGTGACCCATTTCAAAAAGTAGGACCTAGGAGTAAAGTCTAGAATGTATTTTTACATTTTTTTTTAAACTCTTCTATTATAATTGATAATAATAATGGGAAAAATCAATACTAACCGCATTGATCCTCTTCTACTTGGTTCCAGATGCTGTTAAGCAGTTTACTGTTTTGTCTACAGTATATAAGAAACAGTATACAAGCAGTCTGCGAGTTACGTACAAGATAGGTTCCATAGGTTTGTTCTTAAGTTTGTATGTAAGTCAGACTGTATATTTTATAATTGTAGATCCAGGCAGAATTATTTTTTGCCCCAGTGACAATTGGAGTTTCAACATTTTTTGCTGTAATGGGACCAAGGATTATCAATAAAGCTTCATTACAGAAACCTTACAGCTGATCATTACAGCCTGAGATTATAGTAAAGCATTCAGAGAGCTTTACCAGAGGTCACAGTGGGCAGAGGGGTCCGTCTGTAACTAGGGGTCGTCTGTAGGTTGGGTGTCCTTAAGTAGGGGACGGACTGTATTACTATAATACTGACAGGCAGCAGAGAAAGCGAGGAAAACCAGTCATTAATAGTTGATACATTTGATGATTTTTGCCATGTTCTCTTATTTAGTAATACTTCTAGCTGCTTCTTACAGTATATGTCCAAATACATGTGTAATAGTTTGTTCTTTGCCGACCATTTCACTGGATCTGCCGCCTTATATGGCTTTTCCTGTTTTTCCATTCTGAATACTCCTTTTAGCCAAGCCAGGGGCGTAGTTATAGAAGCAGACTCTCATATGGCTTTCACAGTATTTATATGACAAGATAAAGAAGATTAAAACTGACTGGAATTTACATTATTCGCCTAAAGACATAAAAGTGTGCAGAATAACATGGGGTACGGTTACAATGTTATATGGGAAAAACATGAGCATCGGTTCATGGATAAAGAGCCGTAGTTGCATAGGAAGAGTAAGTACTCTCAATGGAGAGACACAAAAATGATAAGGAGTATGGAGAGTCTTAGTTATGAGGAAAGATTAAAACAACTAGATTAATTTAGTCTGGAAAAGAGACGAATACGAGGGGACATGATTAATTTATATAAATATATGAATGGTCCATACAAAAAATATGGTGGTAAGTTGTTTCAGATTAAGTCAAATCAAAAGACGAGGGGGCACTGTCTCCGTCTGGAGAAAACAAGGTCTAATCACCACAGGCGACATGGCTTTTTTATTATGAGAACTGTGAATCTGTGGAATAGCCTGCCTCAGGCGCTGGTCACAGCAGGGACAGCAGAGAGCTTCAAGAAGGGTTGAGATGCCTTTTTACACCTAAATAACTTTGATGGTTATGTTATATAGAATTGTTTCCCATAAATATCTTCCTCATCCAATCCCTTCCCTTCCTTTGATAAACTTGATGGACAAGTGTCTTTTTTCAACCGTATGATACTATGATACAGAGTCAGTATTTTTTTGCAACTGTTGCACTTATTAATAAACATAGGTGACCCAACCAGTAGTGTTAGATCTCTAGGAAAGATTAATGTTTACCAATCTCAGAAGGTTATTCAATTATGTGCACTAAATTCAGGTGCAAATATTCTGGAAAAGATTGAGTTCTACTCCTGTACACCAATTACTATAAGTAAGAACATATACATGTTAAAGGCCTTCTTACTGAGGCAGGGGCGTAGCTTGAGGGGCTGCAGAGGGTACAGTTGCACTGGGCCCAAGAGGCCTAGGGGGGCCATGTGGTATACCTTTCTTCGATGAGAAAACTGTATTATAATTGGAGGCACTGGCACACATTTTGGACTGGGCCTGACATCTTCAAATTACGCCACTTCTCTGAGGCAACCTAAATTGATTTTGCCAGACAACCTCAACATCTCCGCTCTGCTGGATAGGTGGTAGTATAAAGATTGGTGAGACCTCAATGTTCAACAGGAGTCCTGTTTAACCATTTGATTGATGCTCAAGCATGCACACTGTCACTCCATTCACCCTCTATAAAACTATTGAAGATACAGTACTTGGTAATTGCATCTGTGTCAGAAACATCTGACTACTACTAAGATGGCCGCTAATGACTGACTTTGTGTGTGTTTACTTGTCTGTCTTTTAAAACCAGGAGATTGAAATCCTTCCAGGCCTACATACCAAACCAACTCCCTATACTGTACTGATGAGATGTATTAGCTGGGTGTCTTTTCCTTTTAGGAAATACTGCCTTGATTGGCTATTATTTCACGTCATCTTGATGGGCTTCTTAAAAGTCAGACGTTGATGGACATTCCTTACCCGGAAACCTTAGTAAACACCTGTGCCACCTCTGAATTCACAATGGGCACGGGAAAGGGTTGCCTGGAAACTAGCTGAAAGAAGCGAGATCATCCACTACAGGTAACGAGCATGAGTTATAGGACAGCCTAACAGCCCTAAAGTGGTGATAGATGTTACCGGGCTTCTTCTTGCTCAGAATTTTCTTGTATGATTGTGATCTTTCTCTGACCCTACATTCACTTTGATCTTCCCTTTTAGCTATTTCTCTTATCAATTTATCGAAATGACAAGAAATAGCCTCACAAGTTTCCCAAAAGTTATTCATGGTTCTATCATCTCCTAATCACACTGAACAGGATTGATTCTGGGGCGAATGTAGTAGAGTATCCAAGGCTCTTTACCCCCAAGTGTTATGTGACAAATCCAACTTCAAGATGATGAAAGTTTGTAATATATGTTGGTCTAGCAGAAGTCAGTTCCTTATAGCATCAACTAGGTAGGACTTGGGTCTATAGCAGAGGCTGATGGTCCCTTACATGTTGGGGCTCATAGAGAGGTCATAGACTAAGGTTCATAAAGTTATCCCCACTTATGGGAGGATACACCTGTATATTACCTACCACTGTCCATTGTGATAGATTTGTTGAAGACCTACATATGTCTCTATCATCAATAATTCATTTTACATAATGAGGTACAGTACACAAATTCCCGTGCACGGTGTCTACACAACTACAATGTAATCCAGTTCAGATTCATTCTCCTGTCATCTCCCATCTGGACTGTGTCTTTTGTTATTTGCATTGGAGAGGAAGTGAAATGTTTCTTCCAGGATGTAATGCTAAACATGGTTTCTGTTACAGATGCGCTATGATATATTAGTAACTTCTTATTGTTGACTCACCCATGGAAACCTGCAGAAGATAGCATTTCTTATTTATATGTAACACAGTCCTGTCTGTGCTAACGTATATCCAGCAGGGGTATCTGCAAATGTTCTCATTCCCCAGGAATCCTGATTTTATTAGCCTTATAAAGGAGTTTTATTATTAAAGGGGTTGTCTCATGATGTTTTCCAAATAAAAATGAACAATATTTACAAATTAAAATGAGGACACTGGACTCAAGGACAGTAAACCCAAACACTCCAGACCCCCAACAGCCCTGCCTGCTTGCCACTACGTATACTAGGCAGTACGGGGCAACCACAAAGACCGACCCCCCTGCACCAAAATGTGGACACGTAACAAGACAAATAACACAAAGGGGAGGTCGACAGTCCGGTCACAACTTAGATAGCATATAAAGTACAGAATCATATACACAGAAGGATAGTCAAGAATATCAGCCAATTATTGAAAAACCAGCATGTATACAGATGTACATGTTGGATGCTGGGGTCCCCTGTCACTGCCCCATAGCGACTGCTACATGATTCTGGGGGAAGAGCTTCTTCCATCGGTGAGCTTTCTCCTACATAGGGAACCACTTTGTAACATGTGGCTTGTGAGTATAAACAAGACTCTTTGTAGAACATCTCTGCCACTCTGTGGTCTTAACAACAGCTTATGATGTTAGAGAAAAAAAACTTAAAGGAGCAGGGTAGCTAGTGTGAACAGTGGCTCAATTGGATTGATAGCTTTGTAAGTGGAAAATAACTTGCAAAAAAGAAAAAAGCGCACTTAACCTTCTCCATATCCCTGTTATCAAGTCACTCTGGTACATCCAGTTTTCGGCCCTGAATCCAGCCCAAAGTTTTTAGAGGCCACATGACATGCTTCAGTAAAAGAAAGTCCTTCCCAGGGCGTAACTTGGAGAGGCAGGGCTCCATAGCATGAATCTGAATGGGGGCCCTCTACCCCCTCAGATAATATACAAATTTGAATGTTCACACACTTATAAGTAATAATAGTAATAAGTAACACATTTATACACTTACACAGATCTGTCCCAGTAGCTGCTGACCACATGGGGGGTGAACATGACCGGAATTAGAGATGAGAGATCCCTAGTCCTGCCATTCTGCTGTCCCTTCCCTGCCCCCTGACATTTATTATTTGATACATGCTGTATACTGTTGAAGATGTGCATTGTTATATACATATTATTCAGTACAATGTGCAGCATTATTTGTATATAATGGTGCACATCCTCCATTCTTTAGTGTCAGGTCAGATGCCCCTGACAATGCGGGCCCAATAGCAGCTGCTATGGCTGCTACTGCTGTAGTTATGCCCCTTGTCATCGCCACGGGACATAACTACTTCTGAATAGTGATGAGTGGATCTGGCAAAAGCAAACCCGAGTTTTAAAACCCAAACCCCATCGGTGTCACCCGCAATTGGTGCTGACACCAATCACAGGTGTTAAAATTTTAAATGCAGTCGGCAAAGTTGACAGCAGCATTTATATCACTGTGGACATCCGTGCCAGCACAAGGATGCTGACGGCGCTGTGCAACGCCATTTCTGGGACGGTTGATCCATCGAATTTAAATGCCCATGATTGGTGTTAACACTGTAATGGAGCGCTACCAGCAGGGAGTTGAGCCGAATTCAGACTTCAGGGTTAGGTACAGGGGACCCGAACCAGGAAGGTTTGGAACCTGAACTTTGTGGTTCAGGTCCACTCAACTAAAGGATGTTACCTCCTGTGTTGTCCCCAGGTCAGAAGAAGTCACTCTTCGGATGAAGTGAGTCCCATCACCATTTGGAATGTCCACTGGGTACAGTGACAAAAACGTGATGCAGGAACCAGAAGCAATTGCATGTTTTTTCCCACCCTAGTCCTTGCCCCCACAGGGTTTCACAGAAATTCTAGAAAACCCCTTGGGCAAAATTTTTGTATACTCTACAATACTAGAATTATGGTTTCAAGTTACACAACTTTGCTATAATGGGCCTCCCCAAATCCTGAGACATAACTTGAGGTTACTGGGTCCTAGTGAAAAACTGTAGTGGGTCCCCAACTAAGGCCATACGAACGTATGCATGCCTGGGTTATAGTCATGCACTGCCCACCCCTCCCCTCTCCATAGGGAGAAGTTTAGCGCCACCAGAATTATGGGCAAGCCCTTTCTTTTCCCCTGGTGCGGTGGGCAATATGTATATTGCCTATTGAAACGCACGGGGCTGTTTACCGTTACGGGTAGCATACAGCCGTTTTCACTCATTCGTGTGAAGGCAGCCTTTCATGCATAATTTATACTATTGGCTTTTTATAGGAAAAAGACAATTTATCAGTCCCCTAGGGTTAGGGTTACAGGACCTGGGTGTGACCATACTTTCTGCAACCTCTGCAGTTACCCCTGCCCCTGACAAAACCAATAAATGTTAGATAGGAGAATTGTATAATATGCACACTTTACATTTCTAGAATACTGCTAAATACAGAATTACAGTAAAATACTTCTGGAAATAAGTAAAATACATGTAATAGGAGCTTCTGACCAGAGGTTAGCCGCGGAAGTCAGGGATGTGTCTGGGATGTCTGGGATGGACGCCTGTGCTTCCTTCAGTTCCATCTGTTAAAGGCAATGGCTTGAATGAACGTCACGTGCAGATTTCACTTTGTGCAGAGAATTATCAGGCAGGGACACAGTGGAGATTACCCAACAGATTAAGAAAATTCTGCACTTGCTCCGAGGTGAATGAAGACAGATTACATAATACATTATGGAGGTGTTTAGTTCGTGATGGGCCTATGCTCACAATATGTGAACAGGCAGTCCCTGAGTTACGTACAAGATATTTTATAATTGTAACCCCAGCATGAATTTTTTTGGTCTCTGTGACAACTGGATTTTAAAAATGTTGGGTTGTCATAAGAACCAGAATTAACAATAAAGCTTAATAGCAAACTCCTTCAGCTGATTATTAGAGACTAGGGCTAAAGTACAGTGAATTACCAACATCTAGAGGTCCGTTTGTAACTAGGGGTCCGATAAGTTGGGTGTTCTTAAGTAGGGGACAGCCTGTATTAATATGCAAGAATATGCTAAATGTGACCAATATATAGAGATCCTTGTGACATCATAGTTTTATACAAAGGCCACTTTGTATAGTCTAATATATAGACCAGTGATGGCGAACCTATGGCACGGGTGCCAGAGGTGGCACTCAGAGTCCTCTTTATGGCACCCTTGCCATCACCCCAGGGTAGAGTTTGCCAAAGAGGACTCAAGGCCTCTTGCAGTCCCAGGCAGCCCAGGACCCTAGAAGGAAGCTACAATGATAATCCAGACTTCTTCTCCTTCTATCTTCTGTATTGGTGCCCTTAGGTGCCTATACAATTTAAACCTGTGAAAGAGCAGGGAGTAATAAGTTACTGCTTAAATTGTCGCATTGGCACTTTGCAAAAAATTGGTTGGTTTTGGTTGTATTGTTTGGGCACTTGGTGTCTAAAAGGTTTGCCATCACTGGTATAGGGGAAACACAACCCTCTAAAAGAAATAAATTATTATTAATAATAAAAAAAATTAAAAAATGCAAATAATAAATAAATAAATAATAATAATCATAATAACAACAGCAATAATAATAAAATATTTAAAAAAGTAACATCATAATTATGATAGGATAGTATCTGTACGAGAATTGGAGAGATCCGGCATGTAAAGTGTGTGCAGTGTGACAGACACGTGTCTCCATTGGTAATTACCATTATGCCGCGCTGCAGTCTCGGGTTCAGTTTTGCTGAGAGCATCATCTGGAGTTTGCATCTTCTTCCCGCAATCTTTTGGCTTCTATTCAGGTTTCTAATTTTCTTTTATAGTGCAAAAAATAATAGAGGAGCAGGACAATTATAAATTCCACTGAGGCATACTTTGTGTCCAGCACTGGGCGATACATTTCTACCTATTAAAATGATGACAATGGTAATAAAGACATTTGGTGGTTACATTGAAGCTTTTGTAAAAAAATCATTATAAAAACACAATTGGGGGATTTCTCATACACTGGTGTATGGTGCCACTCTGCACGGGCTGGATATATGGAGGGGGCACAGGGTGAACCTGCATTTTCTGCTGCTTGAGCTTAGCTATAGAGGGCACCCCCTCAGCCTCCATCCAGTAGTAGTGTATCAGGTTCTTTTCTTTAGTAGGTGGGCTCTCCATGCAGTGCCTTACACAAATGCTGACATCAGGTTTTAAGAGATACTATTTTTTTAGTGTTGGTATCTGATTTGTAGCAGATGATTGCGCCCCTAATGCTGCCCCTAACCTTTCTGCAGGTGCTGCTGCCTGAGGCAAGAGGTTCAACTCGCCTCAATGCTTGTGCACTAATGGGGAAGATAATAACCATTCCTGGTACAGGCCCAGAAATTCACAGGCGCCACAGGTCAAGCATGTGATCTACTACTACGAGGGTCGGGAATTGAAGAGCACGGCACTCGCCTATGTCCTGCACTCTCATAGACTGTGACTGTGAGTGCTGGAGATATCGGCTTGGTAATTTCTGATAGTCCCAAAGTATTGATTAAAGTATCAGGACATATGGTCGATCTGCTGCTCCATCAGTTAGTAAGAATTGAAAGTCTATGAGGCCTGTTCTCATGATTAGTGGGTGCCAGAAGTTGCACCCTCACTAATAAGATTTTTATTTGCTAATATGACCCGAAGCTGGGGCACACGGAGGTGCACAGTTGCACCTAAGACCCTGTCGCAGGGGCACCTGTGACAGAAAACACTTTTTGGGTCGCCTAGTCGTAAGAACTTTTGGGTTGCCTAAGCCCCTGGGTCTGGAAGCGACTGCAGCCGGGGCACTACTTCAAATTCCACCCATGATAGTAAGTGCTAATTAAGCGTTAATTGATGTAAAGACAACTTAAAGGGATTCTACTAGCTACCAAATTCTGGTGTGCCCACTTTTTTTTAATGAGGCTTTGTACCTCCTAACATAATGATTGATAAATCATATACACTCACCGGCCACTTTATTAGGTACACCTGTCCAACTGCTCATTAACACTTCATTTCTAATCAGCCAATCACATGGCGGCTACTCAGTGCATTTAGACATGTAGACATGGTCAAGACAATCTCCTGCAGTTCAAACCGAGCATCAGTATGGGGAAGAAAGGTGATTTGAGTGCCTTTGAACGTGGCATGGTTGTTGGTGCCAGAAGGCTGGTCCTGAGTATTTCAGAAACTGCTGATCTACTGGGATTTTTCACCGCACAACCATCTCTAGGGTTTACAGAGAATGGTCCGATAAAGAAAAACATCCAGTGAGCGGCAGTTCTGTGGGCGGAAATGCCTTGTTATGCCAGAGGTCAGAGGAGAAGGGCAGACTGGTTCGAGCTGATGAAAGGCAACAGGGACTCAAATCGCCACCCGTTACAACCAAGGTTGGCAGAAGAGCATCTCTGAACGCACAGTACGTTGAACTTTGAGGCAGATGGGCTACAGCAGCAGAAGAACCACACCGGGGCCACTCCTTTCAGCTAAGAACAGAAACTGTGGCTAAATTTGCACAAGCTCATCGAAATTGACAGTAGAATTGGAAAAACGTTGCCTGGTCTGATGAGTCTCGATTTCTGCTGCGACATTCGGATGGTAGGGTCAGAATTTGGCGTCAACAACATGAAAGCATGGATCCATCCTGCCTTGTATCAACGGTTCAGGCGGTGTTGGTGGTGTCATGGTGTGGGGAATATTTCTTCTTGGCACTCTTTGGGCCCCTTGGTACCAATTGAGCATCGTTGCAACGCCACAAGCCTACCTGAGTATTGTTGCTGACCATGTCCATCCCTTTATGACCCAAGTACCCAACATCTGATGGTTACTTTCAGCAGGATAATGCGCCATGTCATAAAGCTGGAATCATCTCAGACTGGTTTCTTAACATGACAATGAGTTCACTGTACTCAAATGGCCTTCACAGTCACAAT
This sequence comes from Engystomops pustulosus, assembly GCA_019512145.1. Lineage (NCBI taxonomy): Eukaryota > Metazoa > Chordata > Amphibia > Anura > Leptodactylidae > Engystomops > Engystomops pustulosus. The sequence goes on from CM033647.1 coordinate 19,989,378, forward strand.
CTCAATCCATAGAGCATCTTTGGGATGTGGTGGAACGGGAGATTCGCATCATGGATGTGCAGCCGACAAATCTGCGGCAACTGTGTGATGCCATCATTGTCAATATGGACCAAATCTCTGAGGAATGCTTCCAGCACCTTGTTGAATCTATGCCACGAAGAATTGAGGCAGTTCTGATGGCAAAAGGGGGTCCAACCCGTTACTAGCATGGTGTACCTAATAAAGTGGCCGGTGAGTGTAGACAGCAATGTAATTAGAGTCCTCTAGGCCCAGGGACAAATTTTCTTACAGGACCCCTCCACCCCCACCCCCCCATCTGTAACTGTGATCCCCATTACTGCAACAAAAACTACCATCATACTAATAAGAAACAAAAATCATTTTCATACTGTGCCAGGAGCAAATATTACTCAGTACAGTGATTGATATCACCTACATAGACTAATATTAGGGGTATGGACAATTCAAAGGACAATGTTAGCAATGATAAGGCTGAATGAGGCCGAAATCATACCTCAATACCATGACTGTTTCTATAGTACTAACATGCCGGCACTGAGAGTACTTACTTGCATAGTGGCAGAACAGGGAGTGTATTACTCCCTGCTCTGCCACAGCACAAGGTCAAAACGGGCTCTCCGGAAGCACCCACCAGGACCCTCCACTAGTGGGGCTTGAGCCTCGTTAGCTGTGGGCCCCTCTCTTCCAACGAGTCCGGTTGTGTTCACAGGATTGTTACGCCCCTGCATGTAGAAATAAAGTGTAGAAGGAAGAAACTGGATGAACCAGCAATCATTGTCCCTTAGTTTGACTGAGAAGCAAAATTGTCTAGAGATAAACAGAAGTTTCTCTGAAGTACCAGCAGAGGTATGTCTACAGCCGTATAGAATGACGGCTTTTATGCCGGGTCTGCTGATGTGCAACAAAACTTGCCGCATCGGAAGCAATATACACAGATCATATCCTCTCCTAGAAGGAGTGTTTACAGGGCTTCCGGAAAGGAATATGATCGGATAAAGGTCACCTTCTACAAAGTAGCACTGACCACAATACAGTTCCAGATAATTCAAGACGAATCAATAAAACTCTTTTTATTTCCAAGTAAAAGTGAACTCTTGTCAACAAATATATTAGATGTCATTGTTCTCAAGGCAATTATTTTTTTGTATTCAAGGGGTTATCCAGGGAAACAGTAGTACACACAATTAAAATAAACTCCCAATTACAAGCAATTTACAGATTCGTCAGAATAGTCCATGGTCATTACATGTAGAAAGGAGCATCACAGGGTCACCTGCTATGACATCACGGTGTTTGGGAGACAAGCAGGGACCCGGTCACTCCTCCAGTGTCAGATAATCCCAGTGACATGACTGTGAGCAGCTGGTTACATTGTAATTATCAGACCTTTGGAATGATGTGACCTTAGGTGTAAAACCCGGATAGGAGGAGGATAAATTCATGAGAGCTGTGCTTCATTTGGTGTCTGATTGAAAGGGCCTGGCACTTGGCTTTCTGTACAATCTCGAACCCATCCCCTTACAATTATGTTTTAAACACTGACCCAAGGCAGAAAGATAAAGACAGACTTATGGTGAGCAATCCCTACTACTACCCAGAAGTGTGGCATGGATACTATCTGTAGAACAGGGCATATTTGTTCAACCTTTCTTAATGGATCTACCACCAGGATGAAAGATTTTAAACCAAGTACACTAACATGCGGGCAGGTTCTGCTTTTCTTTTAGCTTCTTAGGGCCTTGTTTTTACAAAAAAAAGATTTTAAGAATTATGAAAATGAGCCTGAGAGGCTCCGGGCACCATAGATGCCAATGGAGCCTCTTGATGTATCTGGCTGAGCCTTATGGGAGGCGGGGTTATCATACACCGCCACTCAAGATAGGGGGGGAGCATTTTGTGCATGAGTGCTTTGTATGTGGAGGAAAAATAAATAACATATGACCATGACTGAGCTCTTCTTGAGAATAATGGATTAGATAAGATAAAATTTAACAAGCCAGACTTTTCTTTCCATAAGCCTCTCGCTCCCCTACACTGTACTGATGAGATGCAAAGACATGGAAACAGTTGAGAATCTGTTCCTCCTGGGATATATAATGTGGTTTGGCTTCAATACCACATAATTTCATTAGGCTTCCTGAAAGTCATGCTTGATATAAAGGGGGCTGCCTTACAAGGTAGCTAAGAGGCAATATTGTCCTTATCCCATCCTGGAAACGTATTTGCAAATCTCTTTCCATCGACACTGGTGCAGCCGATCCTGACTGTGGGCAAATGGTTTTGGTTTGCCTCTGTATCTATCTAACATGGTCATAGCAGACTGGACTCTTTGTGATGTCTGGTACCCCGTCCTCCACTCTTACTACACTGCTGCAACAAGATATAATGTAATGCATCTTGGCATCGAAGTATAGTAGTATAAATCATCAGAATCATATTTAGTACTTTATGTTGTATTTTTCTATCTGTGGTTACTAGCCCCTATACATATACATCCAATGATCCTATTGGATAGAAGAAGGTCATTAGCTCCAGAGATTAACATGTCTGTTGATAAGTATCTTAGGGGACATGTATTAATATCTGCCTGCAGGGACATTGGGAGTGTATTCTGCAGATCTCCGTCTGAGCTCATCTGCATGTATAGCACAATATTATATTACACGGCTTCACATTGTACACAAAGTCCATGCAAAATCCGCATTTAATTAAATTAAAACGCTGTCTGCTAATTAATAGGACGCCCGCAGCTCTGCACCTTGATGAAAAATGTGCCGAACAAGCTGCACGGGGGCCACGACGACTCAGGGAAATGATGTGAACACACAAATCACGTTACAAAAAAGGCAAGTACTTTATTATCTGCTGAATATTACATTGTTGCTTTATTGTATGAAACATTTCCATATACAATATACAAAGGTGAGTATAAAATGTCCTGTGACACTGAGACTGAATGGAGCTCGATGTGAAATCTATGGCACTTAACCCGTTGCCTGCTTGAAGGGTTAGCACTGCTGTCGGTAACAGGGTGCCTCTTTCCTGTGTAGCAGCCAAGGGATTAACTAGAGAGGGCAGAGCCGCAGCAGAAATGCTGGTGATTGTAGTACCCTGGAGAAAGAGGTCGGGTTTTTTTTTTTCCGAGTGTTATACAAATAGATGCTGTTCTAGAAAGATTCTCGCCCATGAGTCCCAAGCGGCGCTACCACTTGTGGGTGGAAGTTTGTGACATAGCACCATATAACAGAGATGGACCGATGGATACACTTCAGTGCGTTGAGCCAAAAGATGGATGGACAGAGAGATCTTTGTACATAGATGTATAAACAGACTTGGATTTCCTCTAGCGTATGCCCTTTAAGCTGCCAGTGCATATAAGAAGAAGAGTCACAGTTCACAGCAGCTTCATACATGACGTCTTTGGGGGTTACCTAGGGTGCGTTTACACAAGACATTATTGTTTTACCATAATTTTTGGAATCCCAGCAAAAACCAGAGGCAACAACCAGTGTAAATACCCTTGTAAAGTGCTTTTAATCCCATCACTGTTACTTGTTATAGGTGCGGTTTCGGCCTGAGCTTTTGACTCTGTGTATGATGGCTCTATTCAGGAGTCATATATTTTGGGCCAAGGATCCAGCTCTCGGCACTAAGTACAGTATATTTTGTAAAGAGACGCCATACAGCCAAGAACATGAGCTCTAAGCCTAGGAATATATATGGTGACATAAAAGCCCAGGGTTGCGCCAATAAGTACATCATCCCATATCATAGTGTTGTGATCTGCAAGTTGACATGACCCAACAGTCAGCAGAAATTCAGAAAGTTTACTCATATTAGGTGCAACAAAAAATGTCTTCTTGGTTTTATAGAAAAACACCTGGGGGGCAGGAGTAAGATAAAAAATAAATAAAAATGACTGACTCTTCTCTGACCCCTTATTCCAGACACAAGGACCCCCATTATCACTTCTGACTTGGTCAAAAGTACAGGGAATCACATGACTGCTGTGGGCCAATCAGTAACCTGAATAGTCATAGGAACAGGAAGTGTGACATCATCGATTCCGATCCTGTCACCACTAAGGTCAATCATTGGCCACCACAGTCATGTGAATTTCCTGTACTTTCGGCTCAGTCGGGAGTGTACTCAAAGTGACACGGGCCATGCTGTTAGAACAGAAAGCTTGAACAGGGTAAGTACATTTTACATTTTATCTTCCCGGACCCCTAGTGCTATTCCAAGAAGTCACCATGTATCCCTAGGCTCAGAGTTGGATTATGTATAGAATTTCTTTAGCACAACAGATACAGTCCATAGGTACCCATAGAACAGTTGTAAATACATGCAGCTTTCATTACATTTCCATACAACCGTCATTGCACAAATGTGGATTTTGTAACGGTGGCCTTTCCAGATGAGCAGCTCCTACCTAAGGGACACCAGGCAACTCGACTTTTTAGATATTTTTTTAATATAAAAATTTGGAATAGATCCCAATAGAGCAAAGGGAGAAAAAAACTGTCCGTGATTTTTTTGCTAAATATTCTAGAACGGATCACAGACCTGAACATGACTTGAATATTGATGGATGCACATATAATCCCATTAAGCCCTGTTTCCATAATTGTCACAGTTAAAACCAATTAACATGTCGTGTAAATGACAGTCAGTGCTTTTTACAGGCTTTTATTTCCAGATATCAACCCTTCTTTTCATGCCCTGAGATTACCACGAGAATTGATTGTCTGTTACGTTGTTGGTAAAATGCTGGCCTTCTCTGAACTCAGAAGATGAATGCGGGCGCGCCATTCCTATACTAGCATCCTGATCTCAGGAGGACATTCATTCCAGAAGTGAGGAGTATTTGGCAATCAATAACTAGCTGTACACAGGACTGACCTTGTAAAAAGAACCATCTGTACAATTATATAGTACAATGTACAAAAAAATGACTATGAGCACTGTTCTAGAGGAGTCATGATGAGCATCGGGATAAGCAGCAACACTTTGATATATACAACCTGAGATTTGCTCTGTGTTTGACGTTATTTTCTTCTGTTCCACTTAACTTGTGGAAAAAATATGTTTTTCTATAGTTTGTGCTTATATCAACAAATAATGGGGCAGATTTACCAACATTGTCAATTTGGGAAACTGTGTTCAATTTTAAAAATTTTCCATATAGACCAAGATTCCCAGACCACACATGGACCAAGATTGCCAGACCACATGTGGACCAAGATTCCCAGACCACATATGGACCGAGATTACCAGACCACATATGGACCAAGATTGCCAGACCACATGTGGACCAAGATTCCTAGAGCACACAAGGACCAAGATTCTCAGACCACATGTGGACCAAGATTCCAAGAGCACACAAGGACCAAGATTCTCAGACCACATGTGGACCAAGATTCCCAGACCACAGATGGACCAAGATTCCAAGACCACATGTGGACCAAGATTCCCAGACCACACATGGACTGAGATTCCCAGACCATAAATGGATCAAGATTCCCAGACCACATGTGGACCAAGATTCCTAGAGCACACATGGACCAAGATTCCCATACTAAACATATACCAGGATTCCCAGATCACACCTAGACCAGGACTCCCACATAGACCAATATTCCAAGACCACACATGGATCAAGCTTACCAGAGCACATATGGTCCAAGATTCCCTAACCATACATAGACCAATATTCCAAGACCACACATGGACCAAGATTCAAGACCACACAATTTGACCAAGATTCAAGACCACACATTGACCAAGATTTAACATTGTCAATGTATCACAGAACATTGCACAATGCCCCTCCGGCACTGCAAGTGCCGCCAAGGGGTGACTTGATCTCTACTGAAGGTGCATTCAACAGTTAAGGTTTACGGTAGAAACAAACAGGCATAGTATATTCAGTGGCAAATGTGGAATATCCACAGTGCAACCTTACAAAGTAAAATTGCTTAGTCTATGCAGCCCTGTTTCATATCTATATCGTTCATAGAGTTAGGTTTGTAACACATGGTTTATAGAGTTGTAGAAAATACATATAATGTACATTTGGACAAATTTGGCAAGCTGTGTCTACAGATCCATTAAGGAGTCATAGCTACTTTGTACAAATTCTATATTCTGCTGACAAGTCCTTCCACATTTTTCTTCATCTAGAGTTACCCCCATCTAGCAACGCTTATCCGCATGGCAGGAATATTAAACTTGCTCTAAAACCAATTCTCCATTCATTGATGTCCACATATATAGGGATATGATGATAGTTGTATATTCGGTAGCTGACAATTGGTATCCTATAACAGCACCATGGGGCTACATATACCAAGCACATTACATAAAAAGCATCAAGGTCATGAGGAAGATTTACTAAGCCAATTATGCAAGAGTTTTGGCTCGGACTGTGCTACAAAATTGGGCGGCAATATATACAAGATGCACCAAATGTATCAAATAGCGTGTTCCGCGGTGATACATGTGTCACAGTATCTGCCAGTCTCATCCAGTTAAAATTAAATTAATTAATACATCTTATATTGATAAATCTTATATTCTAATAGTATGTTAATAAATCGTACCCCATGTTTGTTTTTGGTTTTAATTTAAAACAGGAATGCACAACCATTAATGGTCCAAGGTCCACACTGATCCATTGAGCTATTCCCAGTTTGGATTGTAAGACCTGAATAGTACTTGCTATAAATGTCTGATATGTGAATGATTTAGGCATTTGACATATCAGGAGAAAATGGGTCCTCTAGTAAGTGGGAATGGGAAGTAGACCATGTGTTCTTTGCATTGTAGGCTATGGGTTTTGTGGTGACTACCTAGCCCTGCATAGAAACTGCATAGCCCAACACCTTTACTCTTTCTGGGGTGCCAAATAGAAGAGACCCCATTCTCCTGATTTATGTGGGACCCGGAGAAGGTTACACTATCCTGCTACCGTATAAAGATGAGAAAATCAATTTGTTGGTCGCAGATTTGGTAAAAATCTATCCATTTTTCAGGGACCAAAGCGAATCTGAATCTTTTCTGTTTCACTTCGGACTAATCTTTTAAAGTGGTGACTAGCTCCTGCTGTGTTTTAGAGAACTAGAGAACGTTATATACTAATCGTTCCAGACAACTGGATCAACATTGAATAGATTTTAATCCAAATGGAATCTTTTGGAAAATTCAAATTGGATCTTGAATGATTCACAGATGTGCCAACAAGGAAACTACATGTAAATAGCCAAATACATTTACGAATTTTGGTGTCCAGATATTCTGGGCAACACAAAAGGACATTGCAGGCCACAAGTGATCCCTGGTTTGTAGGTGGTGCACCCATTAAATATATTATGGACGTAAAAAAATATATACTTTGGTATTTATTCATTACAGTATATCTAGAACTTTGAGCAGTAGACACAACATGATTTGGGTCAAAACTGTGCCTACTAAGAAATTGGCTTTTCTCCGAGAAACAAATTTGCCTTCATTTTTATCTCCGGGCTGTTGTAGACTTGGACAATCGCAAATAAGATGTCATGTCAGACAAGAAGGAGCCAAGTGTCCTTAGAGAACCAAATACACAGCTGAATCTTGTAACATCAAAATCTTTATACTGTAGACATTGTGTATAGATTATAAAACGTATTCATAGCACACCCCAACCAATGCAGACTCCGAGCTCTAGGATCTCTGCTCATCCGTCTTCCTTATAAACGCATTCATTTGTAACCAGAATCATTTAGGAATAAAATTAGGAAATTGCTGATTATGTAGGTCAATACCCTGCAGTGTCTGGAAACAATGTGGACATATTCATTTCTTGCTACTTTTTTTTTTCTTCTCAGAGTGTGTCTCAAGAAGAATGCTTCAAGGAATCTTTAAGCCTCAGCATTACATGAACGAGGGAAACAGGACAGCACACTAAGCAATCTGTGTGTCAAGGTCAATGAGGATTGCACCAGTAAAGTGATGCAGCCAGAGGTATATAGAGAAGACATCTTCTAGTATTGATGAATGCACCGCATTAATGACCAAGCAGCAAAGTTGCACCATATGTATATTTTAGGAATGGGATGACAAGTGGTTTACTTTTTGGACAGCAAAAAAATCGCTCTGGATATGCGTCACCTACTACAGTGAAACCTCTTCAAAAAGACCACCATCTTATCCACATCAGATGCCCAACCACTGATATCTTCTTTAAAGGGAAACTTGCTCCAGGTTTTACCCCAGTAAATTTCTAACCCCCTGTAGGAAGGGTATGAAATGTAATTTCTTGAATTACCTCTTTTATGTGAAATCTCACCTGTGTAAATCCCAAAAATCTCCTCCAAAGTCAGGAAAAAAATGACTTCTAACCTCATTTTCACATGAGATAATTCATGTTTAGTGGTTGCAGGGATAGTGTCACTTTAGAAGCCCCTTTCTTTGGTTCTATAGTACCTAGAAACATGCTACTGGTGCCATATTAAAGATAAGCATCATAGACATGTATTCACATCACACCAGGCTTGTATTGTGATCTGCAGATCTGGACATAGAGGCAGTTAAAAATAAGCGGAAACTGAATCTTTACCTGCAGTTTCCATTTCCAACTATGTCTGTCTATATCTCTGGCTATGTATCTTGATCTGACAGATGAGATCATTGGGGCAAAATTGCTAAGGGCTTTGCCACACTTTTCTGTCGGACTTTGCACATTCTTTTAGGTGGAAATGGCTTGCACAGGTATTTAAGAAGTATCTGCACCTCTATTCTGCGACCCTTTTGTGGCACAGCTGCACTAGACATCATGCAACACAAACTAGGGAATGTTCCGGTGTTCAATCGGACCGTGCCCCAGATTTATCATGCAAAGTCTGTCAAGAAATGTGTTGCATGTTAAAGGTGCACCACAAAAAAGTGGGTGAACTCTGTCCGGCAGTGCAAGGAAGTGACTGATTCACGAAGAACACAAACTGCATTTAGTGTAAATCTGCCCCATTATCTTTAATATGTCACCAGTAGCATGTTTCTATGTGCTATAGAACAGAAGATAGGGGCTTCTGAAGGGACACTACTCCTATAACCACTAAACCTTGACTCATCTCATTTGAAAATGGAAGAGTCACATTTACTTTGGAGTAGATTTTTTTTTTAATAGGTAAACGGGTGAGATTTTACATATAAGAGGAAATTCTAGAACAGACATTTCATACACTACCCGAGGGGACTAGTGGTTTAGTGGGGTAAAACCTAATTACAGGTTCTCTTTAAGAAAACCACCATTCAGTGCAAATCACTTTATAGAGGTTTTTCCGTATTCATATTTGCATGTGTGTTTCTATGGGTTCCATGGATTCCATTAAAAAAAGATGTATACCTTAGAAAAACCTCCGATATAGAAGTGCCCTGCGCCCGTCTTCCGACTTAGAATTCTACATTGTGGAAAGTATAGATCGAGGGTTATAGATTGAGGACTTTTTGTTCTTTTCAGATCCCTTATGTTTAGCAGGCTACAAATTTAACATGCAATAGGGCACATGCATAGGAGCCACTTTACATATTCCACTTGTGTATTTTGGGCTCCCCTTACATTCCATGTGTGTGGCATAGAGCGGGAAGCTTCTGTATGTCATGCAGGGAATCGCTAGGTTATTTGAAGGCTTGTAAAATCAGTAATATACCATTCATTTTTACAATATTTCTATATATGCTTCCTGGCAGGGATAAACTGAATGCTTTAGTTATACAAAATCTGTGCTTCTATTCCATTGCATGGGGGGTCAGGGCAGGTTCATTCAGAATGCGGATTATGGAAATAAATTCTGAATTGTATTTTTTTTTTCTATTGAGCCGATTATCATCAAAAAGTCTTGGGTTAATCTGCTCCATAGAATGAAAAAAAAAATTGTGTTTTTTTGGCGGAGGGATTACCGTTACCTCTGTTGAGTCTACCTTCCGGTAGATTCAATGCATGAGTGTGGGTGAGTTGGCAGTATTATTAGTTTTAAGACACCTCTTTAGAGAGGACTCCTGTTAGTGATGGTGGAAGGTGATTTCAGGGATTGCTGCTTTGACCTTTTTCTACTACGGGCTGTAAATAACCTTAAAGGGAACCTGTCAGCAGGATCTAGCTGTCTAGTATATATTCCTTAAGTGAGCTGTGTTTTACTCTGCAACATTTAATTAAAAACAGTTTCAAAATAAGGTGGGAGGGAGAGAAGAATCTGCTGTGCTCTGCAGCTTCTCCTTGCTCGGCTCAGGTTGATTGACAGGATGCTCCCTACATACAAAATAAGATAGATCTGTCAATCAAGCAGAGTAGGGAGAAGCCAACCAGCAAAATCATCTTCCCTTGCAGAGGCGTATTCTCCGTACCAAGCTCATTTTGATCAGGGTCCCTCTTAGGATTTAAGGCAGCATAAGCCCAATAATGGGTTCCCTTTAAAAGTCTGAGAGCCCCTTTTTTTTTTTTTGCTTCTGTCTCATTGCTAGCAGCAGCATTGTCACTAATGTGACCATACGTTCAGTGACATACAGGAGGCCATTGTACTTAGTATTCTGTATTGCTGTACCGAAGGGTGTGCTATCAAATGTGGTATTGAAACATTATAAGTATCAACTAACCAGCCAGAGAATTCCGCCAATTAAATCACTGGCAACTGCTACTGATTGGTAATAACTTTTCCAGCCAGCACATTTCTGCATTGCAATGGCAATCAAGTCCAAGGGCAATCCATTCCTCAGACACCCTCCCTTCCCTCTCCTCATGCTGCACGCTCCCAGTTTTTTTTTTCTGCCGTTTCGAAAACATCCTCACACATAGGCTGAGTCACTGGACTGAGTCCTGCCAAAATTGGGCACACCCATCCTGGGCAAGTCCTTATTCCTGATCTCATAAATGGATTTTCTCTTGGCTTGTACGCCACGGACGGCCATCTTGATCTTTCTCCAACCCAAATGGTTCAGTTCAGCTAAATTAAGGATAACGCAGAGGCCACTGACTGCAAACATAAAAACCAGAAACACGGTCTTCTCCGTCGGTCTGGATACGTAACACTCCACCTCTTTGATGCAGGGATAGCGGTCGCACTCGTACTGGGAGGGAACATTAAACCCGTACAGGAAATATTGTCCGACAAGAAAGCCGATTTCCAGGGCGTTTCTAAAAACCACTTGGATGATGTAAAATCTTGAGATCCCTTCCTGGCGCCGCATCTTGGATTTTGTGGTTCTTATTGAGGGGTTTGGTATTTCCTTGATCTCTAAGCAGTCCGGTTCAGCCTCCTTGGTTGAGTTTTCTGTGTTTTGTAGGACACCATTGACCAAGGTGTTCTTGATCTTTTTACTATCCTCCCTTTTCACAGTGTCCTGGTCTCTGTCCAGCGTGAGGTATACTGTAGAGTATCTTCTTTCCTTCTGTTTAGCAGACTGGTGCACAGAATACGTGATGAAACATAGGCTCGGAGTGCAGACCATAATGATCTGGAACACCCAGTATCTGATGTGAGAGATTGGAAAAGCCCTGTCGTAGCACGCCTGGTTGCACCCTGGCTGTAGGGTGTTGCAGACAAACATGGTCTGCTCATCATCGTAAACAGTCTCTCCTACAATGGCGACTATGAGTATCCTAAAGATGACAACCACGGTCAGCAGGATCCTGCAAGACAATACAATGGGTTAAGTAGGTTCTGCAAATGGGGAAATAGACATTTAGAAAAGAAAGATCCTAAAAGTTACAAGATTGTTAACTTTTAAGACACCGGGGCAAATTTTGGTATAATGTCAATAGTATGAGTCTAATATATTTTTAAAAGTAATGCCTCTTGTTGTTTTTGCATTTCTATGTTATAGAGCGAAAGGAGGGTAACAGATTGTACATATTCTATCTGCAGGCAGAGTGTTATAGAGCAGAAGGAGCTGCGTATATTGTACACAGTGTCCTATATGCAGGCAGCATGTTATAAAGTAGGAGGAGCTGAAGAGATTGTACATACTGTCCTACCTGCAGGCAACATGTTATAAAGCAGTAGGAGCTGAGGAGATTGTACATACTGTCCTATCTGCAGGCAGAGTGTTATAGAGCAGGAGGAGCTGAAGAGATTGTACATAGTGTCCTATCTGCAGGCAGGATGTTTTTGAGCAGAAGGAGATGAACGGATTGTATATAATGTCCTATCTGCAGGCCGTATGTTATAGAGCAAGAGGAGCTGAGCAGATTGTACATAGTGTCCTATCTGCAGGTAGCATGTTATAGAGCAGGAGAAGCTGAGAAGATCTACATAGTGTCCTATCTATAAGGAGCATTTTATAAAGCAAAAGGAGCTGAGCAGATCGTACACAGTCTCCTATTAGTAGGCAGCACATTATAGAGGAGGGGGAACTGAGCAGATTGTACACAATGTCCTATCTGCAGACAGCATGTTATAGAGCAGAAACAGTAATTTCTATGGTTAGTGGTCCAGTGGGCAGTAATACTTAGCGATTCACTAAGTTTTATACAAAGAACAATAGATGGGGAAAGCATAGAACGAATACAATTAATAAAATTAAAGCTGCTTACCCCTTTCTCCCAAATCTATTTATCAGTCTACTCATTAGCATCTGCTCTATAATGTGCTTGATCACTTTGATCAGTCCTGACTGCTCTGTAACATGCTATGTACAATCTGCACATTATCGTCTGCTCTATAACATGCGGCCAGTAGATAAGACATCACCTTAAACGTGACAGATTTCCTTCAAATGTTAAACTGCTCTAATACTAAGAACTGTATACAACAATATACTGTAATACAAATTTACTCTACCCTTCTAAAACACAATGTCCAACATGAGGAATAAGACTGAGTGATTTCTTATTGGATACGATAGTACATTATTGACCCCCTGGGGGGTAATAGTTTTGTACATAGTGTCCAAGTCACTACAACCGCTTCTGTATCTTCACCGGTCTCAGACACGTAGTAGCACCTAGTATCTCTGGTCCACACCAGCTGCTATAATATTCAGCCCATTCCTACTTGGTCTCTTAGCACATTGATTAATGATTGTAGTTATCCTTCCCTGTGGTCAGCAGAAACTCGGGCAGTAACACTCGGCTCACATATGCCTTGCCATTTCCAGTCTTCTGTTCTGTCACTATTGCAGAAAACCTAATGTGAAAAGAGCCGGATACATCCAAAAAATGGACACTATGCAGATAGATCACTTTGATCTATAATGACATTTATAGAAATCTACCACAAAATCTAAAATTTGCTATCTTTATCTAATAAAAACTGTTACTATGTCCAACCTATGCGTGAATTTTTGCTTATTATATTACATTAGGGCCGGGATAGTTCTTTTATAATGTCCAGAATCATAATTGAAAGAGCCATCAATCCTACGCTCCTTCCCCAGACATCTCATCTATAAATGTAAGTAATTGCTGTCATGTAAAGCCTATTGAATATTAGGTGCTTTGCCTATATATCATAGCACATAATGAACAATGTTCATCTTCCATATGACATGTTTCCGAGTTATCATCAGCACACTTGAGGCAATATACGGGTTCGTGCCCTGTGCGGCGCAGATCTGTCATACCTGCTCCAGTATATGAGGTTTGCATCTGCTGGAAATAATGAGATGTTTTGGTAGAGCGGAAGCTTCTATCCAATTATTGCACGGTTTCTAAGTTGGGTTCATCCATAGGTTTGCATTAAGACCAAAAATAAAATTCGGAATTGTAACGTTTAGAAATTTGTAAAAAAATTTTTTTAAAAAACGAATTTTTTTTGGTGCTTTTAGTTATAAAACCTTAAAAAAGAGAGATCATAGCGCGTCGGCTATGCAGATGATTACAGGGTATGCAAGCTGGAAGGATGAACGCCGTCCTAGCGATCCCTACGTTCTGTGATACAGCTGCTTCCTTAACACTTTCATCGCCAGGAGGTCCAGATCTACAGTGAGTGGCAACACATGACAGGGCCCTCCGGCGATTAAAGGGTCAAGATGATATGACAGAAACAACATGACAATGAAGCACCTTAGGCAAGGGTTTAGATCTTTTTATATATTTTTGGTGAGGATAATTGGCCATGGGATATTTTGTCTTATACCCAAGTGTCTTTGCGTTAAAAGGTTGTTCCTTCACATTGATGTGTATGAGGAGCTGTCCAGTGCTGAAGCTCTTCCTGCAGGGGAACTCTCATACAGTGTCACCGCCATGGGACAAATAAAAAAAACTACCGGTATTATTCCGGCAACTATGTTTTTTTCATTATTATTTATTTTCACGTTTTTTGCTGTGTGAAGCAGTTACCGATTTATGTTAATGACTTTAAATGTCACATCCATGATTATGGAAAATGCAAATGGTATTAGAAAAAGTGGAGAAAAAAAAACTGCTGAAAAATCAACATTTCACTTTTAGAATGGATTTTTTATTATATTAAATTCATTTATATAGAAGTTAACCCTATCTTACATGATGTAATTACCATCCTAAAGCCTTGATGTGATATCACATGTCCACATGCTGATTCCACCAAGCTTCTAGGCTTAAAGACGATACACTAAGATCAATGGTTTTTTTTTCTTATACCATGTAAATACAGGCAGTCCCCGGGTTACATACAAGATAGGGTCTGTAGGTTTGTTCTTAAGTTGAATTTGTATGTAAGTCAGAACTGTATATTTTATCATTGTAACCCCAGCAAGAACTTTTTTGGTCTCTGTGACAATTGGATTTTAAAAATGTTGGGTTGTCATAAGAATCAGGATTAACAATAAATCTTCATTACAGACACCTCTGATAACTGTTATAGCTGATCATTGTAGCCTAGGACTAAAGCACAATAAATTACCAATATCCAGAGGTTCGTTTGTAACTAGGGGTCGTATGTAAGTCGAGTGTTCTTAAGTAGTGTAACTTACATAATATTAGATGTCTTGACTATAACAAAGTTTTACATTGAACGTGGTGTCTAATATGTTATAGAGCAGCAGGAGCTGATTTCTTGTAACATAGTTTACGATATCCAATGTAACTTATGTTCAGTTGATTTACATCCCTGCCCTTTCTTTGCTTAGGAGTCCAGTGGGAGGTCCTGGGAAGACTACCCTGTATATGATTCATCTGCTAGCTGCCAATCACCAAATAGAACCACCCAATTGACTCTTATCTATAGAAAGCAGAGGTTTAAAAGAATAAAATACAAGTTATACAAAATATTTTCCCACAATACTTCAATGAATCAATCAGTCAATGGATCAATGATTTTGCTCATCTCCTTCTTTTCTATACTAAACTGCACATAGATTGAACAATGTGATAAGTCCCTTCTACGGGTGTACAAACTTTTTTGGGCATGCATTAGTAGATTTTGGTTTACACCCGCACTCCACTTCTTCTCAGCTTGTGCCAACTTTAATTCCAAACACAAGTACATATCAGCACAGTCACTTTTTTGCCTCATATTGCGACATTACAGCAGACTTCAATATCTATAAATTTCATAGGTTTTGCAAAAAGACACAATTTTTTTTTTTCCCATCTGGCAGGTTATATCCGTCTAGATAAATACAGGCACCGAGGCTTTAACTAAGGCTACAGTTTAATTAAGCATCTTTGTTAATTACAGATATTCTCCTCCTTAAGGGCTCCCAGGACCGTACAATAGATTCTAATTGTTATTGCCTCCGGTACAAGACAGTATAGATGTATAATAGTATCATGGAAATAATACAAGGACCACAAGGTGTTTAAAAAGGAGGATTAAACTTTATGTCCAATTATTGTGGGTGATAATAACTCAAAACTGGGGTAACCATGTGAGTTTTAATCTGCATGACACGGATACACCTCTTTAATTCCGCTTCACCGATAGTCAATAAACTTTCCGTAGCAAGAAACAGCCCCAGCTGCCACACACCAGCCCCCAACGCTGCATGCACCCGATACTAATGAGAGACATCAATCACATTTCGGCAGTGGTATAACTACGGGTCAGGGGGGGTCTTAGTCAGCAACCTGATCTACAATGGATAAATGCTTAATATGTGAGTCCATTTACATGCGGATACAATAAGCTAATAGTAATACAATACGCAAATACAAACAAAAATGAAAATTCTATTGTCTTGAGTATTGGGATTTCTCTCCGATTTCTGCTAAAAGTCATCAATCATAAAGATTCCACTTTGGTTGGTAGTTTTGGAAGAATTTCTTACCTTCCTATCATAGTACTGTGCTGTTGCACAGCAGCCTCTAGAAGTCTTTCTAGTATAGTCCATTCTCCCATCGCTGTACATCGGAGACCTGGTGCAACGGGAGGCTTTTCACCTTCTCTGGGGGAAAGCCACCGGGTGTAGGTGACCTGTTCTCAATATAATCTCAGCGTGATGATCAGAGGTGTCCCCTGCTCGCGAAAGGCTGCGCGCACTGTCTTACTGCCTGTAATCTCCCTTTAAGTAGTCTCTGCTTGCGTCACACAGACAGGTCCCTGGACAGAAGCCAGAGACAGCCAGTGGGATTCTGCTAAATGTTATTATAGCAGAGAAAAAAACCAGAAGAGAAGTGAGAGGAGGAGGAAAGGGTGTAATGCAGAGATAACAGATTAATTTGTGATCAAGTGATTCGGTTTAATCTTCTCCCCAGACTGCAAATCCTAAAACAAGAGGAGCAGACAGGGGGCTGATGTAAAGTGTGAGCGTGGATTATATAGCGAGTGGAAGTATGTGTGGGGAGGGGAACAGGTGAACCATCGCTGTTAACCCCCACTGCTTATTAGCCTCACAGCAGTCCAGATCCACTTTACCGTAATGACTGTACGATATTTAGAATATACAGGCGGTCCCCTACTTAAGAACACTCTACTTACATACGACCCCTAGTTACAAACGGACCTCTGGATATTGGTAATTTATTGTACTTTAGTCCTAGACTACAATAATCCGCTGTAACAGCTATCACAGGTGTCACAGAGACCAAAAAAGTTCTGGCTGGGATTATAATGATAAAATATACAGTTCCGACTTACATACAAATTGAACTTAAGAACAAACCTACAGACCCTATCTTGAATGTAACCCGGGGACTGCGTGTATGCATAATTTATACATAATGAATAAAAGACAAAAGCATTTTTTTACCAAATTAGTTTATTTTGTAATAGAAACTGCATCAAATAATTTGATTAGAAATTCCCTTTCCAGGTAATATTGACACTAGGAGAATCCATCCAGTCTTAAAGAAAAAAAGTTATAATTTCAAGTTGAGCCATAAAATCTAAGTCTGAATGCTTCCCATCATTTGAAAAAACAAGATTCCTACACTATGGGGCACATTTCCTTACCTGGTCCACGGAGTTTACCAAAAGTCCATTGTCCGTCCGGAAAGCCCGGTGCCGCGATTCACTAAGATCGTGCTCCTGATATCCTGCATGTGTCGCTTCCCCGCTCAGGTCCGCCGGAGTTCACCATCTTCTTCCTGGTGCATGTAAGTGCTTGATCTTGTGACACAAATTGAAAGTTAAATCCCACGCTCCGTCCGAATCAGTCGGATCGTCCGATGGCCACACCCCCGACGCATGAAAGCCAGCGCAGGCGCGCCACAATCCGATCACATGCGACACAATCCCAGCACAGACACCTGTTAAATACCTGTCAAAGCCATGTAATCCCAAAAACAGTGCAAAGTCCACTGGAAGTGCGATCTGCGACCCTTAGTAAACAAGCTCCTACGTCTTCCACCAAATTATATCTTTGGACCTGTTTGGGAGAGGAAAAACAAAGGCAGGTTAAAAGGTAGCTAACTATCTCACCATCACTATACAGATATGGCTTTAAATGAAAAATGTGAGAGGTATATTGAGATGTCTAATCTGTGGGGAGCATTTTATAGAGCAGGAGGATCTAAAAAAAAATTGTATTGTGTGCTCTATACATGGTGTCCTATCTACAGGCACCATGTTATGTGGCAGGAGTTGCTGAGATGATTGTACATAGTGTCCTATCTGAGGGATCATGTATTTACTGTAATTTTTATACTATATGCAGGCAACATGTTATAGGGCAGGAGGAGCTGATCAGATTGTACATTGTTTCCTATCTACAGGCAGCATGTTATAGAGCAGGAGGAGCTGAGCACAGTGTACATAGTGTCCTATCTACGGGCAGCATGTTATAGAGCAGGAGGAGCTGAGCAGATTGTACATAGTGTCCTATCTACGGGCAGCATGTTATAGAGCAGGAGGAGCTGAGCAGATTGTACATAGTGTCCTATCTACAGGCAGCATGTTATAGAGCAGGAGGAGCTGATCAGATTGTACTTTGTTTCCTATCTACAGGCAGCATGTTATAGAGCAGGAAGAGCTGAGCAGATTGTACCATTTCTGGTTGCTCATTTAATTTATTGCAATACAATGGTACTTCTGTATGTTTTTAACGTACTGCTTCCCTATTACAGCCTGCTTCTTGAAGAGTGTAATAGGGATTGTGATATGATAGATCTTGGAGCCTCTTAGAAACTCCAAACAGTAATGGCAACTAATTGGCTCTCCTATGAACCAGAAAAATGACTAGAAAATCAAATGTCAAAAATGAAAAAACAAAAGCATATTATATCGTAAGACACAGTAGCAAAATGATGGTATGATTGCCCGTTACCATTAGTAGTGTCAGCCATAAGAAATTAATTCTGTGAGTAGGGTATGTCCGAAAGACCGCGTTCAGAGCCCATCTGTGATGCCTCTACCATTGAATACCAATAATGGTAGTGTGGCCCTAAATGTTAGAGTAAATAGGATAATAGATCCTCCTTACTGATTTGCTACTGTCAATTAATTTTCGATGATTTATTAGGCAAGATATCCCACAACAAATACGTAAACGGTGGAGCTAATATTAATCTTTGATGTGGTCTAGGACTAGGAGCTCTCCTCCACTCCCCAAACGCATCATGTGAATAGTGTCCAAGAGCAAAACTGACCACGACATGTCTGAGGAAGGGGGCGTGACCCCCGAAACGTCACAGCACAGTGCGCACTCCGTCCATGCACCAGGATACGTGAGTTGTTTAAAAGGACATTCAAAGGATGGACTGTGATTGTGCTTATGCAAGTTTACAAATAAGTTTACAAATATGTTAACATACATTACCTTGCGGTCTGAAAATGCAAGCTCTTTGAACTTTATCATAGCGAATATATGGTCAATTTATCGAAAAATGTGAATGTTTTATGAGAAATTATGAAGTAAAAGGAAGATTTTATTCAGAAAACTTGTGTGGTCAGTTTTGCTCTTGGACACTATTCACATGATAGGCAAGTTATCCCATCTGCATAATTGATTTATATTATGGTACAAGGAACAAGTTAAGCATTAAATATAACATAATACACCAAAATACCTCCTATATATTACACCTGCATACTATATATTTATGACATTTATTTAGTTTTTGAGTACCGTAAATGCTTATTTCTGCAGTCCACATTTACAGCAAGTATCTAAGCTTGTATTAAGGGATTTTGGCCAAGAAGCCGTGGTGTGAGGTAGCTATATACACGGGCCTAATGCTGACCCACGCACGCTGTTATGAATAAGGAATACGTTTCCGAAATGCGTCAACATACTTGCGTTTTTTCTTCTTTTTTTATGTGCAGAACAATAAAATTCCCCTTTCAATGGAGTACTGGTGGTCATGGCTGTCTAAGGCTCTATTCAGGTTTGTGAGGAAGCCTAAGTATAATCTTGTATAGCCACATACATGTACAGTTATGCCTCCATTGAGTTGAATTCATTGTGCTAATTGTATTAAAGGGGTTTTCCCATGAAGAAAAGTTAGGCGCTATCCACAGGATAGGGCCTAACTTGCTGATCAGTGGGGGTCTTAGTGCTGGCACGGCGCTCGGAAGTTTCTGTCAGCTCCATAAAAAATTAATGGAGCAGAACGGTCATGGGTGTCAGTCTGCTCCATTAGTCTGACGGAGAGACGAGGGGTCCCACATTTTCGTGAGAGGCCCCACTAGTCAGCAAGTTAGGCCCTATCCCGTAGATAGGGCCTAACCTTTCTTCGTGTGATAGCCCCTTAAGTTCTAGTGGTCAAATTCCCAGCAATATGTATACCCAATGTTGGACTGGCCAACTAGAGGACAGGAACATTTCTCGGTGGGCCCTGA
Organism: Engystomops pustulosus; assembly: GCA_019512145.1. Lineage (NCBI taxonomy): Eukaryota > Metazoa > Chordata > Amphibia > Anura > Leptodactylidae > Engystomops > Engystomops pustulosus. The sequence continues at coordinate 20,009,573 of CM033647.1, forward strand.
TGCTGAATGGTCATGTAACTATGAACCCCACAGATTGTAGTGCAGGCAGTGTCTTTTCGGGGCCATAAAATGGTCAATCCGTAGTCCCTGAATAAGTTTTACATCATGACGCTTCTGCCCGACTTTTTGGGGAAGTATAGGAGCAGACACATGAACAAATAATGTAAACATCATGATATTTTTGTGTTGGTCAGTAAGAAGCACCACGAGGCATACAGAGAGTGCTGATTGAGGGGGCAGTGATTTTATAGTGGGGCTATTATGCGGGTGCTGTGACATCTTTGGACCTGTTTGGGAGAGGAAAAACAAAGGCAGGTTAAAAGGAAGCTTACTATCTCACCATCACTATACAGATGTGGCTTTAAAAGGAAAAATGTGAGAGGTATATTGAGATGTCTAATCTGTGGGGAGCATTTTATAGAGCAGGAGGAGCTAAAAAAAAATTGTATTGTGTGCTCTATACATGGTGTCCTATCTACAGGCACCATGTTATGTAGCAGGAGTTGCTGAGATGATTGTACATAGTGTCCTATCTGAGGGATCATGTATTTACTGTAATTTTTATACTATCTGCAGGCAGCATGTTATAGAGCAGGAGGAGCTGATCAGATTGTACATTGTTTCCTATCTACAGGCAGCATGTTATAGAGCAGGAGGAGTTGAGCACAGTGTACATAGTGTCCTATCTACGGGCAGCATGTTATAGAGCAGGAGGAGCTGAGCAGATTGTACATAGTGTCCTATCTACAGGCAGCATGTTATAGAGCAGGAGGAGCTGAGCAGATTGTACATAGTGTCCTATCTATGGGCAGCATGTTATAGAGCAGGAGGAGCTGATCAGATTGTACATTGTTTCCTATCTACAGGCAGCATGTTATAGAGCAGGAAGAGCTGAGCAGATTATACTGTGTCCTATCTGCAGGCAGGATGTTATAAAGCAGGAGGAGCTGAGCAGATTGTACCATTTCTGGTTGCTCATTTAATTTATTGCAATACAATGGTACTTCTGTATTTAAAGTACTGCTTCCCTATTACAGCCTGCTTCTTGAAGAGTGTAATAGGGATTGTGATACGATAGATCTTGGAGCCTCTTAGAAACTCCAAACAGTAATGGCAACTAATTGGCTCTCCTATCAACCAGAAAAATGACTAGAAAATCAAATGTCAAAAGTGAAAAAACAAAAGCATATTATATCGTAAGACACAGTAGCAAAATGATTGTATGATTGCCCTTTACCATTAGTAGTGTCAGCCATAAGAAATTAATTCTGTGAGTAGGGTATGTCCGAAAGACCGCGTTCAGAGCCCATCTGTGATGCATCTACCATTGAATACCAATAATGGTAGTGTGGCCCTAAATGTTAGAGTAAATAGGATAATAGATCCTCCTTACTGATTTGCTACTGTCAATTAATTTTCGATGATTTATTAGGCAAGTTATCCCACAACAAATACATAAACGATGGAGCTAATATTAATCTTTGATGTGGTCTAGGACTAGGAGCTCTCCTTCACTCCCCAAACGCATCATGTGAATAATGTCCAATAGCAAAACTGACCACGACATGTCTGAGGAAGGGGGCGTGACCCCCGAAACGTCACAGCACAGTGCTCACTCCGTCCATGCACCAGGATACGTGAGTTGTTTAAAAGGACATTCAAAGGATGGACTGTGATTGTGCTTATGCAAGTTTACAAATATGTTAACATACATTACCTTGCGGTCTGAAAATGCAAGCTCTTTGAACTTTATCATAGCGAATATATGGTCAATTTATCGAAAAATGGGAATGTTTTATGAGAAATTATGAAGTAAAAGGAAGATTTTATCAAGAAAACTTGTGTGGTCAGTTTTGCTCTTGGACACTATTCACATGATAGGCAAGTTATCCCGTCTGCACAATTGATTTATATTATGGTACAAGGAACAAGTTAAGCATTAAATATAACATAATACACCAAAATACCTCCTATATTTTACACCTGCATACTATATACACTCACCGGCCACTTTATTAGGTACACCTGTCCAACTGCTCGTTAGCACTTAATTTCTAATCAGCCAATCACATGGCGGCAACTCAGTGCATTTAGGCATGTAGACATGGTCAAGGCGATCTCCTGCAGTTCAAACCGAGCATCAGTATGGGGAAGAAAAGTGATTTGAGTGCCTTTGAACGTGGCATGGTTGTTGGTGCCAGAAGGGCTGGTCTGAGTATTTCAGAAACTGCTGATCTACTGGGATTTTCACGCACAACCATCTCTAGGGTTTACAGAGAAGGGTCCGAAAAAGAAAAAACATCCAGTGAGCGGCAGTTCTGTGGGCGGAAATGCCTTGTTGATGCCAGAGGTCAGAGGAGAATGGGCAGACTGGTTCGAGCTGATAGAAAGGCAACAATGACTCAAATCACCACCCGTTACAACCAAGGTAGGAAGAAGAGCATCTCTGAACGCACAGTTCGTCGAATTTTGAGGCAGATGGGCTACAGCAGCAGAAGACCACACCGGGTGCCACTCCTTTCAGCTAAGAACAGGAAACTGAGGCTACAATTTGCACAAGCTCATCGAAATTGGACAGTAGAAGATTGGAAAAACGTTGCCTGGTCTGATGAGTCTCGATTTCTGCTGCGACATTCGGATGGTAGGGTCAGAATTTGGCGTCAACAACATGAAAGCATGGATCCATCCTGCCTTGTATCAAGGGTTCAGGCTGGTGGTGGTGGTGTCATGGTGTGGGGAATATTTTCTTGGCACTCTTTGGGCCCCTTGGTACCAATTGAGCATCGTTGCAATGCCACAGCCTACCTGAGTATTGTTGCTGACCATGTCCATCCCTTTATGACCACAATGTACCCTGTAACATCTGATGGCTACTTTCAGCAGGATAATGCGCCATGTCATAAAGCTGGAATCATCTCAGACTGGTTTCTTGAACATGACAATGAGGTCACTGTACTCAAATGGCCTCCACAGTCACCAGATCTCAATCCAATAGAGCATCTTTGGGATGTGGTGGAACGGGAGATTCGCATCATGGATGTGGAGCCGACAAATCTGCGACAACTGTGTGATGCCATCATGTCAAAATGGAGCAAAATCTCTGAGGAGCTTCTAGCAACTTGGTGAATCTATGCCACGAAGAATTGAGGCAGTTCTGAAGGCAAAAGAGGTCCAACCCGTTACTAGCATGGCGTACCTAATAAAGTGGCCAGTGAGTGTATTTATGACATTTATTTAGTTTTTGAGTACTGTAAATGCTTATTTCTGCAGTCCACGTTTACAGCAAGTATCTAAGCTTGTATTAAGGGATTTTGGCCAAGAAGCCGTGGTGTGAGGTAGCTATATACACGGGCCTAATGCTGACCCACGCACGCTGTTATGAATAAGGAATACGTTTCAGAAATGCGTCAACATACTTGCGTTTTTCCTTCTTTTTTTATGTGCACATGATCGCCAGAACAATAAAATTCCCCTTTCAATGGAGTACTGGTGGTCATGGCTGTCTAAGGCTCTATTCAGGTTTGTGAGGAAGCTTAAGTATAATCTTGTATAGCCACATACATGTACAGTTCTGCCTCCATTGAGTTGAATTCATTGTGCTAATTGTATTAAAGGGGTTTTCCCATGAAGAAAAGTTAGGCGCTATCCATGGGATAGAGCCTAAGTTGACGATCAGTGGGGGTCTCAGTGCTGGCACGGCGCTCGGGAGTTTCTGTCAGCTCCATAAAAAATTAATGGAGCAGAACGGTCATGAGCGTCAGTCTGCTCCATTAGTCTGACGGAGAGACGAGGGGTCCCACGGAGGTACGTGGGACACCATCGGAACCCACATTTTTGTGAGAGGCCCCACTAGTCAGCAAGTTAGGCCCTATCCCGTAGATAGGGCCTAACCTTTCTTCGTGGGATAACCCCTTAAGTTCTAGTGGTCAAATTCCCAGCAATATGTATACCCAATGTTGGACTGGCCAACTAGAGGACAGGAACATTTCTCGGTAGGCCCTGATGCTGAATGGTCATGTAACTATGAACCCCACAGATTGTAGTGCAGGCAGTGTCTTTTCGGCGCTATAAAATGGTCAAGCCACAGTCCCTGAATAAGTTTTACATCATGACGCTTCTGCCCAACTTTTTGGGGAAGTATAGGAGCAGACACATGAACAAATAATGTAAATATCATGATATTTTTGTGTTGGTCAGTAAGAAGCACCACGAGGCATACAGAGAGCACTGATTGAGGGGGCAGTGATTTTATAGTGGGGCTATTATGCGGGTGCTGTGACTATATTGTCTCCTATGAGAGTACTTTTACTATATTGGTGTGGGGGGCGCCATTATTATATTGGTTACCGCGGAGCCATTGTTGTGATATCCTATGGAGCAAGAAAACAACTCCACATTAAATTTGTGACATGAATGTGGAGGTGATGATGATGATGTGATTAACCTAAGATTTATGTGTTGAAAAATCTGCAGAAACGACCCTTGGCCTGGGTAGAAGGAAAAAAGATACTCTTCCAATCAAAAAAGTCATCAGTGAGTCAATTGATTTACAGTGACATTTTGCAGTATCTCCTTTGTGCTGTAACATCTTGTTATTTCTCCTACACTCACCAGCCACTTTATTAGGTACACCATGCTAGTAACGGGTTGGACCCCCTTTTGCCTTCAGAACTGCCTTAATTCTTCGTGGCATAGATTCAACAAGGTGCTGGAAGCATTCCTCAGAGATTTTTGTCCATATTGACATGATGGCATCACACAGTTGCCGCAGATTTGTCGGCTGCACATCCATGATGCGAATCTCCCGTTCCACCACATCCCAAAGATGCTCTATTGGATTGAGATCTGGTGACTGTGGAGGCCATTTGAGTACAGTGACCTCATTGTCATGTTCAAGAAACCAGTCTGAGATGCTTCCAGCTTTATGACATGGCGCATTATCCTGCTGAAAGTAGCCATCAGATGTTACAGGGTACATTGTGCTCATAAAGGGATGGACATGGTCAGCAACAATACACAGGTAGGCTTTGGCGTTGCAACAATGCTCAATTGGTACCAAGGGGCCCAAAGAGTGCCAAGAAAATATTCCCCACACCATGACACCACCCCCACCAGCCTGAACCGTTGATACAAGGCAGGATGGATCCATGCTTTCATGTTGTTGACGCCAAATTCTGACCCTACCATCCGAATGTCGCAGCAGAAATCGAGACTCATCAGATCAGGCAACGTTTTTCCAATCTTCTACTGTCCAATTTCGATGAGCTTGTGCAAATTGTAGCCTCAGTTTCCTGATCTTAGCTGAAAGGAGTGGCACCCGGTGTGGTCTTCTGCTGCTGTAGCCCATCTGCCTCAAAGCTCGACGTACTGTGCGTTCAGAGATGCTCTTCTGCCTACCTTGGTTGTAAGGGGTGGCTATTTGAGTCACTGTTGCCTTTCTATCAGCTCGAACCAGTCTGCCCATTCTCCTCTGACCTCTGGCATCAACAAGGCATTTCCGCCCACAGAACTGCCGCTCACTGGATGTTTTTTCTTTTTTGGACCATTCTCTGTAAACCCTAGAGATGGTTGTGGGTGAAAATCCCAGTAGATCAGCAGTTTCTGAAATACTCAGACCAGCCCTTCTGGCACCAACAACCATGCCACGTTCAAAGGCACTCGAATCGCCTTTCTTCCCCATACTGATGCTCGGTTTGAACTGCAGGAGATTGTCTTGACCATGTCTACATGCCTAAATGCACTGAGTTGCCGCCATGTGATTGGCTGATTAGAAATTAAGTGTTAACGAGCAGTTGGACAGGTGTACCTAATAAAGTGGCCGGTGAGTGTATAAAGTATATGGAGAGCTATACAAGACTGATATGGAGAGTTATTATTATTAATTTTACTTATAGAGCTACAGCAGAAGTACACAGCCATACATGGAGCTAATGCAGCAGTACACAGCCATACATGAAGCTACAACAGCAGTAAAAAGCCATACATGGAGGTACAGTCACAGTACACAGCCATACATGGGGCTAAAGTGACAGTGTACAGCCATACATGGAGCTACAGACACAGTGTACAGCCATAAATGGGGCTACAATCACAGGGTAGAGCCATACATGGGGCTACAGTCACAGTGTACAGCCATACATGGGGCTACAGTCACAGTGTACAGCCATACATGGGGCTACAGCTATAGCGTACAGCCATAAAGGGGCTACAATCACAGTGTACAGCCATGCATGGAGCTACAGTCACCCTGTACAGCCATACATGGGGCTACAGCCACAGTGTACAGCTATAAATGGGGCTACAGCCACAGTGTACAGCTATAAATGGGGCTACAGCCACAGTGTACAGCTATAAATGGGGCTACAGCTACACTGTACAGCCATACATGGGGCTACAGTCACAGTGTACAGCCATACATAGAGCTACAGCCCCAATGAACAGCCAATCGTGGGGCTACAGTCACAGTGTACAGCCATGCATGGAGCTACATTCAAAGTATGCAGCTATACATAGGGCTACAGCCACAGTGTGCAGCCATACATGGAGCTACAGTGACAGTGTACAGCCATACATGGAGCTACAGCCACAGTGTACAGCCATACATGGAGCTACAGCAAAAGTGTACAGCCATACATGGAGCTACAGCAACAGTGTACAGCAATACATGGAGCTACAGCCCCAATGAACAGCCAATCGTGTGGCTACAGTGACAGTGTACAGCCATGCATGGAGCTACAGTCAAAGTGTACAGCTATACATGGAGCTACAGTGACGGTGTACAGTCATACATGGAGCTACAGCCACAGTGTACAGCCATACGTGGAGCTACAGCCACAGTGTATAGCCACACTGCAACTGGAAGCTAGAGTTTTCCTTTTAGGGCCTCTGACTTTGGACTTGTGCAGAGGGTGCGGGCGCAAGCAGGCCCAAGAGGCTTAGGGGATCCTTAAGTTGTCACTTTCCCATATGAGAAGACTATTATTATAACCCATACATTATAGTCAGGGGCCTGGCACAGACTTTGTACTTGGACCCTTCAGCATCAAGTTACACTTGGTGCAGTGAGCCATTTGTTAATCATTCTGCCATTGTGCCGGTTTATATTTTGTATTTAGAGACAGAAGTTGCTGGTAGTAGATAAGTCTCACCACATGTCTACGTCTCTATCCTGAAATCAGCCAATTGGGGTTATTTATCATTGGTTTTCCTGAGCTTTTTGGTGTTAAAACGTCTCATTGCGGGTTGTTGAGTCTTTTCGCTTCTAAAAAGTCTCACAGGACTATATACACCTCTTCATTAATGTGGCCTAAACATAGAACTACTGCTAGTGCAACACCGTGCACCGTGAAGTTTCAGCTGCCTGCTGGAAAATTTCTAGTCTTCAGCCACAAAATATGATATTCATTTTCAAAATTATGCTAGCAGCATATTTAGTGAAGACTAGTTTAATGTGGAGTTGTTCTCTTGCTCTTGAACAGTATATACTTTGTAAGGGGACAATGCCAGATCTCCAAAAGTAAAGATGATAGGGGAAAATGGGTGTCATTTCCAGAATCAGGACCCTAAAAATACTTAAAGTAAATCTACCAGTCAAAGAACAAATGTAAAGCTGTGAATATTCACCTTCGCTCCTCTTCATCTTGATCCCAGCAATGTGTGTCGCTAGTCTTGTCATTCTGGGAAACTTATAATTAGCATCATGAAGCACAGGGACGAGATGTCCGATGTTCCGGGCTGCTAATTATGCCCACACCCCATGCTGGGAGATGGAGGTGCGGGGCATGTATAACTAGTAGCCCGGAGCGCCGGACATCTTGTCCCCGAACTCCTTGCTACTAAGTCCTGTAGTCTTAATAATGTTCTTGTTATGTCTCAGATGTGGACCAGTCTCTCTGGTCCATGCACCTATGGAAGGGCATGGAAGCTGGCATGGAGGGGCATGGAAGCTGCGCTTCATTCATAGAGAGAAAGAACAGGCAAACCATGCAACGGACTGTGCAAGCATAACTACTATGCAATCATGACCATTCCATTAAACTGCGGTACATCCGTCTCTAAACTCTTTTCAGTAGATTTCATTTTTTGATGCACCAACTTTTTGCCCTCAAAGTCATGCCCCCTATGTCAAGTCATGCCTTCTAACTTGGTTTTTCAAAATCAGAAATGAGTATTTGATGCTACAAAGTTCAGGATGGAAAAAAACACACACAACAGGTTTGAGTTAGGAAAAGTTTTAGGTAATCTTAAATAAGAAACTCACTTATAAAACTCATCAGAAAATTGATAGTGTCGATGAAGGATATTTGAACAAGTCAGAACAATTCAGTAATTGTGGCTGTCACCGTTAAACTAATTACGGAGACAAAGTTGGGTGTGAAACACATTACCAAACATATTGATGTGGACCAAAGTCTAATTGCAGAAAAGCAAAGTTCTATCCATTATGCAAATCAGCTTCAAGTATCCGTGTGGGGAGGGTGTAAAATTGCCCAGGCTTTTCTTCACAAACCATTAACTGCATTGGTTTTCCCCTTTTGACAGTCCCATTGCAGTCTGCCAGGGCAGGCGTCAGTACTGACCAAGTGCTGAGGACCAGAGCTGCTGAGGGGCCCGTAAGGCCGAATCAGCCAAAGCCAAAGCAGCCTGCGTCTCTGCACTGATGGCGGTGCGTGGCTGAAGGCAGAAGAGTCGGATGAAGATACGTGAGAGGGAGCCCTGGCTGGACCTGAGCGGAGGACTGAGTTGAGTATTACATTCTTTTTTGCTGATCACATTTTGTCTATAGGGGTAAGGGGGGACTGTATATAATACATTCATGTGGGGTGAAATGGAGTGTATATAAATATTCTCTAGGTGATTGGGGCTAGTATATAATAAATCAATGGAGGGTGAGGGGTCTCTATATAATAAATCCATAGGGAGTGAGGTTCCTGTTTATGAAGAATCTCCAGGGGAATGAGGTGTGGTATATAATGATTCATGGGGGGGGGGAGGGGGTGAAGGGGACTGTATATAAAGAATGTCTGATGGATTGGGGGGCTGTGTATAAAGAATCTATGGGGGTTGAGCGGGGCAGTATATAATAAATCCATGGGGGTAAGGGAGCCATATATAAAATAACCCTTAAGGGAGTTCTATATGATAGAATCATATTCGGCCTGTATATAATATAACTCATGAGGGGGCTGTTTGGGGAGTTAAACGAAGATATATTTTTGGGAACCGGGGACTGTTTTAGTTGAAGAATTTTTAATGCCACTATGTGAGTTCACTGTAAGGGCGCCGAATAGCATCCTGAAATCTGGATCCAACCCTGTCTGACATAACTTTGTAAAGTTCTATAATCAGGCTCATGTGCCGTACAATGCAATATTTTAAGAGATGGTGATTTTTTTAAAAATGAAATAGCCTATTAATTCTGACCAATAGAACGTAAAAATAGCTCGTTATTTTTGTGGCACTAAGATGGGCAGAATATTTATAAAATGCATGAATGCTGATTTTTTAATGTTACCCCTAGAAAAGAGTCAATAAACGTTAACCAATATAATTGCTTCATAAATTTAGAATTTACCACAACTCCTACAACAGAAATCAAGCCCTCATATAGTTGCATTTATGGAAATATATATTCATTTACCACCCCTGCTTGCTGTCATGTCTTTGTTTTTGAACTGCTTGTACCCTGTTATTCATCTGTCCATCTCTGCTTAGCTGGTATATTCATTTATTTACCACCAATGCTCGTGACAAGTACCATTGGACTAATATTAACTTATTTTTCTGCTCACCCACTTTCCATCTATCCCCTCAGTGCCCTCCATCCACATCAGGTCTTCCATGCGTCCTTCACCAGTGTACTCCTCTCATGCACTCTATGCTTTATCTAACCACTCTCTTCCATCCATCCTGATCTGCTGTGAAGCTGAGAAAACCCTTTACCCCTAAACCATCACTTTTCTCTGTCTATTTTCCTCCTACTAACAGCAGGTTATATTTCTACAACTTCTTTCAGTTCCAAACATTCCACTCATAGAATCTCTGCAAACCTCATCAATATTCAGTGCATCCCTTCTTATATCTCTCCTCTTCCTAAGGCTACTTTCATATGTAACCTATAAAATGCCCACTTTGTGTACTATAAACTTGAATCCATTCATGAACATTTTTTTTCTAAGTCGTTTGACATGCTGACCATTACTGAAACATGGAGCCAGCAGGATGATACTGCTTTGCCCGCTGCTCTGTGCTGCGGTGGCTTGCAATTCTCTGAATAGGCAAGGAGGAGGGGAAGCTCCTCTCCCCAAGGAGCATCTTCCCGGTCATTCTCTCTGTACCCTCTCCCATCTTTCCTTCTTTTGAAGCCCTCACTCCCACATCCTTACACACCATAGACTTGGTCTTTGCGAAACTCTCTTCGGTCTCTGGCTTCACTTATACTACTTTTACACTTTCAGACCATAAATTTCTCTCTTTTACCATTTACAGTATTACAGAGCCTGCTCACCTATCACACCTACCAGGGCCTACATGCCATTGATAATCAATGTCTCACAGAAACTCTGCGGTCATCGCTGTTCCCCATCTCCTCTCTCCTGCGAACCATTATAATCACAACCTCAAAAGTGCCCTGGAGGAGGTGACACCTCCCTCAGTCCAAACATTTCAACACAGTCATTGTCAACCTTGGCACACGCCCCAAACCTGTTTCTGTCGGCAGTGCTCCAGGAGTGCCGAACATCTGTGGAGAAAATGGTGCACATCTGCAGAGTTTCTGAACTTTAAATTTATCCTTAGAACCCATAACTCTGGCCTACATCTCGCCAAACAGGTCTTTTACACTAATGTAATATCCTCTAACAATCCTAAAAGGCTCTTTCATACTCCTTATTCCTTACTAACATCACTTGTTACAGACCTTGGGACTGAAGATTTTGCCACCTACTGTAAAGATAAAATTGACGGCATTTGCCAGAATATAATTTCCCAATCCACTTAATTAATCCCCTTCCCTCCGCTAATTTACCCTGTTCAATCTTTAATTTGAACAAGTCATAGAGGAAGAAGTGTCCAGGCTCCACTGCTTTGCTCACCCCACTACCTGCTTCAGTGACCCAATCCCCTCATACCTCGTACAGTCTATCTCCCCAGTGGTCACCTCTCACCTCACTAAAATATTGAATCTCACTCTTCTGGTGTCTATCCTTCTTCCTCCAAGCATGCACCCCATTACTAAAGAAAGTGTCTCTGGGCCCATCCAGTGCTGCTGACTACTGACCAGTCTCTCATCTCCCTTTCATCTCCAAACTCCTGGAATGCTTGATCTATTCTGGACTAAACTGCATTTCTCTGTTAACTTCCTTGTTGATCCCCTACAGTCTGATTTTTATACTTTGCTTTCCACTAAGTGCATTATTCGCTCCTCATTCTTCTAGATCTCTCAGCAGCATTCGATACTGTGGACCACCAACTTCTCCTTAGGATGTTTTGCTCCATTGGTCTGGAGGACACTGCACTCTCTTGGTTTTCTTCCTATCTCTCTGATCGCCCCTTCAGTGTCTCCTTCAATGGATCTTTCTCTAATACCCAACCTCCAAAGCTTCAAATGGGCAATAAAAACCCATTTCTTTAGGCAGGTATTATCACATTTCCTAACTGCATACAATGTTAAGTCTCTTTTTACTAATCCATCTGTTATATGGCATACAACAGGTACAAAGTCACAGTCTTCTCTGTAGTCCCATTAACCTTGGACTCTGTATATCAGGTGGAAGCAGCATTTCATTAAATTTTTTCATTTATTAAATTATTTTTATACCATTCCCTCATAAAGAATGGAGGGACCATTATACAACTACTCTGTAAGGTCTTATTTTGTTTGTATATCTTCCCCATAATCTATAAAACTCTACGGAACTTGATGGTTTATATAAATAAATTATTATTGTCATTTTATTATTAAAATTAAACAAAAAAAAACATTATAGCTGTCAGGGGAGAGAAAGCGGTGCAGACCCTGAACTCATACTCAATCCCAATTATCTACCTAACAGTCTGTCAAACCCTAGTGGTAAGGGACTATATATATACAGACACAAGAGATTCAGGAAACAATTTATATTTAGGCTGAAGTACGGGTTCCGGGTTTGAATCAGTTTGGAGTTCAAAGTTCAGGATCAGGTCAGGCTTTAGGGGTTTTGGATTATGCAGGACACAGTGTTCCAGATCAGGTTGGGGTTCAAGGTTTGGGATCAGACAATATCCAGGCTCAGGTACAGGTTTGGGGTTCCGGATCAGGCTGGGTTTCAACTTTCTGGATTAGGTAGGACCTAGTCTAACGTGCAGATTATAGGAGAAAGTATAACAAGCCCTGAGTAAACTGAGAATTGGATATTCAAGGCATTGCTGGAAACCGCCATCACAGCTAGAACATCCATTAATCCCCCCCTAAGATGCAAGATGAACCACCCGTCCCTCCACAAAACACACATACAACACACCCAAGGAAATCAACCTGACTCCCCGTTGTCCCTACCTAATCCTATCCTTAATGGTAAATGACAACTGGCCCCTGTTCCCTCCCTGCTCCAAAGTGAAAACATGGAAACAAAAACAGGACAAAGCAAACACAAAAAAGGTTGTATACAAGTCAAAACCAAGAGGACAATGCAATACAGAATCAAGAAACCAAGAAAAGGGTCAGAAGACCTCAATTATGAATTATAAAGATGCTTGCAAGCTCCAAAGCACACTTATAGAAAGCACTGGGAATTGGGCAGACAATCCTCTTACGAACTATCAGTCCTGAGTCCTTGTCCAGAGAGAGATTGGACCAATCCTGACTTCCGGACAAACCATAATAGCCATGGTGGAGAAGGCATCTATCCATCAAAGCTAGTTTGACCATTTGCAGCCCTGATACATTGTGCACATCTTTTGTCATGACAATAGTTTGCCATTGCCTACTGTTAATTGTCTTTTGTGTTGTCATTCAATGTAACTATTGTTCATTTATTAATAAATACATTTTTCATTATTTTCATGTAACACATAGGGTTTTGTAGTCACTAATTAATCAATTGCTTCACTGTAGGTGTTGTACTCAAAGCTGGAAGGAAATTTTCTCACAACTCAACTTCTATATCTTTTTCCTTATATAATTAGTTCTGTTCCTGAATTATTAATTGTTTACATAATCATTATTTTTAATATTAGAAAAAAAATCAAAGGGAATGTCACAAAATCTGCAGGATGTCTACTTCCTGTTGACGTAAGTACAAATCTGCGCTAAAGAACTTTTCTAAGTGGATTTAAAATCCATGTCACTTATTAAACCACAAAAAAACGTGTGAGCAATGTGCATATTGTGCATGTGCAATTAATAAAAGGAAGTTATCTGTATGTTCATTTTACATGCAAGAGATTTTCAAACAGAAAATGAGCAAAAAAGAATAATCAAATTACTATAGGTAGAAGAGAAGTTACTCATGCTACAGGAATAAGGCGACTCCCCATTTGCTGATCATATTGGTTACTTTCCTACGAGCCCCACCCCTTAGATCAGTGATGGCGAACCTTTTAGAGACCGGGTGCCCAAACTACAACCAAAACACACTTACTTATTGCAAAGTGCCAGCACGGCGATTTAAGTAGTAATTTATTGCTACCTGTTCTTTCACAACTTTCAATCATATTGGCCTCTTGAGGACAACAAAACAGTTGAAAGAAGAAGGGCAAATTTTGACTAATGTTATAGCATCTCCCCCTGTACAGGAAGAAATGTGGGGCCTAGAGGAGCTCTAAAGATAATCCTCCCTTTCCCACGTGTTCTACCTCTTCCTGCAGCCCCAAGCAATCAAGAATGTGTTGCTTTAAAATAGAACTGAGAGCAGCATCTCTTGAGTCGCCTGGGACTGCAGGATGATTCTTTGAGTTCTATGTTGATGGCTTGGGTGCCCAAAAAGAGGGCTCCGAGTGCCACCTCTGGCACCTGTGCCATAGGTTCGCCATCACTGCCTTAGATGATTTGGAGATTTGGATAACAGTTGTAGAAGGCACTCTCAGGAGAGTAGTGGGAATACTACTGGAAGGGGGCGTGACTTGCCCATGTGTGGGGGCGTGGTCAGCCCATGTGGGTGTGGAGTCATGAGACAAGGCTTCCTGTTATCCTTCTTATAACATCACCCCTGCACAGATGGAAAGTACCACTGAGGTCACTCTTTAAAGTGTAACCATCATTTCAGATGATTTTTGATATTGTGTAGGGAAGTGTTGCGAAAATGTTTCTAAAATGCATCATCAAGAAATTATTTTTATTGAATTTCTTATATTTTGCAAAATGGCAAAAAAGTGTCATTTTCAACTTTGGGCGCTATTTTTCCGCTACAGGGTTAACACTAGGAAAAAAACGTTATTATATTTTGATAGATCGGACATTTTGGGACGCGGTGATACATTGGGGCACATTTACTTACAGGGTCCTGTCGCGATCCCCTAGATGCGTTGTCCGGCGCGATTCACTAAGATCGTGCGCCCGAGATCCTGCATGTGTCGCTTCCCCGCTGAGGTCCGCCGGAGTTCACCTTCTTCTTCCCGGTGTATGTGAGTGCAGGTCTTGCAACACAATTTGAATTTTAAAACCCACGCTTAGTCCGAATCAGTCGGGTTGTCCGACGGCCACGCCCCTCGATTTGTGTCACACGAAAGTCGGTGCAATTGCACCAAAATCTGATCATGTGCGCCAAAAACCCCTGTTAAATGCGGAGCAAATTGGAAATAGTCGGGAAACGTAACGGAAATGCAGTGTGCAGACCCTTAATAAATGTGCCCCAATATATGTATGATTTTTACTGTTTATTTATATTGATATCAGTTCTAGGGAAACGGGGGTGATTCGAATTTTTAGGGTTATTTTAAATTTCATTAAAAATTTTTTACTTTTATTATTATTTTCTTTTTACTTTTTTTTAGACCCCTTAGGGTACTTTAACCCTAGGTTGTCTGATTGATCCCACCATATACTGCCATACTACTGTATGGCAGTATATGGGGATTTTCCACATCATCTATTACAATGTGCAAATTGCACATTGTAATAGATAGCCTAAAACATGACAGCCTTAGGTCTTTGTGTGAGCTTTGCCAGCAGCAATCAAAGGGTTAAAACCCGCTAGCTAGATTGCGGGTGTTACCGACGTGTGTTTGCTCCATTGAGGGCTCAGTATGAAGAGGACTCACCCCCTGAGCCAGCTTCATACTGGCTCATAGGGTTAAAGAAGACCAGCATTGGGATGGGAATGAAGGGGAGGACAGGTAAGTAGGTCTGTTTTGTTTTGTGTTATTCTTAGTGGTTGTTTTCCTTCAAATGTGAGCTTGTGGAACCGCCAGGGACACTGACTGTACAGGCTGGAATACACATCTCTACTTGCAAACTACACGGCCTAATACACACTTGTCTAGTAGTATATTATCTCTGTACTATGGAGCCATAGGTGCTGTAGCGCTTCCATCCCGCAGGGTATAACACAGCACAGTTTGTACTGAGATGTTATACAATGCTGCTCGTGAGCCAGAAAACTACCTTGATAAATGGCCAAGAAACCATCTCATGCAATTCTTACTGCCACAGAAAGTCATGTGGCTAATCAGAGCCAATAGGCTTCCACTAGTCACCGGACCAATACAATCTAAAAACTGACTTATAGGGGCACATTTACTAAGGGTCCGCACACCACATTTCCGTCGGGTTTCCCGACTATTTCCACGGCGCTGCATTTAACAGGGGTTTTTGGTGCACATGATCGGATTTTGGCGCAATTGCGCTGAATTTCAAGCAACACAAATCGGAGGGCGGGCCTTTGGACAACCCGAATGTTTCGGACTAAGCGCGGGATTTAAAATTCAAATTGTGTTGTAAGGCAATGCACTTATATGCACCGGGAAGAGCGACACGTGCAGGATCTTAGTGAATCGGACAACGCACCTCAGGGATCCCGACAGGACCGGGTAAGTAAATGTGCCCCATTGCATTGCAAACAGACATAACAATAAAATGAGAGCGCATATTTCCATATGTTACATATAAGGACATATCCTAGCAACCATAGTATAATAAAAAAGGCTCCTGTTTTTTAAAGCTGACAAATATCGGCAAGTCGTTTGTTTAACCTTTTTGGAACACGGGTTTCTAAACAAAAAATCCAGTAGTTTTCCCGATTGAAAAGTTTTTTCTTTTGATCGCCTCCACTTGGTGATCTGCATACCCTCTATATGCCCAGGCAAGAAAAGCATCTGCAGTCACCACCATGGACCGATCGAAAATTTTTTGAGGCCATTGAGATGTTAAAGAGGACCTGTCACCCCATTTACTAAAGTAAGCAGCTCCTAGTGCTTGATCTACCGCCGCAGTGTTAGAGAGATAGCGTTACCGGAAAGTACAATGTAATCATCAGACAGCTTGCAAAGCTGTCCGATGTATTCATGAGGGGGCGGTCCGAGGCGCTGCCTCTTCCCCGGACCGCCCCGCTCGCTAGGCCGGCATTGACTGTCTCGCGCTAGGTGGCAGTCACCACCCCTAGCCACGCCCCAACCCCGCCCCCTCATGAATACGTCGGACAGCTTTGCGAGCTTTTCGACAATTACACTGTACCCCGCCGCAGTGTTAGAGGTTTCCGGTAACGCTATCACTCTAACACTGGGGCATTTGATCGAGCACTAGGAGCTGCTTACTTTAGTAAGCAGCTCCTAGTGCTGATAAATTGGGTGACAGGTCCTCTTTAACAGCTTCCATATTCTTGGCATCCGTCTGATGGGTGCTCTAAAAGCTCCGCTAGTACACCCACATATTGAAGCTTGCACTTCTCACATGTTATGACATAAACCACGTATGTGGTATTACAATTAGTGTAGCTGCTGATATTGTATTGTTGGTCAGTATGGGTAGATTGGAAGTTTTGTGATGGAACAGCTTTCCACAAATACATTTGCCATGACCACATATCTAAAAGCCTTTAGTGGACAACCAAGTGTCTCTTTTATTCTGTGTTGAGAGAAACAGATGACAGAATGCTACCAAGCGTTGGCGCTTTTTTTGGATACGAACCTGATGTTAGTTTTCAAACAATTAGAAATAGAAGTATCGGTACATAACAACGGTAAGTAGTTTTTAATAATTCAAACAATTTTGTAATATTGTGAACTAAAGGTTGTGGAAAATGTTATGGGAAAATCAGTATCAACAGTGGAGGACCTACTCTTCTTGGAAATACCATCACTTTTCGTAAGACTTGTTCTTGGAATATTATTAACTATTTCAGTAGTTCCATGTGGGATAGTTTCTTCTACATAATCCTGCATGTGTTCTTTGATTTTCTTTTTGGAATGCTGTGGGATTCGAACAATTTCTTTTTAATCTAACCAACTCACCAACAGGAATGTTCTTTATAATATGGGAGGGGTGACATGATGTAGCATCCAGTTGCTGTGGGTTTAATGTAGGGTGCAATCTCTGTTTCATCACCTTTCAAAGAAATGTCAAGAAAATGAATAATATGGGAATTTAAACTTGAAGTGAATTCTAAATTCATGTCGTTTTTATTAATATATTTTTTAAAAAATTTGTGGGCGGCAGCCCCCCCCCCCCCCCCCCCCATATCAGTAGCAGGTCATCGATATAATGACCATACCACTAGATATGGGAGAGGAACAGATTGTCTGGGGAGAAAAGAAAATTTTCCTTCCATGTCGCCATGTAAATGTTGGCCATGGAGGGTGAATATTTTTCCCCCAATGGCCGCCCCAGTCTGTTTCTCTCAACACAGAATAAAAGAGACACTAAAGACTTTTACATATGTGACCATGGCAAATGTATTTGTGGAATCATGCTGTTCCATGAAAAACTTCCAATCTACCCATACTGACCAACAATACAATATCAGCAGCTACATTCATTGTAATACCATATACGTGGTTTATTTGATAACATGGGAGAAGTGCAAACTTCAATATGTGGGGTGTACTAGCGGAGCTCTTAGAGCCTCAAAACATTTTCGATCGGTCCATGGTGGTGACTGCAGATGCTTTTCTTGCCTGGGCATAGAGAGGGTATGCAGATCACCACGTGGAAGTGATCAAAAGAAAAATCGTTTCAATTTTTTGTTTAGAAACCGGTGTTCCGAAAGGGTTAAACAAACGACTTGACCTTATTTGTCAGTTTTAAAAACAGGCTCCTGTTTTGTTATACTTAGGTTGCTACGAAATGTCTGTATATGTAACATATGGAAATATATGCTCTCATTTTATTGTTATGTCAGTTTTTAGATAGTATTGGTCCGGGGACTATTGGAAGCCTATTGGCTCTGATTAGCCACTACTCAAAGTGGAAGGAAAATTTTCTCACAACTCAACTTCTATATCTTTTCTATATAATTAGTTCTGTTCCTGAATTATTAATTGTTTACATAATCATTATTTTAATATTAGAAAAAAAAATCTAAGGGAATGTCACAAAATCTGCAGGATGTCTACTTCCTGTTGACGTAAGTACAAATCTGCGCTAAAGAACTTTCTAAGTGGATTTAAATCAGTCACTATTAAACCACAAAAAACGTGTGAGCAATGTGCATATTGTGCATGTGCAATTAATAAAGGAAGTTATTCTGTATGTTCATTTACATGCAAGAGATTTTAAACTGAAAATGAGCAAAAAAGAATATCAAATTACATATTTAGAAGAGAAGTTACTCATGCTCACAGGAATAGGCGACTCCCCATTTGCGATCATATTGGTACTTCCTACAGCCCCCCCCCTTTAGATCAGTGATGGCGAACCTTTAGAGACGGGGCCCAAACTACCACAAAACACACTTACTTATTGCAAAGTGCCAGCAGGCCGCTTTAAGTAGTAAATTATTGCTACCTGTTCTTTCACACTTTCAATCATATTGGCCTCTTGAGGACAACAAAAAGTTGAAAGAAGAGGGCAAATTTGACTAATGTTATAGCATCTCCCCTGTACAGGAAGAAATGTGGGGCCTAGAGGAGCTCTAAAGATAATCCTCCCTTTCCCACGTGTTCTACCTCTTCCGCAGCCCCAAGCAATCAAGAATGTGTTGCTTAAAATAGAACTGAGAGCAGCATCTCTTGAGTCGCCTGGGACTGCAGGATGATTCTTTGAGTTTATGTTGATGTTGGGTGCCCAAAAAGAGGGCTCCGAGTGCACCTCTGGCACCTGTGCCATAGGTTCGCCATCACTGCCTTAGATGATTTGGAGATTTGGATAACAGTTGTAGAAGGCAATCTCAGGAGAGTAGTGGGAATACTACTGGAAGGGGGCGGGGCCCATTTGTGGGGGCGTGGTTCAGCCATGGGGTGTGGAGTCATGAGACAGGCTTCCTGTTATCCTTCTTATAACATCACCCCTGCACAGAGGAAAGTACCACTGAGGTCACTCTTTAAAGTGTAACATCATTTCAGATGATTTTTGATATTGTGTAGGGAAGTGTTGCGAAAATGTTTCTAAAATGCATCATCAGAAATTCTTTTTATTGAATTTCTTATTTTGCAAATGGCAAAAAGTGTCATTTTCAACTTTGGGCGCTATTTTTCGCTACAGGGTTAACACTAGGAAAAAAACGTTATTATATTTTGATAGATCGGAATTTGGGACGCGGTGATACATTGGGGCACATTTACTTACAGGTCCTGTCGCGATCCCCTGAGCGTTGTCCGGGCGATTCACTAAGATCGTGCGCCCGAGATCTGCATGTGTCGCTTCCCGCTGAGGTCCGCGGAGTTCACCTTCTTCTTCCGGTGTATGTGAGTGCAGGTCTTGCAACACAATTTGAATTTTAAACCCAGCTTAGTCCGAATCCGTCGGGTTGTCCGACGGCCACGCCCCTCGATTGGTTGTCACACGAAGTCGGTGCAATTGCACCAAAATCTGATCATGTGCGCCAAAAACCCTGTTTAAATGCGGAGCAAATTGGAAATAGTCGGGAAACGTAAACGGAAATGCAGTGTGCAGACCCTTAATAAATGTGCCAATATATGTATGATTTTTATGTTTATTTATATTGATATCAGTTCTGGGAACGGGGGTGATTCGAATTTTTAGGGTTATTTTAAATTTCATTAAAAATTTTTACTTTTATATTATTTTCTTTTTACTTTTTTTAGACCCCTTAGGGGTACTTTAACCTAGGTTGTCTGATTGATCCCACCATATACTGCCATACTACTGTATGGCAGTATATGGGGATTTTCCACATCATCTATTACAAGTGCAAATTGCACATTGTAATAGATAGCCTAAAACATGCACGCTTAGGTCTTTGTGTGAGCTTTGCCAGCAGCAATCAAGGGTTAAAAACCCACTAGCAGATTGCGGGTGTTACCGACGGGTGTTTGCTCCATTGAGGGCCAGTATGAAGAGGACTCACCCCCTGAGAGCATTCATATGGCTCATAGGGTTAAAGAAGACTAGCCTTGGGATGGGAATGAAGGGAGGGACAGGTAAGTAGGTCTGTTTTGTTGTGGTTATTCTTAGTGGTGTGTTTTCCTTCAAATGTGAGCTTGTGGAACCGCAGGGACACTGACTGTACAGGCTGGAATACACATCTCACTTGCAAACTACACGGCCTTATACACACACTTGTCTAGTAGTATATTATTCTGTACTATGGAGCCATAGGTGCTGTAGCGTTCACCCGCAGGGTATAACACAGCACAGTTTGTACTGAGTGTTATTACAATGCGCTCGTGAGCCAGAAAACTACCTGATAAATGGCCAAGAAACATCTCATGCAATTCTTACTGCCACAGAAAGTCATGTGGCTAATCAGAGCCAATAGGCTTCCACTAGTCACCGGACCAATACAATCTAAAAACTGACTTATAGGGCACATTTACTAAGGTCCGCACACCACATTTCCGTGGGTTTCCCGACTATTCCAAGCGCTGCATTTAACAGGGGTTTTTGGTGCACATGATCGGATTTTGGCGCAATTGCGTGAATTTCAAGCAACACAAATGCGAGGGCGGGCCTTTGGACAACCCGAATGTTTCGGACTAAGCGCGGATTTAAAATTCAATTGTGGTTGTAAGGCAATGCACTTATATGCACCGGGAAGAGCGACACGTGCAGGATCTTAGTGAATCGGACAACGCACCTCAGGGATCCCGACAGGACCGGGTAAGTAAATGTGCCCCATTGCATTGCAAACAGACATAACAATAAAATGAGAGCGCATATTTCCATATGTTACATATAAGGACATATCCTGCAACCATAGTTATAAAAAAAAGGCTTGTTTTTAAAGCTGACAAATATCGGCAAGCCGTTTGTTTAAACCTTTTTGGAACACGGGTTTCTAAACAAAAATCCAGTAGTTTTCCCGATTGAAAAGTTTTTTTCTTTGATCGCCTCCACTTGGTGATCGCATACCCTCTAGCCCAGGCAAGAAAAGCATCTGCAGTCACCACCATGGACCGACGAAAATTTTTTGAGGCCATTGAGATGTTAAAGAGGACCTGTCACCCCATTTACTAAGTAAGCAGCTCCTAGTGCTTGATCTACCGCGCAGTGTTTAGAGAGATAGCGTTACCGGAAAGTACAATGTAATCATCAGACAGCTTGCAAAGCTGTCCGATGTATTCATGAGGGGGCGGTCCGAGGCGCTGCCTCTTCCCCGGACCGCCCGCTCGCTAGGCCGGATTGACTGTCTGCGCTAGGTGGCAGTCACCACCCCTAGCCACGCCCCAACACCGCCCCCTCATGAATACGTCGGACAGTTTGCGAGCTTTTCGACAATACACTGTACCCCGCCGCAGTGTTAGAGGTTTCCGGAAACGCTATCACTCTAACCTGGAGCATGATCGAGCACTAGGAGCTGCTTATTTATTAAGCAGCTCCTAGTGCTGATAAATTGGGTGACAGGTCCTCTTAACCGCTTCCATTTTGGCATCCGTCTGAGGGTGCTCTAAAAGCTCCGCTAGTACACCCCACATATTGAAGTTTTCACTTCTCACATGTTATGACATAAACCACGTATGTAGTATAATTAGTGTGTAGCTGCTGATATGATATTGTACTGTGGTCAGTATGGGTAGATTGGAAGTTTTTTTGAACAGCATGATTCCACAAATACATTTGCCAGGCCACATATGTAAAGCCTTGTGGACAACCAAGTGTTCTTTTATTCTGTGTTGAGAGAGAAACAGATGACAGATGCTACCAGCGTTGGCGCCTTTTTGGATACGAAGCTGATGTTAGTTTTCAAACAATTAGAAATAGAAGTATCGGTACATAACAAGTGTTTTTAATAATTCAAACAATTTGTAATATGTGAAAAAGGTTGTGGAAAATGTTATGGGAAAATCAGTAGTATCAACAGTGGAGGACCTACTCTTCTTGGAAATCCATCACTTTTCGTAAGACTTGTTCTTGGAATATTATTAACTATTCAGTAGCTCCATGTGGGATAGTTCTTCTACATAATCCTGCATGTGTTCTTGATTTTCTTTTTGGAATGCTGTGGATTCGAACAATTTCTTTTTAATCTAACCAACTCACCAACAGGAATGTTCTTTATACATGGGAGGGGGGACATGATGTAGCATCCAGTCGCCGTGGTGTTTAATGTAGGGTGCACTCTTGTTTCATCACCTTTCAAAGAAAGTCAAGAAAATGAATAATATGGGAATTTAAACTTGAAGTGCTTGAAGTGAATTCTAAATTCATGTCGTTTTTATTAATATATTTTACAAAGTTCATGGCCTGAGACTCAGCCCCCCCCCCCCCATATCGTAGCAGGTCATCGATATAATGACCATACCACTAGATAGGGAGAGGAACGGATTGTCTGGGGAGAAAAGAAAATTTCCTTCCATGTCGCATGTAATGTTGGCATGGAGGGTGATATTTTTCCCCATGGCGCCCCAGTCTGTTTCTCTAACACAGATAAAAGAGACACTAAGACTTTTACATATGTGACCATGGTAAATGTATTTGTGGAATCATGCGTCCATGAAAATCACATCTACCACTACTGACCAACATACATATCAGCAGCTACATTCATTGTATACCATATACGTGGTTTTTGATAACATGGGAGAAGTGCAAACTTCATATGTGGGGTGTACTAGCGGAGCTCTTAGAGCCTCAAAACATTTTCGATCGGTCCATGGTGATGACTGCAGATCCTTTCTTGCCTGGGCTAGCATGAGAGGGTATGCAGATCACCACTGGAGTGATCAAAGAAAAATCGTTTCAATTTTTTGTTTAGAAACCGTGTGTTCCGAAGGGTTAAACAGACGTTATTTGTCAGCTTTAAAAACAGGCGCCTTTTTTGTTATTCTAAGGTTGCTACGAAATGTCTGTACAGGCAGTCCCGGTTACGTACAAGATAGGGTCCGATGGTTTGTTCTTAAGTGAATTTGTATGTAAGTCAAAATGTATATTTTTAATTGTAGATCCAGACAAAAAAATTTTTTTGCTCCAGTGAAATGGAGTTAAAATTTTTTGCTGTAATGGGACAATGATTACCCATAAATCTTCATACAGACACCTTACAGCTGATATTGCAGTCTGGGACTATAGTAAAGCATCCAGAGGCTTCAACAGAGGTCAGAGGGTTGTCTGTAACTATGGGTTGTCTGTAAGTCGGGTGTCCTTAAGTAGGGGACCGCCTGTATATGTAACATATGAAAATATACGCTCTCATTTTATTGTTATGTCAGTTTTTTGATTGTATTGGTCCGGGGACTATTGGAAGCCTATTGGCTCTGATTAGCCACATGACCCAAGGTCAATGCTTTATATTTTTAGATTCATTGGGGCAGATTTACTTCCCGGCCCATTCCCGATCCAGCGGCGCGTTCTCTGCGATGGATTCGGGTCTTCCGGCGTTTCACTAGGCAGTTCCTCCGACGTCCACCAGGTGTCGCTGCTGCGCTGAAGTCCGCCGAGGTCCACCGGAGTTCACCATCCATTGCTGGGCGGAGGTAAGCGCGTGTCCAGCGACACGTTTTTTTAAAAAATGCAGCGGTTTTTCACGATCCGTCGGGTTTTCGCAAGGCCACGTCGCCTGATTTCCGTTGCGTGCATGCCGGCGCCAATGCGCCATAATCCGATCGTGTGTGCCAAAATCCCGGGGCAATTCAGGAAAAATCAGCGCAAATCGGAAATATTCTGGTAACACGTTGGGAAAACGCGAATCGGGCCATTAGTAAATGACCCTCATTGTGTTTTTCTTCAGCCGTGAATAAGGATATCCGAAACGCATAGGTGTCTGTCGTGACTCTGCCTTCAATCCGTGTCCATTTTTATGAAGTGATGTATTTTGGAAGACAAGAATAAAGAATATTTCATATCTTTTCATTTAGGAGCCGGATGTCCGTATTTGCAGATTTCCTACTTGGTTAAAAAAACACTGCATCAGATAAAAATAATTCCTTTACCAATACAAAAATAAGATGCATTTGTGGAGGCTAGATTTATTTTATAGATAATGTCAGCATCATATACGCCTTTTTAGGCTCTTCCTCTAAATAAGAATATCCTACAGACAACATCCCATATAACTCCATGATGTGGGCATTATAGAAATACACCTAGCCCTTATACCATGTTTATATGCAGACGTTCTATAAAAGTCAGTGCACACCACTTCTCCATTAGCAGGTTGTGGCTTCAAAGACTGAAAATTGAATCAAGAAAACATTTATTTAAGGGTTTTTCCAATCTCCAAGTACCGGTATGTATCTATAATAGTCACTTACAAATGTGTTGTCTTTTACTGATGCATCTCTGTAAGCCAGTCTGACATGTAGTGACATAATCTTGCTTATGGTGTTTATCTGCTGCCTGTGTGACCTCCTGTACACTGAGCACATGGTTATTTTCCCTCTCCCCCTTTCCGTACAGGAAGACAACACAAATCACAAGCCAATATCTTCACTTCTCCCTGGTTTTCCTTCCTCCCTGGGCAGCAGTGGACAATAGCAGTTGACAACAGAACAGCAGATCTGTGATGTACTTTACCAATTAAGGCAATGGGCAATTTTTTAAAGTTTGCAGGAATAAATGACTTAATTTGCACCAAAAATTGGTGTAAATGATGTGTATAACATTTATTATGAAAAGGTTTAAAGGGGTATATACCGGGACAATGAACACCTGATACAAAAACGCATTAGACTAATACAACAAAACTCAAAGTCCTTAATCACAAAATGGAGCTTATAATGTTTGTTTTTATGATTCCCAAAATGTTATGTGCTTTCCAAAAGTAGGCAGAGTTATCTGGCCGATACAGGATACTACAACTCCCATGAGCCCTCAGTTCTCAGTAACAGCACAGCCCCTTCTCTTACTCTACTCCCAGCAATGCTCTAACAGACTTTCATCCTTCCGATGTGTGTTACTGCCATAACTGCACATTACATCAGTCTCCCTGAGATGGCAACTCACCACGTTCTATGAACAGTGTCCAACGCAATGACCACACAAGCAGCTTAGCAAAATGAATTATTTTTACTTCAAGGGTTCATCTTTATGCATTCTTTGTTAGAACATTTATTCATCCCGTAATATATAGTAACTTGATAATTTGCACATATCTTATTTAGCTTGCAAAAATATTGTCACCTTGGATCCTGCGAGCCTGCTTCCGCCATAATACTTCATTAAAAATCTTTCAGTCCGGCAAGATATATCAGGTTATAACATAATGGGCTAGACTCACGTTTACTTGATCCGTAGGACAGAGACACTACCTCACTTAGACGCCAAGCCACGATCTAGCAAGCACCATGTTTGCTGTGACGTTTTGAGGGACACGCCCCCTTCCCAAATGTCCAGTGATGACCACATGACCTGCCCAGGCAGTTGGAGGACGTGTGATGTGGACCTGTAATAACAACTAATTACATATAAGCGTATATATCTTAATGACCCATTTGGATATTAATTATGCTAATTCCTGGAATACCCCTTTAATGATAAGTAAATTTCTCCCCAATATCTGCAAGAGGGTGCAGAAATACCAGAAGCTGGTATTGCAAGTTCTGTGAGCATCAAAATAACAGTGCAGTCAGTATTGGCTCCAGATATCAGTAGGCCCCTGGGCGACAGAGCCTCAGTGGGCCCCTTTGCAGTGTACTCATGTGGCGGCATTAATAATTCAGAAACTTGAACAGTCTCCTGTTCCCTAGTTTATCATACCAAACACGGTTATTTTATATACAGCCCCCTCACCCCCATGGATTCTTTATGTACAGCCTTATGTGGGGCCCCCCCAGCAGCTATGGGCCCAGGTACTAGCCCAGGTCTGGCCAGTTACTGCACATATTTCGATATTTTAGGTTCTACAACAAAGAATGAAAGTTGAAATTCATCATAATCCTGCTATTTGGTTTTGGAAATACCATGAAGCAAATGGCAACAGGCGAATGATTAATGGCTCAGTCTAGAATTAGCACGTTCTTACGATAATAGAACGATAACTGATGAAAAGATTGGTGTAATATGATATGTAAAATCAGACTCTTTAGACTTGCTGATACAGCGATTTGTCACATAGTAAATGAGCAGATGCTAAATCTGCACCTTTCGTGTAACGCACCTTCATCATTGGATTCTGGAATTAGCAGAATTGTTATTTACCTCGATTTTATTTTTTATTAACTTTGCCTTAAGATATACACATGTTCACAGTAACACACACACAATATCAATCATCCTGCCACGGTATAGCACATGATATGCTCCGCCATCATACTATTGTTTCTCAGTGTAGGAAGCTTATTAATGACTTGCTATTCCAGTAAGAAGCTGTGGTTGCAGAGCGCAGTCCCCAAGGGTGCGATGGCTGGTGCATGATGGGAAAATAGCCCTTACCCTCGCTGCAGCTTCCAATGTCACCTTTGGCTTAAAAATACTAACCATAGCAAGCTTATCAGCAGGGAGAGTCGCACAAGTGGCTCGGTAATGCTGCTGAGAAAGTGATCTGATTCCGTCTACATTTCATTCATAGGCTGGGAGGATTAAAGGAGGTTTATCCAGCCTGGCCTACATAAGTGCTGCTTTCTAATGAGACAATATTGTTTTCTAACAGGGTCACATAAGGGAGAGAAGGATGGAGCACGGAGAGTTCATTGTGACGCTCGCTATAATTTAGGTTGTATCACACTGGCATCGCTTGCCCTGTTCTGTAAAAAGAAGAGAAACAGATGGCAACCGAGGGACGAGAAACGAACACTAGGGAACAACAGCGGGTTATGGATGAGTAGAGAGGGAAGTGCAGACCCAAAATTATAGTAGATGGAAGTCTGGGAAGTAATGAAATCAGTTTATCAAGCTAAAAATATTGAAAACATATCCATACAATAGGTCTTCAATGTCGATATCACCCAACATCCTCACCCGCGTTTTCAGCAGAAAAGAACAGATAGAAAACAGCTTCAAATTAGCTTACAAGTAACATGTACTAAAGAGTAAAACCCCTAGGGGAGTGATGGTGTGCCTTTTAGAGGCCGAGTTCCCAAAATACAAAACAAAAAAGACTTATTTATCGCAAAGTGCCTACACGACAATTAAATAAGTAACTTATTGCCCCTGCTTTATGACAGCTTTCAATCGCATCGGTGTCCTGAGGGCAACAGTACAGTAGAAAGAAGGAGGAGAAATTCGGAGTATTATTGTAGTTTTCCTCCAGGGTCCCCCGAACAGGTAGAATTGCAGGGTCCAGAGTAGGAGCTGGACTACCTTGGACTTAGAAGGAGGCCTCGAGTCCTGTCTGGTGAACTCTGTGCTGAGATGATAGCCTGGGTGCCAACAGAAAGGGCTTGGAGTGCCACCTCTGGCACCTGTGCCTTAGGTTCGCCACCACTGCCCTAGGGACTGTAGTAGGTGTCGTAGTAGGTGTGAGAAGGAAAAAGAATACTTACCCTACTTTGGCTTCAAGTTCCAGTGTCCTTCGATAAGCAGGCTTCTGTATCGTTCCAAACAATAAAACATAGGGGACCCAGGGTGGGAATGGAAAAAAAGAATACAGGTAACAAGATCACAAGAACTTTATAGTGTCGAATATGGATAGACCAAGACTATGTGTGGACAAGTGCTGGAGCCATGTTGATGCATAATGGACCATTAGGGTGACAGGGATAGAGCTCTCTTGAGGGTGGGGGAGCCTTGTGAAGCGATCCAGGGGCCCCAGATCCCTTCAAACAGTGGGAAGGTGTCTGTCCTAGTCGCCTCAATCCTCTCAAACAGCATCAGTAGGTTGGTTCTGTTCTTAACCGTGGTAAAGAATAGGTCTGGAGATTTCCATTTAGCTGTTATTTGACTACTAGTTGCTAAAGCTATAAATTGGACTAATTGATGGGCTCTGTTTTTAACCTTTGCTGGTTTGTCTCCTAGTTGGAGTACTGCTGGGGTTACAGGTGTTGTGTTACCTAACAGAGAGCGGATGAGGGTTTTCACGCAGTTCCAAAGGGAGGCAACTATGGGGCAGTGTCACCATATATGGGCCATATCGCTCAGGGCATTTTGTAGCCTCGGAATCAACTGTTGGGGGTACATTTTGGCAAGACGTGCTGGAACATAGTACGTTCTATGGTGTATCCTAAGAGAGGTCTCTGTTAAGGAAACGTGCTGGCTGCCTTTCACTACATTGGTACAGCAGTGTCTCCACCCTGGTAGGGAGAATTGGAAACCCAAATCAGACTCTCGCTGTTCCATAAAGCGTGACTTGATGTCCAGTGGGGGCACATTGAAAATAGAGTATAGCAGAGAGATCGTTCCTCTACCAAATCGGTCATTTATACCGATATTTTCAAATGCCGTGCAGAAGTTTGAGGACGTACCTCGTGGGATTGATTGCACAAAATGTAATAATTGGTTAAGTCAGAAAAACTCTGAGGGAGGAACATCATATTTGGATTCAACCTTGTTATGAGACAGCGGTTTACCTCTGGACATCAGGTGCCGCAAATGTGTGATACCCTTTTCACCCACCATCTGAAGTCCCTCGATTCTAGTCTTGGATTAAAGCAGGGTTATGAAAAAAAGGGTAACAATGGAGAAGGATTTGTTTTAACTTTTAAGGAGTGAAGTGAGAAGTGGGAAAGGGTCTGTAATAAGGTTGGCATTGGGCCTGTCATCCAGGACAGGCTTGGTAATGGCTGGATTAGCTGGGATTCAAGCAATAGATCATCAGTATTTTTAGTTCATAAAAACCCCTTTAATGTAAACCATGACACATGGGGGGTCATTTACTAAGGGCCCGAATCGCGTTTTCTCGATGGGTTATCCGAAAATTTCCAATTTGCGCCAATTTTCCCTGAATTGCCCCGGGATTTTGGCGTACGCGATCGGATTGTGGTGCACCGGCATGCAACGGAAATCGGGGGGCGTGGCCGTACGAATTCGGAAAAAACGCCACATTTTAAAAAGAAAAATGTCGCTTGACACGCGCTTACCTGCATCCACGATAGGACGGTGAACTTCAGTGCATTCCGATGAACTTCAGCGCAGCAGCGACACCTGGTGGACGTCGGAGGAACTACCTAAGTGAATCCCGGCAGAACCTGAATCCTCCGCAGAGAACGAGCCGCTGGATCGCGAATGGACCGGGTATGTAAATCTGCCCCATGCTGTTGCATTCTGGCTGTTTTTGGCACACATTTTTTGCCTCTTTTTTCTTTCTGATTGAATTTTTACTTGCGTGCGCCCTAATAATCTTTCCTTTTTTTCTCCAGAATATGGGTGTGGTTTCACAGATTTGGAAATTGTGCTTTATTTGTGAAGTTGTCTTGCGCTGCGTTGACCAGGTAAAAGGTGGCCTAAATTTGATAAAGGAACATGCGCCAGAATGCTCAATTAAATAGATCTCGATGAATGGACAGTCTGCTTACCAAACTTGCCCCAATATCTCGTATCTAACATGTAATAGAGGTTATCATACATCTCTAGAGTAATAGATTTGTCTAATATAATGTGTATATGCATTAGCAGAGCCATAATGTCTGGCTGCTGGCAGGGGGAAGGCTCGGGAGACAACCACTTAGGGCACCACCAAGCCTCCAAAATTGGGGGTGCAATTCTGCCCAGGGTCGTCACCATCCACACAGAAATCAACTACATGTGTGTCTTTACAATGCACATACAAATGATTAGGAGAGTTACAAAGGGTTTGTGATGAGGGTCTGAACAGGGTGGCGCCTTTCCAGGCTATTCTGATTGCTCTGTGGCAAAATTAGTAGCAGGCCCCCTTAAACATAATGAGGGACATATATTGCCTTTCGGAAAACTGAGATGTTTTTTCCCTTGCTGCGTCTCTTGCGCTTATTTGTGATCTTTTTTGGTGCTTTTCCGACACTCACGACTTGTTCTTTTTTTGGGCACAACATTGTGAATGGGGAGACGTTTCTAATCCTTTTTGTTTATGTACCAAATCATTAATCCCCTGCGCCAAAAACATGCATCCCACTAAAAATTATAGCACACTTCCTGAACCACCCTGCGCCCCAAATTAATAAATGCCCCCCAATGTATTGCCTTTAGTACTGGTCTCCTCATCATGCTTGTGGACGCCCTTTGCATTCCCGTTACGCCCCTCTATAAAAGGTTTTCCTAACTCTTGCCCTAATGGCCAATATTGAACAAGGATCAAGTATGTTAAACCATAGATCATGATACATCTCCAAAACATATAAAAGTGACCAAACACATGAGATGGAAGTTGACCAAACCAACCAATTTTACAGAGAAAGTCCAGACATGTAATGTATACGGTGGTGTGAAGACAATCTATCACAACCAAATTCTCATCCATATTAACCTGCTGCCAGAGCTGCCATGGAACGGCTTTCACTCTCCGTGCTCAGCCTAGTGTGCATGTTTATGCAGGAATCAGAAGGAATAACTGCTGTACAACCCACATACACGTGTATCTTTTATTTCTTTTACTCAATGATTGTTATTCTGTGACAATAGCGATAATTGCTATGATCTATCTTTATGTAAACTACATATTGAACTATAACCTGAATGATATTTTCTTGCTGATTATTTAGCCCATAGCAACAATAAGACCTGATGAACAGATGTTTAATAGTAGCGCTCGGAGTTCACAAATGTGAGATCATGACAAGCGGATACATTCACACTAAGCGCGTTCATTAGTAGCGTGGCTATGCTTTGTTGCATGCCACCATTGTGACTGGAGAAAATAAATTGGGCTTGTTACGGCTCTGCAGGCTTTCTGATGGCAATTGACTGAAAATCCATTTGTAAGATTATCAGTTCAGTAAATGAACACATGCCACATACATAGATCATCCTGTCCTTACCAATTGCTTCATTGAATATTCATATCTATGGAAAAATGTCAATATTATCTATAGGACACAATACATGTACATTATATTATTGTATTTTGCCTTATATATTTTACATGTCTAATAAGTCTGTTTTAGATATAGGAAATATCTAAATCTGGAGCATGTTATCCTAATGGTCTACCCTAGTTATGTACCAGCCTACAGAAAGTGACGGCCAGGAGAATAGACACGATTAGTCTCCTGTGCTTCTGACCCAGTCTCTCTTCCATGAAGACATCTATACAATTTTGAATACACTATAAGTGGTGAGAAGATGTAATTTTTTTTATCAGAGGGGACATTTTTATAATGAAGGGGCATGGTGCTGATATCTTAAATATACAATGCCTCCCAACTTCAAAAGAGAGACAAATTTTCAGCGCAAGCCCCACCCCCGCCTTGCCACTAACCCTGCCCCTGATTTGCCGCTAACCCCACCTAGTGTGCTCATAAAGAATATTACTGGTCCACACACAATACAATGTCCCCCTTAGTGACCCCCATCTAGTATAATGCCTGCTTCCTGTGACCCCACACTTTATTATTCCCCCTTTTTCTGTTCACACTCATTTAGAATACCCCCTCCTTATAAATCCCCCTTTTATCCAGTCTTCCTATTCATCCCCCTTTCCTAGAGTACTGCCAATTTATAATGCCCCCATTCATAGCCCCAATGCTTCTTTTTTTACCATACTATTCCCACTTCTTTCCTTTTTTAAATGCTCAAGATGCACAATGGTTGGGCATCAGTTCCTGCTTCCCTATTGTTTTCACCTCTATCGATGTTCTCTAGATGCAAATATAGTTGCAGCTTAGTTGCGTCTTGCCAGCCGGGAGGGCAAGAAAGACCTTAAAACCTGTAACTTTTCTGCCGCATTCCCGGATGTTTTGGAGGTACAGTTATTACCTCCCTCCGAAACAAAGCAAAAAAAAAGCTTATAAATACAAAAATGATGCCGCTGAAAAATGTAACTTATCACCAGAAACGGTGCCCAGGTGCCAAATCTCTGACATGGACACCAGGGAACTTTTTACTTCATTTTCTCATGTTAGTGTGGGAGCCCCACCAGACTTTAGGTTTCCTTTAAAGGGAACCTACCACCACGATTCTACCTATAAAGGTAGAACGGGTGGTAGGTGGATGTATGGGACTTGGGGATAGCCCTTTTTAGAGCTAATCCTCAAGTCCCCGCTATTTTTTTGAAATAGGGTATTTTTTTGAAATACCCTAATATGTAAATTTTCTAAAGCGGCTACTGGTGTGTGGAGTAGCCGGACATGAGGCTACACATCGCGGCTACTCCACGACCCCGGTAGCCTCTTTTCTCCTCCTACCCGGACAACTTCGGCGCGCAGCTATTCGTCCGAGAAGCCGGCGTTCTGCGCATGCGCGGTCACTGCTACGAAGACGGAGCTACTGCGTACGTGCAGAACTCCAGCTTCTTGGATGAGGGCACGCAGCTCCTCGTAGCTGAAGATGTCAGGGTAGGAGGAGAAAAGAGCCTACTAGGACATGGAGTAGCCGCGACGTGTAGCCTCATGTCCGGCTACTCCACGCCCCAGTAGCCGCATTAAAAAATTTACATATTAGGGTATTAAAGATTTTTTTAAAATAGAGGGGACGTGAGGATTAGTGCTAAAAAGGCTATCCTCACGTCCCATACATCCATCTACCACCCGTTCTACCTCTATAGGTAGAATCGTGGTGGTAGGTTCCCTTTAAAGGAACACTCCAGTAAAGACTAATTCATAGAATGATACATGGTGAGGGGCCTGAAGGGAGCAGCAGGACCCATTATCATTGCATTCCTAGGACCTAGAGTCCTAGACCTCCCTTCAGGTCCTGCACAAGGTACAATCCAATGAATCAACTGGTAACACTCAGTCATACATTTCTAGGAGATTCTCTAAAGAAAAGATTGCGCATTTAACAATTATTTACTAAAGTAGACATGTCTGAAAGGCTGATAAAAGCTCTTATTAAATTATTTAATTTATTTTAGTATCTATATAGTAATAAACCTAAATTCCATCAATATTACATAAATAAGTACAAATATACAATATCCAGTCCGTGGAATCCGTTGGTACCAGCTTTACAATGACTTCATCCTGAACAGAAATATGAAAGCTGCCATTAGTAGAAGTCATACATGACAATTTCTAATATTTTTTTTTTCCTCTAAGCGTTTAACTTCTAAGCAGATTTAATATCATCACCATAGCAACCCCTAATGAAGACCCTTCTGGATGTGGCGGTCATCTCTAACTCGCCGCTCGCAAGGAATTGTTTATTGTTGCCTGGAATTTCAAGAATTAACAATATCTCTTCTTAATAACTATACAGTGTATTGTGGATTGGTGACATTAATTGTCATTGAATTACATTGAATTATTATTATTTTTTTTAAAAACTGTTGTAGATTGTTCTCCTGGGGGTCTTTTATCTCTAGTCTGGATGTTTATGCCAGTCGATTTATTTGGGCATAGAGTGTCAAACATCTAGCAAGTCTGTTGGGTTTTTGTGATTTTTTTTTTAAATCTCGCAAAAGTCACATATTCTTCAGCGACCTCTTCTAAACCCTTTTCTACACCTGCAGGGTAGTGGAGTTTATTTGTGAAAAAATGTGCCTTAATTATAAAAGTAAATCAGGCGGTCGCTGGAAAAGTCACAAATACAAGAGAACAGTTTTTTTTCAATAGTTTATAGCATTACACAAAAATCTCTAAATTTGGTACCACTGTACTAAACATGGTCAAAAAATTCAACTAGCAACTTTTTCTGCCTAATGCGATCCTATAATGTTTTTGTAAAAAAAAAAGTAAAGATTGCATATTTAATGCAGCACTGGGGACCTGGGTTCAAGTCCCAGGGTCAACATCTGCAAAGAGTTTGTATGTTCTCTCCGTGTTTGTGTGGGTTTCCTCCAGGTCCTCTGGTTTCCTCCCACACTCCAAAACATACTGGTAGGTTGATTAGATTGTGAGCCCCATTGGGGACAGGGACTGATTTGGGAAGCTCTGTGCAGCGCTGAGTAATCTGTGTGCTATATAAATAAAGAATTATTATTATTATTTTTACATACTTATACATTACAGTATATTTTTCTATGGAATTTTTTATTTTAAAAAATGTCAATTCTGTTCTTTGGAGTCAATTATCTTTAGTTAGGACATTTAGTACTTTTTGGGTTTTTTACTTTTTTAATATATCATTGAGGGGATATATCAGGCCTTTTTGTTATAAAGTAGCACAATAGTCATAAATTGTTCTGCAAACTCTTTCTAAACCTGTTTGGGATTGGAGTTTATTTGCGCCGAAATTGGACCTGTTTACCGCGATTTGTGGCAAAATTTATATGTCCACATCTAGATGCAGGGTAATATAGAGAGTCTCATATGTGTAAAACAGTAAAATAAAATTTGTAGGGGGAGAGTATTAATTAGTATTATACATAGGTTGGGGGAACTGTTGATGGAGGATCAATGTGAAAGGGAAAAAAAAGGGGTATGTATCAATGAGGTTGACATCACCCATGAGGATGATCAGATAATGATGATGAGATATCAGCTGAGAGAACGTGCAGGAGAAAGAAAATTATGTGGGCTTCAGGGAAGTGATATTCCGTTTCTGGTGGCTCATTAAATGTGTGGCCATTTGGATGTTGATGGGAGAATTGGTGGGGACCAATGTGCCTCGAAAGAAGAGCAAGTGAGGACATTTACAGGTGGAGTAGGGTTTCAGCAGCAGTGATAAGCAAAGGCCAACTATACCATGATTCTTGGAAAGCTGAATGTCCACAGTGGTGCTGCCTCATCGTGGAAGAAAAATCACTACACGATTAGGTGTCTTAGTGGATTTTGATTCCGACACTAAAATTATGTCTTCTTCAGACCAGATAACCTTCTAGTGACGCGTAGGTTAAAGTGAACCTGGATAGTTGTTCTTCATCAATAAGGAGAAGTATTATTAGTAAACATCCAGCTTCCCCAGACGTTGATTTATCTCGAATTCTGACTTTTTGCTGTACACAATATTTATGGGTGTTTATTTTGGCAGACATTTTCATAACAACTTTAGTAAATTTTGGCAATAATAGAAAACAATGTTAAATTAAGATGATTATAGACACACTGGGGCTCATTTACTAAGGTTCATGCTGCTCACTTTCATCAGACTATGCGCTGTTTTTGGGGATTTCACGGATTGGACAAATATTTAACAGGTGTCTGCACTGGGATTTTGGCGCACGCAAATGTTTTTTTGTTGCAGCTTCGCTGCCTTTCATATGGCAGATTGGGGGGCGTGCCGTTGGATGATCCGACTGATTCGGATTAAGCGCGGGAGTTAACTTTCAAATTGTGTCGCAAGACAATGAACTTACATGCACCGGGAGGAAGATGTGAACTCCGGCGGACCTGAGCAGGGAAGCGACACATGCAGGATATCGGGCGCATGATCTTAGTGAATCGTGGCACATTTTCAATGCACTTTCGGGGGAACTCCGCGGACGGAGTAAGTAAATGTTCCCCACTGTATCATCCATTGAAAGTGGAATTCAGATACGTCCATTGTAAGTCACTCATTACCATAGACCCGAGATAGGACAGTCATGGAGCCTCAGTCCTAAAGATTACATGAGCTTTGGAGAACCCCATTTCAAGAAGCCATTTAGAAGAGCTTGTTGTTGGCATATGAGGTCATGAAATAAGATTTCCATAAAGCTGGTGAACTTCTTTCCTTTGACACAGCAAAAGAATTTTGCTATGACGCATAGAATGACATCTTCTGTCTGTACATTAATAAATATATAAATGATGCTGTAAACAGCTGTGACCCCCTGTCCATGCTGATGTCTGTAGCTTGTATTATCCACTGAAGGGTTTTGCTCACTCCAGACTTATCAAATCCACTCAGTAAAAACCTTCTGACAAGCGAGTTTTCGTGCCATGAAAAATGACCAGCTTTAGGCAAATTTGCTATTTCCGGCAAACGCTTTGTATCCAGGTTCTCATCTTATTTCCAGGCTCGGAACACCTGAGGTTCACTGGTTACAATGTGGAAAACTCACATTCATTGTTTAATGAGTAGTAATATCTGAAGAGTAATTGTATCATAGCTGCAGTCTGACAAACCGTACAAATGTACCCTTATGTAGAAATGTAGAAATGTCAATAATACTATCAATAGGTCTAAAAAAATAATACAAATAATAATCTTCAAATGGTGAAATAAAATTTTGTGGTGGAATGAAATTCTGGAGCAAAAGGTTTGGCTGACAAATGCATTATTAAAGAGGTTGTCGGGACCAGGATTTTTAAATATAGATCCAAAAGGGTTACAAAAATAAAAATGTGCTATATTCTCCCGTCTGTGGTGCTATAGTTCAGCACAGCTCAGTGTTTGTA